>JAKLLY010000002.1:1200000-1800000 GCA_022813715.1 Cladosporium austrohemisphaericum
TCAAGAGCTCCAACTCCAACGGCTATGATGCAAGTGGGGTGAGAATGTCGATACCGACGTCAGACTTCAACAACTGTGCACCTCAAGTTCTCAAGTCCTCGAGACCTTGCTGAAGATCAGCTCAACCGCAGCTTGGCTTCCCAGGTACATGTGCCTACCGCATTTCACTCCGGCATATACGTGAGGCGATTACCTCCATCTCATTCTCGACAGATAGTCCAGATATGGAATCTTTTAAAGCGTTGTCTGAGATTGGGAGCAAAGACTCGAATGCACAGGCATACTACTGTTTCTTTGGCGTACTTGATGTAGTATACAGTGCCATGTGGACTAACAGCAGACAGCCAACCCAAATGCGGCAAATATGCGTACTCGATCATTGTAGAAGTACATTTACCCCCGGACTTGCGCAGGGCAAGGCGCCATGCAGTTCCAGTCCCATCCCAACGCCACGCTAAAACAACGCATAATTACATGCATGACTCCATCGCAGGCCGTGTCTAGTCGTCAAAGTCCAGGTCCATGCCCATTAGGTGTCTACGTTTGAGTTAGCCTGAGTACGATATCTACTTCAAAGACGAGCTCACTTACCCTTCGTACAGCCGCATGAACTTCGCCACAAAGGCTTCAAGATGGAAGATGACTTTCTGCAACCCTGTCAGTGTTGATGAAACATATGTCGACCACCGATCCACTTACGCTTCCGTTCCTGATTCTGTGCTCGTAGAACGCACTCCACTTCACCACATCTGCTTTCAGGCTGTCGTCGATTTTGGGCATGAGCTTAAATGTGAGAGTCTAGAAACAGGTGTTAGCATTACAGCTCACGCTCACAAACGCACTCTTATGCGCGAATCAGCATACCTTCAAGATTGTTGTGGGGGGGATGCAGTGGGTAAGCAAATCGTAGAGCTTTGCTCGTACTTGGAGGATTCTTGCAGGCGAACGCTCTTCAATCGTCTCCTTTGCGATGACCTCAATCAGAGCCTCCCAGTCTGGCGGTGGTATGGGCGTCTTTTCCGAGATTTGATCGCTGGAAGGTGTCACGTTAGCATCTCGACAGCCAGACAAAATCCAGAAAAGTATACGGTACTCACTTCTGTGCATGCACCGCCTCGTACATCAATAGCGCTCTTCTCAAGTTTCTCCCACACTCCTTTGCAACTCTCTGCTCCAGACCAGCGCCGCCTTTCAGGCCCTCCTTTTCTCCAACACCCTTCAGAACGACTTCGATCTCTTCTACGGTGGGTGCCGCGACTCTGACCAGCAAACATCTACTTCTGATTGGTGCAATGATGTTGCTTGTGCTGTTGGCAAGCAGGATGAGGCGCAAGTTCGGGCTGTACTTCTCCATCGTGCGACGTAAAGCGGCTTGGGCATCGCGAGTGAGGTGGTCGGCTTCGTTGATCACAACGACTTTGAAGCGCTGCTTAGCGGCCAGATCGACTTGCTGGGTTTGGGCGACTTCCTTGAGAAGATCTTGGATGACGACTCGGTCGTAGTTGCCGACATCTGAGGGAGTGATTTCGAGGTGGTAGTTGGAGGAAACCAGTGTGAACTCGAGCTTGCGATTGCTGCAGCATCGTGCTGTTAGTTACTGGTATCTCTCTTTTGTTGCTCCTCCTCCTCCACCGTGCAGGCGTGTTGCAAATGTGCGTTTCCGACTGTAGCAAGCTCTTTCGATCTTAACTCACCTCGTCGTCTGAAACACCCTCGCGTCAATCTTGATCTTCTCTACACCAGGACCGAAAAGTGCTTTGAGCGTCGCCGAGATCCTAGTCTTCTTGCCAGCACCGGACGGTCCATAAATGAGCAAATGTGGGAAGTCTCCGCTCGCGGCCTGACACGAAAGAGTGTTAGTAATAGCTCTGAATCTCTTGCTCAATAAGCTTTCGCAAGGTGGGCTTTACCAATGCCTTCAGGCGATCTGAAAGCTCAGGATGATATGAGAGCGCTTCGAGGGAGCGAGGACGGTGTTTGTCGACGAGAAGAGCCATCGTGAGTGTTCGGAGGGTGGTGGATATTGCAATGTTGTCAAAGGTCAGGTGGTGACGATGTACACATTTGAAGCCGAGACGGGAGACGCGTTTCGCGCGCGACCTAAATTGCCGTTTCAGTATGATCAGGGTTAGGGTTTGGGTAGATTCTCTCGATTAGCACATGCACGTGCACTCCAGCCGTGCTGTTTCGATACGTTGAGGCTACCTGGAGGTAGAGTAATGAATGTGACGTGCAATTGAGATAGATGTCGCCTGGCGTATATGTATCGAAATGAGGAAGCTTGTAATTGAGCTAGGGGGGAGCCAACAGGTCTTAAGACACGCTGCGAGATTCGACATTGTAGATAAGTCACACATCAATCGATTGATAGACGCAGGAACTGAACGTTTTTTCCTGCAGAAAGAAAGGAGTAGGTGGGCTTATCATTGGCCGTCAAGACCTCTCATAGGAAGCAATCAATAGTACAACAAAGGGCAAGACCGTCGTCTCGCTTTCCTATCACAACCCTCGCATAAAGAAAAAGCAGACCAAACAAGCGGCCAAAAAGGGTATCTTCAGGTTCAACCTGTAATCGCTAAAGACAGTCGCGTGATGCTCATAGTATTCCTTGCTCGTGTGCAGAAAGGAAAGCAGGGGTATAGTGTGTACGTGAAAACAAAATGGACGCGATCATCCATGAAGAAGCGAATATAAATCAAAGCATGGGGATCGCCGGAGAACAGTTGAGTTCCCAGTGCCGTATGGTCTCATTCGTCGAAACGTCATCTGCCTTCATTACACGCATCGTCTCTGAGACTTGGAACGTGTCGAGTCGTGCTGCTGCGTTTCCCTGATTCCTGCAGCCGAAGAAGGTGCACGTCTTGTGCTACATCCATCCACGAAGTAAGGCCGACGAGACCTCTCATCTGGCGGCCCGTCACGCGCAGACTCCTTAGGCTCCACCTCGGGGGCTGGGTCACTAAACGCACAGCTTTCCTAATGCTGTACGCCCGCGTTCCCGTATCCTTGCTGAGGAGGATACCCAGATGCTCCATTGCCATTCGCGTACGAGCCCCAGCCGTCAGAACCACCAGAACCACCACCCGAGTTAATGCCAGGTGGTCCTCCGTATATGCTCCGACGGCGATCTTCATAATTGCGAGGCCGAGGACCAGGGTATGAGCCAGCACTTGCTGAGCCGTAAGAGGAATCATGCATATTTCCTGTAGGTGCCGCGGGTGCCTGATTTGTCCGAGTGGGTATTGGTTTGGACCTGCCCGTACCCTGTGGCATCTCGTCTTCGAAGCCGTTGTTTCCACCGTAACCTCGCCGGCCGGTGTGCTGGTGTGGCATCTCGTCAAATTGATCGCGGTCGGAGTACCCTTGCGGTCTGAAATGGAGATTCGAAGCGTATTGAGCAGGCGGAATGTCGCCCAAATTCATAGGGTCGCTTCTTACATAAGCTCCGTTGGGTGGCGGCGATCTTCGACCCTTGGTGTGGCCAGAGCCTGGCATTTGATGGGTGGGTGGCATTCCTGGGCCGACGGAGCTCCGATGTTTCCTGGCGGGCGGCGCCGTCCGAGTATCAGATGAAGCACCAGCAGCTTTGTGGTCGTAGTAAGTAGGTCTCGGGGCCGGCATATGCAGATAGTCGTCTGGTATGGGTTGACTCGAGCTCATCGAGTCGTCACGCATGCTGTCTGAGCCAAACATCTTTCCGGTGCCCTCTTTAGCAAAATATGGCTTGCGCTCCCGCTCAATAGGCACCGACGGGACAAATTCCTCCATCTCGTCTTCATTTGCACTTGCCGCAGGTGGAAAAGGTGTTTGTGAATAAGGATTCCTTTGTCGCTCTTGAAAGTTTGATGGTTGTGGTGGAGCCGATGTAGGTGGCGGCGGTGGAGGCATTGCATTGCTGTTTCTGAGTTGGAGCAGATTGGCTTCGTGCGCCATACTGGCAATGATACATTGCTCAGCGATTGGGTTCGCCTGGGCTGGAAACAGGCGCCTGGAGAGCTCCTTGGGGAACCGCTCTGTCTTGTAATCCGCGTTTGATATCGGCATGTTCATGACCGCTTTCGCCAGTCGTTCATACTCCAAATCAGGATGGGCTTGAATCAGACAGGCTAAGAAAGTTTCAAACCCTGCCGGTGTCAAACCTGGTACGTTCGGAACCTCGTGCAGCTGGGTCTGCACGAGATGATGCTGGCATTTGAGCCTTCGAAACATTACACTGATCGACGCACTGACCATACCACCGCCGAAAACTAGGTGCCACGGGTAGAGCTCATCCCCAATCTTCGTTTCTTCAAAGAAGCGTAGCATCTTGGGAGGTGTTATGACCAAGCTGCCCCTAGGCTCATAATCTTCTGTGATATGTAAAGCAATTCCTCTCAAGAACTGACTCAACCGCACGGTAGGGTTGCCATTGTCGAAAAGGGGCTGCCATATCCTCTCCAAGGTCGTGACCTCTGGGGCAGGGCCTGACATCTTCGGTGGTAGGCTGTGCGTACTGGCTGCATCCGGACGGGACCGTGTAGAATCGCGGCTACTGCGCCTACTGGCTGGAGCATCGGGTGCGCGACCCTCTTCGACTCGGGACAGGTCCTCGGCTTCTTGGTCCTCGCGAATGCTTTCATTCAATCTAGACCCGACATTCGTATCGCCAAATGCGGGTTTTGGCGTATCTCCGTCACGGTCACTCAGCTTGCCGCTCCCATAGACGACGCTTCCCTTCCCAAAGGAGGGTTCACCGTCAGAGAACATAGATACGGGCGAGGCGGAAGCACGACTTCCATTGTCGGCACGATCTCGTCCATGCGGCGAGGGTGGCGTGTAGCGAAAGGGTAACGAGGCATCGCTCGAAAGTGCTGGTGATTGTGGAACCGATTGAACGGAGGGCGGAGGCGGATACTGTGCCGCTTGAGGAGCAGCAGGAGTCCGCTGGCTCAAATTTGCACTTTGCAGGTTTTTGACGACGGCCTCGGTGACTTGGGCGATGAAATCCGGGTCAAGCGCATTTGGTGCTTGCGACTGGCCGAAAGCGCGGTCGACAGCATCGCGAATGGGTTGAGGCTGTTGGATGACCGGCCTGGTGGTAGGTTGCGATGTCGTCGCACGCTGTTGCTCAGGCTGCTGCGGTGTTTGCGGCACGGATGTCGGTGCAACAAACCGGTCCTGGAACGGCTGAACTTTGGGTTGCTGCTGCTGTGACGCCTGGACAGGGTCAGGCGCGAGCGGTGGCGAGTGCGAATTCAAGTCTTCCATGGCGCATCTGGTCTTGTTCTGGAAGCCAGAATACCACGGATGTGGTGGACGGGCCAAGAGCAGCAGAAAGCGTCGAGGTGGACTGGGTGTATCAGATGCAGAGTAGCGGCGAGTCAGAGCAGCGGTATGCTGGGTGTCAATCTCTAGCGGTAAATGATTCGATGTCTCAGCGGCGCGTCAGTGCTAATGCAGCGCAGGCGGGCAGCGTCGAGTGAAGTTGCGCTGCTGCAGATCTGCAGCGGTGGATGATGGGGGTGTGCAGGGAAGGTTGTGAGCGGGCAGCAGTAGTAAGGCCAGGTAGGTAGTAACGTCGCCGTGTTATATCTTCTATGGCGACGATGCCTGGCGGGCAGTCGAGATGCGGTGCAACGGGCGTGGATGCAGGCTTTGGCAGCAGAGAGCAGCTCTACCGGTGAGGTGAGTTTATCGGAGGCACGGCTGACCACGAGGCAGAGCAGCAGGGCGTGAGGGCGTCAAGACTGCTGCATCGATCTTCAGGCTGGGAAGAGGCTCGTTTCGCCCCGAGCGACGTCATGAGGCCAGGATCATCAAGTTCCCTCGACAGCTCCAAATAAAACCAACACCACTTTTGCCAGCCCGATCGCCGCTCGCCTGCGGAACACGGCGCGCTTCGAGAGACATGCAGAAACGAGGAGAAAGTATTGGCCGTCTCTTCGCGCATCGATGATGTGCGATGCATCCCTTCTCTAGGCGCACACGACGAGCCTGGCGGATCCTGGATCTTGCCTCACTTGGGAGCGACACGCCCGGCAGTGAGAGGTAGCAGCACGGCAGCTACCTGACTGATGGAGCTAGCTCGCGTGCGCCGGCAAGGCTGGCCTTCGCTACTGGAAGATCGGCTGACAAAACAAGTTGCCTGGTTTGTGGTTCCGTTCTACATGTAGGGAGGTAAGCTCGCAGATGCAAAGCTCAGAAGGCTTCAGACCGGTCTCGCATTAAAAGCCTGCATCGCGGGTTTCTATGTGAACGGTAGAGCACATTTTCCGTGTCAATCTGCGATCACGCATACGGATAACTTTGACACACGGGTAATAAAGCTATTTCATGAAGCTATGAAAAGCACTGATCTCTGGCATAACGTCAACAGCTTGCGTGAAGACGATATCCCTACATCTACACGTGTACACTAGTAAGCTGGCACCACTCTGCGATGGTTCCTCTGTGTACAGCGCTCTACCTTGCTTTCGCGTGCGTGTAGCCATAGACCCGAACCTGGTGGAATGACTGCATGAATGGCATGATCGATCACAGGCGATGCTATTTCCCATGTGCCCGATTCGAGTGGTCCCTGGCACCCAAACAAGATATGGTGTGCAGGCCAAGTTCGCTGTTTCCTATGCAACCACTATTGATGGATGTGCTAGGTCTCGCTCATCCAGACTCCAGACAAAGTGATACTCAGTCCAGGTATGTATGTTGAGATGTCGAAACATCAACACACGTGAAGCACTCTATATCGATCTGGCAACCATGCATCTACCGTGACTGTTCGACACGAAACACTCACAGATGCCTCATGTGTTCGTAGCGAAGCAGCTGGTCGCAGTCAGAACATGCTGACCGCGATAGAGGCGTAATCGACCGGTCAGTGCGTAATGTTGCAATTCATCAAATCGATACCCCAGTACCCCAGGCTGGATGGGAGGCCCTGTAGGTCTATTTGTAGCAGCTTCGACACGGGCGTAGACATGCGCCTTATTGTTGTTGCGCAACGTCAATGTGAGACGTGCAAGGCCGGTCGCGCTACAGAGAGAAACAAGTGCTGGCCGATGTGATGCTGCAGGACAGACGACTCGGGCAATGACTGTGGAAGTCTCTGAATTCCTTGCGCCAAGGTGTCCAGCATACCTCCTAAGGCTCCTATCGACTGGCAGTGCTGCGATTGGGAGAAGACATCGAGCCGTGAGACGACTCAAGGGCAGAAGCACCGAACGGAAGGCTCGGGCACTATTGGCTCCACCTTAGAGTTCAGACCACGAGCGGGACGAAAGTAAGAAGAGCGGGCGGCGAGGTGAAACGGCGCTAGGGTACAGTCTCGCTTGTTTGCCGCTGCAGATCAAGCTGGGTGTGCTGAAGTGAAGGATATCACGAGATTGGCGGTATTGTCGAGAACAGGGCAGCTGTGGTCGTGAATAGCAATGAACACTTTGCAGAGGTGTGCTATTCCATTAGACTCGTTTTCTCTCTCTCAGACGACCACCGCCCCTCACCGCCAGCGCCGCGGCGACGATAATCCTAGCGCTCGCTGGTGGCCACTGCAGGCAGCACGTCCCCTGTGCCCTCTGCCAGCGTTTCGAGTTGACCACTAAACCCCGTCTGTGTTCGCCGTCAGACACCCAAGGATCCTCCACCACCGCCGGCGTCCACGCCCCCAGCGGCCTCGCGCCATACAGTACAGCAGGCTCCGCTGCGTCCTTCTCTCCTGCGCCGCTCTGCTCTTCCCTCGTCTCAGCAGTGTAGTACTGCGCCGTGTGCTGGTGTGTGTTGCCGTCTCGTGTGTCGACTCGCACAATACCTCCCTCCCACCTCTCCCCACCACACGAGGGACAGCGCCGAGACGCAGCGGGCAAGACATCGACACAAGACTCCGCGGGCAGACAAGGCCATGAAGCTGTGAACCAGGCCTGTCTCACTCCAAAGCCCTCGTTGTTCTTTGTCCAAGCTGTCCGACACAACCCGTCCCGCTGGCTCGGACGACAAGAAAGAACACCATCGCGACCTTTTGAGCAGCGCCACACGCTCTCGTCCCTTTACGATCGACCACGCCAGCCATGACTTCGCTTGCTTCACGCCAGCCATATCCTGCCCCGCTGGGCTCTGCAGGTATGGCGCCCTCGGCCGCACACTACCGTGTACCGCCTTCCGCAAACACTCCCGCCATCGGCGCCAACCACAACCTCTTCACTTCGCCCACAGAGTCCGAGTTCTCAGAGTCATGTCGGGACAATGCCGCTGAGTCGGTGCAAGACTGGGACGAGGCCCGAGTGGGCGACTGGCTGAAGAGCATCAACTGCGGACAATATGTGGACGTATTCAGGAGAAACAACATCAATGGTGAGAACCTGATGGACATGGATCAGCAGATGCTGAAAGAGATGGGCATCAAGAAAATCGGAGATCGCGTGAGGATTGGAGCCCAAGCAAAAGTGTTTAGGAATAATGTTTATAAGAAGGCGAGCAAGAAGAGCATCAACAGGGTATGTATCGTCCAGGGCATGATTGAAGTGGCCATACTGACAAAGAGTAGCATTCGCTTGCGACACTAGATGGCAACACACAGCTCACTCCTCCGTCATCTGCCTCTCCTCGGCCATTGCACTCTTCGCGCCCGCCAGGAACATCCCTCGCAGAAAAGCGAATGTCTCGCCAGATCACGACTCAAGATACATCAAACTATGGACCACACCTTGCGGCAAAAGCCATGTCTCGGCCTTCTTCACCACTCATCGACCAAGAGAACACACGTCCTCGGCTTCAAAGGAAACACGTTCCCGCTCCCATGGACACCGTACGAAAGGACCAGAGCGGCGGCTACTTCAGCCAACCGCCTGCCAGTGCCAGCAGATATGGTAGCAGTCGGAGCACGCCACTTGAGACACCGCAAACAGCGAGGTTCCAAGGGCACGTGCAACAGAAACCTTCTATGGACAATTTGAACACTACGATCATTGCAGGCGCACTGCCATCACACAAGCCTCTCATCAGGGTTGTGTATGAGACTGGCAGGTCATCAGTCGTCAACATCGAGGGCTTCCGCACGGCAGAAGACATCGTCAAATTGACATTAAAAAAGGGTGCACTAAACGAGAACCATTGTCGATCATACTGCTTCTATGTTCTTGACGGGACCGATCCGAACCCAACTTTCTGCCGGAAAATTGCAGAGGCAGAGCTAGTCAAGCTTTGCAACGACCGCATCCGAAGTGAAAGAGGTCGACTCATCCTACGAAAAATACACGCAGGAGAACCTGAAGGTGAACAGCTGCGAGCTGCTGCTAGGATAGCAGAGCAGCAATTACCCTCCCCTCCTGCAATTGAGGTTCAACAACCACAGAAGTCAAGGAGCCAATTGAAAATCGAGAAACTCACTGGCGAGCCGTTGGCAGCCGTGAGCTACCCCATGTCGCCTGCGAGCCAGGCAGAGCGCAACAATTACTTCGATTCACAACAAGGAGACAGCAATCTGTCTCGCAATGTCAGCACCAGCACGACTGCCTCAATCCGGGCGCGAAAGCTGAAAGACTTTTACGGCGCTCGTCCTCCCACCGAGTTAATCACTCAGGATTTGCAGTCTTACTTCCCTGAAGTAAAGAAAGAAGAAATGGATCGCACTGTGCGCATGTCGATTCGTCGCTCGAACCGCATGAGCAAAGCCATGAGCAGGCTGAGTATGGCGAGCAGCTTTAGCGTGGCAAGTGTTGCCAAAGATGCGCCACCTTTGCCTTCTATTGCCGATCAATGGCTCACACAAGGTGTTCCTCCGGGACCCGGTGGAGAGAAAGCGAGACCTGGAGCTCGTCCACTCAGTGTGGTAAGGCTGGGCCTACCGAGCACTACCTTCCGCGACTCTGTCGCTAGCAGCATGCTGGAGCCTTTGGACGAGGAATCTCCTTTGGAACCTAACAGGAGAAGTTATGTGTCCTTTGGCGAGGACAGCAGCTCGGATGGCACCCGCACGAACAACCTCTCAATTACGGATCCCGAGGGCCAAACGGTCATGCAATCTTACTTCGATGACACCGCCAGCTCGCCAGCTGTTACCGAGGCAGGCAGTGGTAGTTTCAATTCGCGTCTTTCCCAGTACATCGCCGAGGATGGCGAAGAGCCCGATGAGGAGCTCATGCAGCACTTGGAGAAAGACAGCTGGGATGATCTGAAGTACATGAAGGGTGCCATGATTGGGCAAGGCTCTTTCGGCACTGTGTTCCTTGCCTTGCATGCCGTCACCGCCGAGCTTATGGCTGTCAAGCAGGTCGACATGCCGTCGGACACTGGCGTAGCCCTTTCGGCTAAGAAGAACGGCATGATCGAGGCCTTGAAGCACGAGATTTCTCTGCTTCGTGAACTACGTCACCCGAACATTGTCCAATACCTTGGCTCGAACAGCGACGAAGAGCACCTCAACATTTTCCTCGAATACGTAGCTGGCGGTTCCGTCGCCACTATGCTTGTAAATTACGGATCCCTACCCGAGCCTTTGTGCGCCAACTTCGTACGTCAGATCCTCCAGGGTCTCTGCTACTTGCACTCAAAGGACATCATCCACCGCGATATCAAGGGCGCCAACATTCTTGTCGACAACAAAGGCACTGTCAAGATTTCCGATTTCGGCATTTCGAAACGTGTCGAGGCGAGCACACTACTCAAAGACTCAGGAACTCCCCATCTCAAGCGCGGCGGGCCTCGCGTCTCACTACAGGGCTCAGTCTTCTGGATGGCTCCCGAAGTTGTGCGTCAAACAGCTTACACCAAGAAAGCTGACATCTGGTCGCTTGGCTGCCTCATCGTCGAGATGATGACCGGCAGCCACCCGCATCCCAATTGCACGCAGCTGCAAGCAATTTTCAAGATCGGTGGCAGTGGTGCTGGCAGCACTACCAACGCTCGACCAGATCTTCCGGATGGCTGCAGCCCCGAGGCAAAGGAGTTCTTGGAGCGCACCTTCGAGATCGAGCACGAGAAGCGGCCTACGGCCGCAGACTTGCTGGTCAGCGCCTTTTGCAACCAGAAGGGCTGAGTTGCTCTTGAAAGACTTTGTTACGTGAACCTGATCCCATGATTGCATTTGTGCGCAGATGGAGCGCAGCCGGGTGTCTCCCTTACTCATAGATACATTAGAGGGAGGACCCGAGCTTGCTCACTGTACGGCATTCTCTTCTTTTCTTTCTCTGTTTTAATTTCATACGACGACGGGTTGGCGGGTATGGCTAGACACAGCACCATATAGTAGCTCCCGCGTGAGCCGTTGTGGCCACGGTGGGGACAAGAATGCAATGAAGAGTTGTTACTCCGGTCTATCTAATGCCTTCGATATGCCGTCGTCCGTTATCTATCTATGGTGAATCCATGCCACTTCCCTTACCCAACAGCGGTCCAGCCAGGTCGCCCATCCTCCTCTCCAGCAGGTCCGTGTCACTAGGCAGCCTAATCAACGACTCGCCTTTCCTCGTCGCAACGGGGCTCCGCCTTCCACTAGGATCCAAACGCTTGATTGATCCTCGACCGTGAGAACTCCTTCGCCGCCTCCGAGTCGCCAATGTTGTGTCGGTGCGTTGCCGTAAAGGTGTCATTTCCAGCGGCCTGTCTTCAGCATCGCTGCTGCTCTCTTTTCGTCTATGATGTCGCTCGCGCTGTTGCCCTCCCCGTTCGCCTTTCAAGTGCGAAAAGTAGTCATCTGTGGAAGCTATTGGTTCGGCAGTCGTGGGCGTCGGCAATGCACTCTGCGCCCCGGCTTCCCGTTGGTCAGCGTCGAAAAATGCATCCATCATCCAGCGGCGGCACTGGTCGATGTAAGCCCAACCAGGATGGTATACGGTCACAAACTGCAAGAAGCCATGACTGACGCCGTTGATGATCATGGTCTCGACATGCTTCTTGTCGTTGAACTGAGCAGTGTAACTCTCAAGGCCCATTTCTTGCCGTTCGCGGAAATGGTGAGCGTGGGCCTGACGGAGCCGACCGGCGAAGAGGAACGTGTCATCTGCAAGTGGATCTTGCTCGCCACAGAGCATGTAGACCTTGGGAAAGCGTTGGAGAATGCTTTCCGGCGCAAGGAGGGGCGACAGAAGAAAATCAGCAGTGAAATCTGGCTTATGCTGTTCGCCAATGTACAGCAAAATCATAGCCCGAAGAAGTTCAGGTGGGAGGACTCGATCGTGGAGCTGTGATATCATGCTGGACATTTTGACGTTTGTACGTAGCTGACGTGGTTGCACGAGGACGCTGCTGCCGTGCTTGTCGCTGAAGGCGGTGGAGGCTGCGTTCGCGGCGACTGGTGATTGTGTGATGATCTGGTCATCCAAGATGCTACTCTTGTGGGATTCTCCCGGTGTATCTATCTTTGGAGTGGATGCGGCAGGTGTATCGTCTTCGTCTTCTGAGCCGTGTGGTGTTTTTGGGGTCAGGCGTCTGAACGCTTCGCTTTTACGCTTGATGAACTTTCTATTCTGCCTTCTGTGTTCAGGCTTGTTCAACAATTCAACATCTTCGGGTTTCATGAAACTGTGAATGTTCATTTCGAGTGCCGGGTAAATCATGATCAGAGCTTCGGGTAGGGGTATTTGAGGGGTATTCCTGCGGTAGGAGTCGCTGTACAAGTCCAGCGATGTGATCTGCAGAATCTTGATCACCAGACTCGCAGCCAGGTTGCCTCCGGCGCTGTCGCCGCTTAGGACAATTTTCGGCATGGTCTGTCCGGAAAGTCCAATGCATTTGCCTCGAGTGGCAATGATCTGAAAGTACGCGTCGAAACACTCGTTCAGTGCGAACGGATAAGGATGCTCTGGAGCCTTCTTGTAGTTCAGCGCAACCACTGGCAACTTGCTCTTCCCTGCCCATGCAAAGAGCTTATCGTCGTGACAGCGAGGATCCATGGCCACGAACCCGCCACCTGGGATGTCCAATATGATCTTGGTCTCCTTCTTCAGCTTCTCTTGTGCTTTGTCGTAGTACAGCCAGAAATCAATGGGCTCGGTGTACGCGCTAGCCTCCGGTCTTTGGATTTGCGATCGTATGGGAAGCGTCTTCATGCACCAACTCGGTCTGACTAGCCACGAAGCCAGCTTGATGTATGGTGTTCTGCCTTTATTCCAACTGACACGCATGTGGTCGATATCACAGCCGCCCGCGCGAATCTTGCGCACATACTCGTCGGCCTGCTCAGCACAAACCATGTAGTAGAAGGTGCCAACGATACTGGCGATGTCCCTCAGCCACCTCGGGCGTATCCACATGGCTTTCCAGAAGCCAGCATCCAGGGCGGTAGCAACCCATGTTGCCCTGAAGTAATTGCGGTCATATTTCCCTGCCAAAGGCTCTTTCGGCTCCAGGCCCACCAGTCTCGAGAAGTTGCGCATGAGGTACATGTAAAGCATGGTCAAAACCATGGTATGCCACGGCGTAAGATGCTTTGAGAAGAAGGCCGAAGCCTTGCGCAAGATCGGAGGGCCATGGCGATCGCCCTTGTAGAGATAAACGGACCACAAGAGCACCACGGTGAATATCTGGTACTTGCGGTAGCGATGAGAGGGCTTGCCGAGGGCGTGGTCTGTCGAAGGTCAGTCGCGCCGCAGCGTGCCGTCGGTGGGCACGGATGAGAGTGTACCTATCATGCTCTTCTGATGATGTGATCAAAATGGGTCGCTATAAATACATGCGCGCATGCGGGCACATCAGACTTGCAGTGTCGGCGTGTGGAGCATTCGATGGGAGGCAAGGGATGGACGAGTAGTATGATGCGAGCAGTAAAGAGGCAGTCTTACTAGGAGATGGCATACGCAGAGGGTGACTACAGCATGGAGAGCAAACATGGGCTGGCGCAGGACTCGACCATCGTGACCTTCAGGCGGGTGGTGCACTGCCGAGAGGGCCAATGATGGACAAGGCCGTCGAGGCTGATTCACATGTGAAAGAGGTCGAGGTCTGAAGGTCCGAGGGTCCTCCGTCGCGGCAACGCTTTGGCTTGGCCTCCGTCAGCGCCATCAGCCATCAGCCATCAGCCTCGCTCGCGTGGTGCATTGCCATCACATGACAGGCATACACCTTTCTACCAGCGAACGACACAAGATGCAACTCGACCCAGCTCCCATCCTGAACCATGTTCAGCAACGGCAATGCAGCGGGGACGGCTCCATGCGGCTCACGTGGCAGACAGCTGTATCACTATCACCCTGGCGGCAGACATCGGCACCGCCTCCCTCGGCCTTTCGGATACGATACGCTGGAGACGCGTCTATTTCATTCATACCGAGGCCACCCATTTTGTCAAGCCCCTTCATCAATCAACACATGAGCTCCTGAGTCGGCGCAGTGGTTCTGGTGTGTTACCAATGAGATGCGACATAGTGGCGAACGCAGACATACCAGAGCCGTATGCCCGCGCGTCCCAGCAATTAGAACATCACTGATCTTACGGGCCATGGCGCATCATCATCGCGTTGAACATCCAGTCTCAACCCATGGCAGACAGCTGTTCCCTAAAATCATGTGTTTCGTCCTGCTTTGATGACATCCAGGACTCTCGTCCCCAAACAAACGCCGGAAAGCCATGCAAAATCGCAAACATACTCATGCGCCTACCCATCGTTCATGTCTCTGGCCGGTCATGCGAACGACATTCAGATCGACACGGCTGCTTGCTCTTCTACCGCATACCGCATGGGCTGAGATGACTCGCACCAACACCGTCAACATCCGGTCTGACACTCTGGCAACACAAACCGCATCCCGCAGCAGCTACCCGCTCTTTTTGTGCGAGGGACGACCCTTGCCAACACGTTTTCATTATCTTTAGGACCCAGCTTACGGACGGCCGCAGGTAGGTCGCAGGCTCTGCCTCCCTCTATACGCTCAGACAGGGTTGGCCTTTGGTTGGTATCCGCATCAATAATACCCGGTGGTGTGTTACGTTCTCGCTATCTGATAGGCGAAATCCACCTGCGTTTGCTGCCTATCAAGAGTGTGCGACACTCGCGCGGTAAGCATACACCACTGACGGAGTTCCGATATTGATCACTGTCCAAGGTCACTAGACGCAATGCAACGGCGACTCCGCTGCAACTGTCCGGCGAACATCGGAGAGTTCGAACCCAGTGCAGTGGCACCACGGTCAAGTGGTACTCCCACACCCTGCCCTTTCACCCGATGTCGCGTCAAGATGCCCCTCTGGCTCGCAGTCGTGTTGTTGCGGTGTGCGGAAAGCAGCGGCCTTCGAAACGCGGGTGTTCCACTGTGACATCGTTGCTCGTGCTGCCAACAGTTAGCGCATCTGGGAAAATGATTGCATGTACTCCTTGATATTGAGACCTGGTGTGAAACAGAGCAAAGCTGTTATCCGGACCAGGATTTTCTGGTTGGCTCCCGCTTGCCGTAGCCTGAACACCATCTTCACAAATCGGTACCCGGGCCATCGCACCCATTAGTTGCATGTGCAAACAGCCGGTTGGTAAGGCTATTCATATGTCGTACAGCACGTTTGCACTAAACGCGCGGTGCAACATTCCGGAAGATCTCGTGTCTCCACAGAAACTGCAGCCACGACGAGCCACGCAGACTTGCGCTCAAATCTTACGATCGTGCCGGCTCGAGCAAGACAGCTCATGGGCTCATGTACGCCGTTTGCTCACCCTGTGGCAACATGCATTGCTTTGCCACGGAGCCTCCTTGCTTGCTGACCGCTGGAATGTCTCAGAAGCAGCTGACGTCTTGCCCGGCTTGGCCGTTTCCGGGTGCCGCAGTGTACGAACAAAGAACAAAGAAGCTCGCTCCCAAGCAATGCAGTCTGCCTTACTAGCGGGTAGCATCGATTCCCAAACAATCAGCGCATGCTCTTTGATCCTTCGCTTGACCGTGCTCGTCATTGGACGACAAAGAAATGGGTGTCGCCTACCACGGTAGGTTCCTTTTCGTGGCCGCTGGTGCTAGTTGAATAATAAGGACAAAGCCACGCCGACAGTGGCTCGCTTTCCCTTCGTGAAGAATGGCTACGTCTTACTTGTAACGCATACCTATTGGACACGCCCGTTTTCATTGTTGAAGAGCATGCCAGTGGGACAAGAGGCTTGCAAGACCCTGTACCCTTGTTGCTTGTCCCATTCTCCCGATGTCTGCCATCCAGGATTCCTCACAGTTGCCTCCGTTGCATCCTTCGCAAAATTGGATTCCTCCCATACAAGTGCAGCCTCCAGCACATCCGCCTGCCCCTGAGCCAGGCCGCATCATCTTCACAAGACAGCTGTGGCAGCGAACCATGCCAGAGGATTCAAGTGAACACGGTGTTTCAACCAGGTCTCAATCGCAGGGATCACTGTCTGCATACCAGGCGAACACAAATACGAGCCGAAGGGCCTCCTCAAACGTCTCGACCCGCTCACTTCGAAGCGCACCTAGCCCTTCAGATAGCTCAAAGGCGCCTTTGACGCCCGAAGAGTCTCCGCCATCGCGAATAACAAGGAAGCGGAGCGCGAACGCTGTTGAGGAAGAAGACAAAGAGATCGATAGCCACGACCCATCTCCAGCTCATACGAGAGCCAGCAGCGGCGACTCAACTGCACACGTCTGCATCTGCCAACCTGACCCAAAGATACCAAGGCCTCGCAACGGTAAGTGCAATCAAACATAATCACACTGACCGAGCACTGCATGGTACTGACAATGTATAGCATTCATTCTTTATCGCCAACATCATCAAGCTAAAGTCGTCGCTCAACATCCT
Source organism: Cladosporium austrohemisphaericum (assembly GCA_022813715.1). Lineage (NCBI taxonomy): Eukaryota > Fungi > Ascomycota > Dothideomycetes > Cladosporiales > Cladosporiaceae > Cladosporium > Cladosporium austrohemisphaericum. The sequence goes on from JAKLLY010000002.1 coordinate 1,216,700, forward strand.
GGCCTTGCCAACCCAGAAATATCAAAGATAATTGGCGAGCAGTGGCGTAGCCAGCCCGTTGAGGTAAAGAACGAGTGGAAGACTCTCGCGGAGGAGGAGAAACTCCGCCATCAGCAGCAATATCCTACTTATCGCTACCAGCCGAAACGCAACGGTCGCCGCAACAGCATCTCTTCGGATACGCCTGGCTCAGCTGGTGAAAAGCCCAAGTGTACCAAGTGCGGCGGGAGGTCGATCCTCGCACCGTCGACACCGTGGACTCACACCTCGAACGCTACCAGCCCTTCCACTGCTGGACTTCCTCCAAACACCCCAAGCTCAGCTCCCACGCCGATCAGCCGGACCCTTCCTTTTCTTCGCGACCTCAGTTTACAATCACCTGCTTCTCGTCGTATCCGGTATCAGAATATGCCGCCCAACCACCACCTGGAAGAGAGGGATGATATTGGCCCTCTCAGTCCCGACGTCAAACGCCGCAGATTCAACGGCGATAACCACCAACCAACCATCCATCGCGTCATGCCGCCACGCTACGGTGCTGTTCCTGCTGGGACGCCTGTCGGCCCCGGTACCCCATTCCCATTTGGCCAGGCACCGCACGCTCATCCTCAAACTTTCGTCCCAGCCCACACGCCCGCAGCATCACAGCCTCGCCGCGAAAGTCTTCCAGGACTTCGGGGAGTGGTCAGCCCTCCTGGCCCTATGGCGCCTCCGCCTCGGCCAGGTATGGGTTACCAACAGCATCGCATGTCCCAAGGCCACATTACACCTGATAGATCTCTCCAGCTTCCACCACTCCAGACTGGTACATCCAACGGCATGACTCCGGCTATCAAGACTTCTGTGCGTCAATCCACCGACGAGGCCATCATGGGTATGCCGTTCGAAGCCAAGCTGGCGATTCTGAGAAAGATCGCTCCGCCAAAAGCGCTTGATAAAGTTGCTTCAAGAGGCCCTCTCATTGCTATCGAAGGCGACAATGCCGAGGCTGTGAGCAGTCTTGCCAAATGGTTGCGTGAGACGCTGCGAAAAGACGGCGAACTCAATGTCAATCTAATTGACAGTCCCGATGTCGCGCCCAAGGGTGGAAGGGACGAAGCAATGGCAGAGTACCACGTACTGGTAGCGCAATGGCTCGGTAAAAGCAAAAAGATCCTGAGAGATCTGGACTGTGAGGCCGATACGCACGCTGTCACCGCAAAGGCCACCACGCCTCCGCCGGTTGTTGCTGCTGGCCGTGCAGTGGATGAAAATTACAGTGACGAGGACACGCCGACCAAGTCAAACATCACCACCAACAACATGCAAATCGATTCGGCTAACCCAACGGCCAAGTCCAGCCCGAAGCAGATCGACGCCATGGATGTCGACAAGGCTGTTGACAGCAAGACTGCGACCAAGCCCATTGCTATTCTTCCGCTCTTTTCCCTTCATGCAAGCAACACCTTTGCTTGCCGCATCCCACTTACGGACACCTATGCGCCCAATGATCACTGGTCCTGGAATGCCACTCAGTGGCGCGGAGTTATCGGGCCCGACCTGACGATCTACCTGAAGGATGGAGAGGAGAAGGGAAAGATGGTGGAGCAGATTGACGAGGAAAGGCTTTTCATTGTGAGGAAGGCGACCGACGGCGAGGTGGATGGCTCAACGCTCAGAAGGGTCGGCTTCGAAGTTGGTGAGTGGGTGAGGGCTTTTGGAGAATCGATGTGACGAGGTTGAACGCCGTTGAAAGTCTGATCAAACTGTAAAACATCATCCGTAGCGATACACCAGAACCATATGTTGAGATGCACTTCCCCTTTTCGCAAAGATACGTAAACTCACAATGAATTGTGGCACAGGCTGGAATCAGATTCACCAATTGAATGATGAGTGAGTGTAAGTATTAAAATGGCGACGAGAATAACTGCACGATCTTGCGATACCACTACTAAAGAAATGTTAACAATCTAAACTATCCCTCATATGTCCATGCCCGATCAATGGTGGAGCTCCTTCTTAACCAAAGAGTTGTCGGCGCACGACCAAGGCTTTATGGCTGTCTCGTTGTGCTGGGCAAACCAGATTGCATCGCTGGCGGCATAAGTGCCTCCCACCAAGAATACAGCTCCAAACACCAATAGAGACACACACCAACACACAGTCAGCCACCAGACCAAATTCCTCTGGCGTACGCTCCAGTTGTCGTACAGCCAGTAGTAGGCCATGGGCAGGCAAAGCATGAACGTGCCTAGCAAGGCGCCGATGAGCGTAATCAGGTCATCGAAGTACGGGATGACGTTGGCGATGACGAAGGCGAAGACCAGAACGGACATGGAGCAGCAGAACCAGATGACTCTGCGATAGCGTTGCCTCCATCCGACGTACCTCGTGCTCGGACGTGGCTGTACTTCTTCTGGGCGCATGAGAACGCTGTCCATGGTATCGTCCCTTTCTGGAAGCTTGCGGTTTTCTCCCGTAATGCGGAAGTACATATATTTGATGGTGAGCTGTGTGATCCGTGGTCAGCTCCATGTTACGTTGGGAGAGAATAAGGGTGACTTACGTGGCAGACAATAATGCCAGTGACGATGAGACCAGGAGTTGCGAGCCCATAGCAGACCTTCTTCATCACTCCACCTGCAGATCCAAGAGCTGGTGAGCTCACGTATGATCCACAGTAGCAGTAAACTACTGCACTTGCGATGGTGTAGACGATTGCGATGATTACAAGGCTTGAGAACATCGTTTTGTTGTAATGCTTGGGGTTCTTCATCTCGTCCTGGATGACAAAATATGCCATGATGCCCGAGTATGAGAAGCAGAAGGTTCCCATAGCAGACATGACGTCCACGGCGGAAGGGTTAGTGAAGAGCTTGAAGTCAGATTTCCACGGGCCAGCAGGAGCGCTGGGAGGACGCTCCTGTACTGCAGTAGCGATGGTGACGGCGAGCACTGGAATATCGACGTTAGCGAGTGCGTCCAAGTAGCAAAGCGTGGGTAGCCAAGTGGAAACTTACGCGAAGATAGGATGCAGCCAACTCCAAAGATTGACAGCCAACTGATCTTTCCGAGAGTGCGGATCGAAGCAAAGGCCCCGACGATCACCAACGCAAGAAACTTGAACCATACAGTGCAGGCCCCACCATCCGAGATGGCATTGAATCCGACGGAGAGAGCCTGGATGGCAGAGGCAGTAGTGAATGCGAAGTCTAGTCAGGGCAGTCTTAGCAATACAATCCATTATTTGTAGGCAAGGGCAACGGACTTACAAAGACAGTACACTGCGCCGAATACTTCTCTGCCCCACTTTCCAAAGAGATACTGGCCCAGATCCTCGAAAGTGCGGATGATTGAGTGGCGGCGCTTTGCTTGACCGATCTGATAACAGGCAAACGCTGCCATGATGGCAACCAAGTTGAGGCAGAAGATGCCAGGGATAAGGCCGATCTTATCGTAGGCGAGAGGAAGTGAGAGTGCTCCTATGCCGATCTGGGTCTTCACCATGGTGAAAAGTGCGCGGTATGCGCCGACCTGCCAGGGAACGTTAGCATTCGCTAGTAAATGGAGAGACAACAACTCACGTTGTGGTAATCAGGATTGCCACTACTGAGAACCTTTCGAATGGAGGATTCGCCAGAAACGGAGGACCCAAGCTTGGTGTTGCCGGCCTCAGCATCATCTGCGGTAGCAGAGATTGCAGCATCCATGGTCTTGTTACCGGATTCTTCGGCTGTGTTATCATCTGGGATGCTCTGCCAGGAGGAAAGGCGCTCCATGTGCACAGGAGGCAGTGGACTGAGACCAGGCACCTCTGTTGGGTCCCGGGTTGTGGCTTCGCTTGCCATACTGCCGTTCGATGCGGGTTTCAAAGAGGCAGAAGATCAGAGGTTGTGCGCAAGTGAGACTGAATGCGGAGGAGGAAGAGGAACTGGAGGAAGAGGAATTGTCTCGTAGAAATTGGGGCTGTTGATAAGAAGGCGCGCCATCCTACCCCTCATCTCTAACCTCAATGGTTATTGCAGCCATGGGGTCAAGGCCACAGAGAATATTGCTGGGATGGGTTGCAAAGGTAATCCGGGAGGGCAAGCTGTTGTGGGGAGTCGCAGTGGGATACCTAACAGAACGTAGGGTCAATGGTCAGCGCGTCTCCGCACATCAAGCCTTCGGAAAGAGAAAACCGCGACAAGGAGCTCTCGCAGATAATGAAGTGGTCTTGATGCGCCTTATCGTACGCATGTATATCGACTGAGCAGAAAGGAATAATAGAAAGCTTGAACTATGCATTCCTGTCGATCTGTCGATCACGTTGCTACCCGGTTCCATAACAATTTCACTTTACGTCAGCATATTTACATGCTCTCTTGCAACCACGGGACCTCCGTCTCGATCGTCGAAGTTCCGCTTTCTTTCCGGCTTTATTTTCATCGCCAAGAAAAGCGTTCCTGGCGAGGAAGTATCAAGTCACACGAGTTCTGATCCTGGTTTCGCTCGACAGTGAGAGGATGCCGGTTTGCACAGGAGTGCAGGCGCCGAAAGCTCTTTCCAAGCCCAGTAATTCGATAGAGATCCCATGGATGCAAGCCGAAGCCGTGGCTTTTGGCTGGTACGACGTGAAATCGTTCAACAGCCGCACAGTCGAATCGACAGTCACCAAAATCACGCCACACAATAGTGGCTGACTGCATGGTGGAACCCACGCACCGCGCCGGATGTTCATCGATGGCCAACCTCGCTCTTGACTTTCTGTTGTTTTTGCCATGAAGCCCGCTCTTCGCATGAGGGTGGACTAGGCGCTGGGCTCCTCTCGAACTTGTTCGCCGGCGATGTTTGGAAGATGAAAAGATCTCCTGGACCCTCGATCGATTGGACCACGCTCTCGCTCCCAGTGCTAAAGCATCCAGCGTGCAGTTTCGAGCTCGTTTGGTCACTCATGGCGGTAATGATCTAACTTGGGTCGTAAGCTCTGGCAAATGAAAGCGAAAAAACCGGCGGTGGTGAACTCAGAGTTCTGAACAGTGCCAACGACCATGGATGCCATCGTGCAGATTTCGCGAAGACAAGAGCTGCTGAGTTTCATTGTCTTAAGCTGTCTTTGTTAGCCTTTTGCGACAAACTTAGTGGTTCTTGCAAACAAGCGTAAGACGTCTTGTGAGAATACAAAGAGCGAAACCTGAGATACAAGCTCCATCTTGCATTCCAGACATCGGTAGGAATGTAGCATGTACCGTACCCGGCGCCTTGGAAATCGGAAGCCGACCTTAACTCCTTTGTCAGGAGTCTAGTCAGCCGGCAGAGATGAATAAGCTGCGTCAGTTGCAAGTATTCAAGAGAAGACTTTTGGCGCTCCAGGGGGCGAGGGTATGTATGTATCTATCGACTGGTGGCTTCTATTATGGTAGGTCATCCCAATTGTCTCGCCCCGGAAGAGGTGGTCGAATTCCTGTACACAAGTATAATCGCCGATGATGAGACCACTGTGAATGTGAGCTCAATGCTGCTGCTTCTCCTTTGCTGCCCTTTTCCTTGACACAAGCGCGTCAAATCTTGTCGAACAAAACACTCCTCCAAAGAACTCTGTGACGACCCACAGCCAGAATATCTTCGTCCGTACATTCACTGAATGCCTTTTCAGCCGCGCAGGTACAAACCACGCCACTTCGGCACCATGAATCAAGAACAGGCCTCCAAGAAGCCATGGCTGAAGCGCCCACCCGAACCGTGCGAAAGATTGTCCCAGAGTGGCTTCAACGACTTGTCCAGGTGCAAACCACCAGCGCTGGCTGAAGCCCAAGAAGGTGGCGACCACGATTGCGAGCTCGACTGCGTACAAGCCTTTCGGCCAAAGGTACTCGGTGATCGTGACATCCGAGCGGCCAAGTGCGGCGAGACATTCCTTGTCCATGGCGACGACGCGCTCGCGAGCTTCGCGATATGATTCCAGAGGTGGCTCGAACGGGATGCGATATTCCTTGCTGTTGACATTGAAGGTCATTGCTGTGAGCTCGACCGCGGTCATTCTGCTTCCGCCGGCCGCCCAGGAAGATAGGCTGTGGTAGTGCTCAAGGTAGCGGACGATCTTCAATATGGTTAGTCACCAGCGTAAAGAGGTCTGGCAAGTGAGAAAGGTCCTACAGAATCGTGATGGTCTGCTTGCATGTGGTTGACGATACGTTGTTGCGCGGCGGCATCTTTCGCTGCCTGGTCTGCCATGGTGGCAAACGGCCCAAGATTTATTGGGGACGGTGGAGTTACGCAGGCTTGGTGGCCTGAGACGAGATGCAGTATTCGCAAGATTGACTTGCTTAATGCCGTGGAGTGTTGTGTCGGTTGGTACGTCGATGTTTCCACAGGAGTCAAACGGCTTGCAAGCCACACGACAATGTTGGGCTTGGCAGTGGGCGTTGGTGTTGTGGTGCATTCGGGAAGTTCACGGTGGCGTATCCTAGCCACAGCACAATTCGGAGCATAAGAAGGGTATAGAGATACAACTCAGATCGACGAAACGTTTGTGGCGCCATCTGTTGCATGCCACTTTGTGGCGCGAAGAACACCACCTCACCTCTTCGAACTGCTACTCTCGTGGAGTCTTTCTAACTACAGGAGGTCGCAAAGTAATATCTACGAGAGTAATCACACCACCAGATTGGAACAGAAACATCCTGTCAAGAAACATCAAATAAGTCTTGTACTTCGTCAATTACTAAACTCCCAGGTTGTATCGAATAACCCAAACACGCCACACAAAAACAGCCTCGACTCGAAAAATTGTACAGTCCTCCGCTCTCTTCAGCTTCTTTCGTTAAGACTTGCTCTCACATACTGTTGAGAGAAAGGTTCCAGGTAAGCCCAATTTGCTCCAGAAAAAGTATAAATGAATAAAATAGATAACGCCACGGAGATTCGTTGGAGGAGGAAGGAAGAATTGGGAGGCGGATTTGGTCCGTCGCTTTGTCCGTTTGTGACGCTTGGTTGCTTACGCACTAAGTTACGGTTACTCGCTGTGTCGGTTGTGTAAGAAAGAGGTCGAACTCTTGCTTTGCAAGCGTGTTTGCGCGAGTGAAGGTGCTGGGTATGGGGATGATGGGGAGTGTGATGGGGATGTGCAGGGCAGAAGGGCAGACAAGGATCGGTCAGTACTCACTATAAGCTCAGCGTCAAGTCGCCACGGATGGATGCCTTGAGCTCGATCTCAATGTCCAGATTTGCTTCGAGAGACAGCTTCAAGCCGTCTGTATCTCCGACAGAGCCGCCGCCAAAGGCCTGCTTCTGGTCGTCGGGGATGTATTTGGGTTGTCTAGGGTCGCTGCCACGCAGAGGAATCTCACCACGCATGGCGCGAGCATGTGTGACGGGTCCGTCCATACTGGTGCTGTCAGGACCAATGCGCTCGAAAGGTCGCTGGCTCATGAGCTCCATGCTAGCGTCGGCCTCTTCGATACCCTCCAGAGACGAGGTGTGCATGTACTTGCCATCCCGCATGGCCTTCTCGATACGCTTACGTCTGTCGCGACGCGATGAGCTGCGGGAGCGGTTCGTCTGCATTCCTTCTTCACGTCGTTGCATGGCGATCAAGTTGTCTTGCTTCTTCTGCTCGGTGACAGTGCGCGCTTTGGTGGGTTCCAGGTCATGTTGACGTTCAGGCCCGCCATCTTGTTCTTGCCGGGCAATAAGTTGCTGCTTGCGACGGTCGATATCCTGCTGCTCGCCTTCGGACTCAGCCTGGTCGTGATACTGGCGGTCCCAGTCCTTCTTAGCCATGTCGGATGCTGTGGCTGAGGTTTCGTGAAAGTGTCGTTGGTCCTTCAATGGTGTGTCGAGGGATCAAGAAAAGCAGCTCCAATTGCTGATACAACGGGTATCCAGTATGTAGTCGTCTCGTCACCAAAGCGATCCAGCACAACAGTTCGACGAGAAAGACGAGTAAGACAGCCGCGGTAGTAGTTCGTAGCAGCTAGGCGGAGAGCAGAGCAGCAGTCGACTGACACCACACAACTTCTTGCATGCAGCAGACGAGCCCCGGCCCAGCCAGAGGCGCTCCCGAGCCAGCATTCATGGAGCGATGAAACCGGTTTCTGTCGATATGGACGCGATCGAATGATGCCCCGCCGCGTGCGACAGGGATAATCGGCGCCACACCAGACCTGGCACACGCCGCAGAACTCTCTGCGCCATGAGGTCAGCGCCTCGTAATGGCGCAGTCGCTTTGGGCAGCTTGAGCCACCGGCCGTGCGAGAGGATTGCGCCGCTTGCGCGGACTCGATGCCGACGTTGGCGTGGCGCTTGCGTAGTGGCTGGCTATGCGAGGGCTCGTTCTGATGCTTTATCCACTGCGAAAGTGGGCTCGATGGCCGATTAATCAAACCGGTAGACATGGATCGCGAGATCGAAGCGTGGAGGAAATAATGTGCGCGCGCGTGGATGGAAGCAAGGGAGGAGTGAGCCTTCTCGCAGAGCAGCACGGTGGCTAAGTCCAAATTATGTGAGAGTACCGCTCCCAGTCCACCGCCACGATTCACATGTAAAGTGCTGTGTAGATGTATGGTGCAGAATATGAGAATGGAAAACACGTTTGAACGACAAACTATCAATTCTTCATGTAGTAAAACTGATCGAAGATAAATTACAATATCGAGCGCATTCACTCCAAACCAACGCCATCAACTAACTCGTAGCTCTCAGAGCAAAGACAGAAAACCCCTTTGGTAAATCGCATCGTCATATAGAAAAACGTCAAATGAAAACCACCATCTCCAGCACTCTAGTTGAGCAGACCAAGTGTCAGGTCACCGTGAATCTTCGCCTTGAGCTGAATCTCAATGTCCAAGTTGAGCTCCAGTCTGAGACGAAGCTGCTCTCCGCCGCCCTCGTCTCCGCCACCCTGCTCCTGGCCCTTGCCGCCTGTGAGTCCTCCGAGAGCCTGGCCAGCGGTGTCGCCGACTTTGTTGACAGCGTCGCCGGCGGTGTTCTGCACCATGTCGCCTGCGCCGTTGACGAGGTCGCCACCGGGGACTTGCTCGGTGATGTCGTCCAGCGGGCCACCTTGTGAGCCCTTGGCTTGCTTCTTCTGCCTCTGGCGTTGACGACGACCACCTGATGCACTCACGTCTGAGCGAGCGACGGACTCGCCGTCGCTCTCTGCGCCGCCTTTGCGGCCTCGGCCACGGCTCTGGCGACGACGAGATTGCTGGCGTTGCTGTTGCGGCTCGGCCTCTTCTTCGCCGTCTGCTTCAGCGCCAGCTTGAGCATTGGCGCTGGCATCAGCTTCGACATTTGCTTCGGCTCCGGCCTCAGCCTCGCCGTCAGCCTGGGCCTCGCCTTCAGCGTCGTCGGTTTGGTCAGGAGTGGGTTGTTGTTGTTGCTCCTTCTTGCCGCCGAGCTTCTTAGGCGTCTTCTTTGCGGGGGTTTTCTGTTGTTCCGACATGGCGGTGGTGTTCTGGTAGCTTTGATGTGAATCCTCAAGTGATTGTTTGGTGCTCCAACGAGGAAGGTCGTAGTGGTCAGACGGGTCGTCGAGACGGTGGTAGAAGCACTGTCGCGGGCGAGATTATTGGAGCAATGCAACAATGGTCAGACTGCAGCATCAAAAGAGGAGAGGCCTCACCTTTTCGGCCGTCGCATTGGGTTAGAGCATGGCTCGGCCACAAACCTGTTTCATGTGGCATGGGCAAAGCAGCTTGACGTCAGCCACAGGCGTAATGCACGCTTCCCTCCACACATCCCTGCCACAGCTCCACCGCCCACTTTCGCAGCCTTTGCGCCGCCGTGGCTCGCGATCGCGAAGTGTGGCATCGACGAGTGGCATCGGGGATCGAGCCACTCGCGGCGCAGTTTGCGTGGCTCCTCGGCCAGCCCCGGCGTGGCTCCTCTTTGCAGGTTGCACGACGCCTCTGCCTCTGCATGTGCCGCAACGCGTTTAACGGCGGATTGACAGCAGTCGGGCTAGCTCAGACGATGGCGGTGTGCCGTACCATGGTTGTGGCATTCCACATGGCGTTTCATTGGAGTGTCGTTAGGCCACGCACGCAAAAAGTGTAGGTCGGACGAGGGCAAGCAATCGCGATCCTTCCTTTGTTAATTGGATCCCGTGATGACGCGTGAGCAGGACGTGTTGCGTTGAGCGTGTCTACGTGAGGCACACTGAAGTCAGACTGTCAGAGGCATCTCGAAGCGAAAGATATCGAAAGTCACCTTGGGTAAGCAGTATAGCGAGGTCCGTCGTCGCTGGCTTGCCCAAGGGTGGTCGTTCAGGTACCTAGGCATTCTGACCAGTTGGCGACACCATGCGTGTGATTGATTGCAGCCACCTGAAGCACATGAGCTGTCGAAGTACCAGATGGCAAGTTCAAGATGTGCAAGCGCCTGTTGGATGTCGACTTGCTCCTCGAAGTCCGCCCCTTTCCCTCCCGCCAAAAACCACCCTCAAGGTACATTTACATGTAACAAGCAGTTCCGACCATGATCTCATTCCTTCATGTTCACGATCGTCTCTTCCTCCACACCGTGGGTTTAATTGCATTACTTCACGTCCCCGGCGGTCCGAAAGTCAATCGAAACGACAGCCCTCGGCATGTAGGAAGTGATCCCGAAGGCCGGATTTACATCGCTTCGAGGCTGGAAGTTGCAAGACCATCATGTACTTGGCAATATAGCATGACGACAAGTGGCAGAGATGATCACAAACTAACGTTGAGCCTGACCGACGACATCATCCATGAATCGCGATTTGCAATGATTTGATCATTCTTGTTCATCTGGCTTTCAAACAGCATTATTTAGCGCTGAACAACTAGTGTACACGATTGATGTACAAACAGGGCCACAAGGCCGGCGTTCCGTCTCGGAGCTCGCGGCGAAGCACCAAACAGAAAGGACTTTACGAAAATCATCCAGCGCTCAACCTCTGGGACCATCAGGGCCGCTAGACTTCCTGAACATTACCCGCCTCGTATTACCGACTTTGCCCAATTCGCCAAGATACTTCTGCTTCTTGCCTTCTCCTTTCTTCTCCGCACTGGCGCTCTTCACTCGCTCCATCATGCCCTCAACCCATCGCGCCTTCTGCTCAGGGAGCTCGGCAGCCTTTTTCCCGCTACCTCCAGGACCTGCCATGTTAATTTCGGCCCAACTATGTTTGCTGTTAGGACGATTAGAGTCAGCCGTGGAAGGCCTGGAAACAGATTTCGGAGGTAACGGAGGCCTGCTGGGTGTCCTCGTCAAAGCAGGATCGGCGTTCTCTAGCGCTTCGTTGTGTTCCTTCAATGACGTGACAGGCGATGGCGAGTTCGATTTTGACCTGTTAACTTCAGCAGACAGAGGGCCACTAGCCTTCCGCCTCAAAGCAGGGTGAATAGAAGAACTGCCGCCGCCAGGCGTTGACGAGCCCACGGCTTTGACATCGACCTCACCAGAGACCGTACGCGAGCCGTGATGCTCGGCGTACTGTCTTAAGTAGTCCGCAAGGTCAGCCCAACCACCGCCAACGCGAACCATGACTCGCTCTCCCTCACCTACAAGACGAACAAATAGCTTGATGGGCTCTTCGCGACCGGCTTGAGTAAGGTGGTACAGCTTGACCTCAGGCTCGTTCGCCGCAGGGGACCTTTTGCTCGGCGAAGGGTCTGCAGGCGCAAGTGTAAGCCCTCCAGGACCCATCGAAGTTCGTGAGGACGCGCGTGGAGTGAACTTAGGTCTCGGTCCGCTGAAATTGCGAGGCTCAGCAGCACGAGGCTGAGGAGTCGTAGCGCCAGTGCGGAAACGGATAGGCGCTGGGAGCTTTTGTAGAACTTCGCTGACGTGACGGTCGAAAGAGTCGGCTTCTGATATTCCATTCGTGTGTGAGACCGTGGGAGAGTTGTTAGACTTTATACCCAAACCGCGACGTTTGCTCATGAAAGAATTGAGCGCTCCCTTCTTAGCAACGGGGTTTGGTGCAGGTGTTTCCTGATCGGATACCACGCTCAGATTAGAAGTCTTATGGTGCAGCCCATGGTGATTTGGCGTTCCTGGCAACGGAGACACGGGGCTTCTTGGGCGCTCCTCGTGGATTGTTGGAGGTGTAGGGAACAAAGACATTTCCCTGTGGCTTATCGGACTGATGGGGACTTCAACAGGCGGTTGTGTATTCGATTCAACAACCGACGAGCTGCTTTCCCGTCGTGGCAAATGTGCGTCTAATTCAACAGCCGAGGAGCTGCTCTTACGTCGCGGCAAGTCGATGCTTTTGATTTCAAGTCGCGGTTGGCTTTCCATGCTTATCTTGCTCGCTCTGCGCGCCGAGAACGTTTCCACTGCCTCATCTTCGTTGATAACCTCCTCCTCCTCCGGCGATGGATTTCGGATCTTCATTGTTGAGAGTGTATGTGAACTTGCGGGTCTAACAAGATTCGGAGAAGTCGTGGCAAGAGTAGTTGCAACGCTGTTATTCCTGGACAATTCCGGAGACGCCACCTGGAAGTAGCTGACGCGAGCATCTTGAATCTCAGGTGAATATGTATCGGAAGCAATCGAGTTTGGCGTCACAGGGACGTCGGTGCTGGTGCGAGGTACAGGCGCTCTCACCTGAGGAGGCAGATCAATGTGGCTTGGTCGCTGAACATTCGAATGAGTAGAACCAGACACGTGCGGTGCGCTGAATGTAGCTTCGCCTCTATTTGCAGGAGAACGATCGAGCATTGACGGATCCATTGTGGGAACCGCGGTCTGATGACGAGGTGACTGTGATCTGGGTGGATTCGAGTGATCGGACGGAGGATCGTCTGCTTGCTCATCTTGTCCTACTGGCGAAGAAGGTCGGCCATTAGGCGTTCCAGGTAAGCTTTCGATAAATTTACGGTCGAACGAGTCACTTTCCAATGGTCTTCTGGGGCTAGACAAGCCAGAACCCTCTAGTGCATCCAAAGTCTGAGCGTGTAGTCGAGCGACGGGAGATTTCGTGAGCGGATCAGTCTCCATTCTTGCTCCCGAGAGAGGCCAATTCTCATCAAAATCGAGGCGAGGGATCGGTTCCGGTTGTGGCGGCTGTGGTGAGGGTGGTATGAGTTGCGATGCTCTGAACTTCATTGGACTCTGCAGCGATCTCCTTGGGCTCTTCGGTGGCAGTGATGGGACAGGTGGAGCATCAGCATCGGCAGACGCAGGGCCGTTCGAGCTGCCATTTTGGCCGCCTTCAACGCTGTGCGAACTGCTATCGAGGGTCTTTCTCCGCGGCGAATTCTTCGGACTGGGAGGTGCTCTACCACCCCATATGATGCCGTTATCAGTTTGAGCACTGCCACTACGCCTGCGAGCAACTTCCGACCTAAGGGAGCTGCTGCGGCTGCGATCTGTTTGCGGCGCCTCTGACTTAAAGAGTCGCGCGAACGCGTTGCTAGCGTGCTCGAACGGTCTTACGGGTGACTTGGTGGTCCTTTGCAAAGACTGTGTCCTTTCTAGATCGCCGGCAAACAGTGCTCGCTTTTTGGCGAAAGACGTGTTTGATGTCTCGTTCGACTGGCTAGAGAATGTGGAATTTGCTTCGGACATAGGTGTCTGTGTTCGAGACACCGGATCCCCTGTAACGCCCTCGGTCGGATATTCTTGTCCGTCGCCACCAAACTCGTGAAGCATGATCGGAACGTGGCGTCTGGACCGGCTTGATCTGCGAGAGTTCGCATTAGATCTGGCAGGACTTCTGTCCATGATGCGGTCGGCTTGTTGAGAGGGAATGGTTTCGGAGTCGTTCCTCGGAAGTTCTGGCATGAAGGATTGTGTAGGATAGAGGGAGACAGCCGGGCTGATCGGAGGGCTCGCAATAGGAGATTTGTCTATTGGCGCGAGACCGTTTGCGCGGGTGCTGTCCGATGTCGCAAGGGCGTGTGGCTCTAGGAAAGCATGATCACGATTGGAATCACCGCCGTCTCTTGCTTGTTCAGGATGTTCTCTGGTGGAGGGCATGCCGTGGGCTTTGACATTAACTTGTGCAGCCATTCTCGCCGCATTCTTCGATTGCCTGTTCTTCTTCTTCAACTCATTATCCAGAATCCTCCGCTCAGCTTGCACAGTCCAGTCTGCGTATTGTTGCTCTAACGTTTCCATTCCTTCGATCCAGCCATCGGGTACGGTCTCTGATCGTCCTTCCAGGTCGTCCAAGAACCCGTCGAGTCTTCTTCCCAGACCACCGACTTTGCGCTCAATGATACTTTGCAACTCGATCATTGTTCCTCGAGTAAACATGGTGTACGATGAGGTTTCCTCGGTATCAGATTGTGCCGCAGTAATAGCCGTCCATGCACTATCAAGGTCGGTCCGCGCTTGCGCAAGAGCATTTAGAAACTTAGGGGCCTGGCGAAGTATTGCAAGTCGTATGGTCCACGTATCCAGCAGCCTATTAAGCCGAGACAAATACGGCAGCGCTTGCAAGATTGTCGCAGTGATGATCGCAGTGAAGTCATCCAGTCTCCTCAAGTCCGTTGCAGCTCCAATGGCACCAATACTGTCGTCGATCGAAGCAGAGCCTGAACCGGCCTCATTGTGTGCAGATAGTACAAAGTCCTTCAATTCTTCCACGTCAATCTCGTCCAGCTGGCGTATGATCTCGTCTGCTCGCTGATCATACTCTCTGACGGTGTCGGCTGGCAGGCTGCCCCAGTATTCAGACAGACCTCCAGCTTCATCTTGGCTCTCTTGAGATATCAGGCCTCCCGATGCCGTGGTGTTGGTCCAATGCTTTTTCTCTGTCGACTGCGGCACATCAAAGGTGCCAGGCCACTCCCACTCTTCCAACTCGCGTGCCCATGACCTGACGTCCAAGCACGTTTGCGCAGCCTTTGTGCCTAGGGCCCGCTGAGCTGAAGTCGAAGATTGCAGGCAGGTTTGCAAGAGGTCGCTGGGCGAGAGCAGGCCATTCTCGGAGAAGGCGCGCAAGGTAGTTGTAGGCGATAAATTGCGGAGGATAGGGTCGAAGTCGCGAGCCCGGCCATAGTGATGCGAAGAAGCGCGCGAGAGCGAGCGTGAAGGGTATGTTCGTTTGGTGGGTGAAGGCCCGCGAGGCGCATGGACGGCAGGATTGCCCATGGCTTGGGGCATATCGTCTGCCATCCTGGTCGGCGGGAGAGGGCACGAACTATGTCGACATCGAGGCAAGGTGCGAGGCAATTGGGAGGGATGCGAAGAAATACGAGGGCGTTTGGAAGGACGTCGCAGGGAGAGCAGCAGCAGCAGCAGTGGTCGGCCTCAGCAGCATGTCCCAGTGGCGCATCAGAGGGCGGCACATGGCATGTCGAACATGCTGATACCGCGAACCTTGTTAGCTTCGGAGGGGCCTGTCGCAGCCGATTGTGAGGGAATGGCGCCGGCTGGAGCTGTCAGATCTCAGCGCTGTCTGGCGGGTGGCTTGGGCTGGCGACGACGGGCGCGGCGACGATTGGGCACAGTTGGCGAGACACAGAGTCAAAATGGGAGATCAACACGTGCAGTATACAACATGGGACATGCCAATGTACAGTCAAAGTCGCCCATGCAGGAAATCGGTAGTACCTTGAGCCTCCGCCCAACGCAGCCAGTCGGCGTCCAAAGCGCAGCTCCTCCATGCTCATGACGTGCATTGACTGCGGTGTATTAATATGCCGAAAGCACAGGTATGAGTACACGTTCGTTTTCACACCACATGAGGATCGCACCGAAACGAATACCTTCAAGTATTGTGCGTGCTATACTCGCCGTTGGTTGTCTAAAGCAGGCAGGCAAGCTTCACCGGCGACCGTTAGCATTCAACTGTGAAGACGGCAGCTGGATGAGATCGACAAGACAGCATTTCGGACTCCGAGAAGTCCATCGCACAGACTCCCATGCATAATGCTCGTCGCATCACCAGCCATCAATCCCAATCGTATGCACAGAAATATCGCAAATAAGCAGCCTATCAAGCATCCCATCACCTTATTTCGACGCCGCCGCGGCGCCACAGCTCTTCCATGCGCTCAGAATCAAGTCCACAATCGCATCCACGCCCTTTCCGTTCTTGACCTGTGCAAAGATGGTCGGTCCACCCTCCCTCATCTTCCTCGCGTCGCGATCCATGACTCCCAGGTCTGCGCCGACGATCTCCGCCAGGTCTGTCTTGTTCACAACAAGCAAGTCGCTCTGCGTGATGCCCGGGCCGCCCTTTCTCGGGATTTTGTCTCCTCCGCTCACGTCGATCACGTAGATGATGAAGTCTGCCAGTTCGCGCGAATAGTTGGCGGCCAGGTTGTCTCCGCCCGATTCAATAAGAAGAAGCTGGGTCGAGAACTCGTTGTGCAAGTCGGTGAGGGCGGCAAGGTTTGTGGAGATATCCTCGCGGACGGCGGCGTGAGGGCAGCCTCCGGTCTCGATTGCACGGATACGTTCTGCTGGTAGCGCTTTGTGGCGAGTGAGGAACTCGCAGTCCTCACGTGTGAAAATGTCGTTTGTCACGGCAGCTATGCTGTATCTCTCACGGAGAGCGTGGCACAGCGCAAGCATCAAAGCTGTTTTACCAGAGCCGACCGGACTGTGGACAAGTGTTAGCTTGCGAACATCACCTCAAGTAGTGTGAGAAGCGTGTGGAAAGACGTACCCACCAATGCCTACTGTAAAAGCTCTCTCATGAAAGTCGCGGCCCTCGATGATGGGCATCTCGCGACCCAGGAAAGATCCAGGACCGTCGAGGATCTCGTGGGAGTGGCCATGGTCCTGGGCGTCGTGAGAGTGGCCGTGGTCCTCGTGTGAGTGCGAACGAGATGCCATTGTGTGTCTATGTACGGTAGCACAGTATCTTCTCGGCACGGAGCTGGGCGGCTCAGGCGTACTTATATTATTTATTTGGTTCCTGGAGATCTGGTGGGGTTGTTGGTGGAGGAGAGGGGCAGCTTGCGCTGATTTCTCAGAAGAGGCAAGAACCATTCGACTAGACACCATACTGCAACTCAAGTGCATTTTGCCATACCTACACGCGATCAATCTTCCAAGCTAGATGAGAGGGTGCTTAATCTCGTTGTAATTCGCTTGAAAGCGCGTGACGGATCTATCGATCGACCCTTGACCTCCAACACCCCTAGCATCGATATCAGGCGTTCTGAGAAGCATCTCTTGTCCACCGAAGCAATTCGGCGAAAGTACAGATACCCTTCCTTTCTGTTACCTAAACCCTGGCCGAAACGACTATCTGCTTCCAGCATCGGCACTCTGCATCAGATGCCATCGTCAAATGATGGATCTGACCGGAGCACAGCACAAGCAGACCTCTGCTCTTTGGAACAAATTACGATTTTCCATTCGGACGGAACCTGAAGACCGGATTGCCTCCTCCACGCACGCCTTCATAGCACTCAGCCTCCTCAACCTCCCTGCCCCGGCGATCTATCATGCCATCAAAGCCCGAGCAACACGACGAGCTCTGCTCGAATGGCCGGAAACTTGGAATGCGAAATGGGTAGCGCATTACTTCCCAGACAAGAAGGCCTCGCTGCTGGCTGACCACATCTCCTCCCACGTGAGAAAAGAACTGCATGCCCTCACATCGAGGCTAGTCCTTTCGCCTTCTACGATGGATAGGAATCGCTGGTGGACCCTAATCACAGCCAACTTCACGCACTTTAACTTGAGCCATCTGCTGGGAAATATGCTCGCGCTCAACGCGGTAGGGCCCGCCTGCGCCGAAGTACCTGGCATGACACCTTTACACGTCTGCAGCATCGCTTTGACCACGAGTCTTGTCACTGGGCTCCAGGCTCTCTACCGCTTGTCAGGTACAACGGATTGGACCACGTGCGGCTTCAGCGCTGTCTTGTGTGCTTTTACGAGCGTGGGTGCTCTCGGTGCGCCACAACCCGAGCCCGACGCGTCTGGGAAGTATCCATCCAAGGCGCGCAGCGTATGGACTGTCGCTGCGATGCAGATTGCCACCGATGTTGTATCTCTGGTACGAGCCAACAGCGGAAGCGCAAGGCCACGGGCCGGCCATACCGAATCGGTAGACTATGTGGCGCATCTGATAGGTTATGCGTGCGGCGCTGCGTACTACGCCTTCTTCCTTTGGCGCGAGAGCGCCGACGATGAGGAAGTCGAAGTCGAAGTCGAAGATGAACAAGTCCCACAAGAGCCAGTGAGCGTCATCAATGAGTATCTCCGCACACGCAACCAGCCTAAACCTGTGAAGGAATCAGAAGACTGGGAAGAAGTGGCTAGCCAACTCGGATATTCGGCTCCCGGTAGCGAAGAATCAGGCTGAGGCTAAATACAACGACAATCTGCGCCATCACCACCACAAAGTAACCTACACCTCCTGGGTGCCATCGGCGGATGTGCCACGCCGATAATAATCCAATTCAAGAGCCGACCGGTTCTTGGGATTCGACACTTCTCTGCCGCTTTCTTATAAAATGATACCAACTCGACTGCATCTGCAAGCTGTATCCTGACAGCGACAGAGGCTTCGTATCAAGCAGCGGTACATGCCTTCGGTGTCAATCGCAGGGACACCAAACAGGACAAGACGCCAGCAATTTGACAATCGCCACATACCCATCCGCACACCAGCTCAACTCGCAAAAGCAATGCTGGGAATCTGCACGAACGTCCATATACTCTTCATCATCATTTTCATCTCCGCTTTAAGCATTAAAACATTGCAGGTAGACAGAACATTTGTACATCACACAAATAGCACACCAAATTTGTCAATTTTCGTTCAATTTTGTCGCCTGCTCAATAGAAACCATCGGAACCGCTGTATCGGTTCCCGAATATCAACACACATCTCCGCTTCATGTCTCCAATCAAAGTGCCTCTCCCTTGTATGTACCCAAAGCGCTCGATCTTGAATACTCGTATGAAAGCATTCCATTCGTCAAGCCGGGAAAAGGGAAATTGCAACATCGGAATCATGAAAGCTCGCCGTTGGGTCGTAAAGAAAAGTAAGAAAAACAAGAAAGCAAATCGGGCCGTGGGGGTATATCTCTCGCAGCAAAAGGCAATCGCCAAGATCCAGTGCCCTCCGAAAAGTGGAAACTCCGTGTTGAGATTGCAAGTCCGTTTTTTTGCAGCAGACGGATGCGTACTGCTTTCCGTCACGCCTTGGTGATCACTGCTCACTTTGCCTGGCGACCAATTGGGGCTAGCGGGCAAAGAGAGCAGCGTCATCGACGAGAAAGGACCTGCCTTCTGTGACGAAAGAATGAATGCAAATCCCAAAAAAAAAAATCCAGTATTCCAAGGGAAGAAAGTATAGGGTGAGGAATGGATGTAGGAAGGAATGAAGTGATGATGACCGCCCGGCAGGCACTCGAGATAAACGTAGAAGGCGCGCCAATATTGCGCATGCATCCATCTTCGCATTTTCGTGATCGTAATTGGTCGTGAAAGTCGTGATGATTGCTATCTTCGCACCCGGGCCTTAATCGGATGTCACAGGTAAAGCTTTGGGGTGTATTGTGGTCGGTGCAGGGAGGAAGCCATGGTGATGGCTGACTGCTCATTCAACGAAGGAGTCGACATCGGGGACGTCTTCGTACTCGAAGTCGGCTTGCACAAGGCCGAAGGCAGCCATGATGGCCTCGTTGCCAACGCTGAGCCCATGCAACCAGTCGGCAGCATGCTGCAGAATCTCAGAGCGGGAGAGACCGTGCGCGCCGTTCCTGAGAGCGGGAACATAGATGTTGAGCTCTTCGTAATTGCTCTTCATGGCATCACGACGCTTCTGCTCCGAGGCGATGTGGTTGTTGCGCTTCTGGGTGTCGGAAAGGTTGTGACGCGGCTGCTTGGGATCAGAACGCCTCTTCTTGGAGGACGAGCCTTTAGTGACTGGCGCGGCTGGGGTAGAAGGGGAGGCGCTTGCAGTGGTACTCGCAGTACCGGCGCGCGCCGAAGACTTGCGACGCTTGTTGGACGAGGTGGGTGGGGTGGCGTAGAGAGCGTCACGGTCGTCGGCAACAGGCTCCAGCTTAGGCACAACCGGAGCGCGGCGTGAAGTGCTGGCGATAGTCTGGAATTCGACCTGGGACTGGCCGTACGAAGTTGCTTCATCATCTTCAGGCTGGCTTCTGCGTCTCTTGCGAGATTGGAGTTTCTCGTCGCCATCACCCATGGCACGCGTCGCGGGGAAGTGGCTGACCGGGTACTGAGAATTGGGGCTCGAGGCTTGCAGGGGAGCGTAGTTGTGGTTAAGAGCGGCGTTGCTCAGCTGATGAAGGTTGCTAGGAACGCTGTGGCGCTGCTGACGAGCATTGTCACGCGTGCCATTGACCTGCCGAGCGGCAGCAATCGGTGCCTGGGCATCCTGAGCGGCCTGTCTCGCCAGCGGAACATTGAGCAGATTGTTGTACTTGTCGTCAGCTGTTGGGTAAGTGGTAGCCTGGTATCCTTCCTGACCAAAGTTGTGGTCGCTGCCGTAACGGATCATTGGAGCGCGGCGCTGGCCCTGGTCTGCTCCCATTGCCATATGGGCCATTTGCCACGGAATCGACTGGCTACCAAAAGCGTGGTTGTTGGAGCTGCCGATCTGCAAGGATGCATGACGAGTATGAGCGAAATTGCCGGGGTGGGCAGTGGGCGACATTACGTGCTGTGGGTGATACTGAGCCTGTGGTGCGCCGCGTGTAGGGTGCTGAAAGTTGTTTGGGAAGGTAGGAGTCAGCGGCGTGTTCGTAGAACCGGAGGATGCAGCTCCAGAGAGCAGGTCGCCAGCGTGGTTGCCTGAGTTACCAATATTGAAGGCACCCCAAGACCCGCCGTTCGCTCCGCTGGCGATGGTAGGCTGCGGGTGTTCTTGACTGTGCGAAGACATGCTCACTAGGGCTGAAGCGGCTTGATCGTCGTTGTTGATGTTGTGTTGGGTGTGAGAGGAGGATGGTTGGTCGTTCTGGAGGTTGAACTTCTCGAAGCCTTCGCTAGCATCGTACTGTGACAAGTGAGGCGGTGGCATGTGATTAGCAGTGCGCGGCGTAGAGGCGGCAGCGATCGGCATGTGCATGCCGTGACCGCCAACACTGGCACCGAAGTTCATGCCATTTGGCATGTGAATGCCGAAAGCGTTCATGCCGTTGTCACCACCCTTGTCGTTGAGATCGAAGCCGGCAAAGTTGAATGGAATCGCATCGTTGGCATTGGTGTTGGCGGAGGCCTGGTCTGGATCGTCCCAGAACGAGTTCATGGTAGACTGCTGTTCGTCGTTCATGAGGGGCGTGTAGGCATGGTCGGGCAGGTGGTCGGCCTGGCCATGGCCGGTGAAGGTGTACGCGAAGGGGTCTGGCAGTGAGGTTAGCTAGCGCTCAAAGCGGCACCGTGCAGCATGCGGCGAACAGTTTGGAATAAGCGAGGGTGGCCATACAGTTGTAGTTTGCATCTTGCTGGCCATTGTGGCCGCTGTGGTTCATGACGAGAGCCAGTTTGGCAGAGGGCACCGAGCGGCGCTGGTAGTGTGGTGGTGTATGGTGTTGCTTTTGCGAGGCGCAGAG
Source organism: Cladosporium austrohemisphaericum (assembly GCA_022813715.1). Classification (NCBI taxonomy): domain Eukaryota; kingdom Fungi; phylum Ascomycota; class Dothideomycetes; order Cladosporiales; family Cladosporiaceae; genus Cladosporium; species Cladosporium austrohemisphaericum. The sequence goes on from JAKLLY010000002.1 coordinate 1,238,134, forward strand.
TCGCCGCGTAGAGATGGTTCAAAGGCGAAACGAAGCGACGAAGATGTATGGTCAAGGAGTGTCTGTCATATCCTCGGGTCTATGGCGGAGATTCGAACAAGATGGTGGAGGGAAAGGTGGTGTCGGCGGCAAGGCTATAAGGTGGGAGGGCAATAATGTAGTATTGGAGAGGTGTTGATGCTACGGGTTCATTAGCACGAGCAGACAATAGTTGATTCACGTGCTATTGTTGTCACTTGCCAGTGGGTGTCCTATTGTCCACGAGGCACCTGGCAGCCTCAGTCTCGAGTCCGCCGGCGCACCAGCGAGTGCGTGCGTGGGCTATTGTCGGTGTTGCTGATATTGTCGCCTGTTCAGGCCGGTATTATCGAGTGTGCAGTAGTAGGCTCGTGCAGTCCTCACTCTGTGCTGGGCGGCAGAGGTGAAGTGAGGTCTGCATTCGCGAGGTTGCGGTTCGTTGGGGACGCTTTCACATGTGAGCGACGCCGACTCCGCGCCTTTCACATGCGAGTGCTGGTCAGGCGCCAAGGCAGCCAGGCACGCCACGTGGGGCTGAACATGTGGCTCGTCCACCATGCCATACCAGCACCTCGAAACAGCTTCTGTACAGTTTGCTGTATTTTAGCTTCAGGCGCTTCTTGTATATGTCCACGGTCTGTGGCAAGTTGGTGCGGCTCATGCTCTGGGTCGTTCTGGTCATGTTTGCCCACCGTTTCCAGCATGTCCGCTCGTCCGGTACTTGTCAGTCGAGTCCCGACGAAGCGAATGGCACTGGTCTGCTTGCGCCAATGCCGAATCGAAGGCATCGAAGGCAACACCATGGACTTGGTCTTGTGAGAACCATCCCTGACATCTACGTCGTAGAGTCCTTACGGCAGAACCGCGCCCAAAGTGGCTTCCCAGTACGGCTAAAGTAATCACGCACAGCCCGGGAAGCTGTTTCTTACACATGCCAGCAAGGACTGGCACTATCCGTTCCGTATCTGCAGCAGCGTATGGAGTAGCAAGCCCGGGTATTTGTCCAGAACATCGTGGAATGTGACGCCTCCAAGTCGCGATGTCTCCACCGACTCCCACGTTTCCATGCAGGAATGCGTGAGGAAACATTCATCATCACACAAAATAATAGCTTTGCGACTCTGGACGCAATGTCAGTATTGGCTACAGCACTTCCTTAAACACACAGCGGGCTTGTGAAATCAGAAGACGTGCTGCGAGTTGGGACTAGAGGTTGGTGTGATGTCCGAAGTCGTCTGGTGTCACCTTACGCCTTCTGGGTGGGAAGGCGCGGGCCGTTTGCTTTACACCTCACTTCGCCCACCGAATCATGTGACCTCAAGTTCAATTTAAGCCTCTCGTGTTACACAGACCAATACGATGCTACTTTCGCTTGCTTAAGAACGTACAAAGCTCATTCTTGCAACATGTTTCTGGCCACAACTCCAATAGCATGGTAGACGCCAATCGTTGACACGATATACCGACAAATGGCAGCGCATCATATCCCTTATTCATCGGCAAATACTATCGCCACAGGTATTTGCTAGCTCTCATGTTGCTGCGTATTGAAATTTACCTTGTGGAGTAGACAGTCACGAGGAGCTGAGTGAACGCAACAGTTTGCGTATCACCAAGAAGGTGATATGCTCTAGTTGAAATAAATGCTAAGCCCAGACCACAATTGCACCTGAAAAGCAAACTATTATTCAAGAGAAGTCGGCTTCTTGCAACGGTCCAAGTTGCATGTTGGAAGGATCTGCTGACTAACCTAACACAGCTAGAAAATCGGTAGCTAGCCCGTCTTCCAAGCTAACCTTCCATTTTCCCCCTTGTCTTGTTTCTTGACCATCATCGGACGCTGCATTATCTTGTTCTTCCAATGTGAAGCTCATATTACCGACAAAATTGGAAGATGAAAGGCGTCTCGAAGGTCCTACGAAAAATCGTCGCGCGCAGAATTATTGCAGAGTGGACGCCAACGGCCAAGCTGCGGCTACGTGCATCGAGGACCCATCATCGTGCATGATCCGGTGAAAGAATCCACAAATAGGAAATGGCGAGGAAATAACGATAACGGAGATCCCGAACTGCTGATCAGAATGCGTGCGGCGAGCGCGAGTTCAATCACCAGTACGCGTCTTCCCAGTGCGTGGCTGTATACTGCGTCCTTGAAAGGGATACTGGTCTGGTCTTGCTCTCGAACACTCACGAGATGGATATGCGGCTTCGTTCGAGGCCAGCGCCATCAGCTAACGCCTTTGCCGGGAAAGGGCTGCTTTAGCACCGGATCGAAGCCTTCGAAACGTTTTCCTCAATTTTCACCGAAACGGTCCACTCGTGGAGTATAGGCGTAGATCGGTATATCTTTGTCGGCAGAATGCCGTTCCCGCTAACAGCAGGTCAGCTTCCCGGCATGGAGTATTTCGCACATGGTAGGCGGCATTGCACCATGGGCAGCCTTTGGTCGACCCAAGTGAATGCTTGCATGGTATCCTTGGAAGTCACACTCCGTGGCCTATCATCGTCGCCTATACCTGCGCTGTGATGTTTGGCCTGTGTCCGAGCGTCGGGCGTAGAGGGTCAAGTGAAGCCTCCCTGCATCGCCAGCGAGTCCACACCCTCGTCCGCTCCGCCCGGGAAGGCGCTAACGAGACCAGCACCTGGGTGACTGGTCTAGACATGAGTAGTGCTGCTCGTGCGAACGTGATGATGTGCTGCATGCTGCATACCGATGAATCTGGTTGTTGTTGGTCTGATGACCTTTCGAGGCTTGATCCACAGATACATGCCAGCAATGCAGCTCTTGTCATTGCCATGCCTAGCGTTCCAAGTCAGACTCACTTGACTGACATCTTCTCAGACTGTTAGCTTGACCCGTCTCTTAGTGAACTCTCGCAGCAATGTCGGCACAGAACTCGGAATACAGTACCGAAAGTGGGCGTCGTGACAGCGCATACTCTCCGCAAACCATGCAGGGTCCTCCGGGACCTTCTTTCGCCCTTCTAGGTTCCCAAGCAGTTCATTCCAGGATCCAGGACTGGGAAATAAGCAAAGACAACCCAAGCCTTGATCTCGCGATACAGGGATATTCATTCTCGCCGAACGACCCACTCGGTATTCCAAGATCGTTCTGCCACGACAACACGAGCTCGATGGCACTCACGCTGCAAAGTGTGCCAGCCTTTGAGTCGAGCTGCACAGACTCAGTGCCGTCGCTGAGTCCAGGCTCATCCATCGGAAGCGGTTCATCCATACCAAGCTCTGCAGGAAGCAGCGCGATACGTTCAGGTCTCTTTGATTCTCAGGGATGCTACATCGGTGCTCCAGGTGCTAGTCGTCTAGGTGCGTACGCTAGAGGCATTCCATGTCTTTTCGGTGCCCTGCGTTGCGAGAAGACTTTTGAAGAAGCCGTCGACTGGTACGAACACTCCAAGAGCCACCTTCAGGGACAACCACCACCGCGACAGCTGTGTTGTCCGTACCGGTCATGTAGGTGGACAACAGCCCAGCCTGACGGCGAGACGGCCTGGAGCGAGCGATGGAAGCATCTCGAAGTCAATCACGACGTCCTCGGTGACAGAGAGGTCCTATGTGAGAAGCGCGAAGGCCAGATGTTCGAATATCTCTGGAACATACGCCTCATTAGCACTGCGCAACTGCAGGAGCTTAAACGATCGGGTCGGCTCGGGTCGGACCAGGAGCCTTTCGTCGTTACAGAGAGATCGGAGAGGCGCAGGCATCGAGAAGGGAAACAGTCCTTACGGCGCTCTACCAACACGCCTCGGAGATGAACGGCGTGGGTCTGATGAACCGCTGGTTCGTCGCCAGACTTCTGTCGGGATCCCGGGATAATACATCTATAAGTTACGGTCTCATGTGTGACCAGGCTTCTGTTCGCTGCTGTCGTTATGAACATCGGTTGGATACGGCGTACGGGTTCGGAGAGGTCGAGCTTCGTATTTTCTCCAGCTGCTTCGATGATTCCAGCCAGCAGCTTTTTCTTTCGTCGATATGTTTTATTCTGGCGACGTTTCAGCGGCTCATGATCTTCTATCTTACGAAATATTCCTTTCGTTTGTCCATTAACGGCAGAAACGGTGGTACCGGAAGTCCCTTGCTTGAGCTAGGATAATGCCTGAGGTAGCAATTCATGAGGCGCCCTTCCAGCGACAACGAAAGTGGGATGCCTTTCTCTTTATATACTCTGCGCATAGCGCATGCGGCCTATTGCGCGTCCACACGAGTGGCGATCCATTCGGATGGGCGCCCTGCCAAATGTTTGGCAGAAGGACGCTGCGCCACCGCTTAAACCAGGGCTTCTTAGCGCAAAGGCGGCCTCTCCCTGCTCGGCCAAGGCAACCTTTCTATTAATGTGACAGAGGTTTGTGGCTGCCTGATCACGTTGATTGTGCGCCTGACCTACATATATTTGCAAGCATACAAGCGCAGTTTGGACATGGACCAGTACCATCATCACACGAAATGTATTGCATTCGTGCTCACAAGCACTATATCTTTTCCAAAACGAACTCTCGCCAACGCAGCAAAGTGCAGGCTGACCACTCGGGCTTCAAAGTTCTGAATTATTGATGCCCAATATCTAGAGCGACCATGCGGCATCCCTCACCCTCCGGCCTCCAACTCCGCAATCCTCTTCTCAACCTCAGGTACCCCTCTCAGCAATACGTCCAGCTCGTCCTTCTCGTCCTCGAGTTTGAGCCTCTTTTCTGCGTCAAGCTGAGCGAACACATACCCGCCCTGGCCATCGAATTGCAGAATCCATCCATGATACCTCCACAGACTCTTGCGGTGCGAAACAGTCATTAAGGTGATGCCCAGCCTCTTTGCCTCGTCGTACATGACTTTCTCCACTTCGCCAGTGACTGATGATGTGCATTCGTCGAGGATGGCGTACTTGGGTGCATGGTAGAAGAGACGTGCAGCAGCGATGCGCTGCTGATTACCAGTGGACAATACATCCGTCCACTCAGCCTCGGTGTCAAGTCCACTGGGCTCCTTACCATCGACAGTAGAGGCCTTGGATGTCTGCAAGCCCAACAAGGTATCGATGCCCAAAACCTTGAGAATATCCATGAGGTCGGCATCAGTGACGCCTTTCTGTCGCATCTCATACAGACCATCAGGGTACAGTATCTGCTGTCTGAGCGTGCCTTTGCTGAGGTAAGGGCGCTGAGGAATGTAGAAAATGTCTTCGCTCGGAGGCTTGCGTACTTTTCCGCCATACACTGGCCACAATCCACCGAGAATGCGGAACAGACTGGACTTTCCACAACCATTTGGACCGACAATCAACAAGTGATCACCTCGCTGGATATGGAAGTTCAGAGACTTCACGAGAACGTCACCATTCGGAGACACGATGGGCACGTTCTCGAATTTGATGTCTTCGCCCTCTTCTTGCTCGCCGCGACCACTAAGTACAGCGGAGTTCGCATTGGTCGATGCGGACGAAACGAGCTGCTTTTCGAAATGGCCGCGTCTTAGGTCTGCGAGAACATCGAGGAGGGTGCTGACTCGACTGGTATAGCCGGCAAGCTGAGACACCTCCTTGTAGGAGAACATCAGACGCCCGAAAGCATCACTACTTGCAAGTAGGAGTCGTCGACTTGTGATGAAGCTCTCAGTGCGGTCACGTCCACCTCCACCGCCAACAGCGCCAACAGCCCCAGGTACCTGGAAGAACGCCGGAATCGAGCAGAGCAGTAACCCGAGAGCACCCCAGAAGTATTTTACGACAAAGTCTTCCATGATGCCGTGATAGAATTTGCGCCTGAGTATCCGGTTGACGTGCTTGATGAGCGTGAAGTAACCTTTGTCCAAAGCGTCCTTCTCTGCCTCATGCCCGTTGTATAGTGCGATCTCCTCGCTGTAATCGATCAGACGTGAATGCTGGAATCTAAACTCGCCTTCGAGTCGGGCTTCTTCTGCGACGTATTTGCCGAAGGGCGGCGTGAGGGCTCGCATCAGACTCGCGCTTAGCTGCACCAGGAGACTCATCGCGAAAAGGCCTTCGCCACCAACACTTCGACTCAAGCTCCAGTTGTATATTATGAGATCTAATATAGGCTTCGAAAGGCTGCCGTAAAGCTCGGCCAAGCTGTTCGAGAATTTGCTCACGTCGACGGTGACCAGCTGGTCAGCGTTCTTTATCCGGTCGTCCAAAGCAGACAATGTGTAGAATGTCATCTCGTGTAAGTAGCGATTGTGAATGTGGTGCGTCAGTCGTGTCCGGTATCGCAGTGCCAGGGTCGTCTGATGCCATGATAACTATGTAAGCCTTCGTTAGCCTCCTCATGTCGAGTATCTATACATCGCAAAAAGCTTACCATAGAATTCGTGAATGTTGCAGGTACAGCAACGATCATCCACCACACCAGCCCTTTTGCGAACTCTTTGCCTTTGCCCTTCACGAGACTGCTGACCAAACGTCCATCCAATTCAGCGACATACAGGCTGATCAGCGTCCTTAGCACAAGGAACGCCGAGTAGCTTCCAATCAACCGGATCTCCGTACTCTTCCATCCCGGTATGCAGATTCTCAGCAGCTTTCCCAGGCTGCGGAAGAACTCCCTGTTCAGCTCAACCTTCTTCCTGCCAGTGGCTTCTCCCTTCCCTTGCGTAGGACCAGTACTTGGGCCTCGACGTCGAGCTTCAGCAATCCTTGCTGCCGCGGCTTTCTGTTCTTTGATAGTGTTGCGGATACGGTTCGTCACTATAAGGAAGAGCGCAAGGTAGACGCCGCGAGAGATGCGAGTGCGATTCGAGATGTATAGAGTTGTGAGGTTGTTGAGCAGGCGTTTCAGCGAGCGCGTCGAGCACGCTTGGGCGAGTGGGAGTGACTGTGCGGCCATGGTGCTAGGCCGATGGCGAGTGAGAGAGACATGGACTGGACTCGCAACGCGCTCTTGTTGTAATGGACGGCGTGTGGGCGGTTGGCACGCTGAACTCGCTTTCACATGCGCGCCGGCTGCGACTCGGACGGCCGAGGTTCCCCAGTTCCTCCTCCACACAACGAGATCACACAGACCACTTGCATCTGGCACATGAACCACCCTGCGGACCATGACTCGAGATCGCGGTAAATTGAGAGAGGACTTTTCGTGAGTATGTCTTTGTTCTTTCTCCGCATCAACCTCAACTGCACGTTTCTTAAATTCGAGATACCATCTGTTGTCATCGCCGAGACGCAAATACCAGCCACCCAACTCCAGCGTCACGGCCTAACAGCAATCGCTCCGCACCTCCTGTGCTCTGCTGCTCAGCATTATCAGCATCGACGCCTGCTTCCGGCGTTGTTGGAGGCGTCATCAAGTCATTCGTGGCCAGCCAATGCCAGTAGCTAGCCAGAAGAATAGCTTCTGACTTAACATCTTCCATCGAGGAAGAAGAGATGAGCAAGACGAGGCGAGGACGTTGGGGATGAGAAGCCGCAGCGATAGAGGCCTACCAAATGTAGTAGATTGGGTTGCTGAATCGGACACACTTACCACTGCCCTTGTGATTTCGAGGCGCATTACTCTACATGGCAAGACCAATTGCTTCATGTCCGAGCAGCAGCAGAGCCACCCAGCGAGCAGGCTCATGGCGTCTTTGTAAGTTGTCGTAGGATTGGCATCCTGGTAAAGAAAGGCTGAGGTGGACGGAAAGTGCAAGCCTGGCAAATGCGGCTGAGGCCAGCGCACGCTCGCCAAGCACGACACAGTCGAACAAGAGGAAGCTCTCCTGAGCGTAGGAGATACAAAGAAACCCTGTCTCTTCTCTTATAGCCATCAGCACCCAGATTTTGGGTGCCGAAGGTATGGTAGGTGGCTTGATCGTCTCTAGGTAGCGACACCTTGTCCTAATATCTGGCGGGCTTACGACCTGACAGCAATGTTTGCTTTCCCGCATGAGCACCTATCTCCCTCCGTTCTTTTGCAGGTGCAGCTCTGGGCAAAGGATTGCTTCCCTGTCGCACCAATCTCCCATGGCTGGCGGTCTGGTGCATCACCACGTGCATGGCTCAAAACAGCCGTATGCGCCGCCGCCACAAGCCTCTTTCATGCCTGCATGGCACCCATAGCCTGCTGAGAACCCTTTAAACCCTTGTGGCACCACCTCTCAAGGACTGTGATAGCGCTAATGGTGCTCCAGCTCGCCTCTCCTTCACATGCAGCATATAGGTCGCTTCCAAGTTCTTTCCCTCTCCCAATTTGTTTGGATGATCGAGCTTCAGCCGATATTCAGCACTGCTTCAAGATACCATCACACAGTCCTAGTGAGAAGCCAGTCGCCGCGTGCTCGGTAACGCACCAGGCTGAGCGACTTCCGACAATAACTGAGGATCATCTCCGCCTCTCTAATCCTCGTCGACGCACTTGCAAGTATGGCAGCTGCCGCACCATGGAGCTGGACGCCATCCAGCTTCTGGGACGGCAACGATGGACTCTGGAACAGCTTCATCGTCAAGGTCGGAACTCCTCCGCAGGACTTTCGAGTCCTGCCATCCCTCTTGGAACAAGCAGTATGGGTGCTACACCCCCAAGGCTGTACGCCAGATGATCCGAAGGACTGTCCGTACAACCGCGGTGCCCTCCCTTTCAACGGGATCAACAGCACCGGTCTCCAGGTGAGCGAGAGCAGCACGTGGGAATCAATAGGAATCTACTCCCTCAGCTCGTACGGTGACTCAATGGGTTATCCTGGAAACGGCTTATTCGGCTTCGACACTGTAGCCCTATCCAACGACAGTGATGCGCTGAAATTACCTGATCAGGTCGTTGCTGGAATCGCCGACAAGAGTTTCTATCTTGGTCAGTTTGGGCTCGGTCCCAAGCCGAGCAACTTTTCCACTTTCAACGATCCTATCACAAACTACATGGCCACGCTTGTGAATGAGAGCAAAATTCCAAGCTTGTCATTTGGTTACACGGCAGGTGCCCGTTACCGCGAGAGGGCTCCCGCGTCGCTTACGCTTGGTGGTCACGACACGAACCGCTACAAGGCGTCGGAACTCTCGTTCAAGATGGATGCCGACAACGCACGACCCCTTCAGGTGGGCGTTCAGAAGATTTTAGCCGAGAATTCTCTACGAGGAACGGTGAATCTTCTGCCCGTTGGAACTTTCCATCTCGTCGACTCGACCTTTCCCCATATCTGGATGCCAGGCGATGCCGTCGATGAGTTCGTCACGGCTTTCGGTTTGACATATGATAACGCCACAGATCTCTATCTTGTAAACGATACTGTGCATGAGGAGCTCTTGCAGAAGCAGCCCACCGTCACGTTCATACTCGGGCAGACCTCGAAGGAAGGTATGGCCTCGACGCAGAACATCGAGCTGCCGTATGCTGCTTTCGACCTACAAGCTGGCTCGCCTTTCTACGAGAACAAAACTGTGAACTACTTCCCAATTAGGCGAGCCGCCAACAGCTCGCAATACACGATCGGACGAACGTTTCTGCAAGAGGCTTATGTCATAGTTGACTGGGAGAGGCAGAACTTTACGGTGGCTCAGGCTCGCTTCGATAAGCTTGACGAGAAGAGCATAGTGCCTATATTCTCAAAGGCAGATGATGAGCCTCCAGTTGGGACGGGGCCAGTGGATGAGGACCCAATCCCTGAAGATGAGGGACTAGGTGGCGGGGCCATTGCTGGAATCGTTGTCGGTGCCGTTGCTTTCGTTGCACTGGTCGCGCTGGTGATCTTCCTTTGCCTTCGCAGAAAAAAGTCCCGCTACACCGCGGTATCGGCAATGGCAGAAACTGGGAAGGCCGACACTTCGTCCATGCACAAGTCGCCTTACCAGCAGTCGGAGTCGAAGCTCGAGTCCAGCAACGTGAGCGAAATGCCTTCAAGTCGAGAAGTGGCGGAGGCTGGCGGTGTACCTAAATGGGGCAGGTTCAGCTTGCAGGAAGCCCCGACCGCACCCATCGGCCAAATGCATGGCAGGTCGGAGCTTGGTCATGGTGACAGCTTTAGAGCAGAGGCACAAGGAGATGACCGGCATATGCATGAGTTGCCTGGTGGTGGGGAACGAAGTTAGCTGTCCATCGTGTGTCCATTGAACAGAATCCTGTATCCTGGGAGACCAAGTTGTGTCGCGTTGCTTCTGTGGTCACAGCGGATCGGTGTCTTACTGATACACTGAACACAATTGCCATCTTAACGCCTGATCATGCTGTCTTTAATACCATCCAGAGACCCTGACAACCTCGCATCAGAGCAGAAGGATTCGCCGTTGTGTACTGTAATTTAATGCCTCCAGTCTGACCTCCGACGTAGCACCAACCCTAACCCTTCCACAGCTCACACGAGCAATTCGCCATGTGGTCGGGCGGTCTAAAACCTCGGCACCCGGCAGCTGCAGGAGTGGCATCGAACATGTCATCATCCCTCCTAAGTGCTCGTTTGCGACGGAGACCCTTGTGGCGCGGCAGTGTATTTGTAAAGCAGTGGCAGGAGTAGAAGTAGATCCACTCGCGTGTTGTTCTTCTCACCATAAGACACAGCTCCCAACACCCATACCTCATCCTCACCGACAAACTGCATTCGCGCTCTCTTATCTACCTGCTGCTCACGCTGCTCAGCGCCGCGGCAATGACATCGATCTTTCAAAAGTTGACTCGACCCTTCACATCTGCCACACTGCGCTTCGCCCCCGAATCAAAGGCCAAAATGGAAGTCCCTCAGGGCGCTGAGAAATGCACCATCGCCGCCGGCTGCTTCTGGGGCGTCGAGCACATGTACCGCAAGGACTTTGGCAACAAGGGCCTGCTTGACGCTCGCGTCGGCTACATCGGTGGCGACACCTCCAACCCGTCATACCGCGCCGTGTGCTCTGGAACCACTGGACGTGAGTATCTGTTCTTTCTTGTAGAGTATTGCGCGATTTTGCGCGCCCATGAGACGCCGTGCGCTGACATCCTACCCCTCCACAGACGCCGAAGCGCTCCAAGTCGTCTTCGACCCGGCGCAAGTCTCCTACCGCAGCCTGATCGAGTACTTCTTCCGCATGCACGACCCAACGACCGCGAACCGCCAGGGCCCCGACGTCGGCTCGCAGTACCGCAGCGGCATCTTCTACCACTCGCCCGAGCAGAAGCAGATCGCCGAGGAAATCACCAGCAAGGCCAACGAGCAGTGGTACAAGGGCAAGATTGCCACCGAGGTGCTGGAGGCCGGACAGTGGTGGGATGCAGAGTCGTACCACCAGGAATACTTGCACCACAACCCGAGCGGGTACGAGTGCCCTAGTCACTTCTTGAGGACATTCCCAGCTTTGACATAAGGTCATAAGGAGGGATTGGGTCGACGGACAGATATGGGAAACGCAAAAAGAATAATGAAACCACGCGAAGATTGTTAGAATATTGAATTGCTGGTGATGTACATGAGTACCATGTGAGGTTGCTCAGTGTTAAGTTTTGAAAATTTGGTCGGGGAATAACATGAAGCTACAATGTGTTGTGGAAGTGCATGGCGTACGAGGTTGGAGACTCTACCATGCAACCGAAGATGAGACTATTGACATTATAACAGTTACACTCAAGATACACAGCGCAGCTCAAGCAGCCGATTTCTTCTCCCGGTAAACATCTCCAGTCAGCGCGATCTCAAGCTTCTCATCCTTGCCTCTGCCCTGCTTCTCGAGCTCTCTCACAAGCGGCAGGACTTCCTTTCCAAACTGTTCAATCTCCTCATCATAATGCAGGAAGGCCGTGAGAATGATGTCTGCGCCCAAACTCTTGAGCAACAGGATTCTGTCCGCGATCTGCTCCTTGGTGCCGATGAGCTTCGTCTTGAAGCCGTCGTTGTATTGTACCAGATCTTCGAATTTCGAGCTCGCCCACATGCCGGTCTTGTTCTGTGTGCTGGCGCCGGCGTTCTGGACTTGCTGACGGAAGCCTTCAACTGCTTCTGCATCGGCTTTGCCCTGGATCTCTTGCAGTACGCGGATGGCCTCTTCTTCGGTGTCACGGCAGATGACGAAACCGTTCAGAGCGAACTTGACTTGACCTTCGCGGCCTTGGTCTTTCGCTCGTTGACGGACGTCTGCGATCTGTGTCTGGAAGCCCTCAAGGGTGTTGCCGTTCATGCTACAGAGTTGTCAGTTGTGTGCCGTAAGATATTACCCGCGAGAGAATAACTTACAAGTAATAGTCCGAAACCGCAGCGCCATTAGCGCGAGCATCATCACTGTTGCCACCTTGGAAAACCTCGGGATAAGGTCTGTTCGGGAGGACGAGAGGTTTCGGCTGGAGAGGATAGTCGTTGAACTGGTAGAAGTCGCCCTTGAAAGAAAACTTCTCCTCCGTCCAGATACCCTTGAGACACTGGATGAACTCTCTGCTTCGGCGGTAGCGTTCAGAGTGATCGAGCCACCACTGACCGATGGCAGTGAACTCTGCTTTGAACCAGCCAGAGACCACGTTGACGGCAATGCGACCATCCGAGTAGTTGTCGATCGAAGCGATCTGTTTGGCTGCGACTGCTGGGTTCCAAGGTCCAGGTAACAACGCAGCAATGAGCTTCAGCCTTTCAGTCTTCGCTAGCAGAGCCTGCGAGAATGTCACAGGCTCATGCTGGTTAGCAGCGCCGTACCCAGCCATGAAGCGGATCTGGGATAGGGCGTATTCAAACCCGACTTGTTCTGCAGTGCGAGCATACTTGACGTTGGACTTCAGATCCCAGTTGGTACGCTGTTCGATCTTGGACACTACAAGTCCACCAGACACGTTCGGCACCCAGTACGCGAACTTGACACGATCCGGATCAGCATTGATCTTGTCGTGGTAGCTGAGGTCGCCATCTGCTTGACTGTAGCTGTAGTTGTTGTTGACTGGCGATTGAGGCTGAGCTGAAGGTGTGGTGGCGCCACTGCTGCTGCGGCTTCGCTCACCAACAGAGACGACGATGCGCTTTCCACTCACAGTGCCTGAGCGCAGGCGGTCGAGTGCATCGTTGATACCAGCCAATCCACCCTCTGCAACTTCCACTTCTGGTAGCTTCAAGGCTTTAGCGATAAGTAGCTGCTCTAGCCACCCCACCAGAGCTGTGCCAAACACTGCAGACTCGTGGAATAACTTGATCGGGACTTTGTGGATTGTAACACCTGGTGCAGCCACCTTAGGCACACCACTGAGACCGAGCAAGTGCGATTGGAGACCAGTGGTAGACTGCTGAAGAGCGTCCTGCAGCGAGGAAGCGGTCTCCGCTCCGACGACGTCGACACCAAAGCGAAGCTTGCCGTTGGTGACGGCTTTGAGAACATCGACAGCGCGCTTGGGATCGTGACGATCGACTTGGAAATCAACACCAATCTCGACCAAGCGTTGACTTGACTTCGCAAGGTCTGCGACCGCTGCGACTTTGAGGCCGGCAAGATTTGCGAGCTGAATCGCCAATTGCCCAGTGGTGGTGCTTGCGCCCCACACTGCTATCCACTCGCCACGCTTTGGTCGTTCCGACTGCGAGATACTGCCAAAGACTTCTGCCCGAATGTCGCTTGGGACATGAAGCGGATTGAGACCGCGTGCGATTTGGAGGAAATCAGGAGCCGAGCCCGAGGCCGTGAAATCGATGCCGAAACTGACGCCGAGGGATATTGCTGCCGCAACGAATGCAACGCCTAGGGCAGCTCCCTCCTTCACCTGTACACCTTGCGGGATACGAGCAACGTTGCTTTCAGTTGTGACGACATATTCCTGGTAGGCCGCCTTGCGCACATCCCGATAGTCTGTTGACGGACCAAAAACGACATCTCCCTGCTTTATGCGGCTGTCTTTGCGTGATGCCTTGACAACAATGCCGGCGAAATCGCGTCCGTTGATCCATGGGTAGCTAGGCTGGCTGAAGCCGTAGTCCGCGCCTTTCCAGTCAACTGGGTTGAGTCCGATGGCGAGAGTCTGAACGAGGATTTCGTCATCGCCTCGAAGCTCTGGAAGCTCTTTGCCTTTTTCCAGTGTGTACTTCTGGCGTGGGCCGTGGAGAAGGAGGAGGTCTTGCTGAGGTTTATCAAGGCGCAGGAACTCGTCTTCGTCGTGAGTCTGTGCAGCTGTGCCATTGGAATCGTTGATCTCGACTTTTGAAAGGCCATTGGCTAGAGTCTGGTCGAGGCTGGCGATGCCGTTTTGTTTTGCGCCAAGACTGCTGAAAGGTGATGAGGCATTGATCTTGGTGTGTCCATTAGCATCGCCCTGCTTCAGTGAAAGAAACTGCGAAGAGTTGTCGATCGAAGGCATGTTGGCTGTGCTTGAGAAGCAAAGAAGAAAAACAGATTATCTCGCGGAAACAAAAAAGAATCCCAAAAGCTGCAAGGGTATACTAGCTTCATGTACCTACCTGCAGAGCTACGAGATGAGGAATATGGCACCGCAATCACAACATCCCGGCTAGCGATACGGATCAATGGCACACGGATGCACGAACTGACGGTACTCTCAGTACTTCTTGAGCGACATCCTGCTGCGAACTTAGTGCAGCGAAAGTATATCGGTCGTCCGGATGGTGCAACTGTTAGGAGGATGATGCATCCTACTAGTACAGGGCTGGTACAGAGAATCTTCTTCGTCATGCTGAGATCGATGTAATAATGGGGTTGACAAATGATGCCAGTTGACGATCTGCTGTTCAACGGATGCGTATGGCGTGCGTGCATGGCTAGAGAACGAGATGTGGTTTAGCAACGATGGCGTGCTATCTTCCCCGCCCATGAGCTCCAGAATGCTGTCTGACGTGATTCCGATGCTCGGAGTGGAAGACTAGCAGCAGACATGCATCGGAATATCCCAGGCACTGAGTGTCTCCTCGCGAGGAAGAGTTGTTCCTGTCACTCTGCTGGTTTGGACATGATGGGTCGTAGCGATAGCTGTGCCAGACTCCGGAACGTTATGAGCTTTCATGCATGCGAAGGTAGGGACACTGGAAGGCACAATGGAAGCGTCAATCCTTGAGATCGCTCCTATCAACTTGCATGCTGAAGATTGCAATTGGAAGACGGAACGATGTTCGGGTTGAACGGTAGAAGGTCGATTTGACTCAAGACGTGCCGGACTGTTCGCATTGTGACGCGCCATCAGACGACCTCGACAACCATTGAGCGCCTTGATGAATCGACGAGACGTGCACTTAACCTCTGAGCCATTCCATGCGCAAGGCGTATTCTGAGAGGTAGGCAGTCCCGTCATGGTCGAAGTCATTCTCGGAGAATGCCTGCCAAAGCCTTGGAGCCTTGCAGCCTTGGGCGTCCTGAGGCTTCGCCAAGACCTGGGCCCGTGCCAGCTTCGCGTCGTGTATAAAATCCAACTTCTGTCGCCATCTACAAACATTCCTTTTGGTATACTTACCTTGGTGAGCCGGGAGCGATCACAAAGGCTTCTTAGGCCAACCAAGTCCTCTGCATTGCACAGCGCGGCAGGACTTGTTGCGAGGTAGCTTCGGTTACCTCGTCGCCGAAATTTTTGATGTCAACCACGCCATTCGGCACCATTTTCATCAGGTCGCTCTTGATCATCACGATCAAGGGCCTGGAGAAGATGCGAGTTTGTCATTCGAGGTGCCCCCCGGCCCACGCATATCCTTTGCATGCTCGGCTGCCTTTCTCACTGTAGCATTCATGTTGCGCGCGCACTATTGGATCTAATCCGGTACCTTCCTCCATGCTGCTTGTCACCGCTGATTGATAAGGTATTGACCTAGTGACCACCACACGCTCGAGAATGTCAAGACCACGCCTTCGCGATAACAACACAATACTTGGGACGCATGTGCCGTCACCTGCAGAGCGTTACTCCAGTAACGATGCTATAACAATAATTGCTGTGATATGTGCAGCTATACATGTAAGTTCACGGATACATACACGCACCTGAGCTTATGTGGAAACATCACGTTATGAGAGTGATCCTCCCACCTGCCCGGTGCTTCCAGACGATGCTCTCACCCGGCTGTTCTCTGTATTATGAATGCCACGCTACTCTTCGTTGCAATCGTCATCTCCTGCTCACCAACCATCTCATTCTGGCCTTGAGACAGCAAAAGTTGTAAGCGATGCCAACCTCGCACGGTCCACGTGGCATGCGTTCGTCGCAGAACCCTGCAATAGCCGTCATCACGCCGCTCCTTTCGTCGCGCATTCGCTGTACCCACCTGCAGCAAGCCTGCCGGATCACACTCCACCGCCTACTAAGATGTCTTGTCTATAGTGTACAAACACTGCTCTTGTCTTGTTCTTCATTGTATATGCTGTCTTTGTATTTCTTTCCACTTGTATGTATCATGATCTAGTTACGCGCTTCTTCGACACGTCCAAAATCCATCTTCCACAATGCCGCGAGACATGAGCTGGCTGAGTCCCAAGCGTCGGCGCACAACCACGGCTCTACCTACTGTGCAGAATACCCGCAAGAATGGAATCGAAGACGAAGGGCCTCTGAGCCCAAGTCCACGATTTACGAGTCCTAAACCAGTACTTCCCTCTCCAGGCCTAGCACAACGACCCTCACGAACATTCTCCTCTGCCTCGTCAACGAGTGCGCATACATCGCCCGAAGGCGAAGGAAACCTGTTTTACGCGTATGCGCGAAAGGTATGTCCTCATGATTATTGCGGCGTAAATCGCGCATTGCTAATTATTCTACCGCAGGCCGATGACCTCCACTCTCGATACCTCCTTACTTTTGCATCCGCGCATGTCGCAAACGAATGGTGGTCTCTGATCCAAGCATGCTTCCCCGATACCACGCGCCCTGGCCCGCAGCTATTCTCCTTCAAAGCCGACAATTTACTTGAGAAAGCTTGGAAACACTCTGCTCTTGCGCATCTCAAGCCGAAATGGATGTACATACAATTCGACGATTCCATGGGAGGCGCGGTGCAGGGTATTATTCCCGTGCAAGATACGCAAGGAAACATGTTGGGCGGTGCCAGTAGCAGTACAGAGCAGCATTCCAGAAACGAGACACGGAAAAACATGCAGAATGGAGCAAACATGTTGGAGGAAAGATTTGAGAAGATGATGGAGGTCGTGGAGAGAAACTCGGAACAGATCTCGGCTTTATCAGAAGCGAAGCAAAATGGGAGCAATGCGGCAACAACATGGGAGAATGATGGCACAATTCAGAAGACAGGCGCCAACGGGACATCCGAGCTTACAAGCCAACTTGATCGCATATCGCAGCTCTTGGAACAGAACTGCGCGCATGTTGCTAGCCTCACCGAGCGACAAATGCAGAACGAACAGAAGATGACAGAGATGCTCGAGGCACGCGACGCAAAACAAAACTCGGACCAACCCGAGATGAGCCAGCTCACTACCCATCTGGATCGTATACAGAAGCTCATGGAGCGCAATGCACACGGACGGAAGGACAGCGCTCGAGATATCCGTACCTCGCCGCCCAGGATCGACCTTTCGCCGCTCACGTTCTGGCTCGAGAAAGTTCTCAGTGCAGTTGAACAAAACTCTGAACTGGTTAGAGAGTTGCTGCAAGATCGAGAGGAGCCTAATCGATCCGTTCCGGCGCAGCAGATCGAGATAGACTTATCGCCACTTTCTCAGCGCCTGGACGATTTGCTAGACGCACAAGAGGCGAAAGCCTCACGCGATCAAGATGCATATACACAGATGAACCATCGATTGGACAAGATTATTGAGGCACAACACAAGGCTGTAGAGCGAGGTCCTTTCGATGTTTCGTTGCTCTCGCAGCGATTAGATGAGATCTTGAGTGTTCATCGCAATGCGGCCACCGCGCCTCTCGCCGAAAAGCTGGATCAGCTTGTTGAAGCCTCAAAGGAATCAGCGGGCTTTTCGCAAATTTCGGAGCAGCTTGAGCACCTAACGGAAGAGACCGCATCTTTGAGAGAGCATCTGGACTTCAGCCCGCTTGCGGAACCCTTAGAGGCGATACGTACTGCGACTGAGCAAAACAGCGAACACCTTCTAGGTCTACTCGAGGGTCAAACCACACCCGAGCCAGAAGAAGGCGAAGAGCAAGATGAAGAAGGAGGACAAGAAGAAACAACAGTAGAAGGTCAAGCACACTATCTCGAACCTTTGTTGGAGCACTTAGAGGCTTTGCGCTCAACCACGGAACAGAACAGCATAACGATGACGGAACTATTCGAGTCTTTGGCGGTCAATCGGCAAGCGGCGCCAGACACGAGTTCAAAGACATTGACTCCTTTTGATGACCACGTCGACCCAACACCTGAAAAGCAGCATGAGGGAAGTGGCATGGGCGGCACCAAATTCCTATTATCCGCATTGAGCGCCCACCTAAGTAAGATCCAGTCTGTCACTGAATCTAACGCAAATGCTGTGCGATCAACGAGGGAGAGCAGCCATGCATTACAACGGAGCATGACAGCCGCTGTTTCTGACACCTCGAACAACATTCGAACGCTGGCAGCGAAGCATAAAGACCTAGCTGCCCAGGTTGCCGTAAGGGAGGGCCAAGTCAGGGAGGTTGTCAGGACCCAGGCCGAGATGGTAGAGTGTGTCCGGGAGTTAGCCAAGACGATTAAAGCGCAGGAGAAATCTGTGTGCAACCACGTCGTTATTCCTCCACCGAGGAAGACCAATAGGAAAGTCGTCGGGTTTGTGTATGACGCGAAGGATGGGAAAGCGTGAAAAGAGAAGAGTTAATATTGTATGTGGACGGTGATATTCGGTATATACGACGAATGGTTATACGGCCGTACATATGAACTGGTCATGTCGCGCTCAAGCTCGTGCTGCCCCTCCCTCGGCGCTGTCTTCAACTTCATTTCCTCCTTTCGCTAGAAGAAACAATGTCTTAGGTGTGGTGAGGATCTTCGTCTGTACTCCACTCTTGCTGTCAACGGCCCTCGCCCGAACCGCCTCCACGCGCTGCGCCTAGCGTTCCACGATTGGCGTGGCATTAAGCTCCCATCGCGCATCCCGGATGGCGTTCCTTCTGCAGTCCATCAAAATAAATGTCGGCCGACTAAAAGGTTGTCAGTGGACGGTCTGGGCCAGCCACGAAAAGTGCATACAAGCAAGCACCACACCGCAGCTCTCACGCCCGACTATTGCATCGGCGAGCTGCACGTGACGCGGTGTGGATAGGCAACGGCGATAAATGCGTTCCTCATCGCGCTCCTAGAACAGGTATACGAGCAACGTCCTATTGGCAGATCCCCTTGGCCGTGCAGTGCCTCAGCTGAGCCCAGCATCATCGCGTCTTACATGCTTTTCCGTACTTGTAGCTACGAGGGCCCAACTCCCGCCTTTTCGCACTGTTTCAAACGCACTTCTGCCTCGACCGTGGCACCATTGCTCACTGTGCGAGCAGCTTATCGGGGAAACAGTCCAACTCAGCCCACACTTCGACACCCAGGATCACGGTCGTCGCCTAGTTCGTTTCACATTACGCCAGCCGCGGGCACCCGTCTGCCGCCAGCCCCAGCGGTGATCTTGGTGGCTCCACCACACGCCATTGTTATTGGCCACCATGCCGGTCTCGACATTCTCGCATGACAGCACCGCGGTGCGCGCTGGCGCGCGAGGGCGCAGCGAAATCATCCAGCGCTGGAACTCGACTCGCGAGCGCATCCTGCTGGACGAGCATAGAGTGAGGAAGCAGGAAATCATTGAGATGGACGGCACTGGGTTGCACGAGAGGAACGATTGGCCCATGCGTCCGGTCAGTGACCCACCACCGGTCGAGAGTGTTGCGAGACTTCGCGACACCACGGAAGCGAGCAAGAATGGCGACTACCACATCATTGATGTCGCCGCGGGCACTGAGCCCGAAGCGCAATGGGTGGCGGATGGCGATTTGGGCGACGAGGAAGATTTGTCCTCTCAAGGGGCTGTTGACAATGATATCTCGGCTCGCGGACGTGCAGTCTTGATGCCGGTCAGTGAGGAAGAAGAAACATTCAGGGAGCCTGTCGGCGTTCTTCGAGGGCACGACAGCGGTACATCTGTGTCTCCTCCACCAGACACAAAGAAATCCTTTGCGGCATCAAAAGGAGAACAAAAGACAGAAATTCGCAATTCACTGGATTATGGACGGGATGCCGAGACATTGCGAAACGGCATCAACAATCAGAGCTCCCCTTCGCCTGTGAGGGGCTCTGAAACCTCGCCAGATCGCGCAGTAGCAACAACTTCAGCGCGAGACTGCACAAGCGTCAGTCCCGTTGAGCCACCACATATCACCCCAGAACAAAGTAGGCGCACATCGCCAGTCTTCGACGGCAGTAATGCAGTGTCGACCCTCCAAGTCAGGCAGAACTCAATAGCAAAGTCCCCATCGCCACCTGAAGGCTCATCCCAGCGATCATCCACACACAACCCTTACAACACCGCCCAGATATCGCAAAACCCAGATCGAGTTAGGTACAGCTGGCAGTCTTCGCAGGATGATGAGCCCAATCGCCCACGCATCATCACCATCAGGCTCGTGTCCGAGACAGTCTCATCCAGTGCAGGCTTTCCCCAAGGCGAGGCTTTTGGCTTCTCGATTTCGCCAGGCGGACAGAGGATAGCAGCATACAATTCTGCACGGCTGTACATACTGCAGACTACCCCATTGCCTGTGGGAATCAGTCAGGACTTTGCACTGAAGCGTCGACCGCTGGCTGTTGAGATTACGGACAACGGCACTTTGCTTGCGATTCTCGCAGATCGCCACACCGTCAATGTATACGATTTATCGCACCGACTACGACGCTCAAAGACGATCAAGTTGGATTTTCCGACGTTTTGCATCGCATTAGCACCAACAGGAGGGTTGCTTGCAGCCGCATACGAAGGCGGCGTGGAAATATTCTCGCTCGACCCAAATGCGCTACCCACAGATCGCCGAGCAGTGCGATCTCAAAAGATGGATCGACTGAGCTTCTCAATGGATGGATCAACATTGTTGGGCACAACGACCAGGATAAACGCATCGTCAAGCGTTGTGGTGAACGTGCCTGTTTTCCCGGCGTCCGATAATGGGGTACCTACGACCGAGGAACTGAAAGAGGCTTGGTGCTCGGAACTCCTTCATCCTGAGAACATCCGAAACAGTAGCCACGCAACATTCATGCGGGAAAACGGCAAGACTCCTGGCGATCGCCTATTTGCTTGGAACGGAGTTGCGGACACTTTCGGAATACTTAACACTACGGATCTGCAATACGGGCACGCAGACTTCCCGGTCGTCATCTCACCACCTCTTTCGACATGCGGTGGTCTGGGTGCTGCCATACACTCATGTCCAGCGATTGACGAGTATGGCGACACTGTTGCTATGATCGTCAACGACCGGACGGTCAGGCTATACATTGTTCCACACAAGGCTGCAGAAAACGAAATCGCAGTGGAAGCACACAGCATTGACCACGAGCTTGACGAAGGATACGGCTGCCCGTTCAGTGATGCTCGGTGGATCTACTCTGAAGCCAGCATACCAGGCCTCCCGAGCAACGCGGCTCATATACAAGGTCGATTGCTCGTCACCAGTCCTGGTGGCGTTGGAGATCCGGACTTGCCAGAGGAGGCGGTGCAAACTGTTGAAGGTGGAAGGCTGATTTTGTTTGACTTCGACTCGCGTTTTGCTGGCCAACGTGGCGAAACATACTCGCTAACTTTGGGCAAATCCCCTCCGCAGCTGCTGGACGAGCCCGAGGTAGATGTTGCCGATGAGGTAGCTTTGGTGCGCAGAAGGACTGTAAACCAGAGCAAAGGAGGCGGTCTCAGCCAACGTCCGGTCACTCTAGGAAGAGCTGCAACCACATTCAATCCTTCTCGTAATGGTTTACGATCTGCAAGCCCAGCATTCATGAGGAGAGCGAACTCGGCAGCATCTGCATACTCAGGCAACGCGGACGCTGCTCACTCTTTGCCAGACCTCATGGAGAACGAAATTGCGGAATCAAGCACGGCTATTGAGGAACCTTTCTTGAACACTGCTCCAAGGTCACAAGCCTCACTGCAGACAGCGAACTCTAATGTGCAGCGCCACCGATACCAGACTCTGGAAGAACGTGTTCATGAACGAATGAGCGGAGAAAGCAACGCCAGCTTCCTCGCTCTCCCTGAATACTCTGAGATTCCTAACACTCCTCTGCCCGGTCGTTATCGTGCTCTCGCCGGTCTCGACACCCCAGCTCGATCTGCGCCGAGACCAGCAGTGGTCACCAAGTCAAGTGGCGGATACTCAGGAGCTGTCTCGGGGCCCGCGACTGCTCCTGCGTCTACCGCCGAGAACTTTACCGCAGAACAGGCCTTTGCCAATGCTATTGCTGCCTCACCGAGTGCACACATCGCCCAAGGGGGTGCCGTTCAAAACCCGATGCCGCGATCTTTGCAAAGAGCCTACAGCAATGCGGTGGGGCGTATTGGCGCAGGACCTCCACCTCGCCTCATCGGAGACTGGATGAATGTTAGTCCAGTGTTAGCGAATGGGCAACATGTGTTCCCTCCTACTACCACCACTCCGACCGCTGCACCCAGAGAGTCTAACGAGCAACTCTGGGACTCAATCTCGCCCGAGACACCACGCAACAACCAATACCGCTACAGTACATCTCTTCTCAATCCACCAGGCCATGGCCAGTCCAGCCTTTCTTCAGGCTCTACTTCTGCAGCGGTGCCGACCCGCGCAAACTCTACGCTCCCTCCGCAGCAGTTCCCTAACTTTGCCAATGGTCGTCGAATTCCACCTCACATCCAAGCCTTCCGCAATGCCGCAGCTGCATCTGGTTCTGCATCTCTCTTTGACAGCACGCAATCGCCGGATCACGTTCCTCACCGTGCCGTCGAACCGACAAGTACAATTCCTCATCCTGTGACGGCCTGGCACCCGCCTGCTCCATCGTCACCAGCCCCAGCGCCTTCAGTGCCACGTGCAATGGTGAAAAGTCCCACCAGCGGCCATAGCCGCCGAGCCAGCCAGTTGAGCGTAGCCGCTTTCCCGACAACTGGCAAAGCGAAGAAGCTAGGTTTCTTCAAACGAAGAAAGCAAGGAGAGGACACGCTGGGCATGTATGGCACCCAGAAGAACGTCGCCAGCAAGCGCGTTGTCAACTGGATGGCAGGGAAGAAGACGAAGAAGACGAACAAAGAAGGCGGATGTCTGGTGATGTGACACATACTCTTTTCTTTTCCGCCGTGACGCTACGGCTTTCCGGTTTCCTTTGTTGCATGCGAGGTTTTAAGCGCTAATGTTTTCTCTCTTTGGTTGCTAAGAGCATGGGTAGCGAGGATGCATAATTTAGCGATAGCCCGATGGCCTGGATTTGAGATACCCTTGGTGAATTGCTTTCGGTTAGATACAAACGAGATAGAAGCGGGGATTATGCCGCCATTCCAATGCGCATCGTGGTCGTTCCTCCCCTGGACCGTAACTTTATCTGGCCCTAGTAATGTTTCTCAGTGGTGTAAATCTCTTGAGTTGAGAACATGGTTAATAGTAGCTGCTTACATGCCGGGGAGATACTAGCGCACATTCTTGTGTATCTCGGTGGCCCCTATCTCTTCTAGCAACAACATGTCTAACTGCTTATACACTTGGGATACACTTGAGACCAGACACACTTACGAGCCAGTGGAGGTTACAGAGCATGCATCAATCGTAAGTCAATCTTCATATAAATCGTCTGCATGTAGCGTTTAAACAAATCTTGCTCGTCGTCAAAACATTTAACCTGTGGCGATGAGCCACACTTGGCTTACAGGCAAGAGCGTAGTGTTTCTTTGAGATCTCGCATCTCAGTGCTTCAGAGCATCCTGCACACTGTCCTCGGTTGCAATGATCGCCGGAGGCTTGGGGAGCTTCTGGCGGAGAATCTTGGACTTGATGAACCACGGCAGCCAGACAGTAAGCTCGTGTCCGATGAACTTCTTGGTGGGAACTTGGAAGACCTCTGTGATGACTGTTAGTGAGTGGTGCGAGCTCATGGGTGTGGTAGGGTTGCACGTACGATCGATTTCCTCGAGGGTGAGCTGCTTTGTCTCGCGGAGGAAGCAGAATATCATGAACCAAGCGATGAGATTCAAACCAGCATAGAAGCCGACTGCGGAAGATGTCAGCAAATCACACAATCAAGAAGACACGGCCAAGGCTCGACTACTCACATGCTCCGACCTGTGTCATAGCATCCACCATAGCCGGGAAGGTCAAACTGAGGATTCCAGCTGAAAAGGTACAGTCAGTGAGAGATCACAAGCAGTGACTGCTTCGCATGACGTACCGAAGGTGTTGTTGATGCACACTGCCCACGCCATTCCTTGTTCACGCTGGATAGTCGGGAAAACCTCAGCAGAATATTGGAAGGCCACCGGTCCTTCACCGAGCGAGTACATAATGGTAAACAGGTAGATGAAACTGGAAGGACCTGTCAGCGTCATTGAGTGGTAGACATCTGCAACACCGGCACTTACAGGACAACAGGTCCGAGACGAGCACCATCAGATGCGCTTTCTGGCATGAGCAAACTCAACCCTGCTGCAAGCAGGAAGATAGCCATCAGAGGGAATGTCTAATAGATGTTAGACATGTTATAATGGAGCAAAAGGCTGTTCGCAGGAGGCTTACGATAAGGGTTAGAGTTCGGCGTCCTTTGGTATCAATAAGGAACAGGGTCGGAATGGTGAAGACGACTTGAACAGCGCCGTATCCCAGAGAGGCGAAAAGGGCCTTGTTTGAGTCGTTCAGCACGTTCTCGAAGATAGTCGAGCTGTAGAAAGAGATGACTAGTAGCAACGTCAGTTAGGAAGCCAGCGAACGTGAGTTTCACAAACTTACTGTTGATACCGCACATCTGCTGCGCAATCATTACGGTCGAAGCGCCGTAGTTCGCTCTCCTAATTCTCGGAACGCGGAAGCAGTCAGCCAGACGGGAGAAGTATCCTTGTCCTCCTGCAACCTTAAGCTCCTCAATGTAAATGATGTAGGAGTAGTAGTAATCTCTTGCAGCAATGATCGGGTGTGCTCGCAGCTTGTCCATGGATTTGAATCCCTGCGCATATTTGCCGTGTTTCATGAGCCAGCGAGGCGACTCGGGGCAGAAGTAAATTCCGATAGCAAGGATAAAGGATGGGATGAAGGCAGAGCCGAGCTGAAGACGCCAGGAGATGTCGCCGGTGTCTTTGACAATGACGTTGGCGCAGAAGCCGAGGAAGATGCCTGTAGGATCAAAATGTCAGTCTCCGACAGCAACGCTGACACTGCTGTTGAACTTACCAGCAACGACCCATAGTTGCCAGAACATGACAAGGGCACCACGAATGCGGTGAGGGGCCATCTCGGCGGAATAGATAGGCACAGTAGCGTTCTTCGCACCAATGCCAATGCCCATAACAAAGCGTGCAGCGAAGAGCTCCTGCCAAGTGCGTGCGAATCCAGATCCAATAGGGGTGGCAGTAAGACATAAGGCGGTAACAAAGATCTCACCACGACGACCGAGGTAATGGTTGAGCGGATCGACAATGAAGGCACCGCTGGATTCCATGTTAGTATGGTGAACGACTGGGAACTTCCAGACGAAACTCACATCAAGCCGGCAGTCAAGAAAATGATCGAATTGATCAAACCGACAAGCCAGGCATCACTTCCTCCGCCATCAATTCCGAATTCTTGCGGGAACGAAAGGTTGGCACCGTTCGAGCCCGTCTGATCCCATCCTTGGGTGGCAGCGCCAACAGCGCACAGTCCGATAGAAAACCACAGCATCTTAGGGCCATGCCATTTGTGATCACGCTCGTAGACGAGAGCAGCACGTTCCTCTTGGCTGAGTTCGTCAAGCTCTTCGAAGCTTGAGTGGTCGCGTGCAACCAGGGCAGCGCGAGAGAAAAGGTCTGCATGCTCGGGCATACCATGCTCTTCGCAGAAGAGCCGGGCGTCGGCAGCTGCTTGGAATGGCGATACACGCTGAAATGGAGAGAAGCATTAGCTGATGTCTAGAGACATCTTCTTGTGAAAGCCAAGCATTGCGAAGCTCGTAGCTCAAACTCACCTGAAGCGGATTTTCGACAATGTTCAGCGCAACGGACGCGCGACGACCAGCCGTCTCACTGAGGTCGGGCTCCTTCGATTCGGGGGTGAAGCGCTTCTCCTCATGGTGAGAAGTGTCTTTGTCGACGTCGGCGGAAAGCTTGTCGGACATGGCGAACAGAGTGTCTCGGCAGCTTGGGAGAGTGAAGGTTGAGCGGGACAAGCACGAGCGAGCCCCGATCCAAGCACGTTGGCCTCATGCTTGATATATACCGTCTCCACGCCAAGGTCTGGGGCCCCAGCTGCTCTCTCCAGTCCTCAGCTTGTTGTGGGTCATGGAGATGATCCTCTAAGCTATACCACGCATAGATGATCCCGCCTGGCGGGGGTGGCGGACAGCCGCTGCTTAGTGCTGCAACCTTCGGAGTGTCGGCATGTCCGATGGCATCGCTGTGTCAGTCCCGCGGCAATGGTGAGTCTCTGTAGGGAATGCAAGGAAGCAGAATGTCACTGCCATCGGCGCGCGACCGAGTGATCGCGTGCTGGGCGTCTACACTCTCAAGCATACCGAGCATGTGGCTGCAGAAGACCAATCTACGCTGCTGCCACGCGACGTCGCACGCAAGGTTGCCAAGGGCCCCTCACTGCTCGGCGGATAGCGTAGACGAGATACGCATTGCTAGAGCCAACTTTGCCCTGCGATCTGACGTGTGCACGACCTTGAGCGGCTAGTGCAGGATCCCAGCGACCACTTCAATGACTCCCTCGCGCAGATGAGCCATGAGAGTGGTGGAGTCGTTTCCCGACAAGAGTAGGAAGCACATTGGTCAGATTCGTGGCCCCTCATGTCTCAACATTGTCAGAGGGACCCCTCCTGCGATTCCTGCGATTAGGTCTAGATTAGCTAGCATGCACCGCTGTCCACGAGGCAAAGCATGCAAGAGGTAACTTTTGGCCGGCTCACTGGCTTCGGCACCAAAGACAGGGCTCCGAGAGACTGAAACCTTGGTACTCGGCCACTACCCGAGTCCTGCAGGGAGCCTCGCACGCCTTGTAAGCCCTGTGATGTTGTTTGTCTGAGATCGCATCGCATCGCATTGTTTACGAGTCTGCCGGCCTGGCTCATGCCTTCCTTTCCGGTCGACGGCGAGCGCCGCGAAAAACCGCACGGTATACCGGGCAATGTAGTGGAGGACATCGGAACAAGACTGAGTGGCAAGCACGTGCGGTAGACCAAACCCGCCCTTCAATCCGCGCTAACAGGTGGGCGGAAACAGAAACAGAGTTCGGGGTGCTCTGGAGATGCGGGATCCCGGATTGGGGATAAGGTGGAGACGTATAGTTACGATGGGGATGAAGAAAGGCCTGTTCCAGAGCCTCACACACACGGCACACGAGCATGTGAAAACGCGCTAAACGCCGAAAAAATTTGCGAATGCAAAAGAAAATACCGCATCTATGTAGCACCGAGGATGGATCCGTAATATTACTTACAACACTATCAAGTTTCCAATGGGCACACCCATGCTCTCGAACCAGTAACGCCTTTTGACCGCCATGCCCGGCGCCAGTGCTTTGCTCTCCTTTCCGGTCCCAGGTGGACGGTTGGCAGACTCTTCCGTAACCAGGCCTCCTTGATCCACTTGGGCGACTACGCTTGCAGCGCTGCGTAGGGCCACAACGACCTCATCCGTGCCCTCCACCATCATCATTGCGATCCCGTGTCGGCGCTCGTTCCCAGCCGGCGTCTTCTGTCTCTCATCAAGCAGAGGACGGATGAGCTGATCACCGAAACCAGCTGAATCTTGAGACTCTGGCGCAGACACAACGATGACGAGCTGCAGGCCGTCTTTGCCGGGGGTGAATGGTGGGATATTGCTAAGCTTCTCGTTGAAAGAGCATTCGCCGCGGCGAATAACAAGGATCTGGTACTTTTTGGCCACGGAGGCTGGAAGCCGGTGTGAACAGAGTGTTGACTCGAGGTAGTAGACCTTGTTATTTGGCAGGGCGCCAGCGGCGAGTGTCATCGGGTCGATGGTGTCCAGCTGCGCGGGAAGCGCTGCAGCACCGGCGCCTGTAGGTAAGATAGCAGGTATGACGGTACGTGAGAGAGCTGGCGGGTTGCTAGTCACAGGCGTGATTGCAGGATGCGACGCCGACTCGCCAGTCAGCAGCTTGTTGAACATGGTCTCGATTTCGTCCCAGATGTTGTCAAGAGTGCCGTTCTCCGAAATGTCAAGGTCGAGTTCTCTCGCCATTGCCTCGACATCATCAACTGCACCTAGAGCTGCTGGCGGTGGCGGCGAACGGTAGTCGATAACCAAGTCGACGAACTCCAGGTCTTTCACCCTTTTGAAATTAGGGTCACCGGGAGACACGCCTTCCATTGCCTCCTTTGCTAGCAATACTTTCTCTTCCTTCCCAAGAGGCCAGTTCGCGATGCCGTGTACCCGATATTGCTGGCCTACTTCTATCTCGACTAGCACTCCTTGTCCATCGGGAAGCAGGAGGGACCTAGGCTCTTGTACCATGCTAAGTCGCATGTTGGACAGCGAGCTGATCATCACACCGTCCATGACCTTCTGAACTGCACCAAAAGGCAACATGCCTTTGTCTTCGCCGGCTTTGCCCGTATTCAGATTGGGGAACGTAAGGGTGCTCAATACAGGGCTGTCAATCTGTGCGCTGAAACCTTGACTAGGTACCAAGCTCTGCGGTAGTGTCCAAGGGTAGTATGTATAATTTGTTGGGCTGCGAATGTCTTCCATCGAGATTCCAGGTGAGTCGGCAGCGGCTTCGTGTATCGAAGATGATCGTAGTGCCTCGACAGGAACGAGGTGCAACTGAGCCATAGCAGCGGCGTGGAAGAAGTCCGAACGATTGACAATGCTGCTTCCTACAAGTGGATAGAGTGCTTTGAATGATGGACATGTTGGTTGAGGTGCCGCTGGCTGCGGTTCTGTTGATCGTCTCGTCCTCGTAGCTGTAGGGGAAGCAGTGGGGGCAGCGCGACGAAGCCTCGAAGGTACAATCATCGGATGGCCCTCCGTTGTGAAAATGACGGGAGCGTCCATGTGGTTCAAGGGATGGCTTTCCTCGAAGAGCAAGTAGAGATATTTCGCAGTCTCGCCCAAGAAGAAGCTCTCCATCCGGTCTCTCTGTTCGCCACTGATCACGTCACCAAGGTCTGCCCAACCACAGGGTGTCCAGCATCGTCTACGAATGTCGCGAAGAGCCATTTCTCCCACGTGGAGATAGAAAGGATCCTTGGTCGCTTGGTAGAGGTAATAAGTCGATTCGATGAATTCCGGGCGTCCTGCCCAATGGCGGAAGTTAGGATCAATGAAAGCATTATGAGTGTGCCAGCGTTCCGGAAGTGCCGCGTATCGAGTCCATAATGCGGCCCATAACAGGTGGCCTTCTATCGCTTCGTCAATCTCACCTACCAAAGTGAGCAAGCCAGGATAGTATGCGCTGAGGTTATCGATCCAAGAGTAACGTGGCGCGCCTGTGACTAGATCCGCTTGACCATAGAATGGATGCTTGTCCGACATTGGGCGGAAGACATGGTGTCTGACCGCTGAATGCGCATCGTTCCAGGCTTGAAGAAATGCTTCTGGAGCGTCCACTGCCTCAGAAGCGGGATCATAAGGCAGCCCAGAGAGTAGAATCGAAGACTTCACCGCGTACTCAAAGAAGCTGTCGACACCGGCGCCTATTCCAGCAAGCGGTGGTGATGTCCATTGGCCGTTTTCGGCATCAATGCCGTTTCCGATCAGTCCAATCCCGCTTCGGCGTTGCCATACAGCCCAGAACGCCTTTTTCGCCAAAGCCTCGAAACGCCCGTCTCCTGTCAAGCGCGACAATGTGGTAAACTCCAATACCAGACTTCCGGCGCCAGCAGCACATGTTTCTGTGATCTCTCTGGGATCAGACGATGTTCCATCCAGTCTGCAAACGCCGGCTTGGCTGTCACGGTAGAACGGAATGCCGTGACGAAGGTTGACTCGAGGGTAGGGCAGCCCGGTAGGTGTGCTGAACGCCGGAAGCAGTCTTGACGCAAGATCATAGGCTAGCCGCAACAATTGTCCATCGTATATCCAGCCATCCCAATCAATCGATATTATATCTTCGTCCACGCTTCTTGACCGCGGTTCGTATCCTCGAATGGGAAGGTCTCCAACAGCGAACAGATGCGCCGAAAGCAGCCCTCCGACACCGCGAATGTTCGTCTCGAAGACTTGAACCTTGCTGTCAAGATCAAAGCCACAAGCCTTGGTTCCGCAAGGCCTCTTCTCTCCTCCATCTCCGTAAAGCTCCACCAATGCTTGTACACCCTCCTGGAAGTCTTTCATCGAAGACTTTCCGTCATGCTCATGGTCCCCAGAAGCTAAGATTGCCAGTGTCGATAGCGAATCAACCAGCGTGACACTGTAGTTTCCCAGCACATCGTTCAATCCGATATCCGCGAGGTTCTCTTTGTTGCGCGTCTGCGGTTTGCATGAAAGCGGCTTCAACTCGTCTTCGGGAAAGGCGTGGGTCATGTAATTCGTATATCCATGGTAGAATAGATCTCTGGTGTCTTGTCTGGGAGAAGTGTGTGTGAGTATACATCTCGGGCATGCGCTCGTCCGGGACAGCCGTACCGAAGGTGAGAGACCTTGTCATCTGTCATGCCATGACCTGGCGTCGTCCATAGCACCACCGCGAGGAGGCAGGCGACAGTGGGCCATATTGCAGGAGTGGAGGCCTGGAAGCGTGGCCATGCGATCAAGGGCATCGGGCAGCATTTGGTGACGTTACGCGCTCATCGAAGGCGGCTGGCAAGTCGAGTGTCGCAGAGTCGGCGCTGTGCCGCCGGTAGTGTTTCGTTTGCGCAGGTGGAGTTGCACTCAGAGCAATTGATGCTTGGTCAGAGGTATCGTGGCCTCATTGTTTGGTAGCCGGCCTGCACGCATGCGGGCGGGCTTCAGATCCGCTAGCAAGCGACCGGAATGAGCCACTCCAATCACTTTCTCCATTGCGGAACATGATATTGTAGATCGATCTGTGGCGACGTGGTGGTAACACATTTCACGTCTTATTTGTATGACTTGTATGGGTATCATCAATGCCGCACAGTGTACAATGCTCACTAGATTCGATTCGGCTCAATGCCACTGGGTTACACAGCAGCACGAGGGGAGCAACATGGGAGCATGTGTAAGGTATAAACGCATTGGCATGATTACATATTCTATGTTCACTTTTTGCAAGCTGCAACGTGAGCTTCTCGTCGCCGTTACTCTCTTAGCCTTTCTGGCTCTCATTTCTCTACACCTGACCGGCAGCAGTAGCATGAACTTCTCCCTCAATGACGTTTCCGCCAAATGCAAAGCAAAAGAAAAGCAAAGGGGCTCAATATCCCTCATCGCATGTATGGTATCGCTAATTTATTCTGATCGCCCTGACTAAGCGACAGCACTCTGAGGTGCGCTTAGTGCTCGAGAAGACGAAGAGAGCCCTGGACGACGACGTTCTCGAGGATGGATCCCGGAGGAATGTCGATGGTCTGGCCCTCGGTGGCAACGATGATGACGGTGCCCTTGCAGACGACGCCGCGGCCGAGGTTGACGGCACCAGTGATGGTCAGGTGGTCGAGCTCGAGGATCTTGGGGATGGAGGGAATGCGAGACTGGAAGGCGGAGACCTTCTTGAAGTCGTTGCCGAGCTTGATGAGCGGGGCAGGACCGAAGCGGTTGGGGTCCATCACAAGCTGGCCGTGGCGCAGAGTGTAGAGGTCAGACTTGACGAGCATGAGGTCGGAGCAGGTCTTGACGGGCAAGAAGCGACGGCGGGGAACGTTGACACCGTGGGCGTTGGAGAAGTGGCGGATAGCGGCACCGACGGCGGTCTCGAGCTGGACGATGCTGACATCGGCCTCGCCCTTCTGGTCGGCGGGGATGCTCTTGCCGTTGGGGATGATCTCCATGGAGAGCTCGTTGTTCTCGACGACACGCTTGACGGCGCGGAGGTTCATCCAGATGTTGTTGGTGTTGAAGTACTTGAACTTCTTGATCGACTTGAACTCGTTGACGTGCTGCTTAGGGACCTGGGCAATCTCGAGGAGACGGGCCTGGCCCTCGTAGTCAATGATGGTGCCACCCTTGACATCGGCCTTGGTCTTGTCGGTAAGCTCCATGATGTACTCAGAGCGGGACTCGACCATGTGCTGGAGGATGTTAAGGTCGACAACAGCGCCAAGGTTGTCAGCGTTGGAAAGGAAGACAATCTCAACGCCACGCTCGAGGAGCTTGTCGAGGGTGCCAGAGTTGTAGAGGGACTCGAAAACGTCACCGTGGCCGGGAGGGTACCAGTCGGAGATCTGGGAGTTGGCGCTCTTGGGAGCGGGGAGGAGGGAGTCCTTGAGCACACGGGGGTACTTGGACTGGTTGAAGGTGAGGATGTCAATGTTGTGGCCCTCGTACTTCTTGATGATGTTTGCGGTGTCCTTGTCGGTGTTGAAGGAGTTCATGAGCACGAAGGGAACGTTGACGTCGTAGGTGCGGTTAAGGAACTCGATCTGACGGACGGAAAGGTCGAGGAAGGACATGCCGTCGCGGACCTCGATGACGGACTTGGGGCCAACGCAGCCCATGGAGGTACCGAGACCACCGTTGAGCTTGACGACGGCGAGCTTGCTGAGGAAGTCGACAGACTCGGAGTTGCCGAGGCTGTTGTAGTCAACGACCTGCTCGGGCTTGGGAGGGGAGATCTTCTCCCAGTCAATCTCGTTGCCCTTGGCCTTGTCGTTCAGGTAGCGGCGGAAGAGAGCGAAGAAGTTGTCCATCTCGGTTTCGAAGCGGGCCTTCTCGCTCTCGTCGGTGACGGAGTCGGTCAGGTTGTTCAGGGCATTGCGCATCTGGGAAGCGGCAACGGAAGTGGAGGTGTTCTCGAAGGCCTGTTGATAGTGATCACTGGTTAGCATTTTGGAAGCGTCAAACGCCTTCCCCGATGGCGGCAGGCCCATCTTGCTAATGTTCAGGGGAGCGGTGAGTTTGTCAGGCGATGCAAGCAGAACGCTGGTTTCTTGAGCACTCTAGAAGACAATGTCAATACAATGCCTTTTGCGTGGTGATGGAAGAAGTCCGGTCCAGGATGCCCAGTGTCGTATTGCCGGGGTGACTGCCATCCGGGATGCGGTGAAGCCATTCCAGGGAGGGAAGGAGCCAGGGGACTGCCATTGACGGTAGTGAGCTGACGGTGGCTGTGAGATGCCGTTGGTGGTGAAGAAGATCTTCTGTAGCCAGCTATGTCCAAGTGGCCTGATTTGTCTTGGTGAGGACCGTGATGGCGGTCTCTGTGGGCGCTCTCATTGTGCTCTGCTCTGCTGTGTGCTGCCGATGTGTGCTTATATTCTGCTCTCTCTGCTTTGTTCTGCTATGCTCTGTGCTCTGCTGCTGCCTGCATGCTCTGCCCGCTCACCCAAGAAAGTCACAAACGGTGGGAAGTGGGAGGCTGTTACTTACCACGTGGCTCTGGGTCTTGCCGTGGTGACGGTCGGCGTCACCGCCATTCTCGGCCTTGAGGTGGGAGGGAACGGCGCTCTTGGAGGCCATTGTGATTGTGTGTGGGGGATGTCTTTGAAGAAGCTGTGATGGATGTTTGGTCAGGTTGGGTGTTTCGAGATGAGTGAGGGAGCAAGGAGCCAAACAAGCAAGAATTAAACTTACGTGCACCTGGAGGGGAAAGTGGGGGGCTTGCCGCAGATGATGGCAGGTGCTGCGAGGAAGAGGCAGACACTGGGAAGAGTGTGTATAGGACAACGAGGGGCAAGATAGAGGAACAGTGAAGACAGGAAGCTCACTCAATGGGCGCTACGGTGTTTTATTTATTCGCGTTGTCGTCGTCTGCCGTGCCTGCTAAACCCCCACTACGGAGGTGCCCATGCACAGACTCTTCCAGCTCCGGCCCTGTCCAATTCAACCAAAACCCGTCTCTGGGGCAATTGCGCTCGCGAAGAATCGACTGGCTGTCAAAGCACATCGTCCTCTCGATGCCCATGCTTGCTGCTCACCGCTCATGCTCGCCTGCGAATTGCCACATGTCTCTCTGCCCATTATTTCCTCTGTCGCAAGATCCTGCGCCAGTAGAATCGCATAGCAGAAACACGGCGTGCAGCAATTCTCAGAGCCCCAGGAGATAGCATTGAGGCCCACCTAAATAACGCTCCTGCCGATCACCCTACCTCTGCGTGGCTCGGCTGCCTTTCTTCACACCGACTACACTTTCGCTGGGCCAGTCGCGCCGTAGCTGCATACCACTATGCAGGGTCCCGTAAGGTGCGAGTCTATCGCCATCACGCCACGATCTACTGCACCTTCGTCTTTGAAAATGTCCTCACAGGCATGATGAACAGACGACAGCATCCCATCATCACAGTCTCATTATTGTCGCGGTCTCCACAGTAAATCTGCCACACTGGCCGCACTGCCACACGTCCCACCGTGCGCGATAACCATCGTGCGCCGGCACGCGACGACGGGCGCTAGGGGATCACTCTGCAGTTCCCCTTCCGGAGAGAACTGTCCAGCCCTGTGGCAGAAGCCCAACGACAAACGACGGGGATTCTTCCGGAACGTGCTTGCATGAGCCGTCGTGACAGGTCTTGATCGTGCGTGAGTATACTTGGGGATATGCATCACACAACCTGTACTACAGTGAAGCAGGCTCAGCAGGAGAGTTGGTAGTCCTGCGGAGTATGGAGAATCTGTTGGCATCGACATCGAAAGTACCTTAGTCTTCACTACCGCACCTCCCGCGATGCCCGTAGTCTGAATTCGTCGCTCTGACGGAGGTGCTATTTATGTTTTACCCAGAAGAAACGCCGGCGCCAAAGTATCATCACGGTACCAGTTTGAGTGATGGAGACACATCCCAAAACTATTGACAATTGTGGCGTGAATTCGTTTTAGCAAGAATCAAGCCCTCGCAAGACAAGAGCTTGTTGTACCTGCAGCCTGCGCCATACCTATTTGGTGGCGTCCCAATGCCGCCTTCTTAACCTGGCCAGACTGCGTTCTTTTGTCGCCACTGGATTTTTGCATTGCACGTTCTACTGTAAGGTAGATGACAATCTACTTCTTCCCTAGACCGTAAAACTGTTTATTTCCTTCCATCAACGCCGTCTTCAATCTTAGCAAGTAAAATGCTTCATATCTTATGTGCTTACAAGGTACTGTCGCCTGTCGCACTTGTTTACCTGTATATATCTCGTTCGTCTCGATCTCTTGAAAGAGCAAAATCTGCTACCGTAGCTGCCTATGCGTACAACAGTGATCATACACATTTACGGACCAGCGGAGCCTGGCCAACCGAGATCTCCTTCTACATGATGCAAAAATCTATGGAGCATGCATGTAGAGTCTCTGTTATCAGGCTTTGAAACCCGTGTAACAGATCTTACGTGTGCATGTGTACATGTAAACCTCGCGACAGTCTCTCACTTTGTCGGCTGATTTGACGTAGGTCGTGAATCGAGGTATATTACACGGTCATTGAGACGGTGATACTAAGTCTACCATTCAAGACTCAATTCCATCGCTGGTGAACTTCGATCACCGGCGCGTCTGCAAAAGGCACTGCACAGGGCTTCTCGAACCTCAAATGGATGACTGACGGCTTCACACCTCTGGCTTCGAACACAGGGCGAAGATCCCTGAATGTGTGCTCGACCAGTGTCTCTAGCGTCTCGAAGTCGGTCTTCTCGACGATCTGTGAACAAGTCAGCATCAGCGAGAGCATCAATCGCCATGGTCGCAAGCGGACGTACGTTTACTAAATCCCGCTCCAACGGGAACAGCTGCTTCATGTGCTCCTCGGACTTCTCTAACACATCCTCGAAGTCGAGCGCGAAGTCAATGACGACCGGCTGTCGACCCTTCCTTTCGTATGCATTCACTCCGATCAGAGTAGGTACTTTGAGGTTTTTGCATGTGAAAGTCGAGTAACCTCCGGTCCTCTTGCCACTTTCGTCGTAAAGCCTCACTTCACTCATCGCCAACTTGTCTCCAAAAGCACTGGCCTTGGGCAACGTGAGCTCAGCGGCAATCCGCTTTGCGACGAACTTATGACCATCATGCTTTGGCTTGCGTGCCATGTGCTCGGCGGCTGAGAACGTAGCATTTAAAGCAGACCGTTCGCCTTCCTCGCTCGCACAAGCAGATCGCACTCGTTTTGACAGTTCGCCATAGTGCACTGTGCTGTCGTCCAGGGCATCTTGTGAAGCTGCAGAGGTGAAAGAGTCACGCAACCAGAGTGACACGGAGGTCAAGGCGGGCTGTTCTTTGGTTTCGAGCCAGATATTGGGTGCAATGGCTCCGGATGGCAGTTGAAGGTTGCGAACTGAGACGACTGCTTGTGTTTCTAGTGTGAGATTGGTGTTCTCTGCTGTAGGTATCGATGTTGGTGGGTTGAAGATGTGACTGTCCATGGTTGCCGAGTTTTGCGTGGGATGATCGCGGTTGAACACAGATGATTTTTTGTATGTATTCTTGATGTTTGCCGATTTGATTGCTGTGATGAGCCCACGTCCATTCGATCCTTCTTATTTTCGGTATCGAATCGATTTGTCGAGTCTCACGAGTCACAAGTGAATATACCTTATTCACATGGCATCGACAGCTTGGCGTCGGGCGTCACTTCCCCGCGAAAGCAGCGATTCTACCTAAGTCTTCTAGAGCTTTCTGTGCTGCTGCTGCTCTCGACCGGACGGGAAACAGCTGGAGAACATTTGAAGCCTGCCGCCATTGCTCTCTTCTGTACAAACCTTCTCCTTCACGACTCGAGATACCCCCAGATTATTTACGCCTAATAATACCCGCTCACGACCTTTACGACCGCCGCCATGGCTGACGCTCTGAAAGCCGAAGGCAACAAGCTGTTTGCCGCAAAGGACTTCGCCGGTGCTGCGTGAGTGTGCATTCTGCTTCACCACCACCTTTGCCCCTGCATCGTACTAACAATCAACACAGCCAGAAATTCACCGAGGCCATCGCCGTCGAGCCCACCAACCACGTCCTTTACTCCAACCGATCAGGCGCCTACGCCTCGCTCAAAGACTTCGACAAGGCCCTTGAGGATGCAAACAAGACTACCGAGATCAAGGCCGACTGGGCCAAGGGCTGGGGACGAAAGGGCGCTGCTCTCCACGGTGTTGGTAACCTGGTAGACGCAGTCGAGGCCTTCGAGCACGCGCTCAACCTTGAGCCCACCAATGCGCAGGCCAAGTCTGGTCTCGAAAGTGTACGACGCGCAATCGACGCTGAGGCAAGAGCCGATGGTCTGCCCGGCGACCCCAGCGGCGGCCTCGGAAACATGTTCAACGACCC
This sequence comes from Cladosporium austrohemisphaericum, assembly GCA_022813715.1. NCBI lineage: Eukaryota > Fungi > Ascomycota > Dothideomycetes > Cladosporiales > Cladosporiaceae > Cladosporium > Cladosporium austrohemisphaericum. Next base: position 1,275,458 of record JAKLLY010000002.1, read on the forward strand.
CAAGATGATCGAGAAGCTTGCGGCAAACCCCAAGACCGCCGGTCTGCTCGGTGATTCCGCTTTCATGGCCAAGGTGCAGCAGCTCAAGAACAACCCCAATGCGATGGGCGAGATGATGGGCGACCCTAGGATGCTTCAGGTCATGGGTGTCCTGCTCGGGGTTGACATGCAGTTCGGCAACCCCGAGGACGCTGCGCAGGGCAAGCAGGAGGCTGAGGAGGATGTTGAGATGAAGGACTCAAGACCCGCGCCGGCCGAGACCAAGAAGGCGCCCGAGCCCGAACCTGAGCCCGAACCCGAGGATGAGGAGACCATTGCTGCAAAGAAGGCCAAGGAGGAGGCAGACGCTGAGAAGGTTCTCGGTACCACCGCATACAAGAAGCGCTCGTTCGACGAGGCCATCGCACACTACACCAAGGCCTGGGAGACGCACAAGGATATCACCTACATGACCAACCGCAGTGCCGCACAGTTCGAGAAGGGTGACTACGATGCTTGCATTGCCGACTGCAAGACTGCTATCGAGCATGGACGTGAGATCATGGCCGACTTCAAGGTCATCGCCAAGGCTTTCGGCCGCATTGGAAGCGCATACGAGAAGCAGGGCGACCTTGCCAACGCAATCGAATACTACAACCGCTCTTTGACCGAGCACCGCACACCCGATGTCCTCAACAAGCTGCGCGCTGCCGAGAAGGCGAAGCGCAAGGCTGAGGTTGACGCCTACTTGTCGCCCGAGAAGGCTGAGGAGGCTCGTGAGCTCGGTAGCCAGAAGTTCAAGGAGGCCGACTGGCCTGCCGCCGTTGAGGCCTACTCCGAGATGATCAAGCGCGCACCCGAAGACGCCCGCGGATACTCCAACCGCGCTGCTTGCTTGATCAAGCTACTCACCTTCCCCTCAGCCGTTGCCGACTGCGACGAAGCCATCAAGCGTGACCCCAGCTTCATCCGCGCCTACCTGCGCAAGGCACAGGCTCTCTTCGCCATGAAGGAGTACAATAAGTGCATGGACGTCTGCGCTCAGGCCTCCACACACGATGTCGGTGGCAAGAACGCCCGCGAGATCGAGCAGCAGAGCCAGCGTGCTGTCCAGGCACAGTACGAGGCCCGCGAGGGCGAGTCCGAAGAGCAAACACAGGAGCGCATCCAGCGTGACCCTGATATCATGGCCATTCTGCAGGACCCTGTTATGCAGAGCATCTTGCAGCAGGCCAAGGGCGACCCTCGCGCTCTGCAAGACCACATGAAGAACCCGGACATCAGGAACAAGGTGCAGAAGCTGATGGCTGCCGGTGTGATTAGGATGGGTTGAGTGTACAGACGAGATCATGAATACCATAATAGCGGTCCACCGTTACTTGATTTTCCTGTTAAAAGCGAACAAATCGGCATAGTATGTAATACCAGGCGTCAATGCATGCATGTTACCTCTTCCTATCCGCTGAATTATTAACATCCAAATCGACATCTGTTGCCTTGTATCTATTGCATTGGTATTTCTCTACCCTATAGCGTGCATGCAAAATGAGACCTATTTACTCTTCATCCTGCGCCACGCCTTCATGCTCAAGCTCCACCTCGCCCTTGCGAATGCCAACAACGCACAGCATGATAGTGATTACCAGACACGTAAGACCAAGATAGTAGAACGGAAGTCCAACCCCGTACCCTCCAATTTTCAGCCCGTGGTTGAACAGGCTCGCCAGCAGCGGCGCTCCAATCATAGCACCAAGCGTGTCTACCACACTAATCAAGCTGTACAGCCGTGCGACGTTGTGCTTTGGTACTAGAGGTGTGAGGAAACTCCGAATGAGGAAGTACGAGCCTGATCCTAATGCTGTGACCCCCATTGCCACCGTTGCTGTCAGGAGTGTGGGTGCGAGGCCGAAGAGGAACCATCCCAGTGCCCATGAGGCCATAGATGCGCGTGACATCCATAGATCGCTGCGGTGGCCGCAGAGACCCCAGCGCACTGTTAGAAAGCTTGCTACTAATGGGAGGACGACGAAGAGGAGGAGTATGTTGGCTACGGATCGAAGGGTGAGGATCGTCGTTGCTTCGGAGAAGGTGAGGCTGTAGCGCGTGCTGACGTATTGGAGCTGGAGCGGTCCGCAGTCGGCTACGGCGAGGTGGATGATGAAGGATAAAGTGAGAGCGGATACGCGCCAGTCCGTCCAGAGAAACGCGGTCGCATGTTTCGCCTCAAAGATCCAGGAGGTGCGTGGACGAGATGGTGATGGTATGGCTTCTGTAGTGTCTTCTTGTGTTTGGCCGTATCCCAAGGTCTCGGGCATCGCAAGCGCTGCAATGACGGCGCAAGCTTGCAGGATAAGACAGCCGATGTTGGGAATCCAAGGTGTGTACTCCATCAGCCAGGCAGACAGCAGAGGCATGAACACGGTCGATATCAGGTTGGCGCCTCCCAATTGCAAGAATATCTTCGATCGATCTGTTTCAGGGACAACATCAGAGACAATGACGAAGAAGAGCGCCGATACGACGGGTGATGAGCCCGCCATCAGTCCATGAAGAGAAGAAGCCCATGTCCATCGGATGTCGAAACTTTGCCAGAACCAGCAGACAAATTGTATGCAGGCGGATCTGAGTACGAAGGAGAGAACTCCCAGACACAGCAGAGGTTTGCGGCCGTACTTATCTGCAGCCCAACCGAATGGTAGAGCCAGAAGTAGAGCCGGTCCACCATCAAGAAAGCCTTGGTATCCGCGCAGGGAGGATAGCTGGCTCTGTACGGCTTCTATCTTGCAAATATTTTCTGCCACGCCGCCGATCGCGCCAGGACCGACGCTCGCTCTGTCAGCCAGCAACTTGGTGGGATCAGCAGATTCATAGTAGCGGTAGCATATGATTGCTTCGGAGATCCTGGACTGTGGCGACTGGGATAGCTGATCGCCGCATTGTGTCAAGACCAGAACCGTGGCAAGGAGAAGGACGATGCCTTTGTAACTGCTGCTCGGAGGTTTGGAGGACGAAGGTGGAATTGTGTTCTCATGGTCCCGGAGATTGCCGGTTATGAGAGGCGTATGCTCATGTGCTGTTGTTGCTACATTTGGTTTTGTTGGTTCGTTCATGGCCATTGAGCAGTCGCGTGTTGCGAATCCAGTCGCGTATTGTATGTGATGAGACTGGAGGCAGTCAGAAGGGATCCTCACAGTGCTCTATTGAGGTCCCCTGTATCACAGCATACGCACTTGGAAAACAGATACGAATGTTTAGAAAACCAAGTAGTCGTGCTGGATATACTGGTGCCTTATCGTATTGATTGACAGGTGCGGCTGGATGGGACACCGAACTCCGCAAATACGGCGTTCAATCAAGAGGGAGTGTCTAGTGCCGATTTACCGGCGGATTGCATTGATCTGCCATTGGTGCATGTAATGCAGACTGATTGGATCCGCTGCCCTCGCGCGTGTGATGCAAGTCGACGTGGTTGTTAATTTGCAAGTCACGAAGTCACCGCGATAGAAAGTAGCTTAGGCGCGGTGAGGACGAGATGCAGGCTGTGGAGTTAGCAAACCAATGCCGAGGCGGCATTGAAACATGAATCCTACATCTATCTCTGGCGAATCGCTATCATGGAGGCCGGGTCCTGCTCATACAACGACATGAGGTGACCCATGAATCAGCTTATGGCCATGGAGAAAGGGAGAAGAGGTTAGGACATGCTTTATGCTTCATCACCTATACTGTGCATATACAGGCACATGCATCGAGCAAATGCTTAGGGTTAGTGTTGGGGTAATTTGGCTGGTCTTCAATCCGGGCCACTTCTACATCACATGTGCAATAAGCAACGCTGCGAACAAGAATGGCTGCATGTGATGACTACCTATAGAATTCGAGCATAAATAGCAGCTTTGGCTCACACATGGTATTATGCCGAATGAGGACCGTCTGCATTATGGACGCGATAGGAGCCAGCCTGCTAACCCCTCCCCGTGCACGTCGAATGTCCGTACCTGGCTTTCCGCGAGACTGCAGTCCCCAAGATGCGACTGCTATACAAGTTTTGTGAGCATGGATCTGAAACCTCACAGGCTCTTGGAGACGTGATAGTTCACAGGCTCTTCCCCATTATTTTACGTGTAATGTGTAACGCGACAAGAGTGTCACTTACCGCCATAGACGAACTCTGAGTACGGAGTTTGGACTCGTTCCGTGAGGCTTGGTCATGCATATGTTCAAGGAGCTATAGGCTTCTACTTTGACCGCTGCTATCGTCGAAAGATATCTTAGCCAGGGGCCGTTCATACGTGTCCTGAGCTCAGCATCGACTTTGAAGGATCCCATTCTGAAAGAGGTCATGCTGTACGATGATACTCGGCGCGTACGCGGTGGCTTCGCGGCCAATACTGGCGCTTGCTGCGGTGATGAACTGACGCAGAAGATCATTAGGTCATTTTGCCTGATAAGTCGCTCAAGCTGGGATGTTTTGATTAAGCGGGCTCGCCAGGACGACTCTCGTGCCCGAGCGCGAGGAGCCGATTGCGTACCCTGAGGTACCTACGTATCTGCTGCGGAGTCGTAAGGCGATTAGCGCAAAAGCCAAATCATCGCTGCCCTTCCACATGTCAACATGGCATTATTGCAGGTGAAGCATGTAGCTTGGACGGACATTGGTGAATACGCTCAATGGCTGCACGGGAAGCTGTAGCAGTCGACACTGCATTGCATACAACACTTCTAGTCCTCCCACACATGATATCCCGCCGTGGGTTGCTTGTGATACTCGTGCTGCTGCGTTAGCGACCAAAAGCCTGTTTGTGTCTCCAGTGCCGAGCAAGAGCGCCAGAGTGCCTCGCCCTGCCGCGCCCAGCTCCAACTACTGCGCCATCTCACCACCACCACCCGCCCTCTGACTACCTTACTCACTACTCCCTCACTCACTCTCTACAGCACACCGACGCTTTGCCCGTCCCGCTTCGCATGCCTTGCTAGTCTGCTGGCAAGACGCCTTCCACTCCCTCCGTCTTCCATCCTTACGCCGCACTCTAAAGCGCGGCCCTTCCAGCATTGCGCGTACCCTCTGTCAAGCTGTCCTACCACGTTGCATCCGCCAGCATGCTCGAGGGCACCGCTGGTCGAGAGGCCGAGCTCAAGCAGCAGGGCGTCGTCGAAGCCGCCCAAGACCCAAACTCCACTGTCGATGCTGAACAGGCCGAGCAGGCCCTACTGAGCCAATCGAGGGCCGCCGGCGCTGCTGCCTTCAGCTTCGACCCCAATGCCAGCGCCGAAGAGAAGGCGCGTCAAGTCCACGCCCGGAACGAGGCCGTCGGACAACCACACCGCAAACATGTCACCGCTGCCCTCGTGAGCGACCAGGATGACGGCCAAACCGCCGGATACGACCTTCCCGAGCCTTCCAAGCAGGGGGCTCTGCCAGCACCCGGAGACAAGGATGCGGATGTGGTCGATGCGAAGCTTGCCAAAGAAGAGGAATTCTCCAGAGTCGGTTGGGCGCCGCGCTTCGGCAACCCAGCCGACAACGACGATGAGGGCACCCTTCTGGACCACCAGGATTTCCTTGAGGGCAAGATTGGAGATAAGTTCTTCGGAGACTGGTACCACAACACTGGCGTTATCATTTTCGCATGTCTAAGCTCTTGGACCATCGCAATCCTCGGTGGAGGCCTTGGATGGGTTTTTCTGGTCATGGCAATTTGCGGTACATACTACCGCACTTCGATTCGGCGGGTGCGCCGTAACTTCAGAGATGATGTTCAGCGCGAGATGGCAAAGACTCGCCTGGAGACCGATCATGAGTCTCTGGAGTGGATGAACAGCTTCCTCGTGAAGTTCTGGCCAATCTATGCCCCGGTACTTTGCAACACCATCGTCAGCTCAGTCGACCAAGTCTTGTCGACCAGCACGCCTCCCTTCCTGGATAGCATGCGCATGAAGTTCTTCACTCTTGGTACCAAGCCTCCGCGTCTTGAGCACGTCAAAACCTACCCCAAGGCGGAGGATGACACAGTTCTTATGGACTGGAAGTTCAGCTTCACACCTAACGATGTCGCCGACCTTACTTCGCGCCAGATCAAGAACAAGGTCAATCCCAAAGTGGTTCTTGAGGTTCGCGTCGGCAAGGCTATGGTTTCAAAGGGCTTGGACATCATCGTCGAAGACATGGCATGTAGCGGCATTATGAGGGTCAAGATGAAGCTCCAGCTCCCATTCCCTCACATCGACAGAGTAGAGATTTGCTTCCTGGAACGCCCGACTTTCGACTATGCTTGTAAGCCTATCGGAGGCGAGACCTTTGGATTTGACATCAACTTCATGCCTGGTCTGGAAAGTTTCATCCAGGAGCAGATTCATGCAAACCTGGCCCCGATGATGTACGCGCCGAACGTGTTCCCGATCGAAGTCGCGAAGATGTTGTCTGGTAACCCCGTCGACCAAGCCATTGGCGTCTTGTCGCTCACATTCCACGGCGCCCAAGGCTTGAAGAACCCTGACAAGTTCTCTGGTACTCCGGATCCTTATGCAACCGTCAGCATCAACAACCGTGATGTCTTGGGCAAAACTAAGACCGTTCCTCAAAATGCGAGCCCCAGATGGAACGAGACTGTCAATGTCATTCTCACTAGTCTGAGAGAGCCCCTGACTATTCACGTCTACGACTACAACGACTACCGGAAGGACAAAGAGCTTGGAGTATGCACATTCAACCTCGAGCAACTTGAAACCGAGGCCGACCATGAGAATCTGCACCTGGAGGTTGTCGCAGGTGGCAGGCCTCGTGGAGTTGTTCAGTGCGACCTTCGCTTCTTCCCTGTTCTGGAGGGGCAGAAGTTGGAGGATGGCACTGTGGAGCCTGCGCCTGAGTCTTCTACCGGTATTGCCAAGTTCGAAGTAGAGCAGGCAAAGGATCTCGATGGTACCAAGTCTTTGATCGGTCAGCTCAACCCTTACGCTGTCTTGCTGCTCAACGGCAAGGAAGTCCAGATCTCGAAGAAGCTCAAGCGTACGAACAACCCTATCTGGTCCGATGCCAGCAAGGAGCTCTTGATCACAGACCGCAAGAAGGCGAAGCTAGGTCTGGTGCTGAAAGACGACAGAGATCTCGCTGCCGACCCTGTCATTGGCACATACCAGATCAAGCTTGACGACATGCTCGAATTAATGAACAAGGGGCAGGAATGGTATAACCTGGCAGGTGTCAAGAGTGGTCGTGCTAAGATGAGGCTGCAGTGGAAGCCGGTCGCTCTCAAGGGCGCTCTTGGGGGCTCTGGCGGTTATGTTACCCCGATTGGCGTGCTCCGAGTCCACTTCAAGTCTGGCAAAGATCTGGTCAATTTGGACAACTTCGGAAAGTCCGATCCTTATGCACGTATCAACTTGTCTGGTGTTCAGAAACGTAGAACTCCTACGTGGAAGAACAACCTCAACCCGGATTGGGACGAGGTGTTCTACATTCCTCTTCACTCCGCTAGAGAGAAGCTGACCCTCGAGGTCATGGATGAAGAGAACGTTGGCAGTGACCGTAGCATGGGTAAGGTTGAGCTTGCCGCCAGCGATTACGTCGAACAAGGCGAGGATGGCGAATACCTGGTGCATGATACCAAGGACGAAGTGGTATCTCGTCAGCTCCGCATCGGCAACAACTCACCCAAGGGCACGATTTATTTCACGGCCGCTTTCTACCCGACAATTCCTACCGTTGACCCCGAAGACGAAGACGAGGAAGAAACCAAAGGCAAAGCAAGCTTGGATGGTGTGAGACAAAGTATCGAGACCAACGGTCAGGTTGGTCGGGAGCGTAGCAACACCACTGGCACTGTAAGCTCTGTTGCCACGAGTGCAAGCAAAACAGGTGAGCGTGAAATGCAGAAGGCCCTTGCTGCTGGCGAGAAGGAGCAAGTTGAGGCCGAAGAAGTCAAAACAAAGGTCGTGCCAAAGATCCATGTGACTGCAGAGGATCTTAACAAATACGGTAAGCGGCGTTCAAGTGAACATGGGAACTTCGCTAAGTCTTGTCTAGAATCTGGTATACTGGTGTTCAAATTACTGGAAGGCGAGTTTGCTCATTCAGGCTGCCATCTCGAGGTTGTCATGGACGACCACCTTTTCCCTGCTTACTCGTCGGCAAAGATCCGCTCGAACCGTCACACATTCAATGAGACGCACGATGCTATGGTCCGTGAGCTTGATCTGTCGCAGATCACTTTGCGTCTTGTTTCCGAAATTGACGAGGCGGGCAAGGATGGAGAGAAGCATGTAGAGGCCAAGCTCACTGGAAACATGATCGAAGTTCTCAAGCGCGGCCTCTACACCCCAACGACATTCACTCTGAAGGGCAACCATGGCGGGGACAGTAAGATTACCGTCAGCTTGCGCTACATTCCTCTGCGCATGGAGCTCGACCCGAGCGAGAGCTTCAATAACTCAGGCAGCCTTCGTGTCGAAGTGCTTGATGCTGATGATCTGCCGGCTGCCGATAGGAACGGATTCTCTGACCCTTACTGCAAGTTCAAGCTCAACGGAGATGAGGTGTACAAGACGAAAGTGCAGAAGAAGACACTGCACCCAGCTTGGAACGAATTCTTCGAAACGCCCGTACGCAGTCGCACTGCAGCCAAGTTCCACGTCGATGTCTATGACTGGGACTTTGCTGATAAGGCCGATTACCTCGGTGGTGCTGCAATCGACCTCAACGTTCTTGAGCCCTTCCAAGCGCAGGAAGTCATTCTTAGCCTCGACGGCAAGAGCGGTGCCATTCGCCTGAAGATGTTGTTTAAGCCTTCATACGTCACTCGCTCCCGCCAAGGCTCCTCTACCTTCTCCGGTACCTTCAGCGTTCCCGGCAAGGTTGTCGGCGCCCCTGTCAAGGGTGTCGGAAAGGGTGCCGTCTTCGTCGGCGGCAATGTCGCAAAGGGAGCAAGCTTCCTGACACGTGGATTCAAGCGTCGCACAGCGAGCCACACCGTTGCCGATGACGCCAATGGCGACGTCGCAGATATTCGCAACACAAGCATGGACGTACCCGACACACCTACCAGCCCAAATGGTAAGATGTCGGTAGACAGCGTCGCAGCCAGGGAATCGTCCTCGCACCAACGTCAGCGCAGCGCAGGCGCTGCCTCGCAAGCTCCCCCGGCTGAAGCCGGTACAGCGTCCATTAGCGTTATCTCTGCGAGTGGCTTCGAAGAAGACACCAAGCTAGAGGTGCGTATCATGCACGAGGTTGCAGGCAAAGGATCGAACCAGATCATCCGCACCAAGGCCATCAAGGCTAAGACTGGAGAGGCTGTATGGGGCGAAGATGAGGTCAAGAAGCTCTCTTGCTCCGCCAGTGACTGGTTCAAGGTCGTGGTCAAAGAGAACAAGACCTTCGGCTCTGACGATCTTGGTGAGGCGAACTTCTTCCTCGACGATCAAGGAACTGGCGGCGCAGCCAAGGAGGTCAAGATTGGCGAGAAGGGAGTGGTGCTTCTCCGCGCAACGTTCCAGCCCGCCGATGTTGGTAGCATCATGACTGGCTCGGCTTCGGGCGGTGCTGCGGCTTCATCAGACTCGCCTTCAAGTCCCAAGCACAACAAAGGTCTGGGCCGTTTCGTAAGCAGGAAGGAGAGAAGCGTGACACCTTCCGCCGCCCCGGCTGCGAACTAGGAACCGTTGCCGCGAAGAGACAGCTTGAGAGGCAGCTTGAGGAGAGGCAGTCTGCAGTTGGCGAAGAAGAGCACTGAACTGCTTCGAAGAGATAGTGTGAGTTCAAGGAGGGGTTCTAAAGATTCGACCCTTTCTGTTGAAAGGTACGAGAGGGTAGATGCCAGGACTGATGTGCCGGGCAGGCGTGCTGCGAGGGTCATGTCGGGTGCGCTTGCTCATGGACTTTGGAAGCCGCAGCCGCAACAGCAGCGGATCTGACACGATGCAATTCATTGGGCTTGTTGGAGCGGAGCAGGAGATTTTGGAGGGTTTAGAGATACCATTACTGCGATTGTTTCTTTTTGTACCTAATACGTTATACCTAGGATTGGAACGAACGTGTCATTACAATTTCATCCTCACGAGTTTCCTTCCTCTCCGGCAACGAAAACGCTTGACACGAGACTGCCTGAGAAGATACCACAAGAGTTATTGGCGCCCCACGGCATATGAGGCGTTGACCAGACGCATGCAGCCGTTAGCTGTACACTGGAGCGATGCAACGAGGATGTTCTCCGGTCACAGCCGCCAATGAGCACGCAGTCAGCTCAGCTCGAAAACACAGCAAATGACTCTACCAAGATGCGCATATCCGTTAACTGCACGACCTGATCGTGCAATGGTTAGTCCATCGATTCCTGGACATCGAGCTTGAAGTGGTGCTGGGACGTTATCGGATATTGTTTCTGGACAGACAAAGATGTGCTAACAGCCTGCGAGAACGGCCTGCTATGTGCTACTTAGCCAAGAATGATTGTATCGGGGTGACACCTCCCAGACAGATTCACGGTCTGCCAGAGGGCAACCGCGAACGGATGCCTGCACTCACAGCAGCTCATACGCGGGCGTCCATTGATCAGTGATCTTTGAGCAGGGCAAAGAGGTATATGTGTGCCCAAGTCTTCACCTACAGTTGACTGCACGCTCTGCGAGCCAATAATGGGGTAAATACGTTGGAGACCTCGACTCTACAAGGCAGACAGGCTTATGATTTTCGATCAAGTCGTGCGCCAGCGTACAAAGTTTTGGTTGGAGTTTAGTTGGGCTCCAAAGTCCTATAAGATGCCATGGCCGTGTTGTGACCACGCCGCTGGTCTTGATAGTGGCATGACCCTTGATATGTTCTTGGTCATCTTCGACGTATGATACAACACTCCGTCGGAAAATAGCTACACCTTTCCCATTGAAAAACACTGTTGATGAGACTTTGGTTGCCAACGAGCGAAAGTATCGAGTATTGCAGTCTTGGCTGGAGTCTCTTTGCCGGTGGGAGTGTGTGCTTCCTGTGCATGAAGGTGAGTTGGGAAACCACGCAAGGTCTCGTGATTCTCTCCATAGAACCTTGTTGCCATATCGTTGTGTCAGCGGCTCTGGCAAAGACGCGCCCATGAGATGCACCCTTCCCGCTGATAGGTAGTACTAAAGGCATCTAGTCAGGCTCATAGTTATCATTCCAACTGAAAGGATGAAGGGAAGGAATGCTCTGTTTACGATATTATCATCGTGCTGTACAAGTATGGTACAAAAGTCTATGCTTACATGCGCCTCGCCATGCGTAAAATCAACAAACATTCCTACACGTTTCCCTCAACTCTTACCGACCAGTTAGCCAGCTGGTCCAGCTTTTGCCATTGCTTGAAATCGCGTTCGCCGCTGACTGTGCTTGTCGGTCCAGAGGTCCACCAAAGGGCTTGACGATCTCGGCCACCTTCTCGCCTTCCCTTCGGTGCGAGTCAAGCTTTTGCTCCACAGACTGTAGCACTCCGGGGCCTTCGTTTTGTCCCAGCAGCTTTTCTTTCACGGGTTGCACAGCTTCTTCAGCCTTTGCTGCAGCTGCACCGAGCTTTCCTCCCTTTTGCTCTTCTTTCTCGAGACCACCAAACAGATAGTTTCCAGCGCGCTTGAACATCCCAGGCTGGTTCTTCTTCTCTGCCTCTGCCGCCTCCCTCACACGCGCTCTGTTGATGACAAGCATTTGATCCTCGGTTATAGTTCCTGCATTTTGCGCCTTCCTTGCTTCCAGGAGCTCCGCCGCGCTCTGTGCCGTCTTCTCTGCCAACCACTCGTTTCGTCTCCTCCGGTTGTGCATCAACATGTCTGTGATACCCGCCGTCGCCACCACGCCCGCCACGACCGTCAATCCGATCAGACTGAAAGCGGTCACTTTGTGAGCACGGTCGGCCCATACTCTGCCGACTCGCACGGCGGTGTCGAATCCAGTCTCCTTTCCTCGTTTCGCATTGGCGGCAGCTGCTCGCAGTCGAGAGATTTTCTGTTGTGGAGTTTCGCGTGAAGGAGCCTGGCCAAAGTCGATCTGTGAGCCTACAGCGGGTGCGGGTGCTGCATTAGGTGGGCCGTTGGAGGTGAACCGGGTCGCTTCACTGGGAGATCGTGGCATTTTGGCGATAACTTCGGTCACTGGTATTAGGCGCTGGTCAAGCAAGGCGAGAGGAACATTCAATGCTCCAATGCGGTGCTCCTAAACTTTCCAGGCCAGCGATGGATGATGCTTTCTGACCGGCCTTCGCCGGCTTGGCGTTTCTCCCGCCATTGAACAGGCGGAGCGAACATGCAACATCCCTTTCCTCCATCAACACTGCCATGTCCCAACAGAACATTGCTCAAAAGGGGCATTAGAAGCCTCTTCTGCAGCCATTTTCTATCACACACGATTCAACGCTCTTCCAACCAAGTATGGCCGAGCAAGCGAATCTGCAGGCCATACTAGCCACTCTTGCTCAATACACTCAACAACAATCCGCTGCTGCTCAAACGCCACCGCCGGCAACAAGTCAGCCTGCTGAGTTCTATGGCAGTCTTTCTGCTGCAAATGCAGACACCAACTCCGTTGCCGCTGCGCAGAACTCGACCATCGAACATGTCCCTGCCGATCCTCGTCTGAGAGGCCGACCACAGAGTCGATCAATCACACCTTCTCATGCTCAAAATCAAGTCCAAACGCCGCCGCAGTCTGTCATCGACCCGGCCACGATCACAGTCTGGCAGGACGGACTGCGATGTGTGACCAAAATCGCCGCACAGAACAAGATGTTCGAAGCTAGCATTCGCAGAGTAAGCCGTTTCTGGTGGCCTTTTGATCATGTATGAGCACATTAACTCGCCCTTATTCAGATGATGCAAGACCAACGCAGCCATGAGATGCGCTGGTATACAGAACGCCAGGCCTTGAAGCAGACGCAGACTAGTCGATCGTCGTCCGCCGCCAAAGCCTTATCCATCCTGCAGTCACTCAACCAGGGAACTGCAGGCTCCCAGGTCGAGCCGCAATCGGAAGAGGCAAAAGCGGCAGAGCTGGCAGTCTTCGATCGTAAAGTCTACGCGGCCCAGTCTTCAATGGAGGCGGCCATGACGGCCGAGCTCAAAGGCCTCGGTGTGCCTTTCTTTGGTACCAACGCAGACCTCATCGTTGCGGATGACCAGCATGCCACCAATGCGGATAATGCTCTGAGCCACCCGAAGTGGAGTGGCCGGGTCTCTGAGAGTGAACTGATCGCTTTGAAGCGCAAGATGATAGCCCATCTGGAGATGCTCTATAGAGATTGAGCTGTCGCGCATTGCACAACGGACTTGGCGTAAATGCTCACGCTCAGACATGCTTGATCTGCGAACGCAAAGAATACTACAAACTGTGGCGCAAAGGCTATGAGTACAATGCGAAATGTCGTTCATACTTAAAAGGATCACACAAGATTCGCCACTCGTTGACTATGTGAACATAGCTTCCAACATCGCCCCTCCAACCTCGTCATTGATGTTTTTATCCTCTTTGATGTCTTCCCGCAGCACTACCGCAGCCAGGATCAATTCTCCAACTTGCCCAGGCATCAAATCGGCGTGCATAAAACGCAACTCGCCTTTCTCGATGGTCATAAGCTCTCTGCCACCGTGCTTCGCATCCAACAGCCGCAGATCTAACTTGCGAGGATTCTTGAAATACCACTTGGTGTCCGGACTCCAAGTGGGAATGTATTGCCAGCGCTCACTGAATCCACTGTCGTCGTGCTTGAGCTTTGACGAGCGCCCTGCTATGTTCAAGATGCTGCTGGAACTCATGTGCCTGCGAGCATCACCAACAGGTATACCGCTTGGGATTTGTATGAGTGTGAACTGGGAGTTCTCGCGGCTCGAATTCGGTGCTTGGGTTTGTGAGACAGTGTAGATTGGTTGACCGGTCATGGCGTTGATGATCATATTTCCGCTTATTCTCATCGGCGGTGGAGGCTCATACGAAGGCATAGTGACGGCAGGTCCAGGCGGGGGGTAGTATGCGTTTTGGAACACTGGTGGCGGCCCTGGTGGTGGAAAAGGTATTGCTTGTGGAAGAGGTGAGCCTCCACTGTAGTATGGTGGAGGTCCTGGCGGCGTTGACATTTGTTGCATCGGTGGTTGTGGATGTGCGCTGAAGGAGTATGCCATGGTATTTACTTATAGCTGGATGAGCTTATGGATTGTCGTCTGAACAATGGTAGAGCGGATATCGCACACCTCTTATAAGGTAATCGAGAACAGTGTTATCATCGTGCTCGAACCGCCTCCAGAGCGAAGTACAAATACCTTGTTGCCCAAAACGGCCATATGGACCGCCCTGGTTGTGACGTCTTCAGCTCATCGAATGCGATTGGGCCACTTCAGCTGAAGGATCGGTTCTGCTGCAGCTCAGCCTTGGGCGGTTGAAAGTCTAGTTACCTGTACACAGCCTCCTTATGTAACGCTTGATCAACATCAGCTGCGCCAGGTCACTGTGTCGTGCTCTGCAGGATCATACACGACTGTCCAACATACAGTATTCCAACGACTCACAAACAGATGAGTTCCCACCACCACGATTTCTTTTCTTGATCCGCATTCACCCTCAGAAGGGCCAGAATCAACATAATCTCCCCAACCATATGCTCTTGAAGTGCCATTCCTGCCTCTCCAAACTTGATCTCCCCATCACTGTTCACCCTCAACACCTCATTGCCATTGGAAACAGCGTCTCTCAACACCATCCCAGAACCAAAACCAGTGTCTTCGAAGAACGCCCACTCAGAAGCAAATCCTCGGTCAGCCCAGGTCGGGTTCCAAGCAGTGGATGACCTAACCGTGCCAACATCCTTGATGACTGCTTTCATGCCTTGCGGGCCAATCGTTGCGACGTCTTCTTTCACCGATTGACCGCAGCAACATGTTCCCCAGCAGTTGAGCATACCAGTTGTCCCACCACGCCGGATAGTTCCCACGATAGATCCTGTAGGTACGTGGTTCAACGATAGGAGCGATTCCGGAAGATCGGAGTCAGGCGCCTTCGATAGTGTCCATGAGTATAAAGGCTGGTTCGTTTGCGCGTTGTAAATCGTGTTTCCGTAGACTCGCATAGGCGGAGGACTGCTTGGTTGTGGCTGGGTGTACTGAGGGTGACCAGGCGCCTGATATTGCTGCATGTTGTGCGGATTGCTCGTCGTGTTGTACGCCATTGGGTCTGAATGTTGCGAGTATCGCATTTTCGGCGGCTGCTGGTAGGACATAATTGTTTCGTTGTCTTGTAGTGTTTTCCTACTGTCGAGGTGTGGTACAAGACGATTCGATGTTATCTAACAATGACTTCGGAGCTACAAATAAAACCTACAAAAAATTCCGAGCGACCAGTACAAATACCAGGCTGAAGAGTTTTGAGTCAACATGGGTATGCCTTCTGCTCCCTCGTAATGCCTGGGCCAGGAATCCTTCGTCCATCCTGACAGTGGAGCATGGGTCCGATGTTGAAGGATTACAGCGATTGGGAGGCTGTCGTCCTGCGTTGGTTGCTCGTGCCTTGGAAATCTCCGTGTTCAGCAGGGATTGCAAACGCACAAGTCATGTCCAGGTCCGTGAAGCTCGTCTAATGTATCGACCAAGCGATGCTCTAGGTCAGCGCTGCGCATCTATTCATAGCATTTGACGTTCATTCTGCTACCGATGAATGTGATTCCAATGATATTCGTCGCGGAGGTAGACCATTGCTTGAGAATATCGACAGTACATTTTACACTACTCTCCTGGTCAACCTCCGATTTTCCCTCTGCCTCTGCTGCTTCTTGGCCTCCTTTCTCTTTTTCTTCCACGCACGGTTGTTTTCGCCTCTGTGCTCGTAAAACCACTTTCTGAATTCACTTTCTTCCTTGCCATCCGCATTCGCGATATCGCGAGAAGCACTCGGCGCACCCGCTACATCATCTGCCATGTCGGCATCTGCGTCATCGCTCTCATCGTCCTCGTCCTGTGCTGCACCTTCCATTGCAAATCGGAACCTCTTGCCTAAGCCGGCTGTATCTGGCGTAGGCGCTGCAGAACGCAGAGCACGCCATTCAAGATCCTGTTTCGTGTGTGGTGTTTGAGGCGGGTGTGTTGGAACAGAAACCATTTCGTCTTCGTCCTCTTCAATGTCGTCAGGATTGAAGAAGCTGAAAGATGTGTTTATGGGCGGAAGGCTGTGTTTGCTGCCGTCTTCTGCCGCTGTGTTTGGTGCGCGTTTGTAGAGAGCCTCCAATGGGTGAACCTCTCGTGCTGCCTCAGGGACCGGGGTAGCAAGGTCAGCCTCTTTGTCTTTTTGAGCATCCTTTTGGGCAGACTCTTTTGTGCCTGAAAGCAAATCAGGCTTCTCCTGCTGATCTTTCTCAACCTCATCGTCCTCGCTCTCATCCTCAGACATTGAAGATGTAGCATCACTGATATCTTCTGATGAAGCATCCTCTTCGTCAGATTCCTCTTCAGCCGAGCTGTCTGCATCCTTCGGTTTGTCAACATCCATGGCTTCCGCTTGTTGACGTTCCTCCTCGGCCAGACGAGTTTCCTCGGCCAATTTAAGAGCCTGCTCCTTGGCTCGTTGCCTCTTCACAGCAGGCGGCTCGGCTTCAACAATGATGCCGTCTTCGTCTACCCAACCCTTGCCTTCCACATATTCTGCAGCAGCTTTTGAGTCGCTTTCGGCAGATATGATGACAGGCTTCTTCTTCGCGAATTCCTCTACAACCTTGGGTGTCTTGCGGCTCCGCTTTTCGCCATCTTTGTCGGCCAGCTTTTTCGCCTTCTTCTCTTTTGACTTGGCCTTCTTGTCATCTTCCAGCGGCATGGCGTTGGGTGGGACGTTGGTCTTGAATCGCATCTTCTGGTCTTTTGACTTCGTTTTGCCCTTTCCCTCACTCCACCCTCGCTTCACATGCCTTCCATCTTCGAGCTCATAGCCGGGAATAACGCCCTCCTCGCGCTTAGCCTTCTTCTCTTTCTTTTCCTTCTTCTCCTTCTTGGCCTTCTTTCGCTCACTCCTCTCCTCCTCAGTCTCGTCCCGTTCAGCCTTGCGCTTCTTTTCCGGTTTGGCTTCTTCCACGCGAACCTTGGACCCTTTCAGTGTGAAGCCATGGATCTTCTTCTTCAGCTTATCGGCCTCCATTCTCGGAAGCTCAATGTATCCGAAACCCTTCTCTGGCTGCGTCTGCACGGAATGATAAGATACGCCAGTCGCGGTGGCTTTCGCTGAAGCGGAGACGACGCGATCGTACAGGTCCGGGTTGAATGGCGTTATATGAAGACGCACTCGATCCGAGCCGTCTGTCATGGTTTGGGGAAATATTTTCGTAAAAATTATGTCGACATAGTTGCCAGGATGGAAGTAGTTTGCTGGCCTGTCCTCGATCGGCTACAGAACAAATTCTCGGCGATCTTCAGCGCGGCTCCACACAAGCTGCGGTCCGAAGAGGCGGATGCTTCTCGGGTCTTGCACCTTGCACCTTGCACCTTGCACCTCAGGCATGTGACACGCGACCGAGTGCAGCAGCGAGACCCGCAATTGGCATGTGATAGCAACAGCAATCACAGCACACATCCATACACCATGGCCAAGTTGAAGTGGCAGCATCTGCTGCTCTTCTTGTCCTTCCTGTCCCTCTCTCTCGCAGCTTGTACGTTCTCATCGCACATGCTGAACCCGCCGACGCACCTCACTAACATCCACCCAGCGCCGACCTCGTTCTGCAAGTGTACCTGTTTCTCCAACAGCACTATAATCCCACTGTCGAGCGCATCCTCCGACCGCAAAACGCCTGCCAACAAACCTCCCCTCCTTTTCGGTCGAGCTGATTCGGAAAACAAAGACGCCCCGACGCATCACGCTCGCACCTGCGCAGATTGCACGAAACAGTTCTGTCTGTCTTACAACTTGCCTATATGCTCGAAAGCGAAAGAGGAGAATGTATTTACGACTTGCTTTCAGAGAGATAGTACAAAGGATGAGGTGGTAGTGCTGTTGTTTATCGGCGCAACGGTGGGCCTTTTGGTTTGGGCTGGGGTGAGGCCGACGTATGAGAGGTGGAGGGACAGGAGGAGCTATGCCAGCTTGGGTGGAGGCCAAGGGCAATAATGATAATGTTGTATGATGAAGCTGAATCTATTCAGACTAGTGGTTGCTTATTGCCTCTCATCGATGTGGCGATCATTGTTGACAGGGCAGTTCGTTTTGGATTTTATGCCAAAGTCTTGTCAGACTCATCGTGTCCAACATGTGTGAAGCTGTGAACTTCGTATATCCGCCTGTGTGGCAATGGCATCTGGCCTTTCGCTTCACCTGTTGATACTGGGCCTCGTCGGTCAGCTATCCGAAGAACATTGATCTTAACAAGACTGGTAACCAACGAGAGCGGATGTCTGGAATGAATGAGCGAATCGATTGGTCGTCGGCAGTACTTTATACATTTACAAAGACAAGGTATCGACTTAGGGAAAGACCCAAATGTGATTTCTACTAGTGTGGTCACCTTGTTGTTTTTGACGGTCATGGCAGAATCCCTTGGAGTGGTTCTGTTCGAGCCTTACCAATGCTTTTTCGCAAAAGAAAGAAAGGATCAAGGCAATGTCGCGAATGCTTGATGTGGGAAGCAAAAAAAGTGGAAAAAGTTATAGCTGAGAATGGTTTCGATCCATTGCCCTCCGGGTTATGAGCCCGGCTGAAGATATGTCAGTGATAACTCGTAAGAACTGGATGAGTGGTGAAGACTAACCGCGCTTCCGCTGCGCCACTCAGCTGGAGAGAGAACTGTGCTGTTTGATGACGTCAGCAAAATGTTGATGAAATATATTCATATATGTGTTACATCTTACATGTATCGTAACGTTCTAATCTATATGATCTGAACCACGTTGTGGAGGAGCCCAATTCATTGTCAGGGGGCTCTGACAAGATATGTTATGGTACTGATCAGTCTCTTCCGCCTCGCCTCACAGATTCAATGTATCGGTTGTAATTTAATCACGAAAGCATTGCATACGCCCAAGGGCATGTGATGTGAAAGTTGCCCGGAAAGGGTCAGGGTTGGGGTAACGAGATTTGGTGGAGACTGGGAGCTATAATGTACAAGGAACTCATGCCAATGCCGATGCCTCGAAGGAGGGTGTTCTCGGGTTTGGTGGAACCTCAGGTGTCACTCTCATGCATGATGGAGGCAGCGATACTCACTTGAAATCAATTTATTGCAGAAAAACAAAGTTGAAAGCTGCGAACGTGACTACTTTCATAAGCGCACGCCAGATCATGCAATTAGCATCCACCACCGCCGCCTCCGCCGCCATCACCGCCTCCGCCTCCGCCTCCTCCTCCACCACCTCCGTCTCCACATCCACCGCTACTACCGCCGCCACCATCTCCCCCCAAAGGTCCACCGAAGAAGAGTCCTCCGCCTCCGTTTGAATGACCATTACTATGATAATGACTCGATCCAGAATGCGATGTTCCATGTCCTCCAGCCAGATCAGCAATGCTATTGCTCAGATCAACAATATCTGCATTCTTGGTGTGTCTTCGAGCATGCTCCGCAAGCGCCACAGCAGTCATGATGATCTCGTCAAGCGTCTCGTTGCTGAGGTTGACATTCTCGAAGCTCAGAATGTTGCCATCGATGCGTGCCATGGTGTTACCACGCTTCTTCGCGTCTACGAGAATCACGGAGCGAGATCGTAATTTCTCCCTCCTCCAGCACCAGGTTTGAGACTTCTCGGCGGAGTCGGGAAGTGATGTCGGTTGGAAAGTCCATCGGTTGTGCAGGCGGGAGCTGGAGAGCACTAGGTCGCGACCGTTAACGTTCAGCTCGATGTCCGAGCTGGTCATGTGGAAGCGTATGGTACCGAGACGGGCGTTGGTATCGCAGCGAGTAATGGTGAGGAGAGGCTTGCTGGAGAGGAACGACGGCATGTGGACTGCCTCTTTGGAGATGGCGAGCAGAGGCATGCACGAGTCTTTGTAGAAGACATCTTCTTTGCCCAGATGGATTGGCTTGCAAGGCATTGGTCCTGCAAATGCGCGAGATAGATTTGGTGATAAGTCTTGAGGCTTGGAGTGTGGTGGTAGAGGGTCGGGCTGGATCTGAGGTGGCGTCTGCGTGTTGGGTCGTTGCGGATAGGTCTGATAGCTGTCGTTTGCGTTTGCGAATGCGGGCTCTTGATATGAGTGAGCCTGGAAGTAAGGAGGTGGCCAAGCATGCTGCTGCAACGACGCCTGAGGATAGCCATATTGTGGCTGAAAGTGTTGGACCGGCGTCACATGGACAGTCTCACCGGTGTAGTACGCCATGGGTGACGAAGGTGGCAGGATAATGAATCCAGTCTCAGAGGTGGGAAATCTATGTTGCAAAGTAGCTTCGTTCAGAATCGATGTGCTTGCACTCTAGCGATAAGACAGATTTAGCGAGTATTTGACCACAAAGGAAAAGGTTCCAACAGCTCTGAGATACGTCAAACGCACGCGTGCTCAGCCTAGCGATGATCTCTGAATCCTACAGCGTCACCAAGCAGCTAAAGCTGCGTGTGTCCCACCAGCACCGCCTCTGAGCGGAGCATCCGCCCTCATGGCGATTACAGATACGAAGAGTCCAATGAGGCGCCAAGCGTGCCCGATTCAGGTCACTAGCATTCGCTCGATCGCAAACGATGCGAGCATCATGAGGACTCTAGTGCGAAGTGATGTTGTACAATAGCAAGGCTGAGCCGGGGCTGAAGTCGACGGGGCGAAGCTGTCTCCACACCAAGTTCGAAGGATTGTGGTGTGTTGGACGAGTTGGGAATGAGATCGACGCTGCAGAATTAGACGAGCAATCACGTGGCCCGGCCGCGCAGGCATCAGTAATGCTGAAGATGGAGCCTCTGAAAGAGAGCCTGATTGTACAACTCTGCTTGTTGTTACAGAATACGTGAATTACACTCTCGCCGCTCTCAGCCATCCAACCATACCGCCTGCATATCCACTTAGCTTAACGACTCTCTCCTTTTCTCTCCCCAAGCCTTCTTGCCATTCGCCGACCACAGCTCGCAAACCGTCATCGTTGGCGACAATGTCACCGTGGCAGCGCAAAAACACTGCCATCCACGCCTGTCCGAGCTCAAAGTCACATCTCTGCTCCATGAGCCATGCGAGCGAGTGCACAAATAGGGAAAGCTCATCGTTTACAACGCTCAGCGAACGAATCTCGATATCGGCGGCTGCCGGGTTAAGGGTCTTCAGGTGCTCAATGAACGAGCTGTAGTCTGATGTTGGTCCCATGTCCGCAGCGTGAAGTAGCGTGGTGAACTGGCTGCGATTTCCAGCGCGCGCGTTTTTCAGGACGCGGCTGCGCTCTTGCTCTATCTGAGCAAGGTTGGTTTCTTCTGCTGCTTTTTCTGCAGAGGTAGTGATGCCCTTCTGCTGGTCCTGCAACGACGGAAGGAAAAACGGCGCCTTCTCGGGTTTCTTTGGCGCCTCCGTGGGCTTGTTTCGTTGGCGGATGAGGTCGATGTGTAACAAATTTTGCCAACGGGAACGAGGGACTAAAGAAAGCGATAGGAGATCGGAAGAAAGTGTGTCGAGGTCTGGGAGTGCGGCGACGGGATCTTCCTCGTCATCGGACTCCTCTGCACTATCAGCAGCAATCAAGTTCTGACCACCCTCGCCGCTGGCGGTCGGAGCTTGGGCGTTGCTTGCAAGGACAGCAATGAGCTCTGTTGCGCCAATGTGACGTGTTGGCACATGTGTGAACAGCGTCTTGTTAGTCCAAACGTCGACGCCGACACTATCCGAAGTTGAGGTCGCAAGGTACTCGCCTGTAGGCGAGAACGCGAGGCTGGTGCAGGGCGCAGTAAGTTTGAAAGCGTCTACGAGGTGGCCGGTTGGGAGATCCCATAGAAGTACCACCTCGCCCATGGCAGCCGCGATCCAATGACCGTCGCTCGAGAATACGTAGTCCGAGGTGGAGACCTTTGACAGCTCTGGAATGACTGGTCTTGAAGGCCAGAGCTCACGGATGAGTTTGTGGGTTGCAATGTCGATTACGCGGATACACCCATCAGTGCAAGCCAATGCGATGAGTTCGGTACCTCTGTGATAGCGCATTGAGCTGATACCGCATGAAAGCGACCAATCGATCTGGTGAGCAAGCAAGCCGCTACTGAAGTCCCAGAATTTGACCTTGCCATCTGAGCCGGCGGAGACAAGAGTCTTGTTCAAGTTATCGACAGCGAGGCCTACAACAGCGGTTCCATGTCTGCCCTGACCACGGAAGAACTTTTTCTTGCCGTCGCCTTCCTCAGTGAGACCGTGTTTTTGCATGTCTGTCTGGAGCTGCTTGGCCTGAGTGGGCGTGAGTCGAGCAGGGAAACGCTGTCTGTGCTGACCAGACTGCAAGTTGTACATGTCGACCGAGCCAGTCGCGCTTCCAACGACTGCGAAGGTGCCGCATGGCGACATGGCGATGGAGCTAACGTTGCCGCCATCGCCAGTATCAAAAGCCCACCGACCCGCTCGCTTGCGGCCCCAGAACCAGGTACGCGCTTTCTTATCATTCTCATGTGCAGTAACGACACTCTCCCATCCAGTCATTGCGCTGACCTCAGCATCTACTTTCTTTCCTCTGGCAGGCTGCCAAATAGGATGTTTGCCGGGAATTGCACCGATGCCACCGTCTCTGTTCAGGCTGCATGCCATTGATGTGATAGGCGGACACTTCAAGTCCTCGAGGGTGTCGCGGTTTCCTGTCGCAAGTAGACCTTGCTTCTTGGCTTTGCTCTGGATTGCACCTTGACTGAGTTCAGTGCTCTGACCATCGCGACGCAGAGACCAACCCCAAAGGCTACGATCCTTGCTACCTGACATGAGCCACTTGTTCGTGTCGTCTGAACCATCGGAGGCGGAAGGAAGGAATTCGAGCCTTGTAATGGCAGCACCATGACCTTGGCGCTGATGCAATATGCGAGGGATCGGGCTGAAAGGCACCGCATCGAACACCCAGGTCTTGAGGCTATTGTCCATACCACTGCTCACGATAACTGCCTGACCAGGGAGGAATTCGGCCTTGCTGATACCACCGCCGTAGTTTGGACTAGGGTGTGCATGTGCTGCTCGCAATGTGCCGGCCTTTCTTCCACCCTTGTTGAGATCCCAAAGTGTGATGTCGCCGGAGCTGCTGGAAGCTGTAGCCATGACACCTGGTGTTCTGCCATCGTCACCGGCACCCATGCCATCGGTACGGAACGAGATCGATGTGACGGCGAGGCCGGAAGATGCATTTAGAGCGATCACAGTCTGGTCGGCCTTAATGTCGTGAATAAGAACGGGACCGGATTCGTAAGCGATAGCGACCAGACCGAGTGCAGGTGTTGGCTCCAAAGCAGTGACGGCGCCGTACGAGACGGAAGGCGGCATAATAGTGTATAGCATCTTTCCAGACGAGACGTTCCAGATCTCGGCGCTTCCATCCTGGCGACCAACGATGATTTTGTTCAAGAAAGTGGGGAGACTGGCGACGCAAGCAGTGAAATGTACGGGAGATATGCCCTGCAAAACAGTGTACAGCTCATAGGTCGAAGCTTTCCAGACGAGAAGGCGTGTGTCGCAAACACCGACGATCCAAGATCCGAAGACGTAGAAGGCGTTCACGTTCTCGCTCAATGCCTTTGGCAGCTCAAGATCCGCCTCTTTCTTTCCTCGCTTGAATGCCCAAACGCCTCTAGCAGAGCTTTGCTCCTCGCCTCCCCATGCTGCGAAGACCTTGTCCTTCCATGCGACGCTGGCGGTGATGATCTCGGGTGTCTGCGGTCGGGTGATGAAGACCAGGTTGAGGCCTCTGCGCAGATCATACGTCTGCAGGCTGCGGCCGACCGAAGTGGTGATTTGGAAGGTCGTCTTGCCCAGAGGCACGCTGGTGAACGGGACGCTGGTCGGCGACACCAGGCCTACGGTCCGGTATGGCGCAAAGATCCTGGATGCGCCTGGCGTGCGCTGCGAGCGCTGGGCGACACCATTGCTCAGCTTCTGGCGCTTGACGACTCTGCCCTCGGTCTCCATGGTCTTGTGAGGGAGGTGGTCTAGACAGTTGCCCGGACGCAGGCTGCTGGTCTCGTCTCAAAGTCCTCTCTGCAGCGGACCTGGAAATTTTGTCGGCTCTCGCTGTCTGTCTGGGGAAGCGCTGCTTGCTCGGCTCGGACCTTCGGCGCCGCAATCGCCCCAAGGTGCAGAGCAGAGCACGATTGGCTGACGTCGGTCGCCCATCGTCCTTACTGCACATGCATAACCTTCTTGCAGCGTGAAGAGAGCAGGTCGAGTGAGACTCTATTGTCAACCCGCCGATACACGCTGGCCCGCAGCCTGGCAATCCGCCTTGTTGCTTCTTTGTACCGTCCCGTCTCCGCGTGTATATATATCTTCCTTCTCGCGGGCATCAATGGCTTGAAGATCCATTATTCTCATCCCACCATCGCAATTTTCCACCTCGCTACCTTATCTTCTGCTCCTAACATCGCCCGCCATGGCGTCTCCGCGCCAGACAGACCAGATGGACCATCAACCCGAGCCCATTTCACCATCCACCACCTCTGCTCATCGTGCTTCTCAGGCGTCGCCACCGCCAAAATCCGCCGATGCGGACGCTAGCCTGGCCATGCCGCCGCCACCAAAGCCCACCATCAATCCTGACTCCAACCAGCCTTTGCCTGCCCAGCATCACGGACTAGGCTTGTCCGCTGCACACGACATGGCAGACAACCAGCCGGCTAAACCGCCTTCCGCATCTGACGACGGAGAGGATTCTGCCCACAATGAGAGCACTCCTACCATGACCGCTTCGCAGAAGGACAACCCTCCACTGTCGTCCAGTCTTCCTGATCCGGCACTGAATGCAGATATGCGGCCTGCCGAACCGGATCTCGAGTCTAACAGAATGAGCTTCTCTTCTCTGTACAACTATGGGACTGGCATCTTCAACGCCGCAAAGCAAGCTTACGGGAATGGTAGCGCTGCCAGCTCCGTGGCCGGCAATTCTGAGGCAGATGCCATGCAGGCATCTGTACATAATGTCTCTGGAACATCGAGCCAGAGTGGCACCTTGTCTCCCTCTCTGAACGGCTCTTTCAGTCAGCAGTCGTTGACGCCTCAGCGAGCCTACGCACCATCGGCTTCTCCAGCATCCCCTGGACCGCATGGCGTTCGAGGAGAAGGTAGAACCATACGTGGCCGTGCTCCGCCCAGCTCCACTCGCTTGCCCGGCAGTGTTCCTGGCTCAGCATCGCCATCGCAAGATCGCTCCACTGCTTCCGAACCACCCAATTTCATCGGCACAATCGGAATCTGCGCTCTGGACTCCAAAGCCCGATCAAAGCCCTCTAGAAACATCCTTAATCGGCTTGTCGGTAAGGACGGCGACTTCAAGGTCATAATTTTCGGTGATAAAGTCATCCTGGACGAGAACGTGGAAAACTGGCCAGTATGTGACTTCTTGATCAGCTTCTTCAGCGACGGCTTCCCTTTGGAAAAAGCAATTGCATATGCTAAACTGAGGAAACCGTTCTGCGTGAATGACCTGCCGATGCAGACGGTACTGTGGGACCGCAGGATGTGTTTGAGAATCCTCGATGAACTGGAAGTACCCTCGCCCAAGCGTTTGGCGGTGAACCGTGATGGCGGCCCTGTGCTGCTCAGCACAGATATCGCTGAGACAGTCGAATCGCTTACTGGCCTGAAGCTTGAAGGATCCGATGATGGACGCGGTGGCGGCGAGGAGCCTCCTTCCGACGTCCACATGGAGGACGACAACGACACACTCGTGGTAGATGGCAAGCGCTTGAGCAAGCCCTTTGTGGAGAAGCCTGTTAGTGGCGAGGACCACAATATCAACATCTACTATCCCAAATCGCAGGGAGGAGGTGGACGAAGGCTCTTCAGGAAGATCAACAATAAGAGCTCCGAGAAAGACGAAACTCTTACTATCCCTCGGGCGATCCTGGAGCCAGGCGTCTCTTACATCTACGAGCAATTCCTCAAGGTCGAGAACGCCGAGGATGTGAAGGCATACACTGTCGGAACTGAATACTGCCACGCCGAAACACGCAAATCGCCCGTAGTTGATGGTGTCGTTAAGCGCAACCCCAATGGAAAAGAGATCCGCTATGTGACGCCGCTCACCAAAGGGGAACAAGTCATGGCGGCCAAGATTGCCAAAGGTTTCGGTCAGGCAGTATGTGGATTCGACTTGCTCAGAGTGGACAAGGGAAGCTATGTCATCGATGTGAACGGCTGGAGCTTCGTAAAAGATAACAACGACTACTACGATAAGAGCGCAGCTGTACTCAGGGCTATGTTCATCGCGGCGAAGAAACGCAAGGAAGGCCGCACATCACCCACTGGACAAGAAAGCGATGATGCGGTCATGTCTTTGCCGTCGAGCAGCGCACCTGATGCAATCGGCATCCAGAGGAAATCCACCAACCCTCGCGACAGGGACCCACATCGCAGCGCGCTTAAGGATGTCTTCAGAAGCCGCAGCATCTCCGCGCTTCGAGATAGTGTCTCGCAAGCTACAGGAAGGCAAGGCAACCTCTCTGGCCAGCGCAGCCCGAGTGGGACCACTAGCCCGCTTACCTCGCCACCCAGCTTCGAGCGCAGCGCTGCTGCAATTCAGCGGGCACCAATTCAACAGTCCAAGGAGGATGTGCTTCCGCCACCAGCTGTGACTAAAGACGCAGACGAGCCTAAAGCGGAGGTTGTACAGCCTCCCGCCAGCAAGGAAGAGGCCGTTCAACAGGAGCCAGAACCGCAGGCACCCGTTCCAGCACCAGCATCTAAAAGTCAGTGGAAACTTAAGGGCATGGTTGCTGTTATCCGACACGCAGACCGAA
This sequence comes from Cladosporium austrohemisphaericum, assembly GCA_022813715.1. Lineage (NCBI taxonomy): Eukaryota > Fungi > Ascomycota > Dothideomycetes > Cladosporiales > Cladosporiaceae > Cladosporium > Cladosporium austrohemisphaericum. Next base: position 1,302,290 of record JAKLLY010000002.1, read on the forward strand.
CCCCGAAACAAAAGTTCAAGTTTACGTTCCACACTAAACCATTTGTCGAGCTGCTCAAGGGCCACCAAGAAGAAGTCCTACTAGTCGGCGAAGCGGCGCTGCACAGTGTGCAGAACGCGGTCAAGGTGGCAATGGAAGAAGGCGAAGAAGACATGACCAAGCTGCGTACATTGAGCAATGCTCTTGACAAGAAAGGTCACCTCGCTGGCACCAAAGTGCAGATCAAGCCAATGTTCAAAAAGCCCAAGCAGCTCAAGGCAGAGGCAGAAGCGGCCGCTGCATCTGAGGCTGAGAACTCGTCCAAGGAAAACAAAGACACCAAGTCCAAGAAGGAGAAAAAGCTCAAGGACGCTGTCGGTCTCGAAAAGCCTAAGCGCAGCGACTCGATCTCTGAGGTGACAATGTCCCGCGCCACCGCTGCTGAGGAGAGCCTTGTGCTCGACAAGCTCCAACTCGTGATGAAATGGGGCGGTGAGCCGACGCACTCTGCTAGGTACCAGGCTACTGATCTCGGCGAGAATATGCGCAACGACCTCCTCCTGATGAATCGTGAAGTCCTCAACGACGTTTCCATTTTCACCTCGTCAGAGCGCCGCGTCACGACATCAGCGCAAATCTTTGCTGCCGCTTTCTTGGACCAGAAGCCCATCAGCGAAGACCAGATCCGGGTCCGTAAGGATCTGCTCGATGATAGCAATGCCGCAAAGGATGAGATGGACAAGGTCAAGAAAAAGCTCAAGAGCCTGTTGCGTAAGGGTCATCAAGCTCCAGAGCAGTTTGCTTGGCCGAGAGATGGCACCCCAGAGCCCTTCCTCGTTGTTCGCAACGTAGTAGAACTCATGAAATTCCATCGCCGCGTCATGCATAGTAACCTGGCCAAACTACTACCTCCCGATGGTTCCAACACACAAGAGCAAATCCACAATCCCAAAGCGATGGAGAGCAGCAACGAATCTCTCAACAGTGTAACCACGCCTCAGGTGTCGCAGGCATCTTCCGTTCAATCACGTTGGTGTACCGGCGAAGATGCGGAATTGTTCAAGGAGCGCTGGGAGAAGTTGTTCAATGAATTCCAAGACGCAGAACGTGTTGATCCCAGTAAGATCAGCGAGCTTTACGACACGATGAAGTTCGATGCTCTCCACAACCGACAATTCTTGCAATGGGTCTTCACTCCGTCTAAAGCTATGATTGCTGAGCTCGAAGGAGAATCGAAGCGCAATAGCGCGCTCCACCGTACAGAGAGTCAGGAGGCCCGCGCAGAGTTCCAGCAGACGCACGAAGGCATTCAACCAGCCCCCAATGGCTCCTCGCCACCGACCGCAGGTAAAGACAAGGTCCCAACAATGGCTGAAAGAATCGGACTCCGTAGGAAGTCATACGATCTCTCCGCCGTTGCTCGCGATGTTGTCGCTTCGCCCGCGCTGCAGAAAAGTGAAGCGCAGTCGTACTTCAACCTTTACACGGGCGACACGGGCGATGCAAATCACCACAAAAAGAGTGACATGAAGCACGATGTTAGGCTGGAGAAACTGAACGAGCTTTACAGCTCCAGCAAGATCCTGTTCGATTTCATCGGCCCTCAGGAGTACGGTATTACGGACTCGGAGAAGCTAGAGATCGGTCTTCTGACAAGTTTGCCTTTGTTGAAGGAGATTGTGAAGGACATTGAAGAAGGTAAAACCCATATTCTGTTTTTCTCACGGTCGACATCAGTTTGCTAACCTTCCACCTTACAGTTCAAGCATCTGATGATGCGAAGTCCTTCATCTACTTCACCAAGGAATCCCACATCTACACCCTCCTCAACTGCATCTTGGAAGGCGGCGTCCAGACTAAGATCGCCCGTAACGCCATTCCCGAATTGGACTACTTATCTCAGATCTGCTTCGAACTCTACGAATCTGAGAACGAGATTGATCCCGCTACGGGCGAGACAACGTACAACTATTCCATCCGAATCACACTATCCCCTGGCTGCCACACCTTCGACCCACTGGACGTCCAACTGGATAGTAAGCACTGCATTGGGTGTGCTCCGAGACGAAGCTTGACCAGCCACGGGCAGTGGAAGGAAGTTCTCGAGACTTTGAGGGCCAAGTTCCACACTGTGAAATTGCCGAAGAGCTTCTTGGCTGTTAATCTTAGCGAGAAAGTACCGCAAGAGTTCATGCATGAGGACGGAAACGCCAGTCTCGCTGACGTCAGTGCGAAGAATGAGCTGGAGGCGAGCCCGATTGCTCCGGCCCATTGATGCACCTGGTTGGGTGTCGACGATCGCAACATGACTCGGAAATGGATGCGGTGCAGAAGGTTGGGTTGGGAAACTTTCGGCTTGGCCGGCTTGTCACGATTGAGACCAAGAGTCATAGACGATAGAAACAATAGACGGCGCTCGCTAGACCCGTGGTATGCACACTGACTGTCTTTGTTATACATCATTTGTATATTGTTCAACAATGCTACTGTCGTTTCTTCGCCACTAGGCTCCTGTACAGCAAGATACCAACACAACTCAGCACGCAGAATCCAACTGCAAATTTGTATCCGTACTTGTAGTTTGGTGCTTCACGCGCAGGCCAAAGGGCAAGAGGCATGCTCGCATTGCCCACTGAGAGCAGTGAGACAGTCCAAGCGACGATGACCGCCCGCTCGGTTGGAAACTTCTTGAACGTGTCTCCGAGCCAACTCATGATGAGCGTCTCATTGATCACAGTTGTAAATGTGATCAAGAATGCGGCCATCTTGAGGTCATCGTTCGCGGGCCAAGCAGCTAAGATAGAGGTGCAAAATAGCTGCACGACATTGATGAAAATTGCGAGCTGCCAGCGCATTTGCAAGCGGTCGGAGAGCGAGGCGAATGCAATTGCTGACGCGATGCTGATTCCATAGGCGCCGATTGGGATGGATGTCACTTGCGAAACTGAGAAGCGCTTGCTGCCGTCGGCGTTGGTGAGGTTGTCGAGGAAGAGATTGAAGTAGAAGTTGGCCCATTGAGCCCAGGCCCATGGCGCATATGCTAGGAAGAGCAGGGCGAATTCCCAGCTGAACATGATCTTGGCTGCGTGCCAGAGGAGGGGTAGGACGGGCTGAGGGATCAGAGACTGTGTGCGTTTGCCAATGTTTTGCAGACGCAGCTTTGCGGCCTCGCGCTCTGCGGGACGGAGGTAATGGGCGCGTGTGTTGTTGGGATAGTCTGGAATTGTGTAGAACGAAACGCAGGCGCTTATGACGGTCATGATGCCGTTGATGATGAAGAGCCAGCGCCATCCAGGAAGACCGGCGCGATTGTCGAGTGTTTCGTGGATGGCTGATTGCATGGCAAAGGTGAACATGCTGCCAATGTAGGAAGAAGACAAATAGATTGCTTGTCTTTTCGCCATTTCGCGAGGAGTATACCAAGACAATAGGAGGACCGTCGTTCCAGGCCAGGCACTGGCTTCGCACATGCCAATCAACCAACGGAGCACGTACATCGGTTTTGGTGTGCTTGCGATAGCCATGCAGCCGGTCAAGACACCCCAGACGAGCTCGAGACTTGGTAACCAGATTGAAGGTCGGACACGCATCATGATCAGCACGGAAGGGACCATGAAGATTGCGAAGGCTATGGTGAAGTAGATGTCGAGCCAGTTGAGTACGTTGGTTCCTTCGAGACCCAAATCGTCGCGCATGCCGGCTGTGTAAGCGGCTTTGTAGTTTGTCTGGTCGATTTTCTTCATGATGATCGAGATACAAGCATTGGGCAGGAAAATGAAGTCGAGTTTGCGGACGAGCCGTTTCTCTGCAGCAGACTGTGCGGCATCATCTTGACTTTCGATGGCGTCGCAGGTAGGTGTGTTGTCGTCACCTGGAACGTGGACATCTTTCTGCGGGCTCGCGTTCCGCGAGGATATCCCGCTCGATCTCTGGACTGGTGACCCATCATCGACTTCTCGAATGTCTGCGACAGGTCCATTGGAAGAGCCGCCGTCTGCCTTCCCAAGGCTTGAGATGTGGGACCTGCCCATTACAGCCACCTGTAGTATTATGAACTTCGGCGTGGTATGTTTTGAATGGAAAGTTGTAGCAGGGCAAAGTCCAAAAGTCAAATCAACCCAGCACATGCATATGTAGTATTAGCGAGGTGGGTCGGGAGTCTGAGCGTGCAGATTGACCTGTCGGCGAATACATCTTGGTGGTACCTTTGCGTTACGACGGCATTATCATCTTGTCCGTGGCACCAGCAAAGGCGTGAAATCTGAGACGTGAAATGTACTCTATTCTTATCAAGAATACTAATTCAAGTAAGTAATTAGAGCTGCCTCCACGTGACAGCAAACATTAAAAGCAAAATTGTGTGCTTCCTCGAGGCTTATTCGCACAGGCTGACAACCATCAAGGTCACCACGCTTCCTTCCCTTCCCTCCACTCACAATTCGCCGAATTGTCAGGTCCCCACTCCCTCTCGGCACTCCAAGTCGCCGAGTCTGCGGCCCAAGGCCAAGATTCGCTCAATCACGTGAACGCAAGCATCAACCAGCACAAAAACAAAGATCATGGAAACGACTGCTGCAGTCCTTCTTCTGGACCTACCCAACGCTGCGCTTGCTGGAATCGACCTCCTCTCATTCACAACAACACCACGCTTTCGCGGCGTAAAGGATTTGCCATCCGGCTTGCACTTCGTCTTTACCGGCTCCAGCACCGCGTTTTCAGTCCGCCATGGCATCTGGTTTCGCGTACAAGACAGCCACCAGCTGACCATTACCCGCTGGCAACAACCCGATGAAGTTCTTGCGATCGAGACTGATGAGGCCGAGAAATTGAGGTGGCGCGCAAACGTTGGTGAGATCTGGGAGAAGGGCTTGACGCCTTATCGCCAATCATCAACAACAGACAATGAAGTGCAAGACCCGAGCGGCGACTGGCTGCAACTGACCGGCTATATCTCCGACGCCTTACTCGGGCGAATCACCCAAGGCGGTGCCGATGACCTACATCTCACTTCTGCGTCTTCTGCTGCCCAGGACCTGGACGACATTCCCGGCCTCTCTTCCTCGGAAAGCACAACACACCCAGAGAAGGAACTCCGGTTCCTACCCATCGATCTCAAACGTACATGGCGTCCTGATGCTACTGGTCGTGAGCGTACCGATGCCGCACAAGACCGCTCCTGGGCTCTTAACGAGTTGATTTCTGGGTCAGAGGACCGAAACGGCGATGAGATCATTGGCGAGCTGCAATTCTGCTTTCTTATGCTCTTGACACTTAACAACTGGTCTTGCCTCGAACAATGGAAACGCCTGTTAACCCTTCTCTTTACCTGCAAGTCCGCTGTACCAACGCTTCCCGATCTCTTCATTCGTACCATTGCAGCTCTGCGCCTGCAATTGATGCATTGCAAAGACGCAGAAGGTGGTCTGATCGACTTGGCAGACGAAGGTGGTTCTCTGCTCAAGTCACTACTCACTCGGTTCCGCAAAGGCCTCGAAGGCTTGCCTCACGCCGAAGAGGCCCAAGACGTTCTTGATGAGCTCGATGATCTAGAGGCATACCTCCGAGATGAGCATGGATGGCAATTTGGAGGTTCGTTCGCCAAATCTGGCATGTTGGATCTGGAGGATGGTGAGCAGGTCCGCATGGACACAACTGCTTATGACGAAGATGACGAGACAGGCGAATATGCACCACAGATTGTCGACCTCAGTCCAGAACAAGCCCGACTGCTTGGCATGGAAGATGCTGTTGATTTGAAGGCAAAATTGAGCAAGGCTACCCTTGAAGCATCAAACGAGGAGTTCGACAGCAACGATGGCGATGAGCCTGAGAGAACACCTCATACAAGTGTAAATCAATTACTGACAAAAAACATTAATGATGACAGTGATGGGGAAGAGATGGGTGATCTGGATGACATGGATGCCAGATTTTGAATAGATAAAGTAACGTTGCTAAGTTATCTCAGTGGTCTAGACCTCCTTTGTTGAAAGTATGTCTTATTTTAAATGCTTGTAACTTAAGTTATACCTGTGAGATACTAGGATAACGTGCCTGACGGTGAATCCGGCCATCTGGTGAATCCAGCCACTTTTCAGGGTCTAGCTAACAAAAAAGCTAATAACTTAATCAAATATCTATAGAATCGCTTGAAATTTAAGGTAACACTAGTTTAAGATATAGTCTATCCATACTAAGAGTTATACGTAATCTATAGCTAGTATAATAGCTATTATAAAACGAGGTATATAAAGCTAAAATTCTTTACTCAATTTTATATTAGATATATCTCTAGCTATATATATCCTATTAACTTCTAAATTTTTATATAGCTAGATATTATGTAATGCTGTCTTATATAGCCTTTAGATAGCTTATTGAAATCTAATATAAGAAGTAAATTTACTATGCCAATTAAAATTAGCTATATAAGCTTAATCACCTGATATCTCTACTTTAAACACTTCTATGTAGATAGATTCAAGGGTTTATTATAGGGTCATAACTGTTAATAAGCTAAATTAGCTGGAAACGCGTAAATAACACGAAAATAACACGATACTCTATACGTCGTGGCCGGGTTTACCGGATGGCCGGATTCACCGTCGGCGACGCTAACTCTTGGCAGTGAATCATTTTGTCACGATGCTTGGCTTGGAGAGAGGTAGATACTCCGGCTTTGCAGCCTCACCTCAGATAGACCTCGGTATCAATCTCACCATTACCACAATTCACTGTGCCGTTGCACTCAGTGCGCGTGGCACATTTCTTTGATCTGGTACAAGTATTATCATATGGTTTATCAACTTAGGTGCCTATGGACTGGAGCTTAAATAACTACAGTACTGAATTAGAGTGCAGGCAGACATGGTCAATCTACATAACCTCACTTATGGTGAAGTGAGACAGCCGAAATTTAAGTTCGTACTAATTTCGCATATGCTCCGAATTTTTACGCGTTTCCCCTCCTTTCTTCCTTTATTATGCCTTCCTATAGTGAAGAGGACGCACCGTCGGAGACGTTATATTGCAGACTATAGTTATCCTGTGAAAGGTAACTTAATGTTATGAAACATTAGGAGAGCAAGTTACTAAGGTTGAGCAAGCTTGTTGACTGACACCCAACAACAGTCGTTCAGTTAACTAAAGATTGATTTGGTGTCCTGACTCCAAGCTCAGTGTTAGAGCTATCCTCATAAGTCATGACAGAAGCAAATATTGGAGCTTAAGGTTCTTATACTCGACAACATTATCAGCTCTAGTGTGAGTCATAGTGCAAGCTCCATAGGTGAGGCTGCTTAGAATGAGTGCTTTCACTAGGCCAGTGGTGGTCAAGGGTAGATTTGCTAATGCTAGTGCAAGTGACTTGATAAAGTGCAGATATAAATGACAAATCTGGCAATCCTAGCAGACAATGACTCTCGGTTGTTAGAAATCATCTGCTCGAGTTTCTGAGCTATAAAACACTAGGCTGCTCTATGGCAATAGTCCTTAGGCAGCAATGTCAACGTCGCTAATAGTGAACCTGGCCATCTAGTGAATCTGGCTATAGATGCTAAGAGGTCTATATCACTTTCATATTAAAAGTTGATTTTTATATATTCTTCTTCTTTCTTCCTTCTTTATACCTTCTTATATAGAAGAGGAGCTTGCTAAGGCCTTAGCGAGCTATTACTAAAGTAAATACGACTCTATATACGCGTATTCTAATGTATTTAAAATTTTATATACTATCCTTTAAGATCGCCTTTAAGGAATATAACTCAAAGTTAGTTATATTGTTAACTAACGCCAAGGAGGAGACTTTTATTAAGCTCATTAATAACCTAGGTGTTTTAGGCACCCTAATCACACTACTGTTTATAAAGGAACTAGCTATAGAGATAATCGACTACTAAGATCTAAATTCGACCCCCCCTTTAATATACGATTCTTAGTAACCACTAACGTCGCCGACGGTGAAGTGGGCTATCCGGTGAAGTAGGCCAAAATTCAGGGTCTACTTAGCTAATTAGCTTATATCTCGGCTTTAGCCTTCGAATATACGAAGATCATAGTAATAAGTAAAACAAATATAACATCAGGCTTTAAAACCACTAGAATCTAGCTAATTAACGTCAATCTAGCGTTATCTAAGGTAGATATAACAACCCTCAAATCTTGTTATCCTAGGTATCAACTATTACTATTTATTAGTATTAACTAAGAGAATTATTTGAGAATTAATAGTTTTGAGTCCTATAAAGAGGTTTATTTTAAAAAGTTAGGTTAACCTTAGAAAGGCGAATTCTCGAATTACGCTACTTTAGTATAAACTAAGAGAAGTACGTAGGTTATTAATACTATATAAGGGTTATAAGAAGAGTAAACGTATTAAAATAGAAGGCAAAATTACCCTATTAACTAAGGATATAGTTCGACTAGCTAAGGAAGCTAAGGAAGAAGTATATAGAAAGAAGGCTAAAAAGGGTAAGAGATCTTCATCCCTAGCACTAAGTAAAGAGGAAGAAGAAGAATTAGATAGTGAAGATAAACTAGCTTAATTCAACGTTATTTGAGCTTAAGTAGAAAAAGTTTTAAGTTCTTTTGTAAGTGAGGTTATAATCTGTAGCCAGATTCACCAGATGGCCGGATTCACTGTTGGCGACGTCACAAATCTGAGACAAAAGATGCAAGTCGCTCCTATGGCCCGAGAGCAGGACTTTATATGTAGCTCGACTTAACATTATGTCTGGTCCATGTCATTTTTCCAGCTGATGACATCTAACTTGAGTTTGCTAGGCAGTGCCTAGAAGCTCTAGTGCTGCTTGTTCTTCCCTCGATTTCCTAGTCTAAGCGCCATGCAAATGAATAAGAAGGTAGATGTGCCAAAAAAAGGGGATGTTTATACTGAGGCATGACCAGGAATCAGTTCATCAGGAAATGGAGGAGGAATCAGCCTAACTTAATTAGCGGGAAGCCCACTTCTAAGCATGGTGAGCTCTCGCCTTCTCTCTTCGGCTTTTTCAGTTATGTTTCTCTTCTTGCTAGGTAATGTTCGTCGTTTGGTTCTTGATGAATCCTGTAGCTGCTGACTCAGCTAGCTCAGCCGGCTAGCAAGTAGGCTCTTGCTGACATGTATCATGTCATTCAGCTCTGGCATGTTGTTTCTTATTCTTGTTGCGCTCGTTCTTGCTAGTCCAGACTGTGTTCTTGGAGGCCAATCCATGTGCATCAGAGAAATTTGAACTGTAGACTGAGCTGAAGATTAGGCTGAAGACCAATTTGGAGACTATTTTGAGATGTGGCTGTCATTTGGGTATGATGCTGGCTGCACTGAAGGCTCACTTGAGCGCTAGGTTGAGAACTGACTTAGAATAACTAACTAGATGCTAGGTTGATGAAATGGTTGCTGGTTAGTTGATGGCTATAGTCAGAATATCGAGAGAGATGTGATTATTGTTGGTACCAGGGTGGATGTTATGTCATGGTTGTGCTTGTTGTGCAAAAAAAAAAAAAAAAAAAAAAGAAAAAAAGAAAAAAAAAAGGAATGAGTGAAGACTTATGGTGATAGGAGATAGCAATCTCGACAGTCATGCACTAGCTTCAACATCTAGCTTGCATGCGATCTCCAACTACCTTACCCAAGTCAAGCTAGAACTAGGGAGACTATCAACCTCACTGGCAGTAACTCAACTCAATGACAAGATCATTATCAACTTCACCAATTACTAACAGTGACAATGAGACTAAGCTACATCATGTCACTCTACTAAATGCTGCTATTCTATAGTCTGATAGTGAAATTGTAAATCATCCTAGATTATAACTTAGTGATGTTAAAGAAGAAGGCTTATGTGGTTAGTACTAGGCATCTAAAGGAAGTTGAGGTAGCATAGCAACATTGCTCTCTCATAACTTATGTAACATGATAGTTAGCCAGTAGATATGAGACAATCAAGGAGCATATAGAGGCAAACATCAAGGCTGTAATGTTAGTTATGCAATTAGCCTTATAACTTAGAGATATGTTTCATACTTTATATTAATCGAGGAATGATTAAGCACCAAGAAGAGACAAACAGTTTGCAACCAAGCTGATAAGTTACTATAGTCTAGAGAGCCTAGGTATAGATGACTTGCAAGTATCTTAGGGATATGCCCCTAACCTGATCATACCTACTAGTTAGTAGCTATGACTATAACCTCACTTATGATGAAGCTGGACACATAGTGAAGCTGGACAAAACTCAGGGTCTACTTAGTAAAAATGCTAATATCTTAATTAATACTAGTTTTTATAGCTCTTAACCTTATATATAAATAATTTAGAGATATACCTAGCTATATAGGAAGTTTTAGTTTGATAGTATCTATATAGCTTATATAGTAAAGGTTTAAGAAATAGGTTTTTATTAGTGAATTTCTAAACTTAGCCTAAAAGTAGCTATAACTATAGCTATACTTAATTTATTAGCCTAAAAATTTAATATACGTTAGGTTATATATAGTATTATTATTCTAGATATATTATATTATATCTATATATATATATATATAGATCAAAGTGGCTTAGTATACTCTAAAATCCTAGAATTTAAAGCCTAGTCTTAGAATTACTTAGGCTATTCTAGAATTTACTTAGATTAAATCAGACTTTATATAGGTTTATAGCTTATATATCATCTATAATAATAGTTATAAGCTAGGTAGCTATATATATAGATAGTATATAATACTAGAAATATACTATATAAAGGTTTTAACATTATAAAAAATAGTATAAGATAGCTATAGCTAATTATAAAGTATATATAAAATTAGTATAAAATATATAATACTCTATAATACTCTTTAAATAGAGTACTGTAAGTTAAAAACCTCTTTTTTATATTATATAAAGCTATTAGACTTTATATAGAGTAATGACTATAGATAAATCTTAGTATAGGCTTATATAATCACTAAAATATTGCGTTTCAAACTTTTTGTGTCCAGCTTCACCATGTGTCCAGCTTCACCATAAGTGAGGTTAGCTGTATGTCGAATATAAGAAGCCCCCAGTTGATCACATAGCAAACTAATATGTGCTCTATTATATTAGCTATAGTTAGCATACTGAAGCAAATGTTGCTATCCATTTTTGGGATAATTTTATTAATTACGGTCAGTCAGTAGTATATAGAATCTTATTTATCAAGAAGAAGAAGTTGACGTTAGTAAGAATCTTATTGAGGTTCTATACTAGCTTCAACACCCTGACTTAACTAAGTTACTCAAATCCAAGTATGTTATTTGTCTGTTCAGTATTAGAACATCTAGATCTCTGACTGACTAAGTAGGTAGTTCTTTCACCAGTTAACTAGATTGAGTTATGACTGCTACAATGACTGCTACAATGGCTGTTGCGATGGCTGCAGCATTGGGTGTGCTCTTGGCTGGAGCAAGGGTGACTAGCAGTAGAAGATTCAAAGAGAAGAGGCAAGTCAATGGCTGGTATGCGACCCCTGTGTCATGGCAACAGGACTTTCAAAGGTAAGTTATGTAACTTAGGTGTCATCTTCCTTGTCATCCTTGTCATAATTTCCAAAGATCTTGAGCAGGATAGCATGCTCTGGAGCCACCAGTTCTCTCCTTGCTGTTCCAGTCTGAGTACTGGTTATGCAGACTCGAATGCTGGCGATAACGAGATGGCAGCTTCGTTGGCTGACCAGATCTGAAAAAAGACAACTCCTGCACCTTTCGATCAATCTTTGCATGGTTTCTTGTGCTTGCTTCCTAAAATCTGGTTAGACCTGTGGCTGCTGGATCAAATGACCAGGCGGGTTGAGTAGGTTGGCGAGCTTGTTGTGCATCATGTCGCTTGGCTTTGAAGCATGTTTCCCTTTTCCAGTTCTGTTTGTTCTTGCCAGTCCTGACTATTTTCTTAGAGGCCAGCTGCCAATGACCGGATGGCTGGGTTGGCTGGGTTAGCTGGGTTGGCTGAGTTGACTGAGTTGAGCCTTCACATGGGTGCTGAATCAAGGCAGCGGTTGCTGGCTGGACAGTGACCATAGTGATAATATCAGAGAGATCTGATGATGGTAATGTGATAGATTGCCGGCATGTCATGGTTGTGAAAAAAATGGAGAATTGACCAAGAAGGGCAGACTCAAAACTCAGCTGAAGTGGCAGACCTGATGTTTTTGCACCACACATGCAATGAAGATCGAGACAGCAAGTCACTTTGACCCTGGAACTCTATGACATATGGCATGCGCCTAAGTGGCTGAACCACCACAAGAGCGGAACCAATGCCTTACACAGACTGCATGTATGAGTTATATAGAATGCTCAAGCATATAATGCAATCTATGCTCTTATAGCTATCTTAAAGCTAAGCTTAAATATCTATTAGTAAAAACTCATTTTCCAGAGTTACTTCTTAGTGGCATTAACGGAGTCTTTCATGGCTAAAAATGCGTTTGATGGTAGCTGCATATGCATCTTCGAGACAAAAGTTGCTTAACTAATTAGATATCTCAGTGGTCTTAGCATCTCCAGAACGAGTCACATGGTATGTTAGCTGCTTTTGTGTCTAACCTGGTTGTAGAAACAGACAAACGTAAGGACAAGCAGAGGCTGCCAAAGACTTTGTTGCGTCTGCTTCTGCTGTATTGATGATGTAACTGTAACTACTTACTGACTAGATATGCATGTTATCTAGACTTATTGCAAGTGCTCCTCCTGTGACTGATTATCTGTTCCCAGCCAACAGAGCTTAATCATGTGCCTTCGTACATCGATGCTTGCCTTGCTTCGCTTCTTGCCTTCATGTCGCTGTATGTGTCATGTTTGACCCCCGAAGGACTGTTACCGCTAGACTGTGTCGCAGGACTGCTAGAGCGCCCACCAACATTTGGAATCGAAGCAGTCCAGCCTTTAGCCTTGCTTCCTGCCTGTGTCATCTTAGAGCCAGCCCATCCAAGATAGGATTGCTGGTTCTTTTGCTCGATCTCTTTCTCGAGATCTTCGACATGCTGGTCCGAGACCTGCTTCTCCGTCGAAGTCTCTGATGTTGTATCGACAGCAGACTGCTCTGATTCAGCGCCAGATTTCTCGATGGGCTTGTTCTCAGTCTTCTCCTGTGATTGTTCCTTTTTCTCGGATGCTTCTCTAGCTTGTTCTTGTTCTGCCTCTTCGGCCTTGAGTTGCTGGATCTCGCGCTCCAGCTCTTGTTGGTCGACGTCTTCAAAGCCAATTTTCTGCAAGACAGTACCAGTGAGAAAGCGGTAGCTGGTGTGACCAGAGACAAGATCGGAGACATCGACATTTTCAACACCTTTGACACCTGCAATGGCTTGCAAGCCTGCCACACCGTACTGAATACTGCTGCTCCTGTACAAGAAAGCAAGGATGTAGTCGTTTTTGCTGTAGACATTGACGACACGGCCAGAAACCACCGAGCGAATGGATCGCCACTCAGCGCTTGTGGAAGGCGCAGGAGCACCGATGAGGACCACTGATTCCACAAGGCCAAAAGCCTTGCGCTCTGCGAGCTTTTGCAAGCAAGTATAGATCACTCTGGCGCCTAGACTATAGCCGATCAGAGTGACGGGTCTTTCGCCTTGCGCCTTGTTGATCAGAGCATCTGCGAGCACTTCTCCAGCTTTAGAGGCACGCGAGCTGGCGACGCTCCAGGGGTTGTCGATGACTCTGCCCACCTTCAAGAGAGCAAGCGGCCAAAGACCGGCTGCCAAGCTAGCAAAAACTGTTCGCTTGATGATTTCGCTTTTGGCTACACCCCAGGCAGCAGACTTGATCATCGTAGTGAGCGAGTTACCAATGTTCATGAGCGCCTCCAGTTCGAAACGGAGTGCAAACCCTTCCATTCCGATGCCGATGACTTTCCATGGCTCGACAACTTCATCCTTGTCGGTCAACCATCCACTTATACCAATGGCGACGCGGAGTCTTCGGTACTCCTTTTCGATTTTGCGCGGCTTATGATAGGTCGTAATCGGAATGAAGGCGAAGTCTTCGATCTCGCGGGCGTATTGGTCCATCATTTTGCCAGTCATGCGGCCACCGTAGGCACCGAAAAGGCCACCAACGATTACAGAGCTGCCGGCAAGGGTACCAAGGTATGCTGCTCCTGCGGTCGCTCCAAGTCCGAGGCCTCCCATTACCGTGCCTAGTCCAGCAGCGAGCAGTGGCGCGGCAAGGCCTCCTGTGACACCAATCAATGCTGCTCCTGCTACAGTTGCGAGACCGACTTTCCACTTCCGCATATCGGAACCCTCCTCTTGGCGTTTCTTCGTCTCCTCGTCAGCTCGCATGGTTTCAGCGGCGGCCAACAAACCCCGAGCGACTTTGCTCTCATCTTCGGCAAGAACGCTTGGGGGCAGATCAAGACTTGACGTCAAATGCAGTAGAAGTGTCCTGGAATGAGCGTGGTAATGCTCCAAGCTCAAGAGCAATAATAGCATCGAATTCAGTATCAATGCACGCTTGTCACGAGGGAGCTTCTTGAGCGTGTTTTCGATTGGCGGGTAAAGCCTCGCGAGCGCTTCCTCCACATTCTTGTTTGACACATCCTGCTGAGATCCTGTGACAGGCTTTCTCGCACCTGCAGATTTGGGCCTCTCGGTCTTGGGGTGAGAGATCTCCTTTTGCTCCTCTGCCTTCTCTTTCGAGTTGACGACCTCGCCAATTCGTAGAATCACATGCTCCCTCCAGTCGTCGAAGTACTTCAAGGCTGCATTTCTCAATTCTTGCATCTTAGCGCTATTGACTTCCTTCTCCCGTGTCTCCAGCTCCTTTTTTGCCCGGTCCATGGCTGGCACATCGACAGTTCCCGGGTCGAGTTCTGGGTTGAGCAGAGCTTGGTCGCCGGTCACTGGCTCCATGTTGGTCACATTGTCGTATTGCTGTCCAGTCTGCTTGGCGTCGAAGGTGTCGAGTATGTTCTGTCGCATGATTTCGGTGCTATCGGCCACCAAGAGAGTAAGAGCGCAACGATCCTCTTCGGTAGGCAGGACAGTAGTGAGAGACTCGCCCTCTGCATCATTCTTTTTGCCTTCCTGTGAATCCTCGTCGCGAGAGCCAAAGGCCCCGAACGGCGCCTTGACCTTGCTGAACATGCCCGCCATCTTTGGAGAGATATCCTGTCGTTGGGCGGTTGTGGTGATAATCACAATGCCTGCAAAAGCGAAGAACAGGCCCCTCTTTAATGTCTGCCCTACGTCATCTCAATTGAGGTGGAAGATGGATCGTCAGCAAGGGATGCTTTTTCGGCCCGCCGCAACCGCTTCCCGGCGCATGTGAAACGGGCCTGCCGCAAGCCGCGTGTCTGTGAAACACTCCCATCTTCACTAGTCGTACGCTCTACGTATGCCGCCTTCGCTGTGATTGAGAAGACGTAGTAAGACCAACCTGACCAATGGTCTGCTTCCGCTTGCTTGCTACTGTTCTTGCCGTCCATCATGGACCTTCAATCGCCCCTTACCCAGCAGACCCGACCAGACTATTTTGAGCCAAAGATCGTCACGCTGTATAGAGACTTGTTCAGGGTAGATTTCACGACGCCCTTGGTTCCAATAGGATATTGATGGTTTCCAGGATGTTGAGGGTCACGGGCATACAGAAGGCTTTTGGCGCGAGCTGTTCTTACTCAAACCCGACGTTGTCCGTCTCAAGGAAATCTTGGACGAGATAGACGCGGACTATCTTCTCCATGTCCCAGTACGTCACCCGCGTTCGTCTGATCTAGCAATAGAATCCATCGCTAACAACACTATAGCACCAGCCTCGCCAGCTCCTTGTGCAAGCAATCGCTACTGTGAAAGAATGCAAGGCTCCGGCCGACGACAATGCCCTCGATGTAAGAAGCTATTGCACGCCAACGCCTTTCTCGTGCATTAGCTGATGACTTAGACCCTTACAGTGTTCTTCTCCGTGGTATTGACCAAGAAATATACCAATTCGAGCGCCGATATCATCGAAGTCTTATCTGGTCTTCACAATGTGGATGCTGAAATCTCCGATCTTGTTGCTACCCTCGAATCGACGATCAAAACAGGCCGAGATGGTATGTTCAACGGGAGCGTCTCACAGATACTTTTTGCTAATGGATCCAGTCTCTACGAAACAAAAAGCAATCAGATCTGCCATAGCAGTCGTGGCTGGAGGCTACCAGACCGCTCTTGTTTCATATTTCGTGCACCGAGACTTCTTCCCTGCGTTGATGAATGTAAGTCACTGCTGACCTACACCAATCATTACTTACTAATCGCATTCGAAGCATGTCCAAACCATGGATCACCCTTTGAGAGCCTCGGAACCTTTCTTGTTACTCGGTCTGCTTGCGAACTACGATAAATTCGAAACGCACAATCAGTACCGAGTGAGACTTGCTGATTATGTGAACGAAGACGCGATGCAAAAGGTCGTTGAGTCCATTGGCTGGACATGCAAGCTTTTACAAGACCGCTATATCGCTATCTTGGACGACACTCCCGCGGTCTGGAGCATTGGTGGCACACTGTCGTATGTCGGCCTTGGTGCTCTGTCTAGGACCAAGCCTGCTGCCCCTGTCTTGAGTGAAGACGAACAACGCACGCTTTTTGGAGAGCAGTGAGTGACTTTTTGTTCATCCTGGTGAGTACAAGCTCGCTGACACAATCTATAGACCGGGTTCACAAGCTTCCTCATTGCTTGCTCTCTACGATTTTGCACTGTCGAACAAGCTATTCTGCCAAAAGCTCATCGCCCAGCCGAGTGTTGACAAGGACGTGCCGCCACCCTTCAGCCTCTTTCTATCGTATACATCCTATCTGTTCCATCATGCGTACAGGACGGCAAGGTCATCTCTATACGCGCAGCTCACGATCATTATATTGTGGATTCTGTTGGAAGACCCGACCACGGCAAAACTGCTCTTGGAAAACTCTGCGAACGTGCGACTGAGCCGACAGCGACCACCTCATTTGCCAATACCAGCCAAAGCCGAGCGTCCATATGTGGCATCGTTCATCGACATACTCGTTGATGGCATTAACCATAATTTGCGCAAGCGTCTGGACACGGTATTTTACAAGCAAAGCATCGTAGTTCTGTCACGCATCCTCGGCCATCTTGCAAAGGCCAGGACCAAGCTTCCATACCACTGGCATGAACTTTGGCGCTCCCTTTTGTCCTTCGTCCGATTTCTCACAACATATTCCGAAGAACTCAACACTCTGCCTGGCACTTCTGAGGTAGTCCAAAATCTGGTGGATCTGCTCACATTGGCCCTAAATACCGGAGAGAGCTTCTTGCCCGATTCGGCATCTTATGACGACCTGTTCTACAAGCTGGTGGAGTCCGGCGAAGCACTTACCAATCTGCGCTCGGCCTATAGTCTGGGCAAGCCCGATGAGCATACGTCCATCAACACTCTTATTGGCGTTTCTTCACACTACCGCGAAATGATCGACGAGCATCACAAGGGGAAGAGCACGAACCTAAGCCCGGCAGAGGTCGCCAAGATCATCAAGATGGGTTATGAGACTCTGTCGATCGAGACTAGGGAGGGTCTTGAGATTGGCAAGCCGTTCAGGGAGGCAGACTGGAAAAGTGTTGTCAAGAGGGTCACACGCATTGCAGTCGCTGATGCTGCGCAGTTGGTGGCTTCGTGAAACCGGAAAAGTCGCTCATGGATGCATGCTCTATGTATTCGTGTATCCTCATTTCTCCAACGCTTGCAACGCTCCCTCCAACTTTCCATAGGCCCAAGTAAGACATGCAGTGAGATCGCCTTGCTTTTCCGCCGGCATGACATCTATGCCGAGTTTGTCGACGACGTCTCCCCGTACCTTACCTTCGACGTTACCATCGTGGAACAAGTACTTGTGATCGTTCACATAGTTTGGCCAGACGATTTTGTCAACGTAGCCCGGTGGGTCCGCCCAAAAGCCTTCGAGCGTTACGTAGCCACTGCGAGCTTCCCGCCTTTTCTTCGCCGTTTCGTAGTCTGTACGCAAGAACAGTTTCACATCGAATGCATCCCTGACTGCTTGCATCTCTTGGGAATACAAGAGAAACCCGTCGACAATGGCAACGCGAACATGACCCAGTCCAAGAGAAGATGCTTGTTGCTTGAGACTTTCTACCACGGCTGCATCAACGTTCACTTCGCCAACAGAGTTTTGATCCTCTTTGCTCTCGAGGTCTGCGGGTGGCGACCCATTGGTTTTGATGTGTTTGAGCGCGGACTCGAGAGCTGGTAGATTTAATGACTCGAGACAGTCCCAGTCCTGGATGTTATGTTCAGAGCTGATTGGTATTTCCGCGTCTGTTTTATAGAAGTCGTCTTCGTGTAGGATGAATGCGTTGGGGAGGATGTCGCGCAGCAGACGGGCAATTGTGGTTTTGCCGCTTGATGATGGGCCGGAGAGACCGACGAGGAGGCACTTTGAGGACATTTTGCCTGCAGTGTATGATTTCCTCGAAGGCGTTTGTGAATGCTGCCAAGAATGTGATCCAGGTGTACCAAATGAGGCGAGTTGACTCGGTGGAGCGTGTCTCGGTTGGTTGCTGACTTGATGTTCAACCGCGAGGAAGTCAAATGCAGTTGACGATGATACGATTGACTGATATTGTCAGTGAACAGTAATGCGCTTAGTAAGGAAATTTCACGTGGTCAGCATGTGAATTCAAGTTTGCCATGCTGAGTGACATGGAGCATCCGAGGGAGGGCATCGCAAGCTCGGACCATCATCAAATTGCAGCGCAGAGCGCAGAAGAAAGCGACGGCAAAGCTCAGCGCGCGCTTTCCCTTTGCGACACCAACCCCCCTCCTCCCCTCCAGTCTTTGTTCCTGTGCCTTACCACAGCGCTTCCGCATAACATCGCATTGTTCGCACTGGCAAGATACAGTGCGCTATCTCATCCCATTCGATCACCGACCACCACAACGCCATCATGGCTCAACAACCCGACATCTCCTCCATCCTCGCGGCTCTGGGTAAGTGTGCGCATCCTTCACAATCATGCGACCCACGCGACTGACCTTTTCGCGCAGCTCAGCAGAACCAGTCCGCAACCCCGACCAACGCGACTCCTCAGCAGCAGGCTCCTCCGAGCCAGCCGCCGCCGGCCGCATACCCTGGCGCAGTCCCGTCGCAACCCCCGAGCGCGCCACCAGGCGCATATCTTCCCCAGCCTACTAGCAGTGGCAGTCTCGATCTTCATGGTGTCAAGCCCACCGGAAGCGGCGCAGTGAGCATCGCCGAGGCGATTGCAAAGGCAAAGAACATTGCAGCCAACCGAGGTGTCTCCTCCTACGACCCTAGAGCAGCATCGCCGCGTGATGACCCTAGACTTGCTGGTCGTGGTTACCAGCCTTCTCGATCCAGGTCGCGCTCTCCGCCGAGACGCGATGCGTATAGCAACCCTTACCGTGATGAGCGTCGTGAGGACCCTAGGCGTGCCAGCTACCGCAGGTCGAACTCTCCAGACCGCGGCTACCGCAACTCCAGAGAACCTTCCAACCGTGGCCAGAACGATGGTGATTCTGAAACTATCCGCGTGAAATCGTCTCTCGTTGGTTTGATTATTGGTCGCGCGGGCGAGAACCTCCGAAAAGTCGAGTCTGAATCTGGTGCGCGTGTGCAATTCCTCACAACCAAGGATCAACATGCAACTGAGCGTCAGTGCACTATTTCTGGGCCGGTCAGGAGCAGAGAGTCTGCCAAGGCCGCCATCTTTAGCATCATTGAAGAGAATGGTGGCGCCAATGTTATGCAAGACAAGGGCGCGTACACCGCTGGTATGCCCGGCCGCGCAAAGGTCAACTTGCCTGCTCTCCGTGACGGTGAAGATAGCACTCAAGTCATGGTTCCTGACAAGACAGTTGGTCTTATTATTGGCCGTGGCGGTGAAACGATCAAAGATCTCCAGGAGCGCAGTGGCTGTCATGTGAACATCTTGGGTGAGACCAAGAGCGTCAATGGTCTGCGTCCAATCAACTTGATCGGTAGCCAGCAAGCAGTGAGTGTTGCCAAAGACCTTATTCTCGAGATCGTCGAGAGCGATAGCAGAGGGCAGCAGCAGCAACAGGGCACCGGGTCAAATGCAATGGGCCAGCCGCGCGAACGTGGATACGATGGTGGCCGCGGCGCGCAGGGCGGCTATGGTGGCCACGGTGGATCTCGCAAAACCATTCAAGTGCCCTCGCAAGCTGTTGGCATGATCATTGGCAAGGGTGGTGAGACGATCAAAGACCTTCAGCGCAACAGTGGTTGCAAGATCAACGTTCACCAACCTTCACCTCCGGATATCAACCGCGACATTGACCTCGAAGGAGCACCTCACCAGATGGAAGAAGCCGAAAGAGTGATCTGGGAGAAAGTGGAGACTGTTCAGGAGCGCGACGGCAACTCCGGCGGCGGTCGTGGCGGACGCAGCGGTGGCGGCAGAGGCGGAAACGCCTACGACCAAGCGTCGTCATACGACGGATACTCACAACAGCAGCAGCAACCCGCTATGTCGGGCTACGGGCAGTACCAGCCCCAACAGCAGCAGGCGGCACCTGCAATGCCATCATTCCAGATGCCTGCACTGCCCCAACAGGGCACGCCTACACAAGGCTCATCAGGTACACCTGCGCAGGACCCGAACCAGGCGTATCAGCAATTCTATGCGCAGTGGTACATGCAACAGATGATGGCCGCGCAAGGACAGCAACCCGGCGCTGGTGCCCCTGGCCAGCAGCAGTAGGCTGTTTTGTCATTCGCCAAATACTCGCCGTGAGACGTGAATGCGATCGACACCGTGCTTGTGGTGACCTGGCTTTTCTTCGATGTTCTCTACTCGGACCGCGTCACGCTGCACTTTGATGACTCTCGCCGTCGTTTGTTTCACGTTTCGTGACCTACTTGGTGTGGCTGTCTGGTGACTACGTCCTGTCTCTCGATTACCAGTGACGAATCTGGCACATTGCATTTGAGGGATTGTTGTGACACTGTGCTGCGACTGACTGTCATTGCCACTGATTTCTCTGGTCGTGCTCATTTGGCGTCAACCATTAGCCTGCGGCTATCATTCCTGGATACGACACTTCTCAGTCTGATGATGCGAATACCCACTTTCGGCAAAGTTGATATGTCGTTCTCGCGACATAGCGTCGTGCCTTGAAGGAGATGCTATGCTGGTATCGTCTCAAAGCCAGCCTTCACTCTGCACGCAGACCTAAGCCCGCCGCCGGTGGCGTCAAATCAATCAAGGCGCAATGAGCATGAGACTTCCGGTGTGCCGCAGGCGCAAGCACTTCCCATCCAACATGTGTTAAGTTTGACAGTGATGCGGAAGGTAGTGCCTCGGTCCTCCCTCAGGACCAGGCACGATGAATTGGGAGAGTTGTCTGTATTCTTGTCTAGTTCTCTTTAGCTCTATAGCATCACAAAAGCTTTCACCTTTTGCAGACCTATGAGTTTCAATCGATGACTTCAAGCCATTACCACTCCTTCGATCGTAGGATGCTATATTCTCACATCTCCCATTTAAGGTACATGTAGCCCAGTGAAGTGTATAAGTGCGTGAGGTCACTGAGGCGTGAAGAAGCCCAGCATGAAGCGGAAGCGCTCCGCAGCCTCCAACGCGTGACTCCACCGCGTTCGTCAGTTTCAGGGAAAGTAAATACAAACTGACTACCAACCCTTAACATTCCGAGCCTAGCGATGACCGAGACAACACACGCCTTTCTGGACGATTGACGATGAACGCAGCTGATCTTGCAGTGGGTCAGGTCATCGAGCTGAACGACGAGCGCATTGCAGTCGTCCGCCATGTCGGCCCGGTGCATTTCCAGCCTGGTGACTGGATTGGCATAGAGCTGGAAGAGCCTACAGGAAAGAACGATGGCTCAGTCAAGGGCGAGCGATACTTCGACTGCCAGCAGGGATATGGCATGTTTCTACGCTCTGCAGGCGTCCGACAAGTGCTGGAGCAGTCAGAACAACCACCACCACCACAACCACCGAAGCCGAAACCAAGCACAACCGCTGCGACAGCGACGGCGAGATCGCGGCCTTCGAGTATACATGCTGGTGTCAATGGGCTGAAGAAGCAGGATACTGCGCCGGGAAGGAGAACGAGTTCGGTGGTAGGCGCGAGCCCGACACCGGGTGCCAGGGCTGGCTTGAGCGGCTTGAGGAGTCCGGTTAAGAGCCCGACAAAGCAACTTGGGAGCAATGGCGTATCGAGCACATCGACGTCGAGAACAAACACGCCGCCTACAAATGCCAGGCGACCGGCGGGTACAACTGGGTCAACACCAACACCGAGGCCTAGACCGAGCGTGGGTCCTCAGAGTACAACAGCTTCGAAGAGGACTTCAATGGCGCCACCTCCGACTGTCACGGGAACTTCAAGATCGTCTAGGCCTTCATTGGCTCCACCATCGAGCACGAGAGCGCCCACTTCCCGGACACCTGCAAACAAACCTACTACCACTAGACCGAGTACTTCTGCAAGAGCTGCACCTGGACGACGCGAATCGGGGAAGCAGCCAAGTCAAACGGAAGACGATGCTTCACCAAAACCAGATCTGCTGTCCCCGAGGGAGAGTGAAAGTAATGTGTCTTCCGCCGTTAGCCAGCCGGAGACAGAACCAGAGGAGACGCAAGACGATGAAGATCAAGCTGTCAAGACGAATTTCGCGCCGCCTCCACCGCCACCCATCCCACCGGACAACGCAACAAAGCCAGCATCCTCTAGACGATTGTCTTCGCCACCTCCTTCATTACACTCACAACGCACCGTTCGGAGCTCTGCACAATCGGCTCGGCAAATCGAGGAGCTGGAAGCCAAGATTAGACAGCTCGAGCGCAAGAGGCAGGAGGATCGCGAGCTCAAAAAGTCGCTAGACAAAACGCAGGAAGAAAAGGAAAGGTATCAAGGGATTATCGAGAAACTGCAGAAGAAATACCAGCCGCAACAACAGGAACTTGCAGACCTTAAGAAGAAACTGAGCGAAGCAGAGAGTAAGGGACACAGCGTAGAAGATTTGCAGGCTGAACATGATAGCGTTATGGAGATGGCCCTTCTGGACAAGGAAATGGCCGAGGAAATGGCTGAAGGTCTGAAGGCTGAGCTTGATGCTCTAAGGTCAAAGCAGGAAGAGCTGGAGTTGGAAGTCGAGCTCCTCCGCGACGAGAACACGGAGTTTAGCAAAGAGATGAGCCCCGAAGAGCGCACCAGCG
Organism: Cladosporium austrohemisphaericum; assembly: GCA_022813715.1. NCBI lineage: Eukaryota > Fungi > Ascomycota > Dothideomycetes > Cladosporiales > Cladosporiaceae > Cladosporium > Cladosporium austrohemisphaericum. Next base: position 1,325,470 of record JAKLLY010000002.1, read on the forward strand.
CCGGCTGGTTGCAAATGGAGAAGGAAAACGAACGGCTGCGGGATGCTTTGCTTCGACTCCGGGACCTGACACAAGATCGTGAAGCGGAGCTCAGAGAACAAGTGCACGAACTGGAAGCGCAGGTTAAGGAATTCGAAGCCTTCAATAAACAGTTCGAGGAAACCAAAGAGAAGCTTCTCTCAAGCGAGGCTACCGCAGATGATCTACGACAACAGCTGGAGGCCGCACTCGGCGCGGAAGAAATGATCGAGGAGCTTTCAGAAAGGAACCAGAACATGTCGGAGAAGCTTGATGAGCTCCGCGGTACGATCGAGGAGCTTGAGGATCTCAAAGAGCTGGCTGATGAGTTGGAGGTCAACCACGTGCAAATCCAAAAAGAACTGGTGGACGAAATCGATTTCAAAGAGAGCTTGCTCCTTGATCGTGATCGCACGGCTAAACAGCAACAAGAGGCGCTTGATGACGCTGATCATACTATCCATCGCTTCCGCGAATTGGTGACTCAATTGCAAGACGACTTGAAAGATATGCAGGCCTCTAAGCAGATCTCGGATACCGAAGCAGCCGACTTGTCGACCAAGTCTCGTGCAATGCTCGACCTCAATTTGAAGCTCCAAACGAGTGCCGCCAAAACTCAAATCAAGACTATCGATCTTGAGCTGCGCCGACTGGACGCACAAGAGGCATCGGAGCATTTAGGCATCGTCCAGTTGTTCTTGCCCGATGCATTCCAGGCCGAGAGAGACAGCGTCTTGGCTCTGTTGCGTTTCAAGCGCATCGGGTTCAAGGCCAACCTCGTCCAAGGCTTCGTGAGAGAACGTATTTCTTCTTTCGGAACGAGAGGGCTCGACGAAAGCGTCTTCGCAGCTTGCGATGTGATGGACAAGCTCACCTGGGTTTCTGCAATGGCCGACCGTTTCGTCAATGCTGTCTGCACTTGCAGTGTAGAGGAGTTTGCCAATTACGAGGGCGCACTATACGAGCTGGAGCCGGTAGAGCGGGCTTTGAACAGCTACATTGATGCGCTGAGACGAGATGATCTGAAAGAGAAGGACATGGCTGATGAGCTACAAAGATCTGTCGCAGTCATGGCGCATCTTGCAAGCCTTCACGTCAAAGAGGACGATCTGGCCGGTCACGGTGATGGCCTTCTCATGAGGACGCAGATTTTGCAAAGCCAACTTGACAGCACTGCTTCTGCTCTCGGCGCCACAAAAACTTTATTGGAAAACAAATTCCGCGTTGCAGAGAATAAGGAGGATGATGAGGAAGGGGATGACGAGCATGAAGAAAGCATCTCAGATGCGAAGCAAATCATCGCCCGTATCGAGTCGCTCATCTCGCATGCCCGAAGCGCCAAAGTTATGGCGCAGAAGACTCACCGCGCCCTTTCTGACCTGCAGATTCGATCTTTGACTCTCGAACAGTCATGCACGGACGCTTTCGATGGCGCTGAGTCCGTCACCAAACAAATCAGCACATTTGGTCGGCAAGTTGGGGACGATCTACAGGAGCTCTTTGGCGAAGAAGGTCGTATCGAGCCCTTCGCACCCCACGAAGTCGCCAGTGCGGTATCTCGCGCAGCAACTGCAGTGTTTTCTTTGTCATCTCCCGAGGCTGGTCCTTTTGTAGCGCTTGCTGAGCGCATGCGAATCCTATCAGACAGTTTAGCCGACGTTGCCTCGCTACCGACTGATCTAGACAACGCGGTTGAGTTCGAGCGAGCACCTGCTCCCTGGGTCGCTCGCGCTGAACAACTCAAGCAGACCAAGCTTACGTCCATCGACACTGAAGCTGAGCTCTCACGCGCACGTGAGACGATCAAAGAGCGCGAAGTCGTTCTGAGGGAGAAGAACACCGAGCTCGAAGAACAAAGCGTGCAGATCGAGATGTTGGAGGCCAAGATGCGCAACGCAAGCAAGCGGTCTGCTGAGATCGCTAAACTCGAACACGACATGCATGAGGCCCGAGACGCCGAAAAGAAGGCCAAGGCTGAGCTTGCTCAAGCGAAGAAAGAAACGGAGCAGGCGGTCGAGCGCGCTCGCAACGAGTCCGATCGCCTCGCAGAGCAGCGTGGCAAACGCTCATCTGGACCAGCGCTCGACTCGAATGCGATGGGTGCTGGTGCACAGCTCACCATGGACCGTCAGGAGCATCAGATCACGTCTCTCCAGGGCGCAGTCCGCTATCTTCAAACCGAGAACCAACGTCTTCGACTTCCACCGCCAGGAAGTGCCGCGTCCTCGAACAACTGGCTGCACCAGCCGCTCATACAACCGAAGACTGACAAGCTCAAACGGCAAGAGGCGCTGCACAAGGAGGGCAAGGACGTCCTCGCACGCTTATTGCACCTTGGAACAACGGGCTCGCCGCATGTTGTCGATCTGACGCTGTTGCCTGAGAACAAGCTTGCTTGGAGGCCGGCGAAAGAAAGCAGCCGCTGGAAGGTCGAAAGTAGGAGGGAGGACTGGGAGGCATGGAGAGATTGGCGCCGTGACTTGGTCAGAAAGGCTGCTGTCGGTGCACCGAGAAGGGTGCAGAAGATCACTAAAGGTGCGACTGTTGTGGAGCCAAAGATTAAAGATGACGATGCCCAGAGCATTGGATCGTCTGAATCGTGAGGGACCAACGGTGATCGTCTGATTGTGCTGCATCGAAATAGAACGAAGATACCCAGGCAAATGTCAATGAATCACAGCATGTAAATGATACAAATGTAAATGATACAAATGTGATTGCATAAGAGCTTATTTTACAAATCAGTCTGATATGTTCGACCAAACACGTCTATCTATATGAGTGCAATCGACATTATGCCAATATCTCAGTCCACCCTTCCCTTGCTTTTCCAACTGCTGGGTCGTCATTCCTCGTTAAACTCGTCAACACGTACTACCCCCTTAGTGGCAGTAGGCCTCGTGCATAAGGAGGCCGTTCTTGCCAGCCTCAAATTCAAGCTCGACCTTGGGCGCGATGAAGTACACCTGGCCCTCCTTGAGCTCGGTCTTCTGGCCGTTGGCAGTCATGGTAGCACCGCCCTTGGTGGCAAGCAAAACTCCGTTGCCGCCGATCTTCGTAAGTGACTCCTTCTCGCCACCCTTGAGAGTCAACTGGAGCATGTCGAACTCGCTCATAGGAGGAGCGAGGATCTCGGTCTTGCCGTTCTTGCTCCCCTTGTAAGGCTTCGGCAGCAGCATGCACTGCTCTTTGGAGTGGGGGCTGAAGGTCAATGTGGAAGTGAAGAGATCGGCGTTCGCACGCTCGGCTTTCGGGCAGAAGCCAGTATTGAGTACATTGTTGGACCGTGCCATGCACTCGATGATGTCGCCGCTGAGGTAGGCGTGGATGCCGTCGGCGGGAATGTAGATGGCCTCGCCGGGGTTGAGGACAAGGTAGTTCATAGTGATCAGAGCGACGAGGACACCGGGGTCCTTCGCATCGTATTGAGAGGCGAGGCGAGGTGCGAGCTCAGGGATGTAGGTGTCGGGACCGAAGGATGAAGGGTGAGCAGCGGCGAGAGCTTCGTAGGTGGCGGCAATTGCGTCCTCATCAGCGTTGAGGATGTTGCGAACGACCTTCTTAACAGACTCCTTGGAGAACTCGCTCTCGCTGCTGTCAGGGAGGAACTTGTGCATGCAATCCATCTTCGTAAGGTATGCGATCTGATCGTTAGGCTTGAAGCCGCAGAAAGCCTCGAACTTTGTGAGGGCAAGAGCAATCTCAGGCTTGTGGTTGGGATCCGTGAAGTCATCAGGGTTCTCCTTGTGAAGTTTGGCTGAGAGATCCTTGTTTGGATGGACCTGAAGAGGGAGGGCTTTGGCGATGGAGAGAACCTTGGGCAGGTACGGAAGGTTGGTGTGGCCAAACTTGTTGATCATCTGCTCGCCAACAAGCTCCTTGGGGTACTTGTCGAGGACATCCTGGAGGTCTTCGCCCGTGGAGGCGATGTATGAAGGCAGGACAGGGTATGTGCCCATCCACATTTCAGCATAAGGCTTGTCGTCCTCCAGCTTGAAGTCCGACTTGGGACCATCATCGCCGTAGCCGGGTTGCTGAGAGCAGAGACGGCCAGAGAAGGACTCCTTGCCAACCTTGCCCCAAGGGTATTGGTTGGTACCACACTTGAGTTCGTAGAATGGTTGCGCCATGTTATATGAGATGGTAACGATGTGATATGAGTGTTAAAGGAGGAATGTGATTGAAGTGGCAAATCGTACGGAATGGATGATATGAGGTGGTCGGTAAGAGGAAAAGGAACACAGTCGATGTGAAGACTTACTTGTATGCCATGTCTGCTTACAGATCGCCGCTGTCGCCGGCGTGTTGATGCGAAGAGGCCCTACATTACATCGTGCTCTTTGCGATGTGATGGCGATTGAACGTCATTTTAGAGGAGCGAAAGTGGACCAGACTCCGGCTCGCGAGGAGAGGAGCGAGGACGAGAAGAATTTAGAGTTCCGGGCTCCCGCTAGCGCCCGCACCTTATCTTATCGCGATTGTGAATCTGCGCAAGAGGGCTTTTTCAAAAAACAGCCCACCTTGGAGTGCGGGTCCGAGGAAGTGAGCAAGCGAAAGAGAATAGCCAGGCCGACGACTCACCTGCCCACCACCCTGGCTTCCCTCAACATCCCCTTTCGCTTCAAGGCAGGCGCCAAGATGGGTGCTCCGACCGGCCAGCAGCACCACCACCGCTCCACCACAAAGTCGACCAACAAGGCCTTCAAGACCCGCCATGCCTCCAAGTCGGCTGTCAAGGAGCGCACCAAGGGCAAGGTCGACTCGCTCGAGACCGGCTCGCGCAAGACGCCTACCCAGCAGGTCACCTCCAAGCTGGTGCGCAGGAACCAGATGAAGCAGAAGCGCATCTCCCACTCTGCGAAACTGGCCGCCGAAGGCAGCGTCTTTACTGGAAAGGATGGGGCCCCAAGAATCGTTGCAATCGTTCCGCTCTGCGAGGATGTCAACAGCAAGAACGTCATCAACGAGCTCAACAACAGCGTCGATCTGGAGGCCGAGGCGCCCGAACACGGCACGTGGAGACTGGAAATTCCTAGGTTCAAGCAGAAGCTGCAATACCTGACTCCGTCGAGGGACTTGCTGGAATGTCTGGATGCTTGCCGGGTCGCCGACTTCGTGTTGTTCGTGCTCAGCGCTGAAGAGGAGGTTGACGAACTGGGAGAACACATGCTCCGCTGCATCGAATCGCAAGGTGTCAGCACTGTCATGACCGGCGTCCACAATTTGAACAAGGTCGAGCCTGCGAAAAAGCGCCCCGATGTCTTGAAGAGCTTGAAGAGCTTTATCACACACTTCTTCGCATCGCTGGAAAAGGTCCACGATCTTAGCAGCAGACAAGACAGCAGCAACGTCATGCGCAGTCTCTGCACAACCATGCCGAAGGGAATTCGATGGAGGCAAGACAGAAGCTGGATTGTGCCCGAGGAAGTCAAGTGTGAAAACGAGCAATGTCACATTACTGGAGTGATCAGAGGCAAGAACCTGAAGGCCGATCGTTTATTGCAAGTGGGCGACTGGGGAGATTTCCAGATCGAGAAGGTTACAGCTGCACCTCTAGAGACCAAAAAGAAGCAACATGCTAAGGCAAATGATATGGCCGTGGACGCACCCGAGGGTGAACAAGTACTGGATCTGCCGACCGAGGATCAGGACGATCTGGCTGAGCTTGCCCCGGAAGACACCATGATGGATGAGGACGGGACGACTTTGGCTGCTATGTCACTTGCGCCCTCAGAAAGGAAACACGTTCTTTTGGACGACCACCGCTACTTCGACGAAGATGAACACCCTAGAGACGCTATTCCGAAGCCCAAGCGTCTACCCAGAGGCACAAGCAAGTACCAAGCTGCATGGTTCCTGGGTGATGTTTCCGATTCTGGCTCTGACCTCGAGTCTGTGGTTGACGACGAGGATGGCGAGTCTGACTTTGGTGATGCTCCTGCGGCAGGCCCAGCAGATGGTCACTTTGACGAGACCATGCGTGAGCCCACCGAAGCTGCTCCTTCAGAATACCCACAAAGCGAGATGTTTGTTGATCGAGCGATCGAGGAAGAAGCAGATCAACTCGCACAATACCGCAAACAACGTCGCGACGAAGCCGAGGACGATCTCGAGTTTCCTGACGAGATTGAGCTGTTGCCCAACGTATCTGCGAAGGAGAGGCTTGCCCGCTACCGTGGACTGAAGAATTTCCGGACAAGTCATTGGGACACAGAAGAGGATGCGCCGCATGAGCCCGAAGAGTGGTCAAGACTACTTGAAGTCGCTGACTACAAGTCAAGCAAAAACCGCATTCTCAAGGAAAGCCTTGAGGGTGGCGTGAAAGCTGGTACCCGCGTCAGCGTTCAACTTCGCATCACACCAGAGCAGGTCGCTGAGCTGCAAAGCCTCCCGCAACCTACAGCCATCTTCTCGCTCCTTCGCCACGAGCACAAGCGGACGAACGTCAACACATCCATCACATTGTCCTCTGACCATCCTGTGGCAGTCAAGAGCAAGACCCAGATGGTTGTTCAGTGCGGCCCACGTCGCATGGTGGTCAACCCTCTATTCAGCCAAGTGGGCAACACACCCAACAATGTGCACAAGTTCGACCGCTACCTGCACCCTGGTCAGACAGCTGTTGCGTCCTTTATTGGGCCCATTTCTTGGGGCAGCATCCCCTGTCTATACTTCCTGCCCACCGTCCCAGGCTCCGCCGATAAGGACGAGGTGTCAGATTTGGCCAATGCCATGCAAAAGCCAACTCTCGAGCTCATCGCCACAGGAACCTCCCTCGCGCCCGCGACGTCGCGCATTGTTGCAAAGCGCGTCATCCTCACTGGCCACCCTTACAAGATCAACAAGAAGGTCGTCACCATCCGTTACATGTTCTTCAACAACGAGGACGTCGAGTACTTCAAGGCCATCCAGCTGTGGACTCGCCGCGGCAGACAGGGTTGGATCAAGGAGACGCTCGGTACGCACGGTTACTTCAAGGCGACTTTCGACGGCAAGATCAACCCTATGGATGCTGTGGCTCTCAGCTTGTACAAGCGTGTCTGGCCCAGGCCCGCGAGGTCTTTCGTTCCGGGCATGGAGCTCGAGGCCACCGTTGTCGAAGGCGACGAAGAGGAAGAGGATGTTCCGGAACGACTCGAGGGTAGAATGGAGGAGTGAGGGCGACATGCATGCATATATGCTTCTCACATGACTTAGATAACGATAAGCATCATGAAATGAACAACTTTTTCTTTTAGTCACACAAACTATCAGTATCTGTCTCTTCCCAGCCACAGGACCTATCGTTCGTGGTTCGCAGCAACCTTCCATAGACGCTCGGATGATCTTTTCGACCGCTTCGAGTCTCAGGTCGACATCTCGCGACTTTCCATGTGGAGCGCGAGCTACTGTAAGGCGATCTTCACCATTGGGAATGGCTTCGCTGACTCTTAAAGCGCGAGGGGCGCGACGCGGCCAATGGTTCCTCCGACCAAACCCTGAACTCGCTTGACTAAGCAACAATTTGACCATATGACAAGGCATGCGAAACGAACAGATTTGTAATGCGCAACATGGTGTTTGTGAAACCGACGATCGGACAGCGTTGAAATAGATAGTGGTAAGCCCTTGCTTGACGAGTTCGACTCGAACCTCAAAGTACAATTTGCAACAGATCCCACCATCGACCACGAATACTTCAACATGTCCCATCCAAGCCTCACACTCTACCGTGCCGACGGAGCATGCTCTCGCGTTCCGCACATCTTGCTTCGCGAGCTCGGTGTGCCATTCTCTGAAATGCGAATGGGAATTGACGTGAAACTTGATGGCCTTGTCCCGAAAGACAGTCCCATGACCCGCGACGAGTATCTAGCCAAAATTCACCCCGACGGCATGGTTCCAGCGCTTCAAGTTGACAAAGCAGTCGTCACCGAGATGACCGGCATACTCACCTACATCGCTGCCCTTGCCGAAGAACACGGCAAGCACTGGCTACCTTCTGACGCCGTGCAGCGTGCCAAAGCTTATGAGTGGATTTCGTGGCTGAGTGGTACTGTTCATGGTCAAGCTTTCACTACGCTCTGGCGTCCGGGCAAGTTCTCTGACGAAAGGGATTCCCACGCTGGTTTGCAGGCGAAGGCGAAGAGCACCATTGAGAAGCATTACGAGCGGATTGAGGCAAAGCTGGCGGCGAATGAAGCTGTTGGCGGGAAGAGGGGATTTGCTGTTGGCAGCGAATTCACGGTGGTTGATGTGCTGGTGTATCTGTTCTGGGTAAGTTGTATATCTTTATTATCTTGACAGGCTGTCCATGTTGCTGACAGAAGTTCACACCCTAGCGATGGGCGAAGCATGTCAACCTGGACGAGGGAATGGTCGAGAAATGGCCGCGATTCGCAGAGGTGGCTCGGAGTGTTGAAAGGTTGGAGGGAACGAAAGTGGCCATGGATGGCGAGAAGCAGGGCCTGTGGTTCTCTTGATTGAGATGGGCTGGAGAGTTGAGATCTCACGGCAACGCCGGGTTGTCATTCGAGAGATGGAGCGTCCCTGGGAGTGGCCATGCATTGGGCGGCAGCCTGGTCCATACGTCTGTCTGCTTCTAGTCTCTCAGCGGCCGATATATCTTTGGATGAGAGCATGTCTGCTAGCAGCTCTTTGCATGCTTGTGAGATGGCGACAAGCGTATAGTAGTCTTCTATTTCGTCGGCAATGATCTCTCCGAATGGCAGTATGTCGCATGGTACGGTATTACTTACACGAGTGTTGAGCCCAGATGGCGTGGCGGAACAGAGCGGACATAACCGGGCTTCGCTTCGGCTTCTGGGGCTGTGGCGGTTCAAATACATATGGATCGTTGTCGATCACATGTACTTCGCTTCCTCGTTCTGTAACAACCCTACCACGAAACTACTCAGCTCAGCATACCGTGCAATATATACACACGCGATTGCCAAAATGCAACCCATCACAAGGACCGCCCGTGCCATTCGCCCTGGTTTCTTCCGCCGGCCATTCTCCACCACGCAACCCATCAACTCTGGCTGGAAGCCATCTCCTGCGCCGCCACGCCTCCCGAAAGAGGAGCAGGAGATCTTCGAAAAACTTCAAGAGCAGTCGACAGGCGCTTTCAGCACGCCACGCACCGCTAGCTCTGCCACCGAACCCGCCCCGCCAACCCACAACCCAGTCGCCGACGAGAACGGCAATGTCACAGAACCTCCTCGGTCGGAGGCGGCAAACGACATGCTTGCGCAACTGAAAGAGCGTGCAAGAGTCTCTGCGCAAGGTGATGGAGAAGAGCTGCACCCAAACGTGCGCCGCGGCGCGAAACCCGAGTTTGAAGGCGATGTCAATCCCAAGACTGGAGAAGTCGGAGGACCAAAGAACAACCCGCTTCGATGGGGCGAGACAAGCGACTGGAGCTACAATGGCAGAGTTACGGACTTTTAGGCTTGTGTAAGAGCTAGGAAAGGATTCACCAGACGGTACTCTTGGCATGCAAATGTATAAAACGAACATGGGACAGAAACTGGCACCATGTACAATATGGAACTGCGGCCATTCAGGAAGCGAACTGCGCTCGACCTAGCATTTGGACAACCGCTCATAGAGCTTTCAAACCCCGGTATCATGGCTTTGGTATTCGCAGACAAGCATTCAAATGGGAAGGACACGCCATCTTTACAACTTCGCCGGCATCCCAGCGTTGGTGCTGAATTTGTTCTGTTCACAAGTACTAATGATAGCTCCATCCCTTTCTCTCCTCATGGTCCCCTGCATGTATCCCATGCTGCGCCCGATTTGTATGACCTGAAAACTGGTTAGCCATCCCAACGAGATGGATCGATACGCGGTGATGCCGCTCACCTCTGTCTCCATCAACACGAACTCGCCAATCTTCGCCGTCCGCAGATAGTTGAGGTTTAAGTTTCTTGTGAAGCCCAGATCCTCCCAGAAATCAGGCTTTGCCAACGGAATCGTCATGCAACCGATGCATTGATCGTAGAAAAGGGCTTGAGCTGCACCGTGAAGATACATCCCAGGGTTTGCGTACTCGCGGAGCACAGGGAATCTCCAGACCACCTTGATATGATTTCCTTGGATGACTGCGGACTCGACAGTGACATTATCTCTCCACAGGGAATGGAATTGGACTCCATCGTTCTTATCCTGAAGGACTCATGTTAGTGCTGTTCACAAATGTACTCTGCAGCAGCGATGCCCGCAATGTGATCAGTGGGGTTACAATACCCTGGTTGCAATGGGGCCTTCGTGGAAGTGTTTGTTCAAGGACTCGGTTATATCCTTTGGTTCGCCCGCCATATTCGTTGAACTCGTGGATGATTAGATGGCAAAAATCGGGGTATACTGCTGCGACAAAAAGAACGAAGTATAATTGGAAAACACAGAATGAAGACAAATCACGCACAGTGTATCTGGACTTTCCTGCAACGAGGGCCATTGTGTCCATAGATAATATTTTCGTAGAGCTCTTGAATCGGTTGACTTTGACGATCTTTCCAGTAGCAGCGTGTTGAGCCGTTTCACGCACTATCGTTGGCTGTCGTTGACTGTCTGAAGATGGAAAATGCAACGGCTTAATTGTGGGCCCTCTTGATCATCGGCCAGGGACCATCACGGCAGCGTCATAAGGAGATCTCATTTCTATACGTCGATATATGCACGATATGCTTGAAATAGGAGGTTGAATTAATGCGATTGGCGTGAAAGAAGCCGAGATCTACGGACAGCAGACGTGCTTTTCCCACACGTCTCACCGTCTGATAAATGATCTCCATGGGCGGGATCGTGCATGTCATTCGTTATGTGAGATGTGATCAGCATACGCACAGAGCGCTCAGAGCACTATATTCATCGTTCGCGATCTCATCCCGCTGCTTCCAGTCCTCTTTCGTGTACCCTCCCCTCGTCCGCAAGTTTGTTAGCACCTAGTATCTCAGTGGCCTGTAATCCTAGTTTGATTACATGTCGTAAGGTAGCTACTTATACACCACTGAGATAGTGGCAAGCTTGGTGAGATCTTTCAAAGGTCTTTGTTTCTCTTAATAGAACCATGCCCTATAGTAGCTGCTTGAGAGTTGGATCCCACTGTTAAGGCCGACAAACTTGCGGACGAGGGAAGGACTGCAAAGGCTGCATTTGATATAGCCATGTAAGAACCCAGTCGATCATACGTCTGTATCATTGCCGTCAGAGCTTCACTGCATCGGCGTCTACATTATATAGCTGATGTTCGCACGTGGATATGACGGCTCCGTCTTCCCTCTTCAACACGCCTTTGAGTAGCGCCAATCGCTTGCCAACATTGACTGTCTGAGCAGCATCATGTTAGCCACGGACACGCAGTTGTATATCTCTCTATTAACCACTAACCTCGCAATGCATAGTCAGCACATCGCCTTCTTTGGCCGGTCTAAGGTACACCACGTTGAGCGACCTTGATGTGCCGTATGTGGTCCAGAAGTCTGGCGGGCGGGCAAGAGGTCCTAGCAAGAAGGTTGTACACACATCGAAGAAGAGCGACTGCGCGGCGCCATGGAGCCCGCCGCTTGGGTTCAAGTATTCATTCTGTACAGGGAAGCGAAAGGACACTTCGCTATGTGTCGGCGAATGGAGAACCGCGCCTGTCATCTCCAGTTCGAGAAGCCACTTGAGATAGAAAGGCTCTTTCTCCATTGCTAGTATCTGCTTTGCTGTCAATACATTTGCTTCTCATAATCCTGAGTAATAGTCCTACCTTTTTCATGAAAGGGCCTTCTTTCAGCACATGCTGCAGTTGAGGGAGGATATCAACCATAATGTCTGTACTTAAAGAAGACTTTGTTGAGAACGCAATGAGAGATTGCGGTATCTTTGGGCCCTTTGAAGATGGGCAGGTAGGTGACACCGGATGCAATGAGCAGAGAGTCGCTCGCTGATGATTAGTTGAGCTGAGTTCAGCCGCAATTGAGGCTTAGCAATGTACCAGGGTATCGAATACAGTACGCACTCGCGCTAAACTCCATACGCCACAACAACCATATGAGCACGCCAAAATGTCTCACGCAGCCTGTTGCGATTCGAGTCTTGCGTTCTCTTCGCGGACTCTCGCCGTCTCACCCAAGATTTTGGCATACTCGTCAGCCATGCCTTCCATGCCTCGACCCTCGCGATACTGACCCAATTTCTCGTGAGCCGCCTCAATCTTCCTCTTCGTACTCTTCTCCTCGCTCGCCATTTCTGCAGAGCGTTCACGCAGCTCTTCTTGCATTTCGGCGGAATAGACTTGCGAAAGAAGCTGCTGATGTTGGATGCCAAGCTTTTTGGCCATGCCTTCCGCAACAATGGCTAGGTATTCTGCTTTCGCTTTGGATGCTCGCGAAACAGAGCCGTGGATTGTTTGTTCTAATAGACGTATGCTGCTCGCTAGTATCTGTTTGTACAGCTCGTGTACCTGAGCGATTTCGTGGCTGATGTCCAGGCGTGCGGTGGCGAGCTTGGACTTGTGGAGTTCGATCGATTTATTCAGTTCAGTAAGGATTGTAGGCACTTCTGCTGAATCCGCTTTCAACTTTGATGTTACAGCGTGAGCCAGCGCTGTTGTATTGCGATTTAATCTGTGCTCGATCGCAGCGGCTACTCGCGTGGGATACTCCTGTGCGACGGTGAGCGGTGAAGGTAAGCGACAGCACAGTTCGATCCATACTTACAATGAGAGCATCCACGTAGTCCGCAACTAAGTTTTGGTCATTGTCGGGTATACTGCCATCCAGAGTGGCGGCCGTAATAGCGACGAGCTCTTGCAACTGCGGACATCAGCAAAGCACTGAGATATCGTAACAAGAAGAAGCAAACTTACGTCTTCCGGGAGCGCATCATGGTTATAGGCAAGGCCTCGTAGCTCAGATTTGACTAGATCGCGTTTTGCTGCCTCGAGTCTCGCGGTCCGCAAGTCCTGCATAAAGTCAACACGGGCTCAATGCAACAACCACAAGCTCGCCTGGATAGGGGTGCGACACAACGTGTCCTCTTCCAGAACGTTGGACAATGTCGGCTCTCGAGGTTGCAGGCATCGCTGCCTCCCACCTAACTTACAGTCGCAAAAATATCGCGTTCCTTCTGCGCTTTCTGATCGAGCGAAGAAGAGCCGTCACGGTTAAGCTTGTTGGTGCACAAATCCTGATAAAGGCTGTCGAATTTGGGATTGGCTGTGAGGACGCTCGGGTCAACAGGTGGCAACATGTCGCCGTGTGATCTTTTGGTATAGGCCAGCGTGTCACGTGTAATAAGATAGTTGAGTGAGGGTGCTTGTGGAAGGCGACTCGGCAGCCGCTGGAGAAGTTGCGCTTGCGCTGCGTGGTGGCAGATTCTGGGGTCCAAAACAACATAAACTTCCAACACCTCAGCCAGAAGTGACGAAGCTCATAAAGTTCCATCTCCATGTTGCTGTCCTATACCAATAAAACCGCTCACAAGAGTGGATTGCGAGCTTCCTTCGAGAAAGCTACCTTAACTTCACTTCATCTTGACGGCACAAAATTCTGTCGAGCATGCAGGACACTTTTCAAGATTAAACACTCCGGAACGAGAAGGATATTAACTCTATAGGGATGTTATATTCATCAATCTATCCGACCTTCATCTTTACGACGGGGTCTTTCAACAATCCAACCGACTCAGCCACATCCAGTACCTTGGATGCAACAGTTTCTCCAATGGGAACCACAGTTCTCACCACCGGAAGTCCAAGGAAGAACTCAATGATAGGTATCCACACCATTGCGATCAGCAAAACCGCTCTGAGCACATAGTCCTTCCACCCCAACTCCGGCTTGTGGCCTCTGGAATATGTCGAGTCGACAAACTCAAATGGCAGCTTAGCGCCCAGGTGATCCATAGCAACCTTCAACCCGCTGCTGAAGCCATCCTCGTGGAAACCATACTTTGTCCATGCGCCACAATAGCTTACGCCGCGCGTGTTCTGTAGTGCAGGCAGTCGCTTCTGTGCGCGGACAGCCTCCACGGTGTACAGCGGGTGGCGATAGATGAACTTCCCTTGTGTCAAGGCGGGATCAGGTGCATGGCGAGGGTTCATGGTGACGAGCACAGGACCGAGCTGGCTCTCTGGCAAGTGCTGCAGGATGTTCATGCAGTACGTTAGACTCACGCCAGCAGGATGTGAGAGTTTCGAGGGAGCAGAGTGGGTAAGATAGTTCCAGGCAGTCCACGTCGCGCGGCGTCGGGGCATGAGAGTCAAGTCTGAGTGGAGGTAGCACACATTCTCGGTAGTCTGGAAGGCAGAAAACACGTCAAGTTCCTCCTTTGAAACGTATTGTAGACCGGAAGATGACTTGATCAGACTTTCTGTGTTGGGTGTGACGTTGGTTTGCGATCCATGCTTTGCGAGTAATGGCAGAATGTCGTCGCCATGCGATGCCAGAACGACATGGTGGAACATGTCTCCTTCTATGCGGCCTGACTCTGAATCAACCCAGGAGACAGTAACTCCAGAGTCTTCCTTTGTCGCAGGCCGTAGGATGTTGGCGACTTCGCATGATGTGTGTATGTGAAGCTTGCCCGCAGGATAACCTTTGACAATGGCATCAATGTACCTTTGCGAACCTCCAGCGATGGTAAGCCATGGAGGGCGGACAGCCAGTGTTGACAGCAGATGGTGGTTCCACATGAAACGAATGAGTGTGTGTGCAGGGAATTCCAGGCTGGTCTTGTCTGGTGATGTGCTCCAGACAGCAGCAGTCATGGGGATAAGATAGTCATCTCGGAATGATCTCGAGTAGCCTTCCTTCTCCAGGTACTGGCCGATAGTCATGTCTCGTGAGTACTTTCTGCCCTCAACAGTAGACCCCAGCCGTGTGGCAACATCCTCGTCGTCGTCTGCCAAGAGGTCCAAGGCAAACTGATTGAAGCGAACAATATCGAATATCATGCGCCAATGTCGGAGTCTGAATAGGTTTCGTCGTTGAGCGAAGATGCCCTGGCCTTCTCCAGACCACTCAAATGCACCGTTGTCACGCGACACGCCAAAAGTCATCTGAGTCTCGAGGGGGTCAACGCCCACCTCCTTGAGGAAGCGTATGAAGTTGGGATAGGTCGCTTGGTTCATGACAATGAAGCCCGTATCGACCTGAACATTCGTGTCGCCTGCCTGGAAAGGTTGCGTGTTGGTATGGCCGCCCAGTTTTGGCGACTTCTCGAAGACGTGGACTTCATAGTCGGCATTCCTCAATGCCCATGCTGCACCGAGACCAGCACAGCCGCTGCCGACAATGGCGACCTTGCGCCGATGTTCCTTGGTGGGCGCCATGAGAGGGCCTCTGCTGCGAGATTTGGTAGCACGTGTGCTGCCTCCAAATAGCCTCAATAGCGGCGCCAAACGTGCTGCTGGAAAGGGTAATGATGCGCAGTAGACGGGAGACGGAAGTGAAAGCTGACACGGCGAATGAAAAGGCGATCAATGCTACCTCACCGCGCCTGCAGTATGATATTGCCAGTCGATGATGGCATACATCGTGTTTATTTGCGGCAGCAACGGCCCGACAGGTCTAGCCTCGTGGAGAGTGGGTGCTTGTGGGTCTCTACCAGCTCGTTCGCATCGATGAGATGCAGAGTGACCCCGGTGGTAGCAGTACCTTATACGAGATGGTGATATTGCACGTGCATAGTCTTCGATGCCTGAAGGAACACATATTCCTCCTCGGTGGCAAATTATCAACGCTGAGATCTGAGTTGAATCTTGTCGCGCACCAAGACCACCTCGGCCTAGGCCGCATCGGGCCTGCAAGCCGCCGCCGCCGCCCTTAGGCTGGGCAGCGTGTGACGATGGAGACCACCAAGGCACCGACATTTGCGACAACGACTCCTACCTGATACAACTCACAGCATCTCGACTTAGACGCTCTAGCAGGCAACAAGCACCCATAACAATCAAGCTCGCCTACCACTCCGCATCTCCCACAGTCGGCTATCCGCGGACACCCATTGCATCGCACTGCACATCCAACCACCCACTGCCATCATGGACTCCGATGCTGGCTCAGAGCGCTTCAGCAGCTACGAGGCCGAGTTGAAGCTCGTGCAAGCAGACCTCAACCAGAAGCTGGATCAGATCCCTGAACTCTCAGGAGAGCCCAGGAAGGCAGCCATCAGTCAGGCCGAGCGTGCGCTCGAGGAGGCAGACGAGATCCTCGGCTCCATGCGCCTCGAGAAATCAAATATCCCACAGAATCTCAAAGTCAAAGTCAATCAGCGCTTCCGGAATTACGAGAGCGATGTCGATGGCGCAAAGCGCAAGCTGAAGAACTTCCAGAGCGACAAATCGGCACTGTTCGGCAACCGCTACACAGACGATCCTTCGAGGGATGACCAGTTGGAGCAGAGGCAACAACTTCTGAGCGGTACCGAGAGGCTGGACAGAAGTAGCGGCAGGCTGCGTGAGAGCCAACGGATAGCGCTCGAGACTGAGGACATTGGGCGCAATACGCTGGCCGACCTCGCCAGCCAGCGGGAGACTATCGAGCACACACGAGGCACACTTTTGGAAAGTGAAGGCTACACAGACAGGAGCAACAAGACTCTGAGAGGAATGGCGCGAAGGTATTTGCCGAATCTGTGGTGATGGTGGGAGTTCAATTCATGCTGACGGACTACTAGGATGGCCACAAACAAGATGGTGACGATTGCCATTATTACCGTGCTGGTTCTCCTGATTATTGCAGTCATTGTCAGCAAGTTCAGGTAGACGTAGGCTCCAAGGTTATGGCGTTCTGGGCGAGACTTTTTGTAATAATATACCGCCTTGCAGGTCTAATTCAATCGCCCATGCCATGCTTGATCAGAAAGGATGCAAACTGTCTCCCGAAGCTGTGACAGTCCTTCTTCCTTCATGGTCTACAACTGCATGTCGCTACTACAAAAAGCATCGTGCTTGGCTCACGCCGTTCCCGTCTCACTCTTTTATCACAAGGACGCACTCATTCCTCTCATTGTCTGCCTAATGCTGTGCTTATGTTACCACAAGCCCTTCTAAGGGGATATTCTGACAACAGCTGAGTGTCTGTCTCTCTGTCCAAGCTATGTTCGCTACTAATATTCACTGCATCCCGTTGTTGATTCGTCCTAGACAAAGTTGCGACGGGCAAGCATCACATTACTTATTCTCCAACAGTTATAAGCTCCATGTTTACACCCACTAAGATTCGCCCGTCGGCCAATGCGCAAGAAGACCATCAAGCCGCATGTCCAACCTCAACGTTCGAACCCGCTCTCCGGGTGAGCAACACTACTATCCGACCTCGTCCCCGACTCGAGATCGAAACCACGCCTCTCCACCCGTAGATCACGCTGGCTACGGCTCCTCTACAACTTCAGTCCGACCAGAACATCGAAGAAGCTCCCGCCTCCGCAGGTCTTTCTCGTCAAAACTCCATTCTCTGGCGAAGCTGGCACGACTGGACGCAAAAGCGTCGCGCGACGATTTCGAAGACTTGTGGAACAAGGTAGAAGTCATTCGATACGATCTCCGCGATGCGCAGATTCGTACCGGCGACATGGAGGAGAAGGCTAAGGACCAAGATGAAGCGATCGATCGATTGAAGGCTGAGAGGCAGGTCTTGATCACGGAGATAAAGGAGTTGGCTGCTGACGGGGCTGTGGTTAGCGAGGAGGTGAGGACTGGGACAATGCTGAGCAAGAAGCAGACGAAGAGCGTACGCGACGAGGCAATTGAGCGTGTCACGGCGAGGCTGAGCAGAATTGTGAAGGAGGAGGCGGATGATGAGCGAGAGTTCTTTTGATCAAGGATGCGATGCAACCAGTGGATTCCAGACGACGTTATTATCAAGTGGCACGTTGTGTCGAGATGGAGTCAAATTGCACTGTACAATGCGTACAAACGCCGAGAATTGAATCAACATGGTAAGATGAGGATCAAACTCGACTAATGCTAGCATCAATCAATGTCACCTCGCCAAGTGCTTGTGTTTGTTTGCTTTCAGTGTCTCGATGGTCTGCGGTTCCTCAAATAGACACAGGGGTTACGGCAGCTGGGCGTGTACGTTAAGATATCAACGTATCTACCTTAGTCGAGCGTCTCAGCGGCTAGCAGTCTCTTCAGTCAGTAATGAGTCTTAAAGTAGCTCCCTGTGTGTTTAGATTTGTAATTAGCAGCAGACAACACCACGGATCATGGGAGGCATCTCAACACTGTCTTCTCATTCTCCACACCAACCCTAACCCTACTGAGGTTTTAACCTGTCGAAAAGTGGACCCGGAACGTACTTCTTTCTTCCAAATAAAGCTGGCACCTGGATCTTCCAACATGATACACACTGGTTGATTTGACAGATATGAAAGCATGTCGTTCGTCGCCCGACCAACACGCAAAGTTACACGTAGGGTAATACAGGCGAGACGCGCCAAGGCGGCAATCTATCGCATCTCTGCAGCTGGGCCCCTTGGGCATGTGACTTTCTTACTACTACATCACCCGGGTCACCTCCTGCGAGTGACCGCAATGAAAAGAAGCCTATCAGCCGAAAGCGAGCATACGCGTGCTCGGAACATACCGTTCGGCTCCGACTCGCCAGCAAGACATGAGCGTGTGGTACCAGATCTTCCCGAAGTATTTCTGGAGCAGATCTTCGAGCACCTCGCGTTGCCCGTTGAGTTGGATGTCATAGAATACTACAATTTAAAGCAGAAAAGATTGGTTATCGCACTCCGTAATGCACTTCGCAACGTTTGTCTGGCCTCAAGAAGATTTTTCCGCATCGCCCGGCCGATACTGTACAGAACGCATATATTGGCAAAGGGTCCTAGCATGCTTTTCCTCCGATCAATATGCATGAGGAGAGCGAACGCACATGCGCTCCGCAATGTTTTAGTTGACCTATCGAATTCTTGGTCTGACCTCACCGGCTTGGAGACATGTGGGCCGAGCATTATGGGAATGGATCTAGTGGCAATGATTCGAAAATGTGCTCAGCTCTGGGACGATCCATCAAGTGCATCGGAGGATCGTCACAGCATGAATACGCTGCTGAGGGCACGCCTGGAGTCAGCGAGCCGAACTGATACATCCATCATGGTCGTGCTGATGTGCACCCAATTAACAGAAGTGGTCGTTTCGGGATACAATTCCTGGAGCTCTCGTGTATCCCTGCTCGTTAAATTGATGAAAATGCCCAGGTTACAGGCCAGGGAGCTTTCTCCAACGATGTTACTCCCACGCGGTGTCTGCAGCCTCCTTTACTCACCAATCTTAGGACCGCCAGGCTCGTGAGTCATGAAAGACGGTCTCAAGGCCATGATTCCCTGATACTTCATGTCATGGGACTGTGTTCCCTGGGATCCATCTGTGTGGATGGGTTTAGAGGTTCGTTCGAGGCATCGATACAAGCGTTCGACGAGCGAGCCTTCTGACATATCCAAACCTTGCGCTTACTGAATTGCGTCTCACCATTGACTGGTATCGGCGAGCTTCTCAAAAGATGCCCGTCTTTGTCGACTCTAGAGATAGCATGGGGCTATATGGTAGAAAGTCCAGATGGCCCAAGAGGCATTGATTCCAAGGGGATAGGTGCCGTGATAGCAAGACACACGCCGGATCTCGAGATTTTGACTCTCAATGACTGTGCGATGTATTCTGCTGCCCGCTCTGCTCTGGATACTACTCTACAGGCCTTGGAAAAAGAGTCCGCGTTCGCGGTAAGTGTAGACGCAATCTGGCCAACATCCAGCATATCCGACGTAGTCTCACAAGGTGTAGTGTCTCTAGAGATCACTGATCGGAAAGACAAGCAACATGATTTAATTGTCAACGGTGGCCAGATACAAGATACCGATCAACTGAAGGGATTTGACGACGATGTGCGCGACTTTCTGCAAGACGAGAGACGTCAGCGACTGGAACACCTCGTGATCGGCTATCACGCATATGGCACCTTAGCCAGTTGGCTCGGGGTCGATTCCGGCGATGAAGACAGCGATGAAGACAGCGAAGATGGCAAAACTACGGAGTATAGGCGAAGGAACATTCATGACGAGAACGTTAGGAAGCATGGATGGTGCATGACCGAAGATGTCGAAGGTTGAAAACATGTATTACGGCGTCAGGAAAGAGTTCAGGCCTGAATTCATCTCTAATATTCCCATCTGTTATTGCAAGGGTCTTTGGAGACTGTAAGCGTTTCCCGCGTACACCCGACTTCGAGGCGAAGATGCTATTGGAAAAGCTGACACGGGCGAACAGTCATTGCTCATGAGAATAACGGAAGGCATCTGCACTTAGCCGGATTCGCGCCCTCCATGCATCTCCCATATGGACAATGAGATATGCATCTCTGTACATGCCATGGTACGAGACACTGCAACGGAGAAGAACTTTAACGTGCTACCAGCGAGAGGACACCCGCATACGACGCTTGCAGGCTGCGATGAGTTGAAACCTGCATGGATAAGATATTGCAAGTCCCGAACATAACAAAGGAATATTCCCTATGCCGACGATGCTACCGATGGCCAGCAAACAACCGCCCAATTACATATATCTGCAGAAAGAGTACGAATGACTGCTAGTCGAAACTTCCGCATCAGCAGCGACCGAAACGACATCAAGATGCCTTTCCGATTCTGGAAGAAGCAGAACGACTACGCTCAATTGAGATCCAGAGTGCACCGGCTCGAAGACGAAAGAAAGACTACTGCCACCAAAATCTATGTCGCCAACTACTGGAAGAAGATGACTACAGCCAACGACTTGATCAGAAGGCTTCAAGCTCTGGAGCACAAACAGAGAGACACAGACTCTGCCCTGGCCGAACTCGCAAGGGACATCACGGTCGTCGAACGACAGCTGAACAAACTCCTACCATTCGATGACTCCGCTTCCGACACTGGATCTGAGCGTTCGACTGTGCGATCTGGACGCTCGAATCGCAAATCCAAGAACAAGAGCGCTGGGCCAAACGAAGTCCCACCGAATCTGTCGCCGCTGGAGCTACCTACCACTTTCACCAGGCGCAAAGGCAACGGCACGAAGACGGTTGCTTTGGACACCGGAGGCTTACGCCTGAGTCAAACTGAGAGAAAGCCGCAAGTGCACAGGCAGTCTTCGGAAGTAAGGTCGCTCCAAGCAAAGAAGTCGGATACTCGTCGCTCAAAGGTGTCATATTATGAATTGCCATGACAAGGCTGGGTGTAGATGGATATGCCGAGAGTCAGTACGGGATGCGCAGATGGGTGTGGGCTGGTGTCTCTCTTTGGGTGTTGAATGCGAGACAAGGAACAGCGTCAAGGATAACATCGTCCACCGACGATAGCAGCCGAAAAAGGTCTTCGAGGAGGTTTTGGAGCTGTTAGTGCATGCGGCCAGTTTTCCATGGTAGACAATATTGTTCAAACAGTGTCAGTGTCAATTGGTCATGTGACTTCCCAGTTAGTAAGCGGTATTCCGCCACATTGGCTCGCCTCGGGATCACGGGACCTAGTGGGAGACCGTCGGGAAGGTTTTTCGTTCGTTTACGTTTGCCTGATGAGGTCGAAATTCAATTATCATTATACTCGCAAGGGAGAAGCATCGCGTGCACACGTTGCCCGTCAGGTTACGGAGGTAGCTCGTCAGGTCACACACAAATGTAGACAGCCGTTAGTGTCTGTTGCTCTCCGCTCCTCCCTATCCACTGGACAGCGTCAGGCATCTGATGGTTGCGCCAGGCCAGAAAGACAGATGCGACCTTCTGTCATACATGTATGCACTGGACAAATGCACGATCGGTAATACAGACCGGACAACCCATTCTCCAAGGCGCTGTTGTCTACATGGAATACTTACACAATGACAGCGACCCAGCGAGACCCGTTTAGGCATTGCGCGCAGGCAGACAGCGAGGGAAGCCCGAAGAGGATAAGAGGCTTATCTCACACGGCTGATTACGCCATCAGCGTCGAGAATTTGCCGAGATGGAAAAGTCTGGGAACGGGCCTCGCCACTACTGTTGCTTTTGGGCGAAGCCATTAGGCGGCCTGGTGGGCCGTGGAAGCATGGCGAATGCCAACAAGCGTCCGCAACTGTCATGCTAGACTGCCGCACGCTCTGGCGCTGATAAATCATCGCCCTCCGAGGCTTCGAGACGTCAGTCGGTGCTGTCGAGAGACTCCCTCAATATAAAGACAGGTAAGGAACGCAATTGTATTCACTTCCACTCCTTTTTTACTATCTCACATACCATTGAAATACTCCCTTCTTGGATCCTACTATTTACCCGGCTCTCTACAACACAAATACTCTCAAGTCACACATCGCATATACACACACCGCAAAGATGGGCAGCATTCCTCAATCCAAGCTCTTTGAGCCTCTCCAGGTCGGACCCAACGCTCTCTCGAACCGTCTGGTCATGGCTCCTCTTACTCGTTTCCGTGCCAGCGACGACCACGTTCCTCTTCCCATGGTCAAGGAATATTACGCTCAGAGAGCTTGCGTTCCCGGCACCCTTCTCATCACCGAAGCGACCATCATCGCACCTCCTGCCGATGGTTACCCTAGCGTCCCTTCGATCTTCAGCGACGAGCAAATCGCCGCTTGGAAGGAGGTCGCAGACGCTGTCCACGCCAAGGGCAGCTTCCTCTGGCTCCAGCTTTGGGCTCTTGGTCGTGCAGCTGACCAGGAGTACAAGCGCTCCACTGGCTCTGGCGACCTCGTTTCTTCTTCCGACATTCCCATCGCCGAAGGCAGCCCGGCTCCTCGTCCTTTGACCGAGGAGGAGATTCAGCAATACATCAAGGACTACGCCCAGGCGGCCTCCAACGCCGTCAAGCGCGCTGGCCTCGACGGTGTCGAGATTCACGCTGCCAACGGCTACCTCATCGACCAGTTCACGCAAGACACCGCCAACAAGCGCACCGACAAATGGGGAGGCAGCATCGAGAACCGCTCCCGTTTCGGTCTCGAAGTCACCAAGGCCGTCGTCGAGGCCGTCGGCGCTGAGCGTACCGGTATCCGTCTGTCCCCGTGGAGCACTTTCCAGGGCATGAAGATGGCCGAGCCCATCCCTCAGTTCACCCACTTCATCAAGGGCCTCAAGGAGCTCAAACTGGCCTACCTCCACCTCGTTGAGTCTCGCATTGCTGGCAACGCCGACATCGAGGCAACGGAGAAGAACGACCCTTTCATCGATCTTTGGGGCAATCAGTCTCCCATCTTCATTGCCGGTGGTTTTAAGCCTGACTCCGCACGCGCAGTGGTTGACGGACAGTACAAGGACAAGGACGTCGCTGTCGTCTTTGGCCGTTACTGGATCTCGACTCCCGATTTGGTGTTCAGGATTGAGAACAACATTGAGCTTACGCCGTACAACCGCGATCTGTTCTACAATGCTCAGCAGGCCAAGGGTTACACCGATTACCCATTCTCCGAGGAGTTCACCAAGCAGGCGAAGATTTGAGGGTATTATTGGTGTAGTTCTGTGTTTCAATGCGTTCCTAGCGTAGATTTAGGCGATCTAGTCCGTATAGATGATAAATTGAATTCGATGTTAAATTTTCAGAGAATTGCTATGATCATTATCAGTGACAGTCTTCCCTGCGCTGGTCCGTAAGCTTGTCTGGTTTCTCTTATACACACAAGCAGCTAGATGCGTTAGTATCTTGCCGGCACACAAGGAGCTATCACGAAACACGTTATCGTCCGAAGAGGTTTAAGACCACTGAAATTAGAGCCAGACGAACTTACAGACCAGGAGAGGTCGTTCTAGTTGTGGATTTCAAAATGACTTTCGGCCACGATTTAGTGGCTGTGAAGCGGAGAGCTTACGATTAACAAAAGAGGTATCATTAACATCATGCATGCATAAGTCTCGTGCCTCTAACTGATAAGGTATTCTACCGTATTCCAAGATTAGGGAACGCCATGTGAACTGAAGGAACAGGCACAAACACAATCCGTCGCACTCACTACCCTGTCTCAGTCTCAACGCCGGGCTGCCTTCCCTCAAGTCCGCCAGTGATCTTGTTTTTCACTTTCCTGATGCCGATAATGCCTTCATCTTTCGCGAACTTGAGGTTGCGCGCCGGCTTCCATTGCATCAGACCCCTCTGCTTCCTTTCCTCGGTCTTCTTGTTCTGCTTGTTGATGTCTTTCTCCGACATGTCTGTCTTAGAAGTGTCGTTGGTGCCGGCAGTCCATCCAGACTCCATAGAGCGAGCAGACTGTGATGACTTGCGGTTGTTCGCATCCTGAATACCGAGATCAGAGCTGCTCGCAGATTCGTTGCCATCATCCACCGTGTTGTCAGTGGCGTCGCCGTCGACTTCACGCTCGTGATCTGCCATGGGCTTTTCGGCGCCGGGCTCACGACGCTTCTTGCCGTTCTTGTCCATGTAAGCGATTGGGTCGTCTCCGAAAGCGCCGGACCAGTCTGTTCCGGTCTTCGACATCCATTTCTGCTTCTCATCTGGATCGACCTCTTTGAGGACGTCGCGGCCTTGAGTAAGAGATTCTTCGTGGAGCGTTTGCACGCGCTCGGGCATCTCTTTCTCGACCTTGTTGGAGCGAACACCTTCCGCACGACAACACTCCCATGTTTCGTATGTTTCGCGGGAGCTGTTGTCCATGACGAATGCCTCGTGGCTGTCGTCCATACCGGATTTGAAGATACCAGAGAAATGGAGGCGTCCAACTTCTTGGATGTCGTCAAGACCAGGCACTTCCTCTGATTGAAGAAGTTCCGGGGTGATCCAGTTTTGTGTCAAGCGATCGGGTGCCTTGGTCTTGTAAATGGGAATATCAAGGGTAGTAGGGTCGTTGTCGATCAACGTGTGAAGCCAGAAAACGGCGTAGGCGTCAGGCTTGCGATGGTTTGCAATGTGGAACTCGAAGACCACAGGGCTGCGGTAGCGGTACTTCACAGGAAGACGAACGGGCTTACCATCCGTCTTGCTGGCCACCTTGTTGAGATCCCAGTAGTAGCCTTGTTCACCTTCACCAAGTGCATGACATGCCTGGCGCCCGATCTTGCCGATCGAGCCACCAGTCCTGAGCTTGATACGCGCGTGGTGGTTATATCCCTTGGCAGTGATACGCTGGTCCGTAAACTCGAAAGTTCCGACAGAGAACCCGAGTTGCTGGGGAGGGAGACGAGTTTCGACGGAGCGGAAGAGAAGACTGATGCGAATGCGTCCAAAGCCAATGCCGCCGTCAAGAGGGTACCAACGAGTGACTTGCGATGAAGTGTCCAAAATGTCGCTGAGCTTCAAGGGCACCACACCGAGGATAGGATCATGCTCTCTGTGTCTGGAATCGCGGACAGTGACAGTGATAATTGCGTTACGCCAGTCGCGAATGAAGCGCTCAGTACCCGCATTGAAGATTGGCTTGCTGCTGACAGCCTTGGCACGAGTACGGTATACAAGCTCATCGTTGAAGAGAATGGTGCAGTAGCTTGTCGGCAGGTCGCTGCCCTCTTCGTCGGTGCCTTCACCAAAGCCTCTGGCGGGCTCGTATTCGCGGCCCTTGCGACTGCCGGTGGTGCCTGTGATGTTCTCATACTCCAAGTTGACGATCTGGTGGATGATAATTGAACAGATTCCGGTTGGCCAGAGAGGATCCGGGGGAGTGTGCTGTACAGCATCATCTTGTTCAGTGTTGACCGCACCCTTTTCGTCTTGCAGTTCGGGAACATCCTTCAGCGTATCAGGAAGAGCCTTGTTCTTGCCATCAGTGCGAAGAGCAGGTCTGAATTGAGGCTTGCCGAAGTAGCCGACTTCCCAACGAAGCTCGCCAGGCATCTCAGAGCCCTCGTCCATTCCGGAAAGCTTCGAGACTTGCGGATACATCTTACCGGGGTGCTGGATCATCTTTTGCATACTCAGTTCGACTTTACCAACGATGTCATCCGCAGAATGACGGTCAGAGTCCCAGAGTTCCACGCTGAGATTCTCATCCGCTTTGATAAGCTCCGGTGTGACCAACACAGCGGCAGTCTCCTCCCAGACAGGGTTCAAGTCATCAGTAATGACGCGAGTGCAGTACATTGGTTTGCCGTACTTGCTGAAAGTGATGGTAATGTAAGGGTCAGATCCGCCCCACTTCGAGCCACGCCTGTCTTGCTTGCTTAGACCGACGGCACGGTGGATGCGGATCCACAAGATACCGATTGCTTGAGTGTCTTTTGTGATGTCGTCGCCCTGCAGCATGGCTCTCATGTCTAGACTCATGCTCTTCGGAGCCACATACATGCTGGCGGCAGCGCCGATGGCGTAGTTGACAAAGTTCGAGATCAAAGGAAGATTGAGAATGTTAGGAGCCTTCTCCATCATAGGCACACAGCCAGCCTGAACATGCGGCACGCCCATAAGGGTGAAAGAGAGAGTCTTCAAGAAAGGTGGTTCCGGAGTCATGGCCAGGCGCAGGCGTACAGTACCGACGAGCTCCTGCAGCTCCACGAAAATGGGCAGAGGCACGCCAAAGAGACCCTTGATACCAAGATAGAAGACCAATTGCATATGCATGTTCCGTGCCTTGTCTGAGGTCCGGAACCCACTAGGTGCGGCGTGATAAGCGAAGCTGATCTCGAGGTTGTAGTAATCACCACCTTCCTCATCTGCAGCGGCTTCCTGCGGGTCTTTGGTCTTCTTGTTCTCTTCGTGGATCGACTGCTTCAATTCTTTCATGTGTGTATCCGGTAGAGCGCGCAAGCTGAGGATGCGGATTGGGTTTGAGCCTTGATCGATCTCCGCCACACGAACATTCTCAATGACACCAGGTACGGAGGCTTGCATGACGTCCTCGAGGGTGTCGCCAACAGCAGCGAACATGTCCGGATTGACGAGGCCCCAGACAATGCCCACAAGGGTGTTCATCCACTCCACGCTTTCCGGAAGCAGGTTGGTAGTAGCGGTCTTGCCGCGTTCTGCTTCGCTCTCCCACTCCATCTCGCGGCCACTTCGAACAAGTTCTTTGATCCAGAGCCAGACGCCGCTTGATACGCAGCCACCTAATGGGATGAGTCCAAGATAGCCACCTCCGAAAACCCGGCCTACGATGACGATCGAGAAGAAGATGCCAACGACTAGCCACAAGCCACGTTCTTCGAGTCGCTTGAACATCGGCTCATAGCTGATGGAGGGTGTAGGGTGGAACAGAATGTTCGTCTTCTCTCCATGGATGGGTACATCGGAAGTGCTGCCCTCCGCGATCGGGTCAGGTGGAGCTGTGATATCTTGCTTCTCTTTGTATTCGGGATTGGCCTGGTGAGGGTCCGTTTGCACAGTTGTGTCTCTTCCAAGATTCGCGTTGGGAACCGAAAGAGTAGGGTTCTTCGCCCTCTCCCTCATCTCCTTGTTCACATCTTCAATGACAATTTGCTTGCCAGTCGTGGGATCTGTGACGGTCTCCTGGTTTGAAGACTGCGGCTTGGCTTCGTTCACGTGAGGCTGAATCTCCTCTCCGCCCAAGCCGCCGGGTTGGTGTGGCTGTTGCGCGCTCTTTTTCTGTGCGTCGATCTTCTTATCGCGCTCGGCCTTGTCCTTGTCGAGGCGCTTGACAAATTCGTCCACGGTAGGGATTTTATTCTTGCCAGAGTACTACAGGCTGTGTCAGTATATCTCATGGATTGCTTCCCACGGCTTGACACTTACATGGCCAGCAGGGAACTGCTGCGCTTGTTCTGGGACTTTCGACATGGCGGGCGAGCGGTCGAGCAGTATGCGTGCCCAAGGAGGGTGGGCGTCGAGCGTATTTCTCAGGACGCAAGAGCGCGAGTAGCTAATGCGATCGGACTGGCACACGCGCACTGCTACTCCCTCAAGCACAGGATGAGTTGGAGAGTGTCGAGGATGAAGCAAAGACGGGTCTGAGGAGCAGTCCGCACAATAGTAAGGCACATGAGCGAGGCACTGGCGAAATCAAGGAAGAGCTCTGGCCGCGCATCGCGGGCGCGGCAGGCAGGCACGAGTGGGACGGCGATGACGTTCAAGATCGCCATCCCGCGCGGTATGGCCGACGATCAACACAATGCCTCATGCAAGGATCTCTGCGCTCATCTATTTGCCGTGGCCCAATGTGTTCTCGCACAGCCCTACGTCGTTGAGCCACAATCGTCGCTATTCTTTTCACCATAACTTGGTATATCCCGAAGATACATTCACTTCCATCTCTCCATGCGATTGCAAAAGGAAGTCGCGTTTCTTGGCAAGATCTACGATGCCCCGCGATAGGAGCATGGGCCTGTGCTTGTTGACGAATCGCGCTTCGATCGCAGGGGTGTGAGCAAGCGATGCCATTCAAGCCATGGCAAGGCGGCTCTGTGAAGAGATAGCAACGTAGCCTTACCAAGACAAGCCCACCTCAGCTCTCAGATCATGAGGCTTAGCGAACAGGAAAGCGTAGGTCCACCATAGAGACTAAGTCTTCGCGTTGACACATTCAGCGCATCCTCCACTTCGCCATGTCTGGCTGTAAAACCACCTTCACGAACTGTCGAGTGTGCAGAGCTGGCCGACTGGTGCATGAAGACCTGATAGTATCAAACGACACAGGCCGGATTCTGGCCAACGCGCCCTCGGAAGGCAACAATGAGACCGTCGACTTGGGTGGAGTCATCGTGGCTCCGGGCCTTATCGAACTTCAGACAAACGGAATGAGAGGCTTCCATTTCACTCACTTCGATGACGAAGGAAAATACGCCCAAAAAATAGACGAAGTCGCCAGGTATCTTCCCAGTACTGGCTGCACTGCATTCTATGCGACGATCCCAACAGTCTCCAGCAACGAATTCAAAAAGGTGAGCATTCTATGACGAGTACCGTCCGTTGTCTGCTACTAGTCTAAGCAACTACCTGTAGATTCTTCCTGCCCTCAGACCCCGGGACATCTCTGCTGCAGCATCAATATTAGGCGCTCATGCCGAAGGACCATATCTTTACCCGTGCAAGAAAGGAGCACATAACTCTTCTCTTTTCCATGCAGCAACCACATCCCCTGCAGAGGTATACGGAGACGTGGCTAACTCGTCCCAAACACTGAAGCTCGTTACGCTGGCTCCCGAGCTGGAAGGCACCGAATCTCTGGTCCTTAAGCTTGCCCAAACTGGTATTCGCGTGTCTCTAGGCCATTCGGCAGCAAGCTACACCCAGGGTCTCGCTGCACTGGAAGCCGGTGCAACATGCCTGACCCATACGCTCAACGCTATGGCACCTTTGCACCACCGCGACCCAGGTCTCGCGGGTCTGGTCACAGCTGCTCCGTCTACTACATCAAGTAGCCCATACTTCAGCATCATCACCGACGGAAATCACCTCCATCCGTCCGTCGCAAGCATGCTCTTCCGCGCCAACCCCAGCAAATGCATCGTCATTACCGACAGCATCGAACTGGCGGGGCTACCAGATGGCACATACCCTGGACATGCACAAATCCCACATCAGCAGACCAAGCAGGGTTCCCGAGTCGTTATCGAAGGCACTGAGACACTGATTGGAGGGTGTGCTGGTTTAGGCGAGTGTGTGCAGAACTTGTTGAATTGGAGTGGTTGTGGGGTCGCGGAGGCAGTCAGATGTGCTACCGAAAATGTGGCGGATTTCATGGGCGATGCGACTCGGGGCAAGCTGGAGGTTGGAAGAAGGGCTGACTTCGTGGTGTTGGGCGATGCAGGGGAGGTCATGCAGACTTGGATTCAGGGCAGAAAGCTCTGGGAAAGGTGAGATAACATGCTCCAGTGGCACTCTTGATCGAGCCTTTTCTACGTACGTACGGGCTAGTGACACCGGCAGTGGCTGCTCTCTTGCTGCTACTGTAATTCTTCAACGCATTCGAAACGCTCTCTGCAATGGCAACTTTGCCGTGAAACAGGTTTGATTGCAGGCCAAAGGATCAGCTACAGCATGGCAGGGTGACCTGGCAGCTTCGAGTACCATTGGGGTACTATCATGAGCTTTAGTAAATACACACCGACCGCTGCCAATGAGAAAGCAGAGCTCCAAATATCCACGAATCCGCTACCTCAGATTCTCCTTCAAGGCCCGGCAGTTGATGCTGATAGCTTCGAGTTAAACGATGATCGACGTCTAGACTCATCCATAGCGTCGGTAGTGATGCTTGAAACTAGGACATCCCTCCTAATTTGAAGCGATACTGCGACTTTGACCTTGCTGAAACCAATGCTCGAGCCTGGTCTTGGCAGCCGCGTACGGAGCATCTCGCGACTTCACGCTTCGCGCACCCACCATCTTTGGAGTTCAGACAACAAACGTCGGACGCGTGACACGCCATGGATTCCCTCGAAAACAGACACGAGTATCAGCTTTCAGTGGCTATGGACCGTGAAACGGTTCACGTTTTGACAATCGCGTCTGGACGCTCTGAAGCGGCGCAAAGGTGAGTACTTAAGTTCTTTCACTCCGTCTCGAATATTTCTTTCGCTATCATCCAACACAAGCGCTCTGGTAGCCTTGCATCCTTTCGTCCTTTCTAGCGCTCTGTGAGCTGCATTCGTTTCCTTCCCTTCGTTCAGTCGTTACAGCGCTCTGTGAGCAGCTTTTATTTCCCCTCTTGTTCATCACCCTTTTTGCACTTTGTACCAACACCCTAGGCCGGTCCTATCAACACTCCCCTTCCAAACATCATGAAGCTCGCCGGTGTTGCCACTGCCCTCTCGGCGTCGGCTGCGTTTGCCGATGCCCGTTGGACGCCTATGGCTAGGCGCGATACTATGGCCAAGCGCGACCCTCTTCCTCAAGAGCAGGAGATGTGCCCTTGCACCCCGGGTTCTGACTCCTCTGGATCTACTGTGACAGTCACAGTTACTCAAAGCGCTCAAACCGTCACAGAGACAATTACCCAGGGTGGATCTGGAGGCGGTGATTCAACCGTGACTTTGACAGAGACTGCCGATGCTGGCGAGGGTCAAACGATCACTATCACCTCGTTTGGTACCACTACTATCACTGCGCCTGCTGAGTCTGGCCAAGGTGGTTACACAACAGTTACTGAGACAGCTCAAGCTGAGGGAGGCGACGCCCAATACATAACGATCACTCAGACAGCAACTCAGGCTGCTGAGAGTGGCAGCGTTGTAACTGTTACCGAGCAAGGCGACAACGGCGGCTCTGGTGGCGTCGTCACTGTGACCGAAGGCGGCTCCAATGGCGATAGTGGCAGTGTTGTTACCGTTACTGAGGGCGGCAGCGACAGCGGTGACTCTGGCTCTACCACAGCCTCTAGCGACCAATCTGCCCCGACAGAAGCGTCTCCTGGAGGCAATGGCCCACCCTACCCGGTGCCTGGCGGCAACAACACTTCTATTGCGCCTTCGGGAACTGGCACAGCAGCAGGACCCAGCTCGAACTTGCAATCATCCACTCTCACTTCGACCCAGCCTGATGGCCAAACCACGACCATTACCGTTCCTTACGACTCTGGGTCTTCTACATCCGAAGCATCTCCCGAGGAAGCCACATCCGAAGTTCCTTCTGATGTCGGACCTAGCTCGACTCTCACTTCTACTCAGCCCGACGGCCAGCCCACGACAATCACGGTTCCTTACGAGTCGGAGTCTTCGACCTCTGAAGCGTCTCCTGAGTCTCCCGAAGAAACCGGTGCGCCTGTTCCTTACCCAGTTCCTGGTGGAAACAGCACAGGACCTGCTCCGTCTGGCACTGGTGTTGAGGAAAACCAAGGCGCTACTTCGACCGCAGATCGCGCATCAAGCACGGGCACAGACGGCGAAGAGGCAAGCAACACTGCCAGCATCTACACTACCACTGGCGAAGACGGAGCTACGAGTACTGTCACCACGACCATGCCTCAGAGCACTGCGGACGCCGAATCCAGCGACAGCGAGACTGCACCTTACCCCGTCCCTGGTGGCGGCAACAGCACTGAAGTTGCGCCCAGCGGAACCGGTGTCTCGACTGCCCCAGCCAGCATGCTCACTGCCCACACTACTACGGATGAGAACGGTGCTGCCACGACAATGAGCACTGCCACAGTCGATGCTACCTCTCCCGAAGAGACCTCTACTCCTGAGACTGGTGATAGCGGCGAGACTGGCGAAAGCGGCGAGACTGGCGAGACAGGTGAAAGCGGCGAGGCTGGTGAAAGCGGAGAGACTGGTGAAAGTGGCGAGTCTGGACAGAGCAGTGAATCTGGCGACACTGGCTCATCTGGCGAGAATGGCCCTGTCCCTTACCCAGCACCCGGAGGCAACAACACTGGCACCGCACCCAGCGGAACAGGCGTTTCCAGCGCACCTGCAAGCACATTTACTACGACTGATCTGAACGGCGCTGCAACGACCATGACGAGTGCTACCGCCGACGCATCCTCTCCCGAAGAAACGTCTACTGGCGATGAAGGCGGCCCTGCACCTTACCCAGTGCCCGAGGGAAACAACAGCACTGGCGCCGCTGCACCATCTGGCACGGGCAACGACAACAACAATGCCGCCACCTCCACTTCCGACGCTCAGCTTGAAGAGGTCTCTACCAGCGTTGCCGCCAGTACTACCACTGAGTATTCGACCTCTGTGAACGGCGACCAAACGAGTGTCTTCCCAATTGCAACTTCAGTCCAGTACTCGACAATGGTTATCACTGGTGAGGCCGTGACCACTGAAGTTCCCATCGGAACTGAGATTCTTTATTCGACTATGACGCTCGATGGAGGAGCCGAGACTAGCACCATGGCGGTTGAGACCCAGACAGCATACTCGACTTCCGTCCAGAACACGCCAGGTAACTCTAGCGTAGTTCCGGTTGCTACCGAAACTCGCTACTCCACTTCCGTCGACGAGGCAGGCTCGAGCACCACCATCATTGCCATTGAGACCCAAACGGCATACTCGACTGTTGTTAGCACAGCAGAGGGCCAGGTTAGCAGGGTCCCAATTAGTACCGCCATCAGTTACTCTACCATGACAGAGGAGGGCGAAGCTTATTCATCCGTTGTTCCTGTCGGTACTATGACCGACTACGCCACCGGAACTGAGACGGCTGCTCCTAACGCTACTCCCAGCGACTCTCTCGTTGATGCAGAGGGAGAATCCAGCGCAGTTCCCAGCGGCCCTAGCGGCAACTCTACTTCCATGGCCACTGGTGGCCCCAGTGCCACAACGCCAGCTTCTCCTTCCTCTACAGCGCCCGTGGATGACAATGATGCAGAGGAAGGCGACAGCACCGCTCCTCCCAGCTATGACACTCCTGCGTCCGAGACTGAAACGGATGGCGAGACTCCCGACAGCTCTACCGCTGGCGATGAGGGTGCCGCGCCTGCGGGAAGTGAAGCTCCGGAATCTGAGACCGAGGCAGATGGCGAGACTGCTTCACCTCCAGGCTACGACACTCCTGCATCTGGAACTGAAGCGGATGGCGAGACCGCGGGCACCTCTGGTCAGGAGGATGAGGGCGCTTCACCTCCAGGCTACGACACTCCTACATCTGAGACCGGAGCGGACAGCGAGACCGCGGACTCTTCTGCTGAGGGCGGCGAGAGTGCCGCACCTCCCAGCTACGAAGCGCCCACACCCGATGCAGAGACCGAAGGCGCAGCTGGTTCGCCAGAGGCATCCGGAGAAGACGACTCGCCTGCCGCCGGTGGCCCTCCTGCTGCCTACAACAAGCGTAGACACGCCAGGATGTTCAGCTGGCTCTGAGCTTGATCTTGGAACGCTACGAGACTTGAAGCGCGGGCGCTGACACAATGTCTTCCAGCTCCTTGCGAAAATTTGTATATATGGTAGATTGGATATGGCCTGTCGATGGTTGCTCATGTTTCCCTTTTCTTTGAAGTCGACGACACTCCTTTGCACGAACATAAAACGCAGAAAATAGACAGATGATCAAGAACGAATCCGAGTTTTCCCTTCTTGACGCCGCTACATTCTTTCACTTATTGACCGACCATGCTCTGTCACCAATGACTACCCAGCCCACACTACGTCTTATCGACAGCCGAGGAGATCGATCACTGTATCGTACGATCTAGCCCCATACTTGACTCTTTTGATAGCGCCTATTTGATCAACATATCCAGAATGCGAAGTGTTGCTGTTTCCTATCCTCGTTCCACCATCCTTCGCCTGATCAGCAGTCTTGTCGTCAATCGCTGATTGTGGCTTTACAAGCCCAATCTCGGCTGCTTTCTTGGACGAATCCAATGTGCTGCGCTCGATGAAGAACATAGGTGCATTCATGTCTTGGTCGAAAGTCAGTATCTTCAAGCTTTATACTATTCTAAGATTAGCTCTAATGTTACCTGCGAAAAGCATATGAAAATCCATGGGTTTCTCATGAGTCAAATTGCTGTGAATGGAAGGCGTTGAAAGAAAGTCGATGGAAAGATATTAGTTGGCAGTGTTAGGAGTGGAGCTAGTTTATGTAGCAAATCATAATTGTTTGCTTATTGATGTATCGGTATTAACCAGTGTCTATGTACAAGACTGTGTGGCACGCCGGTCAATGCTGCGTGACCATGCAGCCTGCTAGACAGAACGGCGCAGCGATGGTAACTACTCGAATTCAAAGCAATGTAGACCTGCAGTCCACTCAAAGAGGTTTGCACATATCAAGAAAGACTACGCTTGCTTTCATCCGTGCGACACTGTAATGCCTTCAAGCTCGAGGTGCGCAGAAGGCATCCGGATAGCGCATATTGCCATTAGACTTCGTCGCTGTTTCTCATTTTGCAGCTGCCCAGCCCGTCAACATCCGCCACATCGTTTCCGCAGGTGCCACGGGGGCATCGGTCGGGTCGACATGGGATGCGGCAGAGGTAGTGCTGCAGATGGGCCAGCACTCACAGGTTCTGTGTCGATTGCCTGCTGTATAGGACGCTCATGAGCCGCTGGCCCGTGTCCGGGCTTGGTAGGGCCAACACTGCCAGTGGAAATGGTAGGCTGCTGAGGCATTTCCGGCTGCGGACCCGGCGATGGAGGCCTGGCAGGAGGCTCTATGTTGGGTGCCCGATTATCGGCAGGCATGTTTGGTGTGTCATTTGTGCCTTTGGCGTGCTCCGCGTAGGACTTTGGCGACGTTTGTGTATCGGACTGGCTATCTGTATTAGGATTGTGATGAATAGGCTCATACCGAGAAGCCGACTCAGAGGCCGGTCTCGTGAAGCACTGGCAGAGATGGCGGAGGCACATGTGCGGTGGCTGGTCAGTGTAAGACGAATCGAGGGCTGCGAGGATAGAGAAACAAGCAAATGCGCAGTATACGAGAGGAGGCTCTTCTTGCCATCTTTAAGGCGAGAGGCATGTTTGCTGGTGTGAGTAAGAAGTAAAGTATGTGTACATGTACATAGGAGGCAATCATTGATCTTGGATGAGGCAGTGGAATTTGGTGGTTGGAGTTGTGCATGCATGACGTCTCAGATCGCCGAGGACCCTCGGACTGGACCGCGGCTCCTTTGACTTCAATTCATGCTCGCATCGCATCAACATCACCCTGCTTGCTGCGCCCGACACACCCCTTGCCGCTCTCTGCACGCGCACTCGCCGCGCTCGAGTGTATTCCAAAAATGCTCAGCCGTGCCGGAGCAGTGCTGCGAGCACGTCCTGCCAACCGACAGGCAATAGCGAGGAAGCCATCGCCCACTTTGTCGAGGAATTACGCCCCAGGAATCAGCACTGGCGGCAAGAAAACGCGGGACAATCTCAACTTGAGAGAGGACGACAACAAGAACAAGCACTTGCCCTTGACTAGGGACCTGGTCCGAAAAGTGACCTCGAAGGACGATGAAGGGCCATTGTTTCCGGGACACACCCAGGACGCTCAACCAGCCGCGGTGGGCGCGCGAACGTCAAATGCCAAACAGGACGAATCTCAGCAACAGCAGCAGCAAACGCAACCGAAGCAACCTAAGACCAAGTGGGCCACGGAGCGGTTGAAAGGCACAACTGCGTTTGGCATCGTCACAACCTCGCAACCCTCTGGGACAGCTCTTCAAGAGCTGATTCTGGAAATTCGGAGATACAAGGCTGGCATACCGTTTGTTGAAGGGCACTCTACGAATATCGTCTTGCTGTTCACACCGGCGTTCGCCCAGTACGCCCTAGACGAGCATGTACCCAAAGCTGTCTTCGAGCGTCTTCGGATACAGTACAAACCAGGGTCAAAGTTCCACATCACCTCTGCGGTGGTCGACCGTTTGCCCAATGGTTCCCAAGAAATCGAAGGAGCGGAGGGTATGGCTTACATGTTGTTCCGGAATGCACATGCCGTCAACATGGGAGAACAGGTGCTCTTTCAAGACTCTACGCAGAAGCCCGGATCTTTGACATTCCAAATGCCTCGGGTTGTGACATCAACCAACAAGACCGTTTGGCAAGACTATGAAGTCCAGCTTCCCCTCAGCCAGACTGTGTTTTCGACTGGCCTTGTATCTACCATGATATCAAGAGAGTACATAACCCAGTCCCAAAAGTTAGAACTTCTTGGCAGCAAGAAACTCGAGAGCCAGACATTGCGCTTCCCTGTGTTGCCCGAGGAAAGTAGCAAGCAAATCGTCCATATGCCGCTGGTGCCTCTCACCCCTTTCCGGAAAATCAACTATGTCATGGGAAACATCATCAGGAAGTTGTCTGCTCAGCGTACGTGGGATCTCAAGTCCGCAGAGGGCAACGACTCAGAACTGATCGAGCAAACCCAAAGTACAGCAGAGGATATGCCTGCCTCCCAAGAACTTGAAGAGGCGGTATCGTCATATTTTGACGCGCTTGGCCTACAGCCTGAAACAGTCAGTGTGTGGGCACTCGTAATACCTCGGACTGCTGATTTGCCAAGAAAGGGTCGAGAACTGCATCGCCTTGGTCATCAGAACCTCCTTACGGCCGACAATAAGGTACTGGCTGCGGCATGGGATCCTAAGAACCAAGCTGCGAGCTCAATGTCGAATGAAATTTCTTTGGTCCTCCGGCGTCTAATCGCGGGCGGCGCTCGCCTCATCAAAGTGCTCTCTGGTGGAGGCGGGTGGGGCAAGAAAGCTGGTCTATTGAGTCTAGACCCCGATGTTGAATACTCAACTCGGGAGCTGCGCAAGGACGACGGTTGGCAATTCAACTTTGACAACTTCGATGATGGAACAGAAGCTGCGGCCGAAGCACAAAGGTCTCAGGCTCTCGGGCAGATCGTGAAAGAAGGCGAAAGTATCATGTTCCTGTTGGCCCCAAAGCAAGAAAATCTGCCAAGGTCCGCCGTTCAAGTGCTGCAGCAGGTTCATGAGAGCAGCCCGCATCTTCACGACAAGCCAAAGTCACTGGACCTTTCATTCGGAACCATTCCTTCCTCGATTGATGTCGTCCCCCAACGGTCAAGCGCAGACCCTGCTGTTTCTAAAATCCAGCACTTCCCTGGCCACTTTGGCATGCTCTCTGAAGGCGGCATGGCAGTGAATATCAGAACGAAGGGCAAAAGCAAGCAAACTAAACTCGACGTGCCTCATGGTCGTTATTACTTCCAGCAGTATGTGGACTTCCATTATCCTGACGCTCGCACGTTCGGCCCGGCGCTCACATCGGGTGGCGGTGATGCCTCTGTCAGCGAAGTGGATCGAACTTTGGTCAACGATGCCGCCAAACTCGTAGGCTCAACCAAGTCGCAGAAAAAGAAAGGCAGGAAGGACAAGAAGGCTCTGGCTCAGGGTGAACCTGAGCAAAAGCGAACATCCGACCTCTTCGAGCAGTTTGCAGAGTATGATGAAAGCGACTTTACGAGCCCTGCCAGCCAACACAAGCCCGAGTCGCACCAAAACGGAAACCCGCTTTGACTCGCCAACCTCGACAATAAGAATCAGCTGAGTGCCGTGTACCGTGATCTGGCAGCCACGTGGCCTTTCCAAGTCCGCCGACACGAGTTCGGCAAGCTATTAGAACGCCATGATGTCGCTCAGATAAAGATCGCCAACGCCCGGTCCGACGGGCAGCGGGCTCACGACGCAGCCATGGCTCGGCTAAGATTGCATATTGGTGGAACACACTGGGCTAAATTATCACGGACAGACAGGAAAGTTAAGTGGGTGCGCTTGTGTTCTGCTTTTGTCAAACACCTGGAACACCTTGTGGAAACTCATGTCAAGGCCAACGATGTGGCTGCCCAAAGGAGGATACGCAAAACCCGCGCGCGTCGAGCTTCGAAGCCAGGGAAGAAGAATCTGCTTTCCGCCTCTGGTAGTACGCCAATCTCGCGCCGAGTTCGCAAGCTCGCTATCGACCAACCGGCCTCCAAATACCTCTCCCGACGCGCACGAGGGCGCAGTGTCCTCGTACACCGAGTCGAGAGCTTGAAAGTTGCGGCGAAGGTTCCGCAAGTGAACGCGCCATATCTCATATCACCCGACAGGCGCCAGCGTCACGTTGATAGGCAGACAATCCGCAGTCAGCGCCGCATGCGACTCTTCAGTCTCAGGGAGGCCTGGCTTCGAGGAAAGGAGGAAAGCGCCATTTCCGGGGCTAACTTGTGGCGTCAAGCCAATGGAGAAGCCGATTCCGCCCCTCCCACAGCTGGTGATTTGACAGCCTGGCCTAGGCTGGCGAGATGGCAGAATGAGCAACTCGCCGATGAGGTAGAGGCTTTTGTTCGGGGATCACGCTAGGCGCGCCATTGTACTGATATGTAAGAATAATGTAAATATGTAGAGTTATATACATGTATTATGGTATACTTGTACATGATTGCGAGCTGGAATCATCTCCAGGAACGGTTGTCGAGCTACCTATCTCGACGTGAGAATGCTTCTGTTGCTTGCCAGTGAGCGCACTGTCGTCAGTTCTACCTTAAGAATGTAATGTTGTGCGCAGCAAGCGATACAGCCTGACAGATGACTTACTCGGGGAGGATGCACAAAAGAACGGGACGGTTCGAAGTGAAACAACATGCAGATTTTCAATCAATAATGACAGAGACGCAGAGACGCAGAGACGCAGAGAGCGACGTGATGTGAAGTTGACGTGTGGCATGCGCAAGTCCCTCTGTGGATGAAATGATTCAAACATGTTGCTCTATTCTAAGAAGATAACCTGGACTAGATTACTCCAATGATTACCAAGCATGCAATAAAATATCACAAAACAGCTCACTGCGACCCTACAGCCGGTCGTCACTTCGCCTCCAGATCTTCTCTGCATCTTCAACCAGCTCCCACACAGCACCTTCGAATCCCCGCAAGTTCATGATAATCCCATTCAATCGACTCTGTCGATCTTGAAGCCACCAGGGACCATGCGTTGGAAGAAGCGCGTGGGATCGTAGCGCTCCGAGACTTCTTTCATGAAGCGGACGTTGTTGGTGCCATAGCTTCCAAGCGGATCCTGGAGCGCTTTCGCGTATGGCAGGTAGACAAATTCCTCCCCGGCGCCAATCGAGTCTGCGAATGCTTGGACTCTGGTGACAGCGGCCAACACCTTTTGCAACACTCGCGGCTTCTGGTCGAAAACCTCCGGGGAAGTCAAGGTGGCAGCCAAGGCGAAATACAGCTTGTTGCGAGGGTCGTGTTCGAGCCCAAGCATGTTTCCTCCCTTCTTTGCGCTGATGTCTGAGAAGTATGTAGGGAGTGGCTGCATTTCGATCATAGTGCTGAAATTCCCTGCGAGCGTAGCGTTGAGGTCGGCGACCAGTTGCTTGTGTTGCTCGAACAGGTACTTTACAGCCCGGGGTTCATTAGCGATCGTGACCGCGCCAGCTCCAACATTGCTAACAACATACCGTCAGTCATCAAAGTATCATTCACGCTTTTCGGGTCAACTTACAGGGATTCGCGGCTCTTATCCAGCTCGGGAGCGCCCACTGCGGCAACACCTGGCAAGGTATACGACTTCTTGCCAGTTGTAGCCAACACTGGCATGCGGTCGAATTTGCTGAATGCCGTACTGTTAAAGTTGTTGACGGTGTTCACTTCGGTAACAGTCATCGTGATGCCAGCTTCTGGCATGTAAGATATGACGGAAACCATTGCGTTTCCGTCATACGACTGATCCAAGTCCGTGTAATCGACGACGGCGGCGATGTATTCGTCTTCGTGGTCGGGTCCGATGGTTCGCCTTTCAAGCGTGATGTTGTGTGCTGGGAAGGTGTCGATGTCAAACCTAGTGACGACTCCGAAATTGGAACTGCCTCCCTTCAGCGCGCGCCACAGATCAGAGTTGCAGGATGCATTGGCATTGACAATCGTCCCGTTTGCCAGGGCCACCTCGTAATTGACGACGTTGTCGCAGGCGAATCCAGTCCGGGGCGTTGTCCATCCAACGCCTCCACCGAGAGTGAGCCCTCCAACGCCCACTGGTGACTGTCTCCCTCCTGTCACACTGACTCCATGGTCTTCCAACTCAGAGTAAACTTCTCCCCAACGAGCTCCAGTCCCAATGCTCGCGATTTTCGTCTCCGAGTTGTAAGTCGTAGCATTCAGATGAGTCAAGTCGACTATGACACCATTTGTGATGCTGTTCTGATTGTCAGAACCGTGTCCACCGCTACGAATGGCGATCTGCCAGTCGCCGGCACCGTTGCCGGCCGAGTTGAGAGCAGCGAGAGTTCGAGAAACCTCAGCACTGTTACTTGGGACAGCGAAACAGTACGGAGTCCTTTGGGTCTCCGTGGTCCAAGAGCCTTCAACCAGGGTTGAGTAGAGAGGGGAAGATGCGAGGTGCACGGTGTGAGAAAAGTTGGCTGAGATGAGAGCGTCACACTGCGGCGAGGTCAGAGAAGAATACATATGGGACTCTGAGCTTGCTTACCGGTTCGAATCCGGTGAGGGATGATGCATTGTGGTAGGCAGTAGGTGCTTGCCCCCTGACCCCGTTGATCAGAATTAGCGAAAGAAGCCCAACGGCCGTGTTGCTTTGCAACGGCATTGTGAAGAATTTGGAAAAGGTGTTTTTCGAGAGATGGTAGAAGGCGATGAAAGTGCTGTGTTGAGCTGAGTGTTACATCGGGCTCACGGCATGCTATATATATTTGGTTGGACTCCATGGTGTCTGCAAAGATGTCGTGTCTGTGCATCTTCAGCTGAACGATCGTCGGTATGTCCCTATGTTGTTTGAAGGCTTAGAGGTTGCGTATCACAGCAGGGTCAGAGCTGCTGCGCTTCATGTTGTCCGAAGATTTCCAAGATATCCACCGCCTTCTACAGCAGCTGGATTATTTAGCAGTGAACCCAAAAGGGGCATGAGAACGCACCTTCGCCCACTTGATTGATCAGAGCTGAGGGTCGATGAGCGAAGATTGTCGCCAAACAAGGCACAGCCACTCCAGTTGCAGCTTCACGCAATGTCGAACTCGGTGCGAAGTCGAACTTGGCATGAAAGTCGGATCTGTCGCTGGCACTTGGTCCAATCCAGTCGCAGCTTGACACAACCTCGAACTCGGTGCGACCTCAATTCCCTGGGACATCAATCCTTCCCGCTCCTTCCCGCTCGGGCCTCATTATTGAAGCCTTCCACGTCGATCTCGGTACGAATCCTTCCCGCCTTCCCGCTCGAACTCGGTGCGAACGTTGCCTGTCCAAGGAGGCCGAGTTGTAGATCTCGACATTGCAGTCAAGCGATCAAAGCGCCAGGGCGAAAGTCGAGTCGAGCGTGGTCGATGCTGCGATTGCGCATCGATGTGCGATACCGAACCACTCAAATACGGGTCTATGCTGTCAAATTTGCAGACCAAGCGAGTATACTGAAATGCCACAGCTGGGGTCAAGAAAGACAAGGCGAGGATGCCTACAGTGTAAGCAAAGGCGGGTGAAATGTGACGAAGCCGTGCCATGCGGCGCTTGTTCACGACGGAAAGAGGAATGTAGCCATCTTGCGCCAGCGCCAGATCCGACGATACCTTCTAATGCTGAGGAATGGGCTATGGACTTGTATGTGAGGCCTTTATCCACTTTGGGCTGATGATAGCACTCGCACGTACGCTGA
Organism: Cladosporium austrohemisphaericum; assembly: GCA_022813715.1. Lineage (NCBI taxonomy): Eukaryota > Fungi > Ascomycota > Dothideomycetes > Cladosporiales > Cladosporiaceae > Cladosporium > Cladosporium austrohemisphaericum. The sequence continues at coordinate 1,367,382 of JAKLLY010000002.1, forward strand.
CACTTGCTCAGGGAGTTGATGCACCACTACGCAACGGCAGTATGTGACATAATAGGTGTACGCGAGGACCTGGTCAACCTCTGGCGTGATTACATACCACAATCAGCCGTCAAGCATACTTTCCTTATGCATGGCCTTATGGCCCTCGCGGCTCTTCATTTGGCACACGTTCGACCGCATTCCTCTTCGTCGCTTTTGCAGAGATGCGATAGACACCAAGCTTTTGCGCTCGAAAGGTTCCGCTCCATTCTATCGTCACCTATCGACCCCGAGCGCGTCGATGCTCTCTTCGCGCTCTCTGCAACATTATCAGTCTCGTCCATGGCAAAAAGCTGTGCTCGAGCAGACTCTGCAACTTTCGACATCAACACCGTCACCGAGCTTTTTATGTTAACGAGGGGCGTAAAGGACATGATACATTTATCATACGAGCGCATTATGGCAGGGCCGCTGGCTACCCTCTTACAAATCCGGCGCCCTACCGACCCTACAGAAGCCAGCCTGCCGTCGGCTGTCTCTGCTCAGTTTGCTGCAGTTCGTCACATGCTGGAGACATATGGGATGGACCCAAACGCCCTCCAGCACTGCCAGACCGCTCTGCTTGAGCTTCAAAGGACGTATCAAAACATTGCCTACATCCTCCGTACGGGAAATGTTGAGCTCGGGGATCTTTCACGATGGCAGGTCATGGTCTCAATGGGCTACATAACACTAGTCCAAGCGCACAATCCACCAGCACTTATTATTTTGGCGCACTACGTGGCTGCGATGACGGCAGTTCGTACTGCCTGGTATACGCAAGACTGGTCAGAGCACACACTACGCGGTATCGACCAAGTTCTGGACCGCACGATGCAACACTGGGTGCACTGGCCCATGGAACAAGCCCAGGATCGAATGAGGACGCTTGGTCCCTTATCTGCTGAGTGAAACGGCACCGCCTCGTGTTTGTCACATTGTGGCCATATTGCTCAGAACGGACTCATCCTTCTGAAGGGCACTGTGTCTCCCACTATGTCACCCGGACGTACAGTGCTCACCATGCAGGGTCATGAAAGATCATGAGTGCTGCAATATTCAACTATTCGCAAACGCTATTTACTTCAAAATTTCAAAATGAGTCGACAACACCCGCTAGCAGCCTCTAGAAGCGATTGAGGGCCTCCAACTCTGTCACCTTAGGCGCAGAGTCTGAACGCTTTTGTTCAATGACCTTCTCCCTCGCAGGCAACTCAAAAATCGCGCCCGTACCATCGAGCTCGGGAACAACGGGTCTGTCATAAGCTTCAAGCTCAGCCAGGGCAGCCGTTGCTTCCTGTGCATTCGCGAAAATGTCGTCATGGGCGCCCATATCTTTATCATCGCTTGACGTCCTCTCGGTTCGAGTACAACGAGCGTTTGGCATCAGACCGGTGCCGCGTTTGAGACCGTCCTTGCATTCATCAAACAGTGTCTCCAAGGTCAGCTTAACCTGCTCTGTCCTGAAGCTCGCAAAGACGTCTTTCCTCGGAATTAGGGCCTTGATGGCTTGACGAACACGCTGGGCATGTCCTTGTGCTGTATAATCATATGCGGCAGCTCGGATACCTGACTCGTCCGGCTGCGTGCCTGTACGAAGCTCCATCTCTTTGAAAGAATGGGCAAGGACCCAGGTCATGTCGCAGGCCATGATGAGGAACAGACGGCATGTCGTTGGAACAACATGTGCAGCGTTGATGCCGCCGGTGACAAGCCATATGGGGCTACCGAGCGTCAGGCCAGTACAGCTTAGTCCAATCAGTTGGAAGGCCTCAGCAAGCGCGAGCTGAACATTGCTGGCAGTTGTACTCCACAGGTTCGCTTTGAAGACTTCCATGGCCGATTCGGCAGTGACATTCGGCACGCCAAAGCATCTCATAATGCTTTTTGTCAGCTGCGCATGGGATACTTTGCGAGTTACTGTAGCGCCTAACAGCATCAAGGTCGTTGCGCTTTGGCGGACCAATCGTTTGTATCGTTTGATGATCTCAGCTTGAGCCATGTCGACCTTAAGATCTAGCCTCTCAGTCTCGTTAGCATATTACGCAAGGGTGCATGAGTGCAAACAGTCCGAACAACAAATAGGCGATTGCTCGCTTTCAGACGTACAACACATCCTACCGGCTGAGGGAGTGATTGCAATGGCGGTAATACGTACCAATGCGGGTGCTCTGCGCCCGTATGTATAGGAGACGCACACGATCTGTGTCAAAGCAGTGTGAAGTCGCCCCGGTCAGCTCAGCGATAGAATCGTCGTCATCTGTGGCAATGTATCAGCGATTATCGATCTTCGTTCCAGCCATCACAATCGGCGCACCTAGGGAAACCGCAAGACAGGCATCTAGCCTCCCTCCTGGCACATTCTGCATCTCGTCGCGTACCAAATCTAGGCGTTGCGTCTGCATCTGATTGGCATAGCTTTCGCACACTTCTTCGTCGAAAGGTCTGCCTTCCTTCTTCAACATCTTGCGTTTCGCACCAAACTCGATCTGCTTGCGTGTCAGCCAGTGAGCGCCATTCAATCGCAGGTAAAGACATACATCTAACAATTGATCCTTCTTGGTTGCCACAATTATGACAGGCACATCTTTGGCGTATTTCGAGACTGCGGAAAACAGCTTCTCTGTTGCAGTCTGAAGGGTTCGAGGAGAGTTCATGTCAATGCAAAACCATATAACGTGCACTCGAGCAAGTAGGGTTTCGGCCGCTGATCTCTCCTTCAAGAACATCTCAATTGCCAGGAACTCATCGTCCGTACCAGCTTCAAATCCGCCAGAATCATGAACGATCAAATCCGGGCGACTCTCCCAAGTAATCTCTTCGCGGACGTCATGGATGCCTCGCGTGCGATGCGAGCTTTGGGTCTGTCCGATTTTGTCAGCACGTTCAGGTTTCGACAGGGCAGGTCCGATACAACTCACCACATCTACACCGAAAGTCTTGTTGATCAATGAAGATTTGCCGACCCCTACGCGCTGTCAGTGGACCTTAGCACACATTAGTATTGGAACCAACATACCTGTATTACCACACACAAGAACCCGAAGTGCTCCGGGATCAGCAGAACCGGAATCATCGTCTTCCTCATCCATCCAGAAGCCCGTGTTGGCGCCGATGGAACCTGAATTGTGCATCATCTTAGCTCTCCAAGTCTCAATGTTTCTTTGCAAGTTTGAATCCTTGGTTTCTAATGCGACGTGAATGTACTCGTCGAGAAGAAGGTAAACCGATGCGTGAATGATTGTTCCCTGTGGCGCCCATCCACAGTAGCCTCGAAGATGGCCGTCTTTGGCGAATGAACTTCTCTGAGTTTTCCCACCGACGGAGCCGAGCCAGGGAGATGTCAGTCTTACAGCATACTTACTCCCTTGAACCCCGGAAGTGCGATGAATGCTACGGAAGTCTGGCATTTGCATAGTAATCCCGTTGTCTGATGCGAAAGACCAGAGTTTGGTTTTGTGCGTCCTCTCTCCTCTCGCTGGCTCCGGCAATAACGCAAACAGCAAGTCGTAGCCGGCAGAGCTTTGGTCTGTGACACTGACAGCCAATCCGCATTTTGTGGCCTCCAGCCAAATCCACTGGCATGGATACAACGCCAACCCACACTTTTTCGCTGTGCCTCCGATATCATTATGCCGACCGACGAAATATGCTTGTTGGAAGGTCCGGCCGTAGTCTTTCAGTGCCAAGTCGTCGAGGTATGCGGGAAACAATAAAGCAGGGCTCAGCGACTCTTTATCTTCGTGCAGCGCCAGAGCTTGTCTCATATTGCGAATCGATCGATTGAAGGATGTGTCGAAAATGTCATCGTTCTTACACTTGATCGGATCAAAGACACCGATGAATTGTATTCTTGCTGCCGGTCTTGTGCTGGAAGGAACGGAGAAAGGTGAGGCCAGACTCGAATTGTGTACGTTCCGCATCTCTTTCAGCATTCTCTTGAAGTCTCTTCCAAATTCCGCTTGACCAGCAGAAGCCATTGCACCGAAGTTGTGAAGCAGGCCAGCAACTGCGCGCACAACATTCGCTCCGCGGCCGAATCCAAATAACCACACCTCATCCTTCTCAGGCAGCAAACGGCTGCAGCGATCGTAGACCTCTTCGATTCGCTTCACGTAGCTTTGGTCAGACGTGCCGATATGAATTCCGCCTTTGGAAACTATATCTTCCGGCCATGGAAGATATTGAACGTCTTGATCGAAAGCTTCCCCTGACACACTGTCGGTGCAGATGCCTCGCTGTATCGACGCATAGAGTCGGTGGACATTTGTTCCCTGGGAAGCTCCACTCGTCGTGTGTGAGGAGACGCCGTCGACACATAGGATCAGTCTCGTCCTGGAACGCGTCATGATCTAAGCTTACGTAGATGAGGACACTGCGGGACTGGCGAGATTTGCTGGATGCTCTGGAGCAAAGGCGTGTGAATACTGGTATGACAGTGCATTCAGTACGTCTTGTTGGGGACTAAGTGTGAAAGATCCGATCCAAAGGACTGGTGCAAGCAGTGGTTTGGAGCAACAGTCGGGGTATTGTTTTGGCACATAATCATATCTGTGATGGCCTACCCACACATCGCGCTGCTGTTTACCTTCCCATCCAGTCGTCCATCGGTGGACTGTTCACCTCGAACTCGGCACGAGAGCTTGACACTCGGCTGGTACAGTTGCAAAGCCAATGATGTGTCTGGCAAGAAAGCCTGTTCTTGATGCTCAATGCCAAGATACCAATCTCGGTCTCGGTACGAATCATGACATCTAAGGTTGCATCTTTCGCGGTGCAGAGCTTCGAAGCCTCGAGATGATGCCATAATGCTTCCGCAATATTGATAATCCAGGGTCTGCGTTTCTGTATCAAAGCTCAAGATCGGATCGCGATTCTCCTACTGCCTCGACATTCATTGTATAAACATATAGGAATAATGGAAAAATTTACTGACCGGCCATGCTACCAAGCAGCATGACCTCTATCTATCTGAACACAAAGCAAGAGACGTAGGCTATAGCAGGTTCGTCATTCAGGGTGATGGTACACGACCATCAACCTCGCCAGAGCGAGCAGCATGTTCAGACCCATGCTCTGAGCCCAGCAGCGTGCTGTGCTGAGACTGCGTATCGTCGGCGTCACCTCTCTCAAGATCAACCTCTGAGCGATTGCGGTTTGGCGCGAGAACTTTGCTGTACTTCTGCTCACGTGCGTCGCACAGCTGCACACAAGTTTCACAGGAGTTGCTCAGCGGATCGCGGCGCTGTGCGAACCAGCTTGCCACGAACATGACGATGACCCACAAAGCTTGCAGTAAGACGAGGTCGGCGATCACTACGGAAATGATCAAGCTGGCCCACGGTTTGCGCTGGGGAACCTGGCATAGGTAGTCCGTGACGAGGATCGAAGGGTTAACGACGAGGGAGAAGTCCTGCCCTGAAGAGGCATTGTACGGATGGTATGCGGGTCCGTTAGCGTAGCTTTCTGTCGGTATGCCTCTGCTGTTGATGGGCTTCAGGTCTTGGCTGGCAATGCGCAGCTTTTGGGCATCCGATAGGATGTTGTACTTCGTGCTTTGACCGAGATCGGTCCACATGGTGGACAGCAAAACCTTGCCCAAGAAATCGGCTTCAGGCCAGATATCGAATGAGGTAGATACCGGGCTGCGTTTTGTCAAGTAAGAACTGGCGACCCCTGCGGTGTCCAATGATGAGCTTGTGGCACTAGCGACATCTGAATACACCGATGTTGCAGCATCTGAGCTTTGAGAGCCGTATGCGACTGGTGTCGGTTGTGAATCGTCATCGACAATGGTTGTACTCGCGGTTTCCGCACTTTCCAGGATCGAGGGACTGTCCACAGGATATCCAGAAGCTGCGGGGAATGGAGATGTAGATATACCGTTCCCGTGTTCACCGGTTGCTTTGGAGGATGGACTTGAAGTGGCTGCGGTGTCTCTGGCAGTCTGGGTCGTCCATGACAAGGGATCACCTCCGGCGAGTGGTGCTTCAAGGTACAAGGCACGAAGACAAAACTGAGGATCCTCTTCCGTGAAAGCCGGGTTGGGCTCAACGTTGACGACTCCACTGACGTAGTCTGTTGCCCTTGCCTCCATTGAATCGACAACGTTCCACCATGCTGAAGATAGCAAGGACTCTCCCCACCATAGACTGTGTTGCGATATATTTTGACCAGGGAAATGGAAGGTCTGGTTGGTCTCGAAAGCTGATCGGGGTAGGAGATTGTAGCTTGCAGTCAGATTGACGAAGACAGTACCAGATTCTGGGTTCTGGATTTCGCAGTATACCCGCCCTTCGACGTCCGCTCCCCATCGAGACGATTTTACCTGCGGAGCACTTCTCCCTCCTAGATAGGAGTCGAGGTAGATGCTAGCTGAGCTAAATTTACAGTTCTCCAGCAGGTTGCTTTTGTACACCAAAGATGGCAGAGAATGTCTGTCGGAATTCGGAAAGTGGGCGACATCAGTGATAGTCCAAGTCAGCGCGCTGTTGTTCGTGGTTGTTGTGCTTCCCACTGGCAAGGATGCCGATTGACAGACCGGCTGGTTACTCCCAATGAATACCGAAGGCCAGTGCTTGAGCCACGGGTCAGATGCAGGCCATGTGGTTGCGTTCGAGTCCGGAATGTAGGTTGCTTGGAGAGTGAAGCCGGAAGAGACATAGCTCACTACGGAAAACAAAGCAGTAGCTGTGGCCAGTCCTACGGTAACTGCCGGGGTCAGCCATCGGTACGGATAAGCGCGGGTGACGTTGTATGTCAATGTTGATGAGTACATGCTGGAAAGTAGTGTAACGACGGGCGGCAAGTGAAACGACGGTGGGCCTGACGGCGGCAAAGGTTTCATAAGAGAGACCGTTTTATCAGCCTTCCACAGGCTGTGTAAAACATCATCGAGGTGGCTTTGCGTATCGACAAGCTATTCTTGACAAGTACTGATCAGGCTCGCATGAGGCTGCAGGTACTCATGCGCAGATGACAAAGCCATTGTGAGTACTTGTCTGGGCAAAGGGCGATCTGCCCACACTGGTGATGCGATCCTTCGGCGCCTGAAATGATCCATATGGACATTGTAGCCGCGAGAATGTGCATTTGCACATATGATGCTTCTCGATGTTTTTTGCCTGCTGAAAGGCGCTGAGGGCGTGTCGCGTTCCAGGTCGTACTGCTGTTTTGGTGATTTGTACATCCGCGGCTGTGCCGCCCCAACTCATGGCCTGCATAACATTCACCACTTGCATCTTCATCGCATGCAACCAACACTGCAACCTTCTATTTTAGCCCCAGACAAGTTGAAGGTTGCGTCAGGCTATGCATGCACAAGTCTACTTGATGCATCGCGACTGCGATGGTAATTTAGACTGGGAGTCGCTAGTCAGTTCTCGAATGCGACACCGTCTTCTTGGCGACGCATTTGTTGATCTCGGGTCTCCGCGTCGTCTGAACCCAGGATGTCTAATTGAGTATTGGCTCCATTGGGCAGCGATGTTGAAGCTGGAGGTAGGTTGTGATTGATCACAAGGGACAGTTTGCATCTGCAAGTGGCGAGCTCCGCCTCCACGAATATGGCTTGGCGAGATAAGTACTGCATCTCAGCTCAGCCTTCTTCAAAGCTACCTTATCTTTACCTTAGCCCCCTAGTCACTTTAAGCAACATTACGCAAAAATTATCTATATATACATTCTTAAAGTGACGACTTCCACATACGACCATAGGTCAGTGAGAACTGGGCATCCCGTCCGCTCTGCCATACATAAGCACTGAACCGGGCGACTAGTACTAGAGTGGGTGACCATCTGGGAATCCCGCCTGTTGTATGTTTTTGTCTTTTTGCTTCCACATTACCAAAGTCATCTCAACCCCGCCTAATTTTTAAATTTGAACAGGTGGCTCTTGCATGGAGTGCATGTGTGCAGTGTACTGGTCGTGTGTGCTTGCAAAACGATATATGCTGATGGGTATTGTGTGCTAGAAAGTTGGTGCATGCAATATTAAAAAGAAAACGAAACGCTTGTATATTATGCTTTTGTGGACTTTAGACCTTGGTCATCAAGCCCAAGCCGCCCTTGGCCACTCTCGATGAAGCGATGACGAGAGATCCAACAATGACGAGTACGCCTCCAAATGTCCACGTCTGTGGGAATCCAGTTGCGTTGAGAATCTGTCCAGAGATTGGGGTGCCAATCAGTAATCCGATGGAGACGACTACAAGGTGATGTTAGCTGATGCTTCTTATTGGTAAACGCGACACTATGGTGGTGAAGCCTACCTGTGAAGCACATTCCCATTCGGGTGCCGATCATGGCGCGGTTGGCTGTCAGATGTACCAAGATAGTAGGTGGTAGCGAGACAAAGCTGCCAGAGAAGAAGCCGTAGAGTGCGCAGATCACTATGACAGGAGCCAGGCTATGCGCAGCAATCAGGCACAGAGCCAAAATGCCAGAAATCAGAGCGCAAGGAATGATCATGTTGAGCGGACCAGTACGGTCTGCGATATAGTTGGGAATAATGCGGCCGAAGACGGAGCCCGCGTTCAGGACTGAAAGCAGGTAGAAGGCCATATTCTCGTTTGTGATGTTGGTTTGGATGGCGTAAGTTTGGACGTAGAAGAAAACGACGTAGAGTCCCATAAAGCCTAGGAAGGTTCCGAGTACGAACAGAGCGTACGCAGGCTCCTTGAAGGCCGGCAGGTCCAGGAACTTGCGCCGCGAGTCGGGAATAGTGCGAACGCGCAGCGTCAGATTTGCAATTCCAAGGCCAAAGAGGGCGATGAAACCAATCACGCGGGTTGCCCAAGGGAATCCAATAGTGGGTTGCAGGCGGTGGAAGACAATGGGGTAGATGACACCGCCTAGAGACGATCCAGATGCAGCAAGGCCCATCGCTGTGGCGATTTTCGTGCTGAAGTAGGTCGATAGGATGGCAACACCGGGAACAAAAAGACAGCCACAGCCAATGCCAATGCAGATGGCTTGTGCAAGGACGACCTGGTAGTAGCTTGTGGCCAGAGAAAGCATCATCTGGCCAAAGACCACGAGGAACGATCCAACGAGCATAAGCGAGTGGACGTACCCGGCGTCGTAGATCGATCCGGTGATTGCGCCTACAAACATCAGGAGGAATGCTTGTATGCTACCAATCCATGAGATATCGGAGGGTGAGGAGTCTGCGAGAATGCCGGTTTCATAGTAGGCCTGGTACGTTCCTAATAAAGCATTATATAAACAATTCGGCATACGATAGCAGTTGGTGGTTTGCTGTGGACTTACCAAAAGTGTTGACGATTCCCCAAGAATTGAAGAACAAGAAGAAACTGGCCAGAACCTGCAACCAAGCCTTCAATCCACCGTTAGGCACGCTGCGAATATTGTTCACAGAAGGCTTGCTAGACGGCACACGACTCATCGAAGCTCCAGTGCCAACCTTTCGTAATCCAGCACCATTGGCCTCGACATCCTCACCATCATGCACCGTGAACGGAGGCTCAGCGGCTTCCAGAAGATCCTCCTGCTGCTCGGTCAAATGAGGATATTCAGCACTCTCCTTGCCACCCTGGTGGGTAGGCTTCTCCGCGTCTTCGAACGATGAGTCGGACATAGTTGTTTGCACGAATCAAGCGTTCCGATCCAGTCCAGTAGTCCAGTCGCCACCAAAGATCCGGTCTCAGGTCTCGTATCCCAAGCGTCGATCCGTGAGTTTTCTAGCTTCTCCAGACAGAGTAGATCTAGTTCGCAGGAGACAGGTCAAGGGTTCCCATGCAGTTTATCCTAGGGTCAGGACACTTCGACAGGGGAAGAGGTAGCTATGCCAAACAGAGACAAAAAGGACTGGCCACAAAAGGGAATGGGAGCATAGGACAGGGACATGCTCCGGAGGAGGACCGCAAAAGACCGGCAAAGACCGAAGTACCGAGCGGAGAAGCCGTTTCGCAAAAAACGATTATGAAGCACTCGATAAAGGGCAGCTTTAGGGGCGCGTAACAGACGGGCCAACGACCCGTAAAGGCGCCATCGCCCATCTGCTGTGCCGGATAACCGGCGGAGGTATGCTAGACTGGCTCGGCAAAGGCTTGGTTGATATGCATAACCCTAAGTCGTTGTGGTTTGAGACTCGATTCAATTCGATAATCACTGTTGGATTATTAATGGCAGAGGAATCCACTGTGTTGCTGACGACAGTCCTTTGCCTCCTTTGGTCTGTCGATGATGTTGTTGCGACTGAAACATGTGCGAATTAGCGTCGGCGTGTATGCGGCGATGAACGGACGAACCCTTTGCCGGGGATAAACGGGCTTCACGTGCAAGTACTGTAAGTCATTTGACATTTGACAATCGAGTCAAAACGACACTGCTTATTATTGCTACATCGAATGATGATACGTGTACATTTGCTTAGCATGCTGTTTGATTACCGGGCTTATGATGAGTGGAAGCAAATGGTGAGTTAGCATTCTAGCATCCCCTTGAACGCTTCAAGTCCATGAAGATTGAGCTATATTCATAGGCTAGCTACAGTACTACATAATAGGTAGGCCATCAATACGCATTAGGTACAAATGCCTTTTCCACCACCTGGCTACACCCGCCAACGCAGGTGTATGTGGCGCAAACGTTTTCTGTTTTCCAACAAAACATCCTTTCCACGCCGGTGACCACACCCTCTGAGGGCATGACCTCGCCCTTTGTTTTTCCCAGCCCATGTTCCGATATCCCCATCATTCTATGCTACATTTTTTATGTGTCTTGGAAGACACATCCCATCCCAGGTTTAGTCGACGTGCGGCGCACAGTTGCCTGCATCGCACCAGTCGTAGGCCAAACTCTACCCGCTCGAACGCCTTTTGGAGTATAAGAAACCGCAGCACGCTTTTTCTGCAGCCAAATAAAACACATTGTAGCTCATGTCCCATCCGCTTGCTATGCCTGAAATCCAAGAAACCGCAAATAACATCGCAAAAGTAAAAAAAAAAAGAAGATGTGGCATCGTTTTACGCGTTGCCGGCATCCTCAGATGAAGAAGGTGGTGTTTCCACACCTCGCTTCCTCCGGCAGAGTCTCAGGCCAAGCCGACCTTGCCCGGTCATTTCGACGCTCTCCTCCCAGTACAGGTTTGCCACGTGATCCTGCTCGCCTACACGGGCGGATGGTTTGCGCGCCTTCAGACATCTCAGCCTTCTACTTTCCCGCTCCACGATTGTTTGGCGCATGATGCTTCCGACGGTCTCAGGTCCTAATCTCTCTGCCAGAACCGGGTGCTCGAGGAGGAACTTGAGCAACGCAAAGGGCAGAGAGAATAGCAGGCTGGAGATCGCAGTAGTCACAGGCGAGGGTCGTGGGGCGTTTGCTTCCGCAGACGGTAACTCCCCAAACCGAATTTGGCTCAGACGTGGATCCGCAGAACGTGAAGACTTGTTCTTCTCGTGCTGTTGCGGTTGTTGTGGCGGAAGCGGCGGAAGGCGAGGCGAAACGTCGAGCTGAGGCGCGGCAGTATCGGGATAGAAGTCGGGCGGGAAGCTGTTCGCCACGAACTGGAACATACTCTGGAGAAGTGGGGTGGCGAATGGGTCATAGGTTGGCGAGGTCGGACAAGACTCCTTGTGGGAATCGTCGCTCGAGGTCGTGCTGCTGCGATCCTCACTGCCATCGTCTAGTGTCCAGCCAGGCGAAATGCCACCGTCGAGACCGAATTCCAGAGCCGTGGGCAACGTATCCCATGTCATGGCGTTGGTTGCCACGTTCATACCTCGCCAAGCAATAGCTGGCATCTCTAGCCATGCACCCATAGCAACGCGTTGCAAAGCCTGTTCCATACGTTCGACTTGAACAGATACAGGCTCGGTGAATGAAAGAGATGGGCGGTGTTGTGGATCAAGTGGAGGAAGCTGCCCACCGTAGATGTATTTTAGGCACTCGTTGAAGGTATGCAGACTCAAATACTTGCCCGGTAGGTGGACATCGAGTTGCGGCCTCGCGTTGTCATTCGCATCGTGGATCAGCCGTAAGAGCGTCGGGCTGCGAGCCAGAATGAGCTTGTGAGCGTCGATTCTCTGCGTGCTAGCATCCGTGTCGTGAGAGATTTGCAGAGAACAGTCCGTCAGGGCAGGCTTCGAGAATTGAGATCGGACGTGGTCACGAAGCATTTGTGCATTGTCCATGTCAAGCCTGAACTCCGGAGGCGGTATCGATTGTTGCGGGGGAGGCATCTGTCTGCCAAACGGCGGCTGACGGAAAGGCGGTTGGTTCGAGAACGCAGACTTCGGCTCCGGGAAAGCCTTTGGACCTCCTGCCTGGTCGGCCGGTGGGAATCGCATGTCCTGACCTACCCGAAGGGCCTCAGCATGCACAGACCCCGGCGAAGCGGAGCGTGAAAGCGCTGAGGGCACGTTGGGTTGTGTGGACTCCATAGATGCAAACGACTCTTGACCAGGATAGCGATACTGCGGCTGCATGTGCGGTGGAAATGAGGGAGGTTGCTGCATGGGGTAGAACCCACGGGGAGCATTCCAGGGTTGCGGCGGCGGCGCATGACCACCAGGAGGCATAGGGTATGCTTGAGGCTCGGAGAAGTGATGCGAGTGGTTGACGGGAGGGAACGGCTGGGGTGGGAATGGCCTCTGCATTTGCTGTGGATGAGGTGGACCAAATGACGAGCCTGCAGTCGGAGGAGGCACCGGTGAAGATTCAGAAGAGTCAAGGTCGCCAAAGACGATGCTGTTTGTGCTAGGTCGTGAAGGATGAGTTTGTGGTTGAAAGGGCTGGGGTAGCTGGCCCGGCCGTTGAGACGAAGGTGACCAGTGCGGTGTATGGTGTCCTGCCGAAGGCACGAATGCGGGAGGGAGCTCAGTACGAATGTTGGAGGGTTTGCGCGAGGTTGTCGCATCGACAGCGTTTACTGGCGCACCAGCGTTGGTGTGGGCGGGCGACTGAGGATGAAGAGATGCAGGTAGCGACTGCTCCGGCACAGCTCCATTTGAGGGAAGCAGCTTTACGCTGCGCTCCGCAAGGTGAGTTGGAGGCATTGGCGCATTGTGTTCGCTTCCCGTGTCTAGAACAGCGTTTGCATCGCCGTTTGTCTGCGGCGTTGCCGGCTGTCCGTTTTGCTGCGCAGGAGCAGTCACAGCATCTTCGCCCGTGGCGAGACGCTCAGCCAGCTCTTTCTTCGCAGGAGCCTCGACTGCTGGATTTGAGGTGGTCTGGGTTTGAGGCTTCGGAGCGCGAGGTTTGCTTAGAGGCAGAGGAATGGCCACGCGACTGGGCGCGGCTTGCGAACGCTTGCGATTGTGCGATTGTTGAGTCGAGCCATTGGCGGGCTGTTGCGGCGTCATTGCCCTGCGATCGTTGTCGGCGTGGTCGTGTGCGTTGCGATCAACGAAGCTGTCGCTGCTGTATGATGATGGAACTTTCTGGTGATGGATGGATGGAATTTGTCAAGCGGAGAAACGGGCGACTCCAGGAGACGATGGACGGCGGCGACGAGGGTGTGTAAGTGAATGAATGAAGTGAGGTCGAGTTCTCCTGGAGTGCCAGATGCGTTGCTGATATGCGGATGTCGGAGGATTGCTGAGGGCGAGGGCGGCGGTGGTGTTGGAGTAATGCGATGGCTCGACGTTTGACACTCGTTTGACGCCCGTTTGCCTGCTAGCCCGTGAGCACCTCCGCTTCATCACCCATGACTCCGCCAAAGCTTCATTCAACGGCAGGCACCGCTGTGCTTGAGGCCTCCCCCTCCCATTCAATATACCACCAATTCATGTATCTACACCATCAATATTCGCTAACACAACTGCGTACTTCACAAAAGGGCAATAACGTGCCTGGAAACCCGCAGACTGCCTCGACAACACCGCGCATGGTCAGCAATCATGGTCTTCGGCATGTCATGTCACGGCATTGACCACGCACGATTTGCTCGTTCCTTTCATACACCATACACCATGTTCGTTGGGGACATATCGGCAAGTATTCGCACGTGTCTCTCCTTCTGTATACCACCCCGACCATGAACGTCCCGAGAGGCACTTTCCCACGCCACGCTAATGTCTCCTGCCTTGCTTTCATCTCATCCACCCGTGCCTTCTCCCACCAAGATATCACCTGATAACTCCTCAAGACATCTGCTCTTCTTTCATCAGCATTACACCTGAGATTACGCCTTCACGATCCACCCTGATTCCGTCCCTCGTGTGCTCCCTGTTCGTATCATATACTTCACCTATCCAACACAGACCAACGCCGAGTCCGCACAATGCTTCGACACCGTGATCAACTTCTCACCCCGCCGCACAGCCTAAGAAGGCGGCAACAGACCCAGAACTCGGAGGCTGGCCCTCTGGATTCTCAGGTTCGGCCAGGCAACGTACTGCGTGGATCTTCGAACGATGTCCTCGATCTGAGTATATGCCACCCTCGGCAATTCTTCAGTGAGTGTCTTGAACACCTCTCATACATTAGTTCAGAAGACCTAACATGCTCTTACAAGGCAATCGCTTTTCTGCCCTCGCTACACCGCCACCATTCTCTGTGGCTAAACCATCGTCTCTGCCTCGTGATCTACATACTACCAACACTCGACGCACCCGCAACAGCCGTGGTACCAAGGAGGCCAAAAAGCGTCGTGACATGCGGAGAAACAGGCGCAAGATGGCTGCCCAGTTCTTGGATCAGCAGATCAGCCAGGCAGTGGACGAGACATTGACTAAAGCCAACTTCCCTGCACCTCCACCACCTAGAGCGTGCCTCCTACCCGCTCTTTCTGCGTCAATGTCAACCATGCCTACCGCTGGCTTGCATCTTCCCCAGCCTGCGCATATGTCTTCCACGCCGCCAGAGCTTCCGTTTCCTGAATTTTCTGCCTTCGATCTTTCGACATTTCCGCACTTGGCTGCTTTGTCGTCAACACCGCTGCCACCGCGGACACCGACCCCGTTCCGTAACTTGCCCAAATGGTGCCCAAGGATACCTTCCCTGACGCTTGGAGATGTCTGGAGAGATTGTTTGCCTACGTTCTACGATCTTTCCTCGCTGCCAGAGCCTGTCGAAACTCAACCTTTGTCGAAAGACGCGGGGACGGATGCATGCAAAGACCTGCAAGTTTGGCGTCCTACTGGAGCAGGCATTGGAAGGGAGCGATCGAGGTTTTTCCCTCCAAGAAGCTTGTTGACGGCAGGAGAACAGGGGCTTGCGGCCGAGATGAAGACGAGGGTGGCTCGTGTCAAACTGCCGCCGCCGGTTGGATGCCGGCTCCATGAGCAAGACGAAGGTGTTGACCCTTCTCTCTCGACGCCCAAATCCATCATCACACAGGCGGCCATTGCGGCGCTTGCGGAGATACATGGCTCGTTCCCTGAACGTGACCAGAATCAACATCACCGATACAACACATCCCATCCAGATGAGAACAATGTCGATGCTACTGCAAGTATGATCGCGAGCTCGTACAGCAACGTCATCAACGAGACTACATACGCCGCGCTCTGGAGTATCTTTGCGTCTGCTGCGACCAACGGAAGTTCGCTCGCCAACATGGATCAAGCTCAACCCATCACGCAATGCACCTTCGGGAACACTCAGAAAGAGGAATCGTCAACAAACGGTGGCACAACGCAGTACGATTTTGATCAACCTCCGCCGTACGAACTTGACGCTTGTGAGACCGCGATGCCTTACGTACACGCCAATAGTCTGATTGGCTATTCGAACGGGGCACAAGACACTATGGTCTCTTCCTACCACCAATGGCGAACGTCCTTAGTCGATTCCGGCGTTGACCTCCCGATTGTACGTCTTGCAGACTATAAGGACGTTGGTCTGAACGAGCTAGTCGTCGATCACGACATGATCAGGCCCGCCGATGCGACATTCGCAACTGATGTGCCCTTGCCATGTTCTCTGCCTCCAACGCCGCCAGCGACGCCTCCAGCCTATTCCATCGGGGACATCGCAGCCTTGCTACCCATCGACTGCGTTGCCGAGGCCGAGTACCACTACTCTGATGCGCATTACTACAGCGAGCAAGCGCTCTTCGCGCAATCGCCACCATCGCCAGCGCAGAGCACGGCAACACTGGGGAATGAGCCAGACTGTGGCTCGATCAATATCGCCGACTTTCTGAAATTGGGCCACGCGAAGCAATGCTGGTGTGGATATTGCGATAAGAATTCTTACGGTGATACAGTTGGCGGAGCGGGCGTCTCGTCCTCTTCTTCAGTCACACTCGCTCGCCAAGACTCTGACGACGACGAAGAGCTCAACATCGATGAAGACTCTGCCCTCTCGCTTCTTCTCAATCACAGTGTCTCCGACTTCGATGACGACAAAGACCTTGGAGAGCTGGTCAATCCCGCCGACACACGCAATACGCCCACGAGTCCAGGGAATTCTATCGATGATACGGCTGAAGACGACGGCTGGCTTCTGTGTCCACCGCCGGCTACAGAGACAGCCCAAGAGCGCCGAGTCCACAACTCTATCTGCCATCCTCACCAATCTTGCACCGCCAAAGCCCGCAAAGGTCCTCTACTCCAACGATAATCATCACCTCGTCCGATCCGTCAGTAGACTGCCAATCGGACGACTACATCGCTGTCCCGCCACCTTCGTCGACCGGTACTCTGGGTAAAACACCGACCTGGGCTGAGATGTTCCCGCGTCGTCCGAGCCCTACATGGGAGGCTGGACTCATCAAGTACGGCGACGAAGGTCTCGGATGTGGTTTCGCCAATGCGATTGAAGGGAGCTGGAGGTGGGGTCGCGAAAGCGAAGAAGAATGGTGGGACTGGGCAGTCGAGGAAGAATGTTGAAGCGATCATGGACTTGTGCGAGGCATGAACGATGGCTGTCAATGTTTTTACAAACGGACGTTTTGACTTTAAAGGCGCGGGTGGCATGTTTGGCGAATAGAGTGATACATAGGTAGAGCAGTTGGTCTTCCAATCATATCCTAAGAACATTGCAAATTGATTCGGACAAACTTTTTCAAGTCCAACATTTCGATGGGATTCATGCTTGACAGATAGTGTGAGATAGGTGACAGCGACTGCGTGTTTCTGCGCTATGTAAGACCTGTCATAGGTCATGGTGTGTACATGAATAGTAGTAGCAAAAGGCCCTGTTGTAATCATTGGGAGCATAGTCATCGTGAGCGAAAGAAGTTCAACCCAAGAAAATCCCGTAGCCAAGTCGTATGAGAGGAAATTAACACCAAGGAAACAACAAGAGCTGAAGGAGTGCTTCAGCATCCAGCATCACTGCACCCTCCTTGGCATGATCCGAGAAGGTCGATACACAGGGTTGTTACCCGGCAGCTTGTCGACAGGTCCGTTGAGTCCAATCTCCTCGTTAAGGTCGTCTTCCTCTGGGTCCAAGGGAGTCGGATCCGGCTCATCGCCAGTCAGGCTACCGAAAGCACGCCACGGGCAGTTGTTGTTGTCGAAGCAATTGGAGAAGCTGTCTTCGAGCGCTTCTTCGTCTTTCCAGCCGGCGAAGAAGTCGGCATGGAAGCCGAAGCCTGTCGTGTCGCCGTTGGAGAAGACGAACTTGCTTCCGTCTGTGAGACCGTCGAGGCCAAAGCCGAACTCGGCACCGATGTTGATGATGGCGACGGGGTGGGTGGAGGGACACATGCCACCCTGCGTATCGCCGTGGAGCTCGGGGTCGGGGTAGGACATATGGGAGAAGTGATCGTCAGAGTCGAGGTTGACGCCGTCCCAGCATGATGGGAAGCGAACGTGGCCTGCGATACGGCGTCCGTCGAGAGTCGAAGGAACGCCGTAGACTTCTCCGCCGCCGCCTTGCATCAAGATTGCAGCTTGACGAAGGTCTGACTTATCAAAGGTACGGCGGTTCGTGTCGCCTGCGACGACGCGGAGGCCTTGCGGCGGCGCGATGGCCTCGCGCACTCCGGTGCAATAGCCGGGTGCATCGGCATCGTAGGGGCATGAGAAGTTGGTGTAGTAGGCCGCCATGCCTTGGAACGGAAGAAGATCGAACTTTCCATCGTCCCTGATGCGGTAGGCTGAGGGCGACCAGTAGCTGCTGTGGTCTGTTGCTTTGTCGCAAGTAGTGCCGTCGCCAGAAGCGGCGGCATCGTTTGCTGTCATGGAGCGCGAGAAGGCAGTGGAGCCCACTACGGCGTGGACATGGCCTGAGGCTTTACCAGGTGAAACGATTGGGTCCGATCGCTCCTGGGTAAGCGGTGCGCAGTTGACGGTCCAGACGTTGGACGCAGAGGCTAGTGAGAGGGTGGTGGAGATAGCAAGGAAAGAAGACAACGTTTTGGAAGGCATGTTGAACAGTGAGAAGGATAAAGACCAAGGGAGGAGTCGAGTGATTCCAGGATGGGATTGAAATGAATGGACAGGTGAATCAAACACCCTGTGTGGCTAACGAAGGGAGCGTGCAAAGAAACGAACGCATAGAAGTGAGGAGCGGGACTCGCTTTATGTCCTACCTGAGCGACGTTCAAGAAGGATGGTGGTAAACTCGGGCTTGGTGGTTTTCGCTCATCTCCCCGATGTGCCGCCACCACACGCCTCTCCTGATAGAAAGCCAAATCGAAAGGGCAGTCGTGGAGTGGCAAGTGTGAAGATCTGGATCGTAGATCATCGCTGAAAATTTGCGAGCCAGAAAATGGGCGGCAGATGGCTTGTGACACTGATGCGATTGGGCGATACCGTGTACTCATGCAAGTATCCGTCGGTGATGAAAGACATAAATGATTCTGCATGCGCGCGGCTCTTGTACTTGTTAGTAACGTGAGCATAGAATCCGGGGTGGTTGCAAGAGCCGAAATGAGCGGGATTGGCGCATGCAGAAGGCTGATGTTCGGGTCCAGACCAGGAAAAGACGCGCTCTGGCGGGCGGCTGTCGCTGCGCTGGAAGACGTCTTGTGTCACTGCTGATGCGAGGCGAGATGATGAGTTCCACCGCGGAGCCTCGTCTCGATGGCCATGTCTCGGTAGATAGAACTCTACTTGACGTGTAGAAGTAAAAGGGAAAGAGAGACAAAAGGCTGGAGGCTGCGGAAGTGAAGTCAATCGCCATTGTGGAGCACTGGAACTTGGCTTGAATTGCCGACGACGACACACTTGAAACGTGAAGACAAACCTTGACTCCTCACAAAGGTCGCGGACTCAACACCGACGTGTATGCCGGAGCGCAGTCGCTACTTTTTGTTATTGCTGTGCCTCCTGTGAATTGATGAAAAGTTCTCTCGCGAACAAGGCCGACTTGGCGGCGGCTCAGGGGTTGTTGTCGCACACATGCAGTGTCACAGTAGTCCCGCCGAGAAACGCCACTCCGTATGTTGTGTTGCTGCATAAGGTAAGGTAGGGAACAAGCTGGCATTTGTTCGTCTTAAAGAGAGACCATCTCAGCTCAGCCTCGAGGTCCGCCACAATTGACCCTCAGAAAGTGTGTTCCCTCCCAAGAACGACGGTTGCAGCATATTGAAGTGGACTCGCACAGACTTATGATCAAACATTGATAATAATACAGTTGAGCTTCTCGTACGGTAGCTTGATGGCATCTACAATGCTATCCGTATCCGGTCGACGGGTTGTGTTGCGCTTGATGAACAATACGAAGGTCTTCCGCAATGTTGGCCATTGTTCTTCTGAACCTGCCCACAGTGCCGAAAGATACATACTCGGCTGACAACATCGCTGCAACTCTTCCCAATGCAGGTCCAAGCATAGCTTTGCAGAATATTGCTGGTTTGCTCTTACTTTGCGCCATTTGTTCGACCCAACAGTGACATTCCACAAAAGCCAAGCATGCAGGTCCCTCGAACAATCCAAGCCATCGCGCTTGCCGCAGCTATCTTTACGGTCTTTACGTCTGCCTTGAATCCAACCCACGACGCCGCTTCTCGATGTGTGAGTGCAGCAGATTTCCATCGATGATCCTCGCTGACGTTCAGAACAGTGCTCTAAGCTCGCATCTGGCCTGCCGCGCAGAGTGCTCAACCCCAAATCATCCGAGTACGCTCAAGCCAACAGCCACCGATGGTCAACAACAGCGATTCTAGCACCGAAATGCATTGTACAGCCTATCGATACCGCAGAAGTCTCGACTGTCTTGAAGGTCTTAACAGCTGAGGCGACCTCAGCTCTTCCAGCATGTCCATTTGCTGTCAAGTCTGGTGGTCATATGCCTTTTGCTGGAGCAAACAATGTCGATGGTGGTGTTGTCTTGGATCTGAGCCACATGGACAGCACACGCCTTTCCGTCGACCAGAAGATAGTAAGCATTGAACCTGGAAGTACGTGGCAAGAAGCCGCCAACAAGCTCGATGGCACTGGCATTGGTATACCGACTGGCCGCTGCCCGAGTACGGCTGTTGGTGGAGTTACTCTGGGTGGCGGGATTTCGTTCTTTGCACCCAAACTTGGTTTCGCTGCAGACAACGTGCTAAACTTCGAGGTCGTCCTTGCCTCTGGTGCCATAGTCAACGCCAACGCAACTTCCAACCCAGATCTCTGGACGGCACTCAAGGGTAGCGGTGGCAATCTTGGTATCGTTACCCGATTCGACTTTGCAGCCTTCCCTCAGCCGCATCTTTGGGCTGCGGGCGTTCCATTACCTGCGGATGAGTCGAGCACCAACGTGGCTCTCACTGCCATGCATGGGATAACACAAATGCATCGCATGTTCCCGAAGCTTGCTTACGGCAATATGTTCTCATTCAACGCTTCGCGGACACCCTACGAGGGCGGCATCTGGAACTCTCTTGTGTTTTCGGGCGACGACATTGACGAGCTTCAGCTCCCAGCAATGCCTATCACCGTCGGCGGAGTGACTACGGAGCTCAAGCTGACAGACCATATGCACGAGACGAGTCTGGCAGCCCTGCTGGAAGAAAGTGACGCCTTTCCTTGGGGCTACAGAAACTACATAGCCACAGTCGCATTCGTCAACGACCTGGCTACACTCTCTCACGTTCACGACCTGACAGTCGATCTATACAAAACCGTACGCCACGTAGAGAACATGGAGTGGCTCTTTGCCTATGAGCCTCTGCCACACTTGTTCTCAGAGCATAGCACGTCTCGCGGAGGCAACGTGCTTGGACTGAACCGTACAAAGGATGATCTGATTCTGATGCAGCTTGCGCCGCGCTGGAGCTCAGCTAGCGACGACAAAGTCATGTATGACACGGCGAAGCAATGGGTGAAGCAGGTCAAGGGCTACACGCAAAGCGTCGGCAAGGCATCTGACTACTTGTACCTGAACTATGCGGACGGATTCCAAGATCCCATCGCGTCGTACGGGGAGGACAGCGTCAAGTTCTTGCAAGAGGTTTCGAAGAAATACGACGAGCATGGCGTGTTTCAGAAAGCGGTCAAGGGTGGTTTCAAGATACCTGGTATGGGTGGGAAAGAAGCAAGTTCGCACGACGAATTGTAGAAGGAGAGGTAGCACCGGTCTGCGCAACATCCCTCAGCTCGAGATCGGGTCAGATCGTAACACCAGCTCCGCGGTATCATGACTCGGTCTCTGGTCTAAAGTTAGCGTTTCAAAAATGACAGCTTGAGAATACCTCCTAATGGATCCTCCTGCAATACGATCAAGGTTCCACGTTCAATCACAAGATGACGCAGCCTCCGCATTGGCAAGAGCTGCGAAACCCTACCTGAGGGCAGTGTAGTACCAGATCTGAGAAGATGAACGAATATGAAGAACGCAACTGATCGCGGGGACGTCGTTGATCAATCTTGTTGTGTTATGTACCTTAAGAGACTAAGGGATTTGCAGCCCTAAATAAAGCCATTTGACTTGGCGCATCCTTCGTGCTGTCAAGGACTGAGATGACATCAAGCCACACTACACTAATGCTAGCCACGTTCCTAGTACCGACAACCGGTGTTGGGCAAAGATCTCATCTGCTACATGCACCTCCGCAGAATCATGCTGCACACATACGGAGCTACGCGTGGACGGCAACAAATGCTACATACCCCTCCGATCCTTCCGAATGAAACCAGCGAGTAACAGCTGAATCAAATTTTTGCCCGTCATGCGCTCTACGAAGGATCTGCCATCTTTCTATTCCTGCAACGTTAGGTAAGGTATGCTAGCTCAAGCAACGGCCTGTTTTACAGCACCGCCGACTTGGCGAAGGATTCTCTACGGATACAACGGACCACTCCAAGAAACATGGCTATGCTTGCGCCAAGGTCCTGCTTTAGGACTATCGCCGTGCGCATGACGTCCAGTGCGCTAAAAAATGATGGCCATAAAATACGGGAAGCCTCAGAATGCTAGGTTTCACTACCTTTTCACTAACCTCTTTTACACGCTCACCCAGATTATCCAAACATGAGAGCTCGCAGCGCAGTATTTCTGGGCGCCGTCCTAGGCAAGGCCTCTGCGTCTCGACTCTACAGCGAGACCATAGGAATCGGCCAGATCAGACAACACCAATTCAATGAGTCCAATCTCAACGATCTCAGAAGGCCGAACGCAACGAACTCCGTCAACTTCACTATCGGTGGAGAGGAATGGACGTGGCGGTAAGCACGCAAGAGTGTCGAGCGTCGGTTACGTGGTCGCTAACAATGCCTATAGAGTCAATGTTACCTCTTTCAGCGTCCCCGATGCTATGCTGAGCTTGGATGAGCCAGACGAACAGCTACCGGATCCTCGCATCATGGTGACCACTTCCGACTTACAATGGCCACGGACCAATGAGACTCTGAACGAGACGGCGATCCGGTTCAACGAGTACAGCAGCGCCAGCTCTCAGTCTACGCATGTGTCCCAGACCGCCAGCAACCGCTCCGACCCTATCTGCATGTCCGTCCTCACGTCTCCCATCTGGCCCAACGTCACCAACAAACTTCAAGACCAAAGCAGCGGGGATTGCGAGGCCGCTCTTGGTCAGGAGTGTCTTCGCGCCATCCTGATGGAGAGCACCACCAACTCGGGAGGCAGATGTACCAACCCAAGCCTGCGGATGCCAGTATGTCAAGACGCCTTGGGCGTTACATCACGATCACAGATTGCCTCAAGCATCTCCGGCGGGTTCTACCACGACCGTGACAACTTCACCTCGTACTACAGCGATATCAACGCGCCAGAACTGAACATGTCGTACATCGAGCAATCGTACAGCGGCGAAGGAGTACACTTTCAATTTGGAAGGGTCAGCCCGGAAGCGAACGAGACCGCTCTTATGCAAGCTGAGAGCATGTTCCGTATGATGGTGCTCACTCTTCCTAGTGGCTCGAAATCCGCAGTATGCATGCGCGTGAACACTTCAATCGACGATGTAGATGTCTCGGATATTGCCCAAAGAGCCAACTGGGACGAGGACGGAGATTCAAGCTCGTCTGGAGATGGTGGCAATGAGGATGATTCTTCAGCTGCCAGCCCTAGACATGCTGCTACCATGGGAACACTTGGCTTGACTGTTTTGGCAGTTGCTGCTTTTGGGCTGCTGTGAATGGCTTACACATGACCATCGCTACATTACCACGTGTAGCAACATATAACGTATAACGACTTTTACAAATAAACAAAAATTACAAATTGGGGTTTCAGGCAGTATTTGGCATACACTAACTATCCCATCCCTTGCCGTCTGGCCGTTAGGTGGAGACCTTGTAGTACATGTGATTACCGGATCGTGTGGCAGCTCACGAAATGGCACGGTGACAGGATGTTCAAAGTTGATCGTAATCCAATTTGTAAGTTACAGTGTTTCAGTACTGAGACTCTTAGTCCGCCACTCTTCATCAGGAAATTCTAGAACATTATCTTTGCCACCCAGTGACACCCAAGGCCCTGTCGGGCCTTTAGAAATGGTATCATCGCTCAAAAGACCCAAAACTCCAGTGCTAAGAAAAGCTACACTCGCTTCATTCTCAAGCTAAGACCAAATGGTGAACTGCAAATAAAACGAGCATAAAGGAGATTCAAGGCCTCAGCCGCGTCCTTGACAAAGCATGGTGAAGCGTCAAGCCCTTTAGAGCAGCCTCAATTCTGCCACTGAGCCTCTCCTTGGGCTTCCAGCTTCTCGCTCTCTGATATTCCCTCTCCTCGGCCTCGGCCACAGCCCGCGACCGCTGCTCCATGGTTTCCGAGACGCCCATACAGTAAGGGAAGCCATTGAGAGAGCCGAGGGACAGGTCGAGACTAGCAAGGCTCATTTCCGCGTCGGGAGAGCTCTCCTCGAATTGATCGGCATCGACGCCGGCGAGATGGCCGTATAGCGCTTCATCAGTCGTGCGTAGAGGGGGCAGGTCCCGCATGGGTGGTGGACTGGGACTGTAGTTGCGGCTGAAGCGAGATTGGCTGACAATGTGTTGAGGTCGAGGTCGTGCGTTTGCGGAATGGTGCGAATGGTGTTCTGAGGGGTACGTGGTCGATCTGATGGCGGCTGGACGGCGTAGCGATCTCGAGGGCGAGGCGCTGCTGTTTTGGCTGGAGCTTGCGACAGATGTGAGGGTTTCTGTGCTTTGTCTGTTGAGAGAGTGTTGATGCGGTTGTAGCAAGTGTTGCGAGGAGCTTTGGACTGCTGCTGTGGCTGTGGACGGGAAAGGCATGACAGGCATGCTGATTGGGGTTCGATAAGGCGTGGGCAGAGATGATCCTCCATGGGCCATGTAAGAGTCGGCTGGGGTGTGAAGAGGTGTTAAGGTTTGATCACTGCAGGTGTGTATGTGTGCAGGAGATTGAATAATGTGAAGACAAGAGTGTCCCCTGTTGTATGTAAAAGGCGACGCTGAAAAGTCTGTGCCGTCAAGAAGATTGTCGAATGTGAGTTGGGAATAGCAGACTGGACGAGGGAACGCAGGATGTATATATCGTTACTCACAACGGCCTGCCCCTCAGGGTGCCAGAGGTCATCTAGACAAACGCCATGTCTAACGTCTTTGCAGAACCAGGGTCGCGACCATCAGAGGCCCTGAGGGGCGCGAACAGGTCAGCTAACAACAACGTGACTCCTCACGAGAGATGCCTCTCCCAGTGACAAAACGAACTTAACGCCTGCATCTAGACCCATACCGCACGTTCGGCCGCTTCCTCTGGCAACGTCTCGCCGAGAGCGCCTGATCGACAGGGTTTCACCCTGGAGTTAACCCAAGATGCGGGAACGTGCGGGTAA
The DNA here is from genome assembly GCA_022813715.1 of Cladosporium austrohemisphaericum. Lineage (NCBI taxonomy): Eukaryota > Fungi > Ascomycota > Dothideomycetes > Cladosporiales > Cladosporiaceae > Cladosporium > Cladosporium austrohemisphaericum. Next base: position 1,392,508 of record JAKLLY010000002.1, read on the forward strand.
GGCTATCCATCTGAGCGGTACATGTACGTGGCAGGATCGCACACGGTGTTGTGGTATGGTAGGCACTGTCGGTGAGGTGAGCAGTGCATGAAAGCCGTTGACCGCCCTCGGTGGTAGGGTTGTGGGTTGGCGAAGGTAGCGGTCTTTCGGCCAATGGATTGCGGAGAGTGCCTGGGAAGCGAAGCCACATGAAAGCCTGCGGTACCTAGCGAAAGTATAACCAGTCTTTGGTATTGAGCATCAATAATAGCTGTGAGATTTATTGCTGGAGCTCCGGAAGCGGACTCCGGGGAAGAGCCTTAAGACTGACGGCTTATAGCTTCAGCTGACTCCTGTCCACCTCGCGGGAAAGGCGGTGGCGTTTCATATCAGGAGTCTCACCACGTTCTATGAGACGTGTTCGTGAGATTTTACTTTCTCCCCTGCAGGCGCTCTAGAACTTGGTGCTTCCAAGCTTCCTTGACGCTTCTGGAACCAGAAATCTCCAACTAAAATCCGTCCGATTGAGCCTGTATCTTCAGAGGGCACAGGGAACGACCGATGACCTTCACAGCTTCACGGCGATCATATCAACTGCTGTGCCGGCGTGAGACTGGGGGGTCCAGCGCGCATGGAAATGCAGGTGCAGGTTCTCCGGGATTTATTTTACGCTGCTATACATTACAAGTCATGTGTAAACACAGTGCTCTGTGGTTTGCGTATGGGATAGCGTGCAAGGTCCTGCCAGGTGAGAGCGCTTTGGCAAACTCCTTTTCATCTCAACAGTCGCCGCGACTTGCCGTTCTTGTGGTTGGCCGAAGCTGGCAGTGACACACATCTGGCGCTGACTCGCGACCGTACATTACTCCGCGCACAATATTATTGTATTCCCGTGTCTCATACCGCTCGCAGGGTCGCGCGAGTCCCTGAAGCAGAGTCCGGCACGTTCGGCTCACTCTTGCGCCCAGTGCTCTTTTTAATCTTTGTGGCTGACCGTTGCCATTTGATCTCGGGAACATGTCGAAGAACACAGTCAGGGCGTCTACGATAGATTCAAGAAGCGTCCAACGTAGAGTCTGGCCATAGATAGAAGTCGCCCTGTCTCACCCCGTGAAGGACCGGTGATTCGGTCGCTGGGTCGTTTTGTCGGGAACACAGGATGTCCCTGGAGACGGTGGAAGGTGCGTGATGTTGTCATTGGGTTGTCTACTCCTTGCCGCCGCCGCTCATTACGAGTTGGAACACCAGGAACAGGCCAATTGCCCACCAGTACCTGCGAGCTGTGTCAGTATTATTGTCCACATATGTCCCAGATCCCCGTTGCACATACTTCTGCAGGAAAGTCTTCTCCTCCGCCTGCCCGTCGAGTTTTCCTTCTGCGTTGAGCAAGATGGGCTTGTTCAGGTGGATTGTGGAGCCAGCCTTCATCGGCACCACCTCCACGCTCAAGTCATCTTTCTTGCTTCCTCCCTTGCTCGAAGTTGGCCAATTCGAAGTCTTGAACCCAACGTGATATACCTCGCCCTGGTCGTTCAGCAGTAGCTGAAGCTTCTTGTCCTTGCCGTCGGCGAAGTTCGCTGCCGACGTCGCGATGCCGGACCAGCTGCCTGTCGCGGGGTGATGGAAGCCGATGCGCACAATCTCCTCGCCGGAGGGAAGTGCGGGTGCTTTGTAAGATAGCACGGTAGCCTTGTCGGAGTTGTAGGAGAGTTTGGCCAGGGACTGCGATTTTGAGGCGGACAGAGGCCAGGCGAAGACGTCGATTTGCTTGTCCGCCGCCTGTGCCGCGACGAGGGAGACCAGCAGAGCCAGCACGAGGCTGAAGGTGGCTGTGAGCTGCATGCTGGGTGTATGTGTTTGGGGCGTGGAAGAGGAAGCGGTAGACGTGAGGTTGGTGGGTTCAATGTTGTTCGCGCTGATTCGAACGTCGTTACCCACCTCCGCGAACTGCCCACGTTTGCCTGTGGAGCGAGCTGTCCCCGGATTTACTAGCAGATATCAGGAATGTCATCAATATTTTGATTGATACATTACCCAGACCTGTCAGTCTTGACCACTCTACGTGTCAGATATCAGTATCAGCAAAAGAAAGACAACCGTATCACATGCTCATATCACTGCACATGCCTCGAGCTCCACCTCGGACATGCCTAGCGAGCCTCGAGGCCACTCACCGCAGCCTCGACGCATTATTATTGCCGCCTCGGCTCGCGGCAGAGCGCGAGGCGAGAGGGCGAGAGCTCACAAGCTCCAGGTCGCTTTCGTGGAGGGCGGAGAAGGGCCCCACGTCTCCACCCAAACGGCGATGTTGAGAGGTGCAGTGATATCATCCGCGACCTGTCTCCAAGCCTTTTGGGAGCTGGCTGTCGAGGATCCGCGCAAGCACACCTCCAATGGCTAAGTAGAGCTGAGGCCGATGTCTCGCAGACGTGTTCCTTCTTCCCTCTTCACTTACACTACTGCCCTTTCCACGCTCACACGCACGCCTTGTAAACGATTCACGACCTCCCATACCCTCTACATAATCCCTTGTATCCACGGACCTTGACACCAGAACCTCTTCCTCCACCTCTCACAACAGCAGCCCGCCATGGAGACCAGAATGCCCTACAGGAAGCCTTCGAGGCAGCAGTCTCGCCAGATGTCCGTTGACCCTCATAACGAGGTCAAGGTCATCCAGAACCATTACATTGGCATCGATGTCGGTACCGGCTCTGCACGAGCATGCATCATGAACGAAAAGGGCGATATTGTCGGTCTAGCCAGTGAGAACATTGGCCTCTGGCAGCCCGAGACCGGCTACTACGTACGTCTAGACATCGCTGTACCACTTGACAAGCATTGACGGTACATCACAGGAACAATCCGTGACCGACATTTGGAAGTGTATTTGCAACTCCGTCCAGCGGGCCATGAACCAGCACAACATCGACCCAGAAACCGTCCGGGGCATTGGCTTCGACGCTACTTGCTCGCTGACTGTCTTCAACGAGGAGACTGGAGAGCCTCAGAGTGTCACAGGACCCAAGTTTGACAACGCAGATGGCAACGACCGCAATGTCATCCTCTGGCTCGACCACCGCCCTGTCGAGGAGACCAAGAAAGTCAACGCCACCAAACACAACCTGCTTCGCTATGTGGGTGGCACTATGAGCATCGAGATGGAGATGCCCAAGATTTTGTGGCTCAAGAACAACATGCCTCCAGAGCTGTTCGCAAAGTGCAACTTTTACGACTTGGGCGATGCCCTGACGAAGATGGCCACTGGTCAAGACGCCCGTAGCTTCTGTTCTACTGTCTGTAAGCAAGGATACGTTCCCGTCGGTGTCGATGGCAGTGAAAAGGGCTGGCAAGAGGACTTCCTCAAAGAAATCGGACTCGAGGATCTGACCAAGGAGGACTTTAGACGCTTGGGTGGTGTCAACGGGGTGGTAAGAATACAGTTCTCTGAATACATCTTGTCGATAGCTTGCTGACTGAAAGTTGCAGAACAACAAGTTCTACACCGCCGGCGAGAAGATCGCCAACCTCTCCCAGAAAGCCGCCAACGACCTTGGTCTTCCAACTAGCGTTGCTGTTGGCAGCAGTGTTATCGATGCCTACGCCGGCTGGATCGGTACCGTTGGAGCCAAGGTTAAGCTCCGTGGCGCCAGCATCAGCGATGCCCAACCCAAGAACCACGTCAGCCAGGCATTCACTCGTTTGGCTGCAGTCGCGGGTACCTCTACATGCCATCTGGCCATGAGCGAGAAACCTGTCTTTGTCAACGGTGTCTGGGGCCCTTACCGCGACGTCCTTATTCCAGACTACTGGATGGCCGAGGGTGGTCAGTCTGCCACTGGCGAGCTGCTCAAGCACGTGGTTGAGACCCACCCGGCGTTCCAGGAGGCAATGTCCGTCGCAGAGACCTTCAACATGAACATCTACGATTACCTCAACGAGCATCTTCGCGAGATGCAGGACAAGGCAGATGCACCTACCATCTCTTACCTTGGCCGCCACTACTTCTTCTACGGCGACCTGTTCGGCAACCGCTCTCCAATCGCTGACCCCGACATGAAGGGCTCCATCATCGGCATGTCCAACGACAAGTCGATGGACTCGCTTGCCATCGCCTATTATGGCACCCTCGAGTTCATTGCTCTGCAGACTCACCAGATCGTCGAGTCGATGAATGAATCCGGACACGTCATCTCCTCTATCTTCATGTCGGGCAGTCAGTGCCAGAACGATGTCCTGATGAACCTCATCGCCAAGGCGTGTAAGATGCCTGTCATGATCCCTCGTTACGTGCACGCTGCTGTCGTGCACGGCGCTGCCATGTTGGGCGCCAAAGCTGCCAGCTCCGACAAGGATGGCGTCAGCGAGCCTCTGTGGGACATCATGGATCGTTTGAGCAAGCCTGGCAAGGCTGTATACCCTAACACCAATGTGGGCGAGGAGAAGCTCCTTGAGGCTAAGTACAAGGTGTTCCTGCAGCAGATCGAGCAGCAGCAGAAGTACAGGAGAGAGCTTGACGAGGTCGTGTCGAACTGGCAGGATTAGATTCAGTGGTGAAGCCCAGGTCGGGCGATAGAAACAAACGCAGGCCAGGCCTTACATAATGATAGACACAGTCTAGAAGCATTAATCCTTTTTGTCATCAACGGTCCAAGGACGAGAGTCATCTCATTCAGACGTTTCACCGCAATTGATATGATATAGGAGGTAGTAGATCTGAAAAGGAGGAATCAGCAAGCCTTCGCGCTCTCCCAACTTTGAACCCCTGTAACTTTAAGCAGCCACGCCCCACCGTTACACGTCTCCCCAAAACTGTTAGAGATTAGGCCACCACAAACCACCAAGCTAAGAACAGATCGCAACAGCCGCAAGGCAATGAGGTGGCAAATCCGGACACGACGCGCAGATTGAAAATATTTCCCTGGCCGTAATCGAAAAGCACGCTGCACACGCGACACAACACCAACACCCAGCAACCAAGTCGCCCACCATGCCAACCTACTGGCTGTCCGACTCGCAGAGTCCGTCTCCCTCGCACCACTACCAGCACAAGATAGTGACACCATGCTAACACCTCGGCGACAACAGAGATCGGCGTCGCCTTCTGCAGCGGCGGCGGCTTCTTCTTCCTGCTCGGCCTGATCCTCTTCTTCGACCGCGCCCTGCTCGCGATGGGCAACATCCTCTTCCTGATCGGCATCACGCTCCTGCTCGGTCCTCAGCGGACGTTCGTCTTCTTTGCGCGCAAAAACAAATGGAAGGGCACATTGGCGTTTTGGGCGGGCGTGTTGTTGATCTTGATGAGGTGGCCGTTGATAGGGTTTGGAGTTGAGCTGTTTGGGATATTTGTGCTTTTCGGGGTGAGTACAATGCGCTCAGGCCTATGGCTTGGGGACGGTTTGGACTGTCAAAGACAAGGATATATCTGGCTGACACAATGTGCGCTTACAGGAGTTCTTCAAAACGATCGCAGGCTTCGCATACAGCATCCCGGTTATTGGACCTTATCTGGCGCGCGGGCTGCAGGTTGCTGGCGACAAAGCTGGAGCGAACGAGAGGGCGCACAAGGACCTCCCTGTGTAGAATGGGCCGGGAAGCCAAAAATTGGAGTTTTGGGTCGGGCAATGTGATTTCACGAACGACTGGAGGCGGCGCATGTTGGATGAGAGGCATTATACCACTGAACGCAGATGCATGAAGACATGGGAATACGCTACTAGTACCAAGCATATTCGTTCACGGGCCACTCTGGTACCACTGAGAAAGTGATTACTGGGGCCCTATCATTAAGGCGCAAACTAGGGTTTGAGAACTTGACGATCTGGCTCAATGTTGATGATTTGCATGCAGGTTTGGTCTTTCGGCTGACTATCGGTCGACGGGTGTACATATATCGACCCTCGTTCCCTCGAGCAATTGTGCAGCAAAGCTAAGCTTGAAGCTCATCAAATGGCCCACCTAAGATTCCACTACTCGATCATTCGTAGCTTCTACCTGTACTTGGCAGCACATCGAGTGCCACTCTCCTAGCAAACATGTGACTGTATCCTCCGATACCACCAAGCTCTGAGTATTCGACCTTACGAAGCAGCTTATGTGTGTATCCACCGCTGCTTGGTCACTCCAGAGGATCGCTAGGATCCGATGACCAAGTCACATCGTCCGCCTGTCGCTCCGTGAAATCAACTCTGCGATAGCGCGCTTGATTACTTCCGTGGCCTTTGCTCAAACATTGTCCTATGCCGCGCGACCATGTCATCGTGCTCTTTTTCCTGCTGCAATCTTATGGATCCAAGTCAATTGGGCCTCGAACGATCATACAGTAAGAAGACTGCATGTAGAAAAAGGCCCGCCGAGCCTTTCTGGATTCAATGGATTTGCATCGTGAATCGATGCGCCACATCGCATGGACTCGTCCTAGGTCTACGAAACTGGCAGTATATCGATCGCAGTAGAGACCAGAGCGCTTGAGCTTGCGACGCTACGCATCTGCGTTGCGACAGACTAGCGTTCAGTACTGCATAACTTGGGCGCGGAGTATGCTGCCGGTTTGGGAAGAGCCGCGCAGTTCCGCCGGATGATGCGGTATCCATTAGAGCTTCTCACTGTTGAGAAGAGGGACCAAGACGACGTCACTGGGGTTCGTCGCAATGTTGTTGAGAAGGCATTGTTGCAATCGCAAAGGTCGTTGTTTTCGACATCGTCGTTGGATTCGTTCGTCGACTGCAACGTTTTCATGCATAGGTATGATCTTGTGGCGTTTCGGTCCCCCGACGCGCGACAAAGATCAAAGGATTGTCCCTACACAATTTCATCAGTCATTCCTTTGTAATGACGAGGATCACGGATATCGCGATATCAGTCGCCATTAGTGCGTTGACCGCCCATACTTCCAGGCAAAAGTGAATGCATCATCTCGCCGGTATCAACAATGGCCTTGTCTCAACAGTAATAATAATCGCAGGAGATCAGTCGGTCTTATGTCAGCGGAGTTTAGGATAGCTCCAGCCCCACATGTCTTTGCGAGCAAGCGAACAGCGGCCGTAAGATCTCGTCAGCAGCCCTACGGTGTGCGTGGGTGGCTTGCCAGAAGGTTTGAATTGAGTTTGGCGTAGAAATCAGGATGAGTAATTCCGCGTGAAAGCTGGGTGTTTCCTCGTCGCGGGGACGACGCACATGGCGATGTCGGAGAGCTGTCCGTGAGTGCGGTGTTCGAGTGTCAACGGAGTTGGAGTTGGTCAGCATGAACAGCGCCCAAGGCTTCTTACTCACTGCTTGAAACTAGCGTTTGGTTTCTCTGTTGGCGTCGATGTGAACATGGCCAGTGCTTAGTCGATGGCATACACACAGCGAGCATGCTGAATAGTAGCCATCAGATGAAGTCATGAGCCAGTATAGTGGTTGTATGACACAATCGATCTCACAGAGTCTAGACAGAAGGAAGCCGGAAAGATCAGGGAGCCGGAGCGTTTCGTGGGTAGGAGATAGCGGTCGTCTTATGTCTCCTTGCACAGCGACCGGAGACGGAACTTGACCTGTAAGCGCGACCATGCACAGCACCAGGGCTGAGGAAGTCTTCGTCTGGGGAAAGGGACCAGCGGCGTTTACGGTAGTACGGTTGCTCGGAGAGAAAACGAAGAGAGTAGCCGGTGGGATTAAAACCTTAATCGCAGATCTGTCCTCGCATCCCGCTTTGCTGCCATCGCTGCCGCACCTCTCGGCCGGTGTCTGTAGCTTTCGTCCGAGACGCCCGAGGTAACCTACAGTGGTATCTCCATGGCTCGCAGGGCTGCTGCTATGACTGTGATGCCTGGTGTCTGCAGGTCCCTGGAAGCGTAAGTGCGAGATGTCAAAACCCGTAACACCGATAACCCAAACAGGATGCATCCTGACTGGAGACCGACTTGGGTCACCGGCGATATGGTTTCGCTCTTATTGCAGGTTCCTGGCGGCGTGCAGACTACCAGATGCGGTATGCGACACCGCTGACTAGAATATCATTATCGAGCAAGCCTCATCGTGTCACGCTAGACATGGCGGTGGAGGTAAACAGCAGGCGCAGTAGTCAGCCTCACGGATGGCTGTGAAGCGTTGCATGCGCTGTGTATGGCTGGCTCGCTCCAACTCGTACAAGCTGCGACGGGGAAGCCGTCTCACGCTGATGATACACGTGCCAATGGCTCATGCGACACGCGCTACGACGAAGCGAGGCCTGCTGTGGAGATACATGGAGTTACAGTTTGTGGTTGCCTGAGTGTTCACGATGAGCCATGGCGTACACGACGTATACGCCAGGCTGTGCAATGCGAAGGAATGCGGTGGCCTGGAGTTAGATTGCAGCAACTAGCAAACGAACGGCTTGCGCGGAGGCCGCTGCGACGAATGCTGAGATGCGGCGCCAAGAGACGTCTCTTCGCATCCTCGCACAGATGCATGGCATGGTGGCAGACGGGCTGTATGAATCATCAGCAACATGCGGTAGCTGCGGCTCACAGAAGGCGTTGGAAAGGAGGTTTGTGATTACCAGGCCAGCCAGGCTACAGAAACGGAAAGATTGCAAAGCAGGGCCCGTCGGCCGGTACGTCCATTATTGTCAGCAGGGACAAAGCAGTGCAGCGCAGCTCGGGAGGTCGGACTTTAGACTAGTGCTGTGTGGGTCCGCTTACAAGATTAAAGTTTTGGCGGAACATGAAGTTTTGGGACAGCGAGCGGCCTTCCGGATCTTTGCACACGCGGCGGAAAGAGACAAATATCACTGCCTCGCTCCCTTGAAACGAGATACTCCTGCTCCTACCTACACCGACCACAACATACAACATCTATTTACCCACTGAGAAGCCTTCCAAGCCCAGCTCAACTTACCCAAGCGGTTACCACGACTACCCAGCACAACTATCCTCAGCCACAACAACAGCCACAAATTGTGTGACTCAGGCAGCGATCTCGCCATCATTAACTCCAACCTGACTCACTACCGCGCATCCGACATTAAGGTCGCCATGCCTTCCCACTTGAGGCTTCAGTCCACATTCGAGCCTTTTGAAGCAGACGCTTCCTACCAGACATCTCCCACTCTGCCCGCATCCAAGAAGCAGAAGATGTCTCTCACCCGCACATACGCAGTCGCCTCGACCGCAAGGTCGAAGCTTGGCCGCGAAGCAGGCCGCGCTGACCACAACTTGCGCCGCCTAGTTGGCCATGCCAACCTCCTCGACACTCTTATGATCGACCTCGCCGACGCTGAGCGTGAGCAAGAAGCCTGGTTCAACCAATCTGTCCGCAAGGCTGCTCCCTCAGAATCCCGCCACATCCAATGGTTCGATGCCATTGAGGAAGACCTCGAGGACGACGACAGCGACTCTGACTCCGACGACGAGTCCGACGACGGATCAGTCTACGACGAGGATGCAGAGATCCTCAGCATCCCAGTTCGCCGCATCCGCACCGCACCCGTTGTCATCGAATCAGAGGAGATCGACCTCAGCGACGACGAAGAGGATGCCGAGTACGACGACGACGAGTACGACGAGGAGCACGCTCTCACTCGCGTCACCAGCCAGCACTCGCCACCAGAGCTTTTCCTCGACGATTCCGACTCTGAAGACGAGTCGATGCCTCCTTCGCCTGAGGAGCCCGCAATGGAGCTCAGCGAGAAGGAGAAGCAGCAACTCAGCACCGCTCTCTACGGCAACAAGTCGCCAGCACCGTCAATGGAAGACTACATCATGCACGAGCCTCAACGACCGCTCATCAGCGCCTACTAGACGGCATTCATGCATCGATGTTTTCATTTGACGATTTAGCGACTTTTGAGCGTTTTTGAGCACAGCACTTCAGCGCGGCGTTTGGGAATACCATTTTGTCTTTTTCTTATCATCTCGTATTAGCACCGGCATGGAAGCCGAGCATTTGGATCTCATCTCTCAATGGAGGAACGAAGGGAAATTGTACGATTGGCGACGGTAGAAGCATGGGTAGTATCTCCCTCGACAAGAGGTTTGAGAACGCCCTATTAGCTAACGATCAAACCAAATCATGAAATCAAACAAAAACAATTTCGAAAACATCAACATTCTCATCGCATCTCATGAATCTCCGTCTCATCTCATCGATCCTGATCTAGTTCGTAAATTTGTCTGCTCCTAGTATCTCAGTGGCCTGCATCTTCTAAATGGGAATACGTCTGTGAGTAGCTCCTTAGATGCTTGTGAGACCACAACAAGCTTCTTCGAGTATCTCAATGGTGTCTGTCGCTCTTTGCGGGAACATGTCCTACAGTAGCTGCTTCTATGTCCTAAGTGACCATGCGTGCACTCCAAGCATATGACTCCACAAACAAACAGAAAAGATCCCCGAGCCCTTGCCTTGCATAAAGCCCATCCTTGCGATACCATGCATATCTCCGCGCACAAGCCACACTCCTTTATTGGTTCACCGTCGCACCGTTTGCACTAAGGAATCCGCTCGCAGCCGGCTTCCGTCTAAGATCCGAGCCCAAGGGTCCAATCAAACCTCGAACAACGGGCTTGCCTGCTGCTCCTGGCTCGTGGGCAGCGAAGCCCTCGGTCTCGGACCGCTCGCTGAGCAATCGTTCGGCCGAGAAACGAAGAGGCTCTGATCCTTTCGTTGCTTTTGCTTGCAAATCTCCCTTTAGGGTTGTTGCTGGTCACGGGTATGCTGGCACTTGGGTTCGGCGACATTTCGCTTTGTCGCTTGCGTCGGATACATAATACGCTTTTTGGTCGCTATGCGATGGAAAAGTTTTCTACCAAATTCTTGCTGCTTTGCTATTGCTAATGCCTTGGTCAGGTGCCGAGGTCAATTGTGTTATTGTGTCGGCTTGTGATTCAGGCAGGCGAGTACAGTAGCATGGGTTCGCTTGCAGCCTACAGGTCTCACCTCGGAGATGTGATATCGAACGGGGACGGACGTTGGAGTTGGCCCATGTCTCTTACAACCATCTCCACGTTCCATGTATCGATATGTGCACGTGATATATATCTGCAGCGCTTTGCGTTGCTTGCCAAGCTCACAGCCGCGCAGACCCTCCTCCACTCCAGCAGATCTCGACTCTCCACACTGCTTATCATGCTCCATGTTTCTCTCCACACCCGGGGAAAGAGCGGTGGGTACAATTCGCAATCGAACAACGCAAACCGGTCGGTGGAACTCCGCTATTCTACCTTGCTGAGGGTTTGACTTGGCGCGGATGCAGACGTCGTGCTGTAGTGGCGTGGCAGAGTTCAACGCCAACACACTTGCTGCTCCGGTGTAGGAGGAGGCATGCCAGCTCGCGTGTTGAGCACAGCCACGTTCACCGCTGTATCGTCCTCCGTGTTGCAGATAGCACTGCTGGCGTTTCGGGGAACCCAGCCGTGGGTGAGTCGCAAGCGAGGCGTCCAAAAGGTGTTTATCCATGGTGGTGTTATCACCACGACCGCTTTGTGTCAGCTGATGACAGCACATGTGTCTCCCGTAGTGTTGTCGTCTCTGCCCTCCACCTCAAAACCCATGCTTGATAAGGCAGCAGCACTCAAAAGGCGCCCGACAGTAAGATGATACAACACAGTGAGCACATGGCGTGCAGCGGTTACAGCGGACATAGCAGTGGCCTGATCAGCCGGCCAGCGGAACCAGCTATTTGAGCTGAGTACCTGGAACTACTACTGTATCATCTGGTAACCCCGCTGGCGCCTGTTGCGGCGCGAGAGCGATACAACCTGGATACTCCCTGGCGGCTTGTTTTGCACATGTCCGATATATAAGGCTGGACGCGAATGAGACGCACCTTACCATCCGATCAGGCGAGCATTTGGCAAGATGCTGACGAATCTCGCTGTCACTTGTAGGGCTGATGATCATGGATCTTTGGGAACAGGAGCTCTCAAGTTACATGGGATACAATATCGTCTACGCCGTGCACGTGATGATAGCTGAACAATAACTTACGAGCATCGTCTGAGGGTTGTCTGTCAGTCTTCTTGATTTCAGCATCATTATCTCACGGGGGCAAGTAGGGTTAGGGTCAGAACATCACGTGGAGGGTGCTGCATGTGCCTCAGAGCCTCCAACCGTTCGTATTGACGTTCAATGTTTTCGACTTGTCATAATGTCGGCAGTGGTCCGCACTGACTGTGTGTGCAGCACCGCACATTATCGCATCTGACATATATTGTCCAGACGGTAGCCAAGTAATGAGTAACACAGAAGAGAAAGGGACTTGTGTCCAATCGAACCCTGCTCAGGATATCAAAGGATCAACATTCTCATTCCCGACCCCAAGCGCATCGCCAGAACAGGTCCGAGAATATTTGGCTTGCCTGCTCATCACGAAGAGGGACTTATCCGACAACGAAGCGCGCCAGATAACATCGAAATGGAAGATCGGCAGCGGACAAGAGTTACGAAGCTATTCGCCAGCAATGTATCTGCAAGTCTTTGGTTACGAACACGGCTGGGTCATCTACCGAGAGGCAAAGCTAGACTTGAGCCGAAGAGAAACTATGGGCCAGAATGCCGCTAAGAAATGGTGGATATGTGAGTATCAAGATCTTGTACCACACCGGTTCAGCATGACGACAGCATGATATTGACATTCTAACCCTTACCAGATCGTCTGCCAGGCGCCGCTGTATCGTTCACGATACTGATAGGGCTGATGCTCAAGTTCGATGCGATAAATGCAGATCTCGCAATATCAGGCCTGACCGTTGGGATGATGCTGTCCACGTTGTCGCTCACTTTTGCGCTCTTTTACTGGATGGCAGATGAAACCCCCGAGGAAGAGATAGATTCTGCTCTTCGCGCTTGCACAAAGCAGGTAGTCAAACAACACGACTAGAATTCCAAGAGAAAGTACGTTCTGATGCACCAGGTCAACGAACCTCAGACTCGCGAAGACAAGACCCACGATTGCACACGCGATACCTCAACGAGACCTCAAGATCCCCCAAGCCTGGTATAAATGTCGACACAATCAGATTTCTGGAATGCTATGCGTATATCTGCCTCATTTCCTGAGCATTAATCATTCTTCGCGAACCAACCCATGGATATCACAAAAAAAAGCATATGGAAAGCCATCAAATCGTCATCGTCACCAATGCAATCGCCATTTCCTCACACTTCCTTCACCCATATCTCCAACTTGCCCATTTCCGCACTCTCAATTCTAGCAGCTTCCTTACAGACCAGCACCGCAAGGTCCAAATCATCCTGATCGCCAACCGTAACAATATCGCCATCCTCGTCCTTGATCCGCAACCTCACGTCTGACTTGAAGCCAAACTTGCCCTTCACTTGATCCACCATCTCTGCGTACATGGGTGCAGCTCCAGCCATAATGTACCTTGTATCTTCCGGTGCGTGCACCTTAACGCGGATCTTTCGCATAGTTGGTCCAGTAGCTCGGCGAGAGTGTGAGCGCTGGTGCCGAGGTCGGGAAACGAGTCGTTCGGGTGAGACAATCTCGTAAGCCAAAGGAGGAGACGCGGAGAGGGTGGAGGAAGTGTCGAAGCCTTCGTTCTCGCCCTCAGGCTCTTCGATGATTGAGTGGTGCGCCCGATGGAGAGAGTAGGCGCCCGAACGGGTGCGGTTGTGTTGTGAGTTGGGTCGTGAATAGGAAGACTGAGGCGAGGATATTGGGATAGCGGGTGTGGTAGTGGTGCTGTGGGCTTCTATTGGATCTGGCTGAACGTGAATATCGGGGACGTGGTCGTAGGTGTTGCTGCGATGATCTGGTCGTCTGAAGCTCTCGTGACTGCGGAGAGATGCATCCGAAAAGCCTCGTCGTGGTTGAGGCCGCTCTGATTCGGACCGTTTTGTTCCCATTCTTGGGCGTTCTGACTGTGCTTTTTGATCGAAGGCCGCGGCGCCGAGCTCCAAGCGTAAAGGCTTAGCTGCCGGACGCGAGGCTTGGATGCCAGATAGCTGCGAGCTGAGGCTTTCGGATGATCGTCTCTTGGAAACTTGGGTGAGTTCTGGTCGCTCAAGCTCAGGTGGAGGCGTAGGAGGGAATACGTTGCGGTGCATGGGCGGTTCTGATTGTTGGCGCGATCTGCTGGACAAGCCGGGCTTGACAAGGTTCAGTGCACCGTACGAGAGCTTCTCTCCGGGTCTGTCGTCGACACCCATTGCTGCCATAGCTGCTTGTCGTCGAGGATCGTGATGTTGCTGCTCGTGTGCCGCCACCAGTCGCGCTTTGCCAAGGTAGTCTTGCTTCTTCAAGTTCTTGACCTTGGCCTCGTTGGGACGGTAGATGACGCCGACAGGGATGGAGAACACAGTGTAGCCTTCGGCTTGCTCTTTGATTGCTTCGTCGATGACATCGTGGTCAAGCACCGCCTTCTCACGAGCGGCAAAGATCATGTCTTGAAGTCCAGCCTCCTTTTGTTGCAGGTAGATGTAGCACAGCCCACGGTTGAAAAGTACTTCGCAAGAGTAGAGCTTGAACTTGAGTCCTAGCTGGCCATAGTCGATCCACCTGTTGCCGCGGAGGTATAATAGTGTGTCATTGAAGTTCGCCAGTGCCTCTTCGAAATCTCCCAGTAGGAAGTTGCTCACGCCTTGTTGGAAGTAGGCCACCGCAAGGTATTGGTCGAGCTGGACGGCACGCTGATAGCATTCGACAGCCTTGCCATGCTCTCCGAGTGTTGCGTGAATGACACCAAGGTTGAAGAGGATCTTCGATGTATCGGAAATGGCCTCAAAGCACCTGAGGCTGTTGTCGAACTCGTTGTTGTCGTATGCGGCCAGCGCTGCAACCCAGGTCTCGATCTCCTGCTTCAGCGACATGATGTCTTTCCGGATGCTATCCTGGAGCTGACAGATTTTGTTTCTTTTCCTGTGACGATCATGCAAATGCGGTTTTCCAGATCTTGGATCACTGAGAGTCCTCCTGCTGCTCTCTCTATCGCACTTCCCAGCACTGGATGCTACTAAATCAAGTCAAAACGAGCGACGAAACGTACGGAGCAAGACACACGAAGATCTCAAACCCATCGGCTCCCCTCGAGCGGCTATACAGTGCAGGATATAGCAGCAGGTCAGCGCGCGCCTCCCAAGACACCAAGCGCGCGTAGAAGGAGGCTCCCAATGGCAAGACGTTAACGATGGCATGTCACTGCATCGGCCAAGCGAAGGCGATCCCCGCCAGGCACAGGCCCAGGCGCATGGAGACGATGACTGGCTGTTCTCGCGCCTCGCCTGAGGTCGAGCGACGAGTGGGCTGTTGTGCTCGCGGGCGAGATGCAGGGTTCCTGGAGTGGCTTCGCTAGGCCGGCGCTTAGCTGGGCCTCTGGATTTGATGCTGCCTTCCTGCTCCATTGTTATGCACTCAGGTTATTGGACGTGAAGACTTCATGGCTTGATGGTTGATTTGGTGCTGCATCAGAGCCCTATTCATGTCCATGGGCTCATGACCATGTGTGCGTTCAATATGGGGCTTGCTGCGTCGGCGTATAGTTAACATCCATTATGCATTGTCTTGAATGGGACAAGACTGGTCACTTGCGATGAAATCGCTTTAAATCAAGAGTTGAGATTGACGGTCTCTGACAATGATCAAGGCACGACAGCGTCTGTCTGACTTCCATCTAGTTCTTCCATTCATTCATTCAATCAACATCGTAATCGCTGCATCGCATCGTTATGTTCGGCCTCAGAGCCGTCCATCACGCACCATATCTCCCGCATACATTCATGTTCTTTCAAAGCATGCCCTTTGATGTCTGCTCAGTACGCTCCTCCCATACAGTCTTGCCACTACAGCTGCACACAGTCTTATCGTTGTCCCACACACCCGCACTCCTCGCAATGACACCAACAAGAGTATCCGGGTCCTGCTTGTCGAACTGCTCCGTCTTCCTGCTCACGACTATACTCCGTCCAAGCATCTCCCAGATTTGAATTGGTCTGTCCAGGAACACCGAGCCGAGTCCGCTCTTGCCTACCTCGATCGTGCCGAAGATTCCCTTCGCTGTCCTAGCAGGCTGCTCTTTCTTCGCTTCCAGCTGATCCCAGATCCCGCCCGTGCTGACTGCTCCCTCGCTGATGTTGCCAGACTCTCGTACAGTCACGTTGTAGGTGCCGGGGCTGACACCTCGTAGCGTCATGTCCAAGATAGTCATGGATGGTCCAACCTGTACCATGCGGATAAGGCCACGCACTGCGTCCTTTACCGTCGACGAGTGTGTTTCCAGAATGCACACTGCAGAGCCTTCGCCAGAGCCAGAACCTCGCAAGATAGCATCGCGGCCAGTCTCTTGGATTGCGGAAACGATGGCCGAGGGAGCGGCATTGCCGGTTACTGAGACGAGCTGGGCTTTGAGGTCGGCGGATACATCACTAATGCCTTGTGCTTTGCGTCAGAATCATGTCGAAAACAGCCCAGATGTATGACTTCACTTACCATCAAGCTTGTAGAGCGAAGTCGAGACGGATTTGATGCAGGCCTCGCAGCTGAGGGGTACAGCGAACGTAGTTTGGAAAGGCGGAATCATGGTGGCGATGTGTATTCTGGAGGTGATCTGGACGTTTCAATTGGAGAGTGTCTATCTACGAGTAATAAACACATGTTTGATCGTGGTGGGGGAGATGGTTTGTAATGCGGGCGCGGCCAGTCTGGAGCAAGCCGAGCAAGCCCAAGTCCAGGGTTAGAGTTGAGACAACGGAAGCGGCGCTGCGGGAGTCTTCGATCCCATCCCGAAGAAGTCGAGCACGGCGCAAGCAATTGGCGATTGGCCATACAGACACCACATACCCCAATCGCGACATACGGCCACTTGATAACAGCCCGAGACATACACGACACATTTGCGCCTTCCATCCCCGACCTCCTGCCCCTAGAGGGCAACCCAGCACCGTCACAATGTCCCAATTCGTCGGCAAGGTACATACCGCACCAAAACCAGCAACACTCCTCAAACCGCAGCTCTAACAATTCCCCAATGTAGACCCGCCTCGCATACTCACGCGCATGGCATCTTGTTGACGCCGGCGCTGACCCGCGCCCTCTCGGTCGTCTCGCATCCTCCATCGCCCTCACCCTCATGGGCAAGCACAAGCCCATCTACGACCCTAGTACGGACTGCGGCGACTATGTTGTTTGTACCGGCCTCTCGCAACTACACACGACCGGAAAGAAGATGCAGAAGAAGAAGTACTACTCGCACACCACACGGCCTGGTAGCTTGAAGGAGATCACCATGGAGCGCATGATGGAGAAGTGGGGTGGAGGAGAGATTTTGAGGCGCGCGGTCAGGGGTATGCTGCCTAAGAACCGGTTGAGGGACGACAGGATGGCGAGGCTGAAGTGTAAGTTTTGACATTTCTGGGAATGGCTACGGTCATATGGTGGTAAAGTGAGTTATTCTGGATTCTGACACATTCTTTCTTTCAGGCTTCGAAGGACACGCACATCCCTACAAGCAGAACACCCTACGACTGGACGGCGAGAAGAGCAGCATAGCAGATCTACCAGAGGTTAAGGCGACGATGCAGAAGACCGCTCCTGCGCCTGCAGCAGCGCCATAAGAGCAGAGATATGTTTTGTAGCAAAACCGGCGTTATTCATGGGAGATATCAATGTACAGATACAAACGAAGTCGGGTCAAAGAGAAGTGCACGAAAGCATTTGTGGGGAGTCTGTTGGGGTATATCATATATATTCATCTGTACCATCAAGAAAGCTCAATGTGGCTTATAACATCTAGGCACGGTCCAAAGAGTCAAATCGCCTCACATAACGCCTTTCGCTTAAAACAAACAGTCTCTAAAGTTTGGGGTTGACGCCCTTGCGAGTGACTGTGCACTGGATCAATCCATTCGGGTCGGTCTGAGGCGCGTAAACTTCAGCGTCCTCACCAGTGTTCTTCAACCCATTGAACCAGCTGAGGTCTGCGAGGAGATATGGTTAGCAACGAAATACCGCGAGTGAATGCCCCAGATCGCTCTGCTCACCAATTTCGAAGTAGTGCTTGTTTGGCAAGCTGTAGTCCACCGCCTCGACATTAGGCACAGCGTTCAAGATCTGCTCGCCCATGAGATACATGGTGTTCTGCACGCTGGGGCTGTTCTCCTTCGCGAAAGTCTCCAGTGTGATTTTGCGCGCATCCTCCCAGGCCTTGGTGAAGCCGTCCTGCTGCTGCTTCACCTCTTCCACGCTGTGGAAGCGCTTCCAGTGCCAGCCGGCTTCCACTTCGGTGCTCAGCACGCGATCCCAAGTCTCTGGAAGACGAGTGTACTCGTCGCGGTGGAAGCCCCAGAACTGCGAGCCTGTGCTCTTGAGTACCAGAAGGCCCTTGATACCGCTACACACGTTGATGCCCTCGCCTCGCCTAGCCACAGCTTCCACCGTCCTTGTCTCTGCGCCGTCGCGGAGGAACGAGTGAGGATGGGGCTTGCCGTCTACTTCCATACGAGCCCAGCGGTGCACAACAACGCTAACATGCGCGGCGGTAATATGCGGGTATGTGTCGATGTAGTGTTGGCCAAGGATGCTGGCGAACAGCTCAGGCGGGTTGACGGGGTTCAGCTTCGCGGTCACGTATGCGGTCTGTTTCTGCGTATCGGTTGCGACGATGTTGGTATTATCGGCGTGCGTCCAAGACGCTGCAATGTCGCCCTCCAGCAGCGTGCAGACAGTCATCTCGGTCACATCTTGGGTTTGGTCTGGGTTGCGCTGGACCTTGTAGAGGCGGACGTTGTCCTTGCCGTAGCGCGCTGAGGAGAGATAGCCGGGCATGTTGGCGGTTGTGCTGGTGGATCGTGGTGGTACGGGCTATATGGCGGGCAATGCTGGTGGTTATGTATGCTGGCAGAGAGGTAGAGAGGAGAAACGAAAGAGACGGCAGCGAGCGATTGGGGATCTGGATAACGTAAAGGGTGTGAGAGGACCTACATGTAGGCTACGGGACGGGGCATGTCTTATCGCGCGGCGTGTTGACTGCGGTAGATCGCTGGGAGGAGCTTGTCTGCTTGTGTCTGCGTCGTCGGATCTGCCCAAGGACATCGGCGAGGTCCGCCTGCAGCAGCGCAAGCATTCTCCACGCCCAGCGACCGAGATGCACCTCGACTCCGATACGCCGGCCTTTCTAGCTGTTATTGCCATGGAATGCCTTCAATGCTCCCATGAAAGCCTCTTTGGTATATGAGCTCGCTACATGTATGAACGTATCTTGGTATCTTCCGTGTGAATACCCCGTCACTCACTCACAAACCACGCATTCTGCCCATCGGCGAATACAACAGCAAATGTCCTACCCTTGGACCACCTTGCTGGGATTGCTATATCCAAGATCCACCCACGTGCCACCCTTGCTCTTGCGACACTCCCCTGCTCTGCCCAGCACGGGGTATCTCGCTGACAGCATACCATTTTGGTTAACTGCAACAACGCTACCGTACTCGCTTTCGTGCACCACGCTCAACCCTCGGCCTTCACATCCTCTGGTATAAAGCCAAACGGCGACCTCCGACATTTCTACCAACATGACTCTCCACTCGAGCACAATGGCCCGCTGGAACCATCTCGGCTCAGTCTCCCCAGGAGGCCTTGACTAACGGGCTGGCCAAATTGATACCGCCTTCCTCAGACCTCATCACTTCGGCGAATCTTGCGGTCGGTCGTCCTCTATTAAGCAAGAAAGAAGCGCTGATCACCATCTTCATAGCCGAGACGAGGAAGAGCGTCTTCACTGGCCCAAGACTTGTAACAGCTCCGATGATGCATCCGAGCGCATAGAACGCAATGAAGAACAGACGGCGGCTGCGCATGGGATTCTCAGCATTGAGGATCTTGGGGTCGTTCAACACTAAAATCTTGATATCAGGGAAATCAGTGGTTGGCCTTCAGATGCGCATTGCTTATTGACTTACCAGGGCACCGGTCACCATCGTCGTGTTGACTTCTGGCAAACCAACGGTGGCTGCCAGGCTGGTCTGTCCGGAAGCGGCAAAAGCTAGCAATCCTACGACTGCAAGAGCAGATGCGCTAGTGATGTCTTGAGATGCCGACGCCCATCGCACAATTGCAGCTGCGAAAATCATTAGAGCTTGGGTACAAGTCGTGGTAAGCAACCAGGTGCGCTTCGTTGGTCGTGCCCGATGTGCAAAGCGACTAAAACCGAAGTTGCCTACACAGAAGCTATACTTTGCTTAGTAGTTTCGCGGCTACGAGTATACGTGTGGGTCTGCAGACATACTAGATCAGGGAGACCACGACGTTTTGCTCAATCTTAGACCTAAGATCTTTGTGGCTGAAGAGGTACACGGCCAAGAAGAGCACATTGCCTTTGGGCGACTATCAGCGCATTGATCTGCGAAATGGACGCTATACTGTAAGGGAAGCTTTCTTACCGGTTTGTTTGCTTGCAAAAACGCGGTAGTTGATAAAAGTTAACACGTCCAAGATGCCAGATGTGACGGTCATCTATCACGAAGGAAAAACGGTCAGTATCCATTTGCTAAGATCGTCTTACCACCGGTGAATGAGGACGGCAATTTCACTTACTAAATTATCGAGTCAGCAGCCTCTTCCATGCTTCTCTTTGTGCTCGTGCTGAGAGTGCGTACCGCAAAGCAGTTGGCCTTCCAAGAATTTGTCCTTCGCGATCTCCTGTGAGAGGAACATCATCTTCGTACTAAACTAATCCGAAGAAATATCGGCTCCGTACATATGCAGTCTACCTGATAGCGCCTGCTGCATCTCGTGCAGGTTTTGGGATGCTCTTAGTGCGTGTCTTTGTTGTACATTTACAAAGGATACAGGCCATGATTCCACCATTCTGGCGACCCGTTCCGGCTGACGGTTAGGGAAGGTATTCTTTGTCAAGACCAGGAATTTTGTGCAAATACAGACCTATGTCGTTGGTGACAGTCCTGATATTTTCTGCGGAAGTGTCGTCTGACACCCTACCGGAAGACTTTTCGAACTCTGTCCGTCATGCGTCTCGGCGGAAAGGTATAGAGCTATGGGCTATGGTGATGTCGGGTAACACTAAGGTACAAACATCTTTGAGAACATCCTATCTAGCTTCTAGAGTCGTTCAATCTTCAGGATACACCATTTTCCTCGTCACACCTCCATCAACAACCATCTCGGTCCCACTGACACCTTCGCTCTCACTCAAATACTGCACCGCCCTAAGTACATCTTCCACCTTCCCAACACGCCCGGTCAAATGCCACGCGTGATCTGCATCGCCGAGTCCATCCTCCCATTTCCGACCCTGCTCGTCGGCCTCCTTACATTCGTTCTCCACATGGATCCATCCAGGCAGGATAGCATTAACGCGAATACCGCGTGGCGCAAGTGAGACAGCCATACTCTGCGATAAGCCCAAAAGACCAGCTTTCGTCGTTGAGTATGCTTCGTTGTCGGGCTCAGACATGATCGCGCGAGTTGAAGAGACGTGCACGATACTGCCTCCTGAAGGGCGTGAAGATGATTTCGAGAGCAGAGGGACACAGTGTTGGCTCATGAGCATTGGCGCTGTCAGATTCGTCTCTAGCGAAGCAGTCCAAGTGTCTAAAGGCATGTTCTCGACGTTGGCGGCGCCTACGCCGGCCGTGTAAGCTGCGTTGTTGATCAAGACATCGAGGTGTCCATTGAAGAGTTTGCTTGCTTGTTGCACTGCGGACTGGATTTCTGAAGGCTGACGCAAATCGCAAGTGACTGCTTCGAAGTCACGACCCTGGGAATGTGTTTTGGACAATCTGGCGGCGGTATGATTCAGTTCCTCGGCGTTGTTGTCCAGGATGAACACCCTGTGGCCGGAGGATAGAAGGAGGCGACTCAGGCCTCGGCCGATTCCTCGAGCGCCTCCGGTTATCAGGTAGTTACGTGCGGTTGATGTTGACATCTTGATCTCCTTGTCTGGATGAAGAGGTCTGTATTAAGAGCGACGGGCTAGCGATCAAGGTAGAAGGTGTTACTGACTTGAAGGAATATCGAATGTTCGCATTTCATGTCAGATCAATCGAGATGATGTCATACGATACAGGCCATACCACAGAAACATTGAAGACGACACGATGCTGGGAGACGAACATCTCAATCTCGTAGCTGCGTGGGCTATCATTGAAGAAGCATCGGATGACCTCGAGCGAATAGAGCCTGCGGCATGTTGATGTGGAGTGATGTCGACTACATTGGATGTTACTCAATCTAGGGACCTCGTCTCGAGGTCGATCCTTCAGGATCCTCTGTTTCTTACGTCCGTATCTTGCACAGCCGCAGTAAACATCGCATATCATCGAGGTCTGACCTAGCTTGGTCATGGTTGTTCATCTGATGGACGGTGTCCGAGTTAGGACATCAGTACTCTGGTGGCTTGTCACAACAATATCCGAAAGGGCGCAGGTATAGGCCTTGGGAAATGGCGGGCAAGGTGGGAAGAAAGGTATATAATCGCCGCGCCACCTACCAGTGTCTGCGACAAATCGCAAAGACAACAGTCCAGTGATCAGCAGTATTATTCGACCAAACTATCAACATCCCAAAGCCCAAGCAATCATGGCACCCGTCACCTTCCACCTTGTGTCTGTTGACGACGAAACCACCTTCGTCGATGCAATTCGATCAGGCCCAGCATCTGAGAGGCCTTATTATATTGGACGCTGCCAGCACTGGATCCACAGCCCGAAGACATCTCTCGATAGCTTAACCGGAACAGGCTCGACAATGCAGCGATGGGATTACCTCATCATCGCCAACGCTGTGTCTGAGAACCATCTCGCCCTCCCATCCTACCTTGAACACAAGGTCAACACCCACTGGTCCATTTCTGCACCGGTCGACGATACCCAGCTGGCCACCCTCTCCGAGGCCGATGCCAAAAGGCAAAAGGTTTCCAGCGCTCCTCCAACACTCCCACCAGGCTGGAGCCCATCAGACCACAGTGGTTTGACAGCCTCATCACCACCGTCAGACCTCGAAGCTTCTCTGGCTCTTTCATCCACAACCCTCGGAGCCCCAAAGCAAGGGCCGTCAACCGACCTCAAGACCTTCATCACCACCTTTGGCACCACCCATGCAGGTCCTATCAGCATGTTCAACATCGTGGCCTGCAATCCAGGCCAGCGGGCTCGCTTCTTCGGCTACATCGCCGCATTCAGCGAATCCACTGGTTCGCGCTACGGCGGCGAAGCACAATTCCTCGGAGCCGGAGTCACCGACTGGACTTCGCGCAAAGCCGAAGGAGTAGAAGTCGCGGATCCGAAAGCTGGTGGCTCAGGCGTCTGGGAAGACGTGGCGTTGGTCTGGTATCCGAGTCTGTGGCATTTCGGCAAGATGTTGGATGATCCGGATTATGCGGCTGCGGATCGCAAGTTCAAGGTGGGTGTCATTCATGACAATCCAATTCTATGTTGTACCGAGGTGGTGTTGTAGGTGAGAGTATAGTTCGCTCAAGATAGGTAGATGCTTGTAAGCTTCGACAACACGCTGCATGTTCCGTCTTGAATTCGTGTATCTGCTCGATAGAACAATGCTATGCTGGGCTCCAGGAAGAAGCTCAGTCTCGCATAGAATGTTCCTTGTGGTCAGCCTGTAGCGCTCGTGAACCGGACGGCGTGTCTCATGGGTCTTCCCACTGACAGGTCCTCGGCGTTGCCGCACTGCTTGGTAGGGGTGAAGTAATTTTCGAGATAGGCAATCTTTGTTGACTTCTTCTCCGAGGCCTTGTGCTCACAGTACCATGGGATCGCCACCCTGCTCTGTTTCCTTCTGTTCAGCGCCACTGCCAAACCTCAATCCCACCAGTCTCACAAACTCCCTCACACCCTCAGCGCGATCGTCATCCTCCTTCCCGGCTCTCATTGTTTTCATGACAGATAGCGCCTCTTTGTCGCCTTTTTCCTTCGTCCACATGCCCCGCTGACGCTCTTCGGGCTCTTCAATCTTATTGAACCCCCCGCGGCCTCCGCGAGCACCTCTACCGCCGCGCCCTCTGCCTCGTCCCCTAAAATTGAATTGTGGTCGTTCAAGTGATGGCAAAGGTCCTCTGCTCCAGGTCCTTGCTTCGGCAGGTCCAGGATCAAGAGTCAGCCCATAGACAGCGCCGAGCTGCGAGTGCAGTGTCGGATATCTGGCGAGTAGGCGTTGGAATTCGGGATCCGATGCTAAGGTCGACAAGTCGGGTTTGGCGGTCCTCTGGATTGTTCCTGGACGATCCTGCTTTGGCCGGGCGTTCTCGACTGATGGCTTGGGGTTTTGTAGTGCTTCTGCTTCGTGTTGTGCTTTGTGTGGTCTGTAACATGCGATTGAGCAGTACCTCACCGAGCAGGTCGGGCATTTGTATTTTGAGTCTGCTGCATTGCAGATGCCGCAGAGGATTGCCATGGCTGATGGCGCATTGTTCAGCTGCTACATGTAGAAGCAATAAAAGCAATACTGATCTAGGCAAAGCTAGACAAGGACACCAAAAGGATGTTGGTGTTGGAGGTGCAGATCAAAGCATGTGAAAGTCGAGATGAGCATCGGCCTGCGGCGAAGACTTCCGAGCTTGGAGGTTGCATGACGAGCATCTTCCTCTGTTAGACATTCCCGCGTAGGCGGACATTGTACACACCAACACCTCCACCATGCCTCCTCCTCGCTACCGCAGTCTGCTGGACCTCGCCATGAACCGCACAGCATACACCTGCAACTCGTGCACGCGCACCCTCCTCCGCCAACGAACCTTCTTCCGCCCTCAGCAGCAACAGACTCGCCTCGTCCAAACCTCTCAGAGCACTCGCCAGCATGCCGCACCCAACATGCATGACGTGCGCAAGCAATTCGACAAGCGCAACGAGAACACCATCTATTACACCCTTTCTATCATCCTTGGAACCGTTGCCTTATCCTACGGCTCCGTGCCTCTGTACAAGACTCTCTGCCAGGAAACCGGCTGGGGCGGAACACCCACCAAGTCCTCAGTGCACGCTACGCCTGATGGAGAGGAAGACATTGCCGCCAAGCTCACACCTGTGACCTCGTCGCGCCGCCTGCGTATCACATTCCAAGGTTCCACGTCCGATGTGTTGCCCTGGAAGTTCACACCTCAGCAGCGTGAGGTGCGCGTGCTACCTGGAGAAACAGCACTGGCTTTCTATACAGCCACGAACAAAAGCGACGAAGATGTGATTGGTGTCGCGACGTACAGTGTCACGCCTGGGCAGGTCGCCCCGTATTTCAGCAAGATCCAATGTTTCTGCTTCGAAGAGCAGCGCTTGAACAAGGGCGAGACTGTGGACATGCCGGTCTTTTTCTACATTGATCCGGAATTCTTGAAAGACCCTGCTATGAAGGGAATTGACACTATCACGCTTAATTACACATTCTTCAGTAAGTTCTTGAGACTGACCGAGTCTGCTGTCTCTCTGATCTGACTGCTAACAACATTGCAGAAGCGAAATACGACAAGAGTGGTCATCTATCACCTATCCCGGGGACCTGATTGACGCAATCACCACCACCTAGATCTCCTTCCGTTCATACTACGCAGGTAATAACAGCCACTGCGAAATCTCTCCTCACGCATCGTTGCCGCTTGCCGGGACGCCCTCGGTCCCTCTCCCGAGGTCCTCGCCCAGACGTTGCCCTGCCACATAAAGCGGCTTGCAATCCTGCAAACAGAATATCATTCTAGCCCACTCGGTGCTGCTAGGATTTCTCCATGCGTGCATTGTCGCGCGCTGCACCATCACATCTCCTCTTCCCATCAGCTGCGTCTCTCCCGAGTCCAACACACTCTCGATCTGGCCTTCGAGCACGATGCCATAATCAACAGACTGAGTACGGTGCATCATGCAGGTGTAACTGGGCGCAAAATCGACATAGCGCAGCACTGTTCCACCGCCAGAGACTAGGCCTAGCTTTCCGCCCGACTCTTCCATTTTCTTGTCATGCGCAGCCACGTCTGCGTCCTTGTTCAGATCGGATGGGAAGTGTGTGGTGTATGCTACGCCCATGCCGAGCTTGTCTTCGTCGTACTTGTGCCAGGCTACTGGGCGAGTCGAGTGAATGACCGCTTTGCCCGTCTTGTCGTCATGGCCGGTCAGGTAGGCTGTTGGGCCAGGAAGATCCTGAGGGATTTGATTTGCTGTTGGTTTGCGGTTGTCGGACGACATTTTGGCGAATCGAGTTGGACGGTGAATGTGAACGCGAGGGCACAGAAGAACGCTCGATGTATCAAGGGATCGATAAAGTGTATATATGTAGAATAAAGACAACTGTGCTTCTATGACCTTTGGCCCATTATAAGGTGGTTGGTGGGGTCTTCGGCTCGGAAGAGGGGTTGAGCTACGGTGTTCCTATAACGCAACGTTCCTGCAGACGCATGCGTCTTCTCCATAGCCTAGATCTAGCCAATCATGATCAATGGTCAAATATATCAAGGGAACCTGCGGTATCCTCTGTTAAAATACGTTCGAATACTTGCCATCGACATTTACAATCTATGGTCGACGGTCCATGGATAGGGTACCACCGCACTGTACATTCGTTTCATTTCTGGGACTATCATGCTTCCTCCTGTCTTCGCAGACGGCTGAGCGTAGCTTTACCGGCACTCGAGCTGTTCGCTTTGCCAATCTCTCCGGTAATCCAATCTCCAATCCTGCTGACTTCTTCCAAGTCGATTCCAGTCTTTGCGCCGAGCGAGTGCAGGGTGTACACCAGGTCCTCGGTTGCTACATT
Source organism: Cladosporium austrohemisphaericum (assembly GCA_022813715.1). Lineage (NCBI taxonomy): Eukaryota > Fungi > Ascomycota > Dothideomycetes > Cladosporiales > Cladosporiaceae > Cladosporium > Cladosporium austrohemisphaericum. Next base: position 1,419,167 of record JAKLLY010000002.1, read on the forward strand.
GCCCGTCGCACCAGGTGAATAAGGGCATCCACCCAAACCACCTACCGCAGAGTCGAAGGTTCGCACGCCATGCTCCAATGAGATAATCGTGTTTACCAGTGCTTGCCCGAACGTGTCGTGGAAATGCAACGCGAGGTCCTCACTCCTGATACCTGCTTCTTTCAGCGTTCGCAGCAATTTCCTCGTCCGAGGTGCTGTTCCCATGCCTGTTGTGTCGGCGACGGAGATCTCGTCTGCGCCCATCTCGAGCAAGCTGGCGGCAAGGTCGGCGACGCGATGAGGGTCAACATCTGGGCCCTCAAACGGACAGCCAAGGGCGACGGAAATGTAGGCGCGAACATTGTAGCCAGCCTCACGGCACGAAGACATTAGTGGTGCGAATCGGTCGAGCGACTCTTGCACGCTGCAGTTGGTGTTCTTTTGCGAGAAGGATTCGGTTGCAGCCATGAAGATGGAGACTTCGTGGGTCTGGCCGCTGGGGATGTTGGAAGAGGCTCGCGGCTTGGACATCGCGTCCACGCCGTCTGTAGCTGAAGGCATCGCATTTGGATCCTGGCTGCTAGTGTTTAGTGCTGGGCCGGAGTCCTGGGAAGGCGGTGGTGAAGGCGGTGGCGAGGGATAAGCGTCGGTAGCAGATGAATTCATGACTTTGAAGTAGTTGTCTAGACCTTTAGTGTTGGGAAGCAGCCATTGGTATGTCACGGGGTGTGGTGCCTTTGGAGGGTTCGACAATATGCTAGTGAGGACGTGGTCTGAGGCGGCCATCTGCGGGACCCATTTGGGATGGACGAAGCTGCCTGCTTCAATGGTTTGGATGCCAGTTGCTGCCAGCCGTCTCACGAGTTCTATCTTCGTCTCGGCGGGAATGCTCGTCTTCTCGTTCTGCAGGCCATCCCTAGGGCCGACCTCGACGATGCGCACATGGTCGTTGGCCACTGACGCGCGTGCCGAAGCAGAGAAGCCCCGACGGGCAGCCGGACGTAGGTGGTGTGCGAGACGGTGGCGGAAGAGAGGTGTCATGGTTATTCAAGTAGGCATGCCCGTAGGGAAGTCAGCGAAGGCAATGATCAATGTCCAGAGCTCTACAGACAGTGACAATTGATGGAGCTGTAGAGCCGCGATCAACCACCCACCGACCACCACATACCTAAAGCCGAGGTGCGGAGAATGGAGCTGAAGCTCGCCGAGTGAAGCAAAGCCACAGTGACGTGCGTGCGTGCAGTGGCGCAGGCAGACGACCACCTTGCCTCCAGACCTCATCACCATCATCTGCCATTAGGCAAACACATTTACGAGGATAGCGTACTGCCAGCTCATCTTGAGGACTTTTTATTGAAATCAGATTCGGGCACGACTCTCCATCGACCAACTACAAATCACAGCCATGTCGAACTACAACAACCCCAGCACCAACGATGACAACCCGTGGGCGGATCCAGCCCGCGACAACCTCCATCCACAGCAAGGCCAGCAGCAAAACTCCAACAACCCATTCTACCAGCAGACAAACTCCCCAAACCCATGGCAACTAGGTCAAAATCAGCAGGACTCAACCTACGCTCCTCCTCCCGGCCCTCCACCAAACCAGTACCAATACAGCCAACCTCAAGGCGAGCCATGGTCGCAGCCCGACAACAGCAGCAACAACAACCCTTATGCCCAGCAACACGCTCCCATTCCCGGAATCAACAAGTCTTCTACTTTCAACGAGAATGATTTCGTGCCTGCCGATGAGCGTGGCGAGCAGAGGGAGGCGATGGAGCAGTTCGAAATGACGAACTCGCGCCCTCAGTCGACTGACGACCGCAATGTGGAGACGTTGCAGCAGGAATTCCCCGGCTTGGACGGCAGTCTCGTGGCGGCGATTTACATGGATTCCAAGCAGATGGGCGCGGTGAGGGAGATGTTAGGCGAGCTGGCTAGTGGGAAGTGATCGAATGAGCGAATGCAAAAGTCAAAGCAGGGATTGCAACTCTGGCTGCACCTGCAATTCCCAGCAGGACGGCAGATTCGCCGGCTTGATGGTTTCAATGCTGCTACGAATTGTAATGCATGGTTTAGAAAGATATGCCACCAACCAAAACCTCGTGTAAGTCTCGTCACGATGCAAAGCGATCATTGGTGCATCCATGAGACCGCAGAACGCGTGCCCTGTGACAAGTGCATATGCCGTATCCAAAATACCCGGATCGGAATCCTGTAATAATGATAATATATACAGTGTAGTCAACAGCTATGCATGGTAAAGTAAACAGAGAAAATAACTCCCTTTTTCGCTTTAGTAAGAACAAACAACCATTTTAGATACTCTAACGCTTGCGATTGAGAGTTTGCGGCTTAGCGGGCTTGACTTCGATCTCGCTTCCAGCATCGTCGTCCTCGTCGTCTTCCACTTCATCGTCCTCGGAGCCTTCACTGGCATCGTCTTCCTCGGAGCCTTCCTCGCCATCGTCCTCGTCGGATTCTTCGGCCTCGAGGTCTAGCAGGCCGTTTTGGGCGTCTTCATCGTCCTCCTCTTCAGCGCTCATGCTGCCCTCGTGGGCGGCGAATCCGTTTGCTGCGCCAGCTTCGTCGTCGCTTTCGTCAGACTCTGACGCTGTGTGGTACTCTTCACCCTGAGGCTGGTTCTTCGATGCGCGCTTTGAGGGTCTCTCAAGCGCCGCAAGCTCTGCTTCGGAGCCCTCGTCGTCATCGTCCCGGCCTTCAATGTACAAAACGCCAGCCTCGTCATCCTCATCATCCCGTGCACGAGCAGAGGTGGCTAATGTTTGCCGTCTGAGGTCGAGCTGGGCTCCAAGCATATCGAGCTTGCCCTTAAGCTGCAATAGAGGCTGCAGACCCTGTGCACGCTCACGCAGAACTTGGTTCAAAGCGCGGAGCTTGCCCATGATCTCTGGCTGAGTGACAAGGTAGCCACCGTGCGCGACAAGTGACCATTGTATCCAGGTCATGAGGTGACCAGTGCGCCCAGGACGGCGGTGGATGCGCTCTGCGAGCCTCTGCATAAGCGGGCCGACTAGGTGTGACTGGAGACGTTGAATTGTCATGCGGATACTCTGTTGGTCTGCCATCTGGAAACATGTCTCTAGCATATCCTTGTCGTTTGTGCGAAGTGCCTGGGTGAGAATGGTGCTGAGTGAGGTTCCAGTGGGCGCAGCAAGGACCTGCTTGCCTGTCGACGGTACCATGGCGTGCTGCTCGTCCTCAGGGTAGGCAGACTGGACGTCTATAGGTTCAGGGTGTCTGGCTGACAACATGTCGCCGAAAGAGGGCTCCTCTTGCTCTGCTGTGTCTTCGTCCATCATGTCGACGTCCTCGGCTCCGGCAGCGGCCTGTTGCTGCTTGGTGTCGCCATTGGCCTGTGGCTTGCTCGCCTCTTCTGCGTCGCTCTCATATTCACTGCTTTCATCCTCGGCGCTGGAAATATCAATCACTTGGCCCGCGCTGGCGTTGCCCTCGGGCGCCACGACAGCCTTCGACTCGTCGACTTTGGCATTCCTCTTGTCCGGCACGCCGTTGGTCAGTTTGCCCTCGACCTTCCTGCTCTTCCTTGCATCTTCATCGACGAGGAAGTCGAGGCCCTCCTTCTTTTTTGTGGCCGGCACGTGAGAGCTCTTGAGTTTCTTCGAGGCGTGGTGCTGCTCGCTCGGCTCGGTAGGCCGGGCGCGGCTGGGACGGGAGCGCTTGATTGCGCTCATGACTCCAGCGACATGCCCTTGCTGCTGGGGTATATGAGGGTGTGTTGTGCGGGCGCCGTGGGTGGTTGCAGGCTGGCGAGTGGTGCTGCTGGATGCCGTCAACGAGCCCAATCGCAAAAAGCCTCTCGATCAATTTTCTGAGAGACACTAGCGAGGGCGCGGACTTTCGGCAGAGCGGGAGGCTGCGGGCCGCCATGCCCCACGCTGTGGCAGTCCCACGTCCCAAGGACAACGGACAGCAGTCAAGGCGTCTGATGCCCTACTACTGTACTACATCTCGACACCGCCAACGGCGCGGCCGATTGTCTCGGTAGCAACGCGACAACAGACTCGGCTGCACCCACCAGGATCGCTTCTCACACCCACTGGCGCCCCGGAACTTTGGGACAGCGAAATTCCATGCCTGTCGGCTTCCGATATCGTGTCCTCCATGCACGCAGACGTCCGACAGTTTGCGACATTTGGTGCGGGCGGTGAGCAGCGTGTGCGCACCGCTTCTAGATGACGCCTACACCACGTCCGACCGGTCCCAATGCGGGCACTTACTCCAATGACGCGCTGGCACCACCTGGCAGGCCCAGCAGAGATGGCAGAGCGCCCTCGGCGGCTAGTTTTGCGACCGCGAAGTCCTACATGAGGAACGGTCCACCTCCGGGGAGCTTCACATCGGAATTGAAGACGACGATCTCGCGACCGGACGTCCCTCGATATGAGGCTGGGAGTTTTGCCGACAGTGGATTGCTGGGAAATGCTACGACCGAGCAGAGGCAGGCGGACTTTCGGGATAAGATTGAGAAAGAAACGAAGATTAAGATCGGAACGGAGAATCTGCTTGAGGCGCTCAACACGAAAAAGGAAAAGCATATTCGAGAGCAGAGACGAGTGGTGGAGTCCGAGTTGAATACGTCAAATCGCAAGATCGCGCAGCTGAAATCGGATCTGAATGCAGAAATCCAGAGAAGTAGGGAGCCACCTATGATCAGTCCAAAAGAGCGGCTATCTGCACAGCTTTTCAGGGCAGCACCTGTCAGATCGCCACCCTCACAAACCATGCTTCAAGACGAAGAAGAGCTCGCATACGACCCTGAGTCTGAATCGCCTTCTTACATTCTTGCCGAGATCTTACAAGCTTTGGAGTCTGCAGATCTGCCATCGGATTATTATGTCAACCATGCCAATGAACTGGTAGAACTCTTCAAACGACACCCAACACTGAAGTACGATCTGGCCTGGTCCATATTCGGTCTGCGTATGCAGGTCCTGCTACTAAGCGATAATAGAGAGGTTGTCGCGGCAGGCTACAGACTGCTCCGTTATGCGATAACCGATCGCAAATCGTTGCAAACAATTCGCTCACTTCATACCGACTACTTGGTCATTCTTTCTTTAGTCAAAGAAAGCAAGGCTCGAGTAGAACGCGAACAGGCTCTGAAATTTGTGCGCGCATTCTTGGACGTCAAAGGAGGAACGAGAGAAATCCACAGATCGGTTGTCCGTGTTCTGGTCGCCGTAGCAGATCATGCAGACGATCAGTTACGAAGTATAGCTATTCTGACACTCGCGGAGATCCTGTTGAAAGATCCTGAGGTTGTGGTCGATGCTGGAGGTGTTGCTGTCCTGTCTGAAGCAATGGGCAACGGCGCGTATCACGCACCAGAAACTCTGATTACGCCTTTCATGCATCTGATGGACCTGCCGGCACGTCGGCTGATGCTGCGAAATGGTTTCGAGTTCAGCTCAGCATTTGCGTCTTTCACAGAACCGTTCTCGTCTCACGGCCACGACGAGAAGCTGAAGACCAGTGCACGGGTCATCGCCGGCATGTTCAAGAGCTGGTCAGGTCTAATGACGCTCTCGCTGCACGACTTCTTACCAGTACGGTCGGTTGTCTCATCGCTCTATATTTCAAACGCCTCTGTGCGCAATGCAGTGACAGACTTGATCGCGGACATTTTGAGGATACAATTCCCTTCCTGGGCGAGCTCATTCATTGGCGGTCGAAGACTTACCACATACGGTCGAGTCACCAATCTTAGGTCCGACGATGTTACTCAGCAAGACGATTCACGATCGGAAGAAGACCCACGTAAGCGCAATTTGGTCGAGCACTTCATCGCTGTGGCATTGGCAATCCTGCTTCGGCAAGGCCTGTTGAGGGCGCTCATGCATGCCGAAAGCAGCTCTCCGAGTGTACAACTGCGGAAGAAGACTTCTCTGCTTCTGGCCAAAGTACTGAAGATGGCCGGAGATTTGTTGCCAAGTGCATGGAGCGCAGAGCTGCAGGTGATGCCCGGCTTGTTTTCTTCAGCAATCGACTTCAACACAGAAAGCCGCGTGCAAGCTACTGCAACGGTATACGAAGTGGATAGAGTCAACCGCACTCTTTATCGCTCTGTAGCCGGGCAAGCATCTCAGATTCAGACGAAAGAGGACGGTTCAGCAGCTCGCACACGCGCAGCATCCAAGTCTCAGGTCGAAGCGGGAATGGACGAAGCACAGTTCAGGCAGAAGATGCTCGACACTGGTGTGCTCAATACCGTCAATTATAACAAGTGGAACTGGTCACTGATCCAGTCACTCATCGATGGACCTATGCAAAATCCGAAGCGTCTCGACGAGGCCACTCGAATCACGAAGTTTGTGCATCGCTTGCTAGGCTTTTTACGGCCTTTCAAGTTCCGTTTCTCTGATGCCCCGAACACTAAAGTCAATCAGCGCTACGTGAAAGCTGGCTGTTCCCTTGTGCGCACTTTGCTACAGACCCCTGACAGCGCGAAGTACCTGGCGGATAACAAACTCATCCCTCAAATTGCGGAATGTCTCGCACAAAAAGACCCTATGAGTGGAATCACTTCCACGGCACCCCTGTTTTCGCCAGAACGACTTTCCGAAACATTGGTTGGCGGATATTTCGCCATATTGGGCGTGCTTTGTAGCGATGGCAAGGGCTTGCAAATTCTAGAACGCTGGCGGATTATCAACATGCTTTACCATATCGTCGAATTGAGGGACCGCGACGACCTCATCATGACTCTCTTGACCAACCTGGACTACACTCTGGACAGCCATCCACGAATCATCCTCGCGAAGGCTATGATTGCTGGCTCCAAGCACATGCGAATAGCCGCCACAAAGATACTACGGAAATACGCCATGATGCCGATCGAGCCGCAGACTATGGGTGGAGGCGCAGCGGAGTGGTCGATCAAGCTGTTGGTGAGCCAGCTATACGATCCGGAGATCGAGGTCTGCGAGGTTGCTATCAAAATCTTGGAAGAAGCTTGCAACAATATCACATCATTGGAATATGTCGTCAAATGTCGACCAGCACTCGATCACCTCGGCGAAATTGGAGCTCCGCTTCTCTTACGATTCTTGTCTACCTCTGTCGGCTACCATTATCTGGATGGACTCGACTACATCACCAAGGAGATGGATGACTGGTTTTTGGGGCGCAACGACTCATACGTTACGCTTGTGGAGGCATCACTCGCAAGAGCGCTTGCAGACGTTCCAGAGAAACCTCAAACGTCGCTCGAAGAGAATGTCGAGCCTCAAAACTACGGGCACGTGCCGCCGCACTTCTACCGCGAGCTTTCGCGAACAGCGGAGGGTTGCGAGCTCTTGAAGGCGAAAGGTCACTTTGAGGAATTCGCCGCAACGATTCAAGACTTTGCGACAGAACATGAGGATTGTGAGACAATCCTGAAAGTGAAAGGTTGCTTGTGGGCCGTAGGCAACGTCGGGTCGATGGAGCTCGGCGCACCCTTCCTCGAGAACACAGGCATCGTCAAACACATTGTGCAGATCGCCGAGACATCCGAAGTCATGACTTTGCGCGGCACTGCATTCTTCGTGCTCGGGCTCATTTCTCGAAGCTTGCACGGGCAAGAGATACTGGCCGAACACGGATGGGATGGAACCGTCAACGTCCTTGGTGAAAGCCTGGGGTACTCACTGCCGTTGAGCTTCAACAAGCTCTTCTCATTACAGCCGTTCGCAAACCAGGACCGCAAGCCTTTATCAGCGCCACCGGCGAATATGACACGCACCCGAACCCGCACGCGTAGCAATCAGCAGGACGCCAAACCTCTCGCACTCAGCACGGATCCTCGCGCAACAGACCCAGCAAACACCGCGATCCTCGCCTCGATTGAGAAACTCGGAAACTCGGTTCTGACCAATAAGGCAGTCGGTGAGCTGAACGCGCTCAAGCACCGCAAGAAAGCACCAGGCTTCGGAAGTGACGTCGTTTTCAAGCGCGCCCTTGAAGTCCTTAGCCGGCACCGCTTCGGTGTCCAGCAATGGCGATTCGTGATCGACTTGTTCGAGAAGGGCGTGCTGCGGAGGATCGTGCTAGAAGAGGATGAGAGCGAGGAAGAAAGTAGCAGTGAGGCAGAGGCTGGCTGATTTGACGTGTTATGATCCCACTTTTTGTAGTTTGCTAGGCGTCTTGGGGTGGAAATGCTCTATTCTGCACGGGCAGAGAGCAGGGCATCGGCGTTTACGATAGAGTTATCCAGTGCATTGTTTGGGTTGAGACCTGTACGCAGGCCTCGATGGCGCACAGATATGCAAGGTGTTCATATGGTCTCGCCTCATCACCGTCGGACCAAAGGCTCCCTCGATACTTACTCCTATGCGAACAGCTTTTACGCGTTGTACCTCTGGGATTGCTATATATTCTCGAGCCCGTGGAACGCAATTGTTGCAATGATACACCTGCTCCGGTACGGGCTCATCTGGCTGCACAGTTCTACGTCCATAACGCAAAGGCCAAATCCATTCTTTGGTTACTTTGGTTACAGTGAGCGGTTCGTGCCTTGTGGCGCCTGATCGACATATCCGCGCGGGTGAACGCCTCTCCGACTTGCCGACGGGAATTGTTCGATTGCAGAGCATGCATCCCCAGAGCTTCAGATTGTATTGCTTGCAATGCCTTGTTGTCAGAAAGTAAGCACGACATCCGAAGGACACGGCTGCTCAGTGCCTATTGCCCAGATGTGCCAATAGCATCGCTAAGAGACACATTGGACATATATTGCCACAGCGAGGTCGTGCATAAGTTCACTCGCCACAAGCGGGCATGCACTTACCGAGTCCGATTTCGACTGCTGAGGGCGATCGCGGCGAGAAGACTTTCACCCCCTCGATCGCATTCGTGGGCCAGCATCACACTCGCTGCTCCAGTGCGGCCAAGTGCCACCGTACCGCACCCTGCTGCTCACCTGCTAGTCGTGTCGTCGTCGACCGCACGCGCTGAGCCTGCCACTGTGCATTCGCGTAAGAGGTAGCCTTTCCGCCAGGTTTGTTCTCTCTGTGTTCTTATTATTCCATTGCTACTGGCAGCACACGCCGCCGCAGTCGCCTTCCACCCACCTTACATACACGAGTCACTGCACCCTTGCACCACACACCTACACGTCCTATAATTACGGCGCCTGCCATCCCTGCATCCAGTTGTGCTGGCGTGCTCCCCTGCTCTCTTCACACACCCGCCCGCTTGGAACCTCTCTCATCGCACCCAGACTGGAGGGTCCAGCGCGGCGCCCACGCGAGCCACACTGATCGACGTCATCGATAATCGGACATCGACAACCCCTCCACCAACACACGGCAAACGGCAAACGAGGCAAAGAGGCAAAAGGTTGCACACTGGACAAGGCGTCCAGCATACTGTATCCTGTACGAAGAAGCGCTCCCACTCGCTTCTTACTCTCCCGCTACCAGCCTTGTCCCGCAATCAGACTTGCGGTTTATGGAGCGCGAAATATCCCGCTCATCAGCATAAGCGTACATGAGCGCGCTTTACGCTGCCACGGGAGATCTGCCACTCGAGGTTACTCCCACTGGCGAGGAGGATACGTTGGATCGGCCGACCGCATCACACAGGACTACGGCGCTGGCGTCGGAGGACGACCTTATGATCCAAGATGATTTGGAAACGGATAACACCCTGCCGACTGGATTAGCAGCACACGAAGACGCCCGGGCGTTAGTGCGGCTCATTCAATGCCCATTATGTTCGAGGCCATTCAGGACGCCGGTCACTCTTCCTTGCGGCAATACACTCTGTCGACAATGCGTTCCGCAACTACACGAGCGAGAGAATGTATCATATCCCGATCTGCCTGGTCGCAAGCAGGCGATCGAATGTCCGTTCGCAGACTGCGGCCATGAACATCCTGCGATGGACTGCAGCGTCGATGTCACAGTGAGCAAGCTTATGGACGCCGTGGCGGAGATCGTGGCAAAGCATCTGTCGGTCGTAGGCAAAACCACCACGTTAGTACAAGAGTTGGTCCGATGGGATGAGATCGTCAGTGGCGATCCAGTGCGGGAAAAGAATAACAGTCAAACACTGCCTGGAGGTCGACTAGTCGCGACGTACTCCTTAGCCGCCAAAGGTGAGCTGTACCGCGCCAACGACCTTGTATATCATGCGACCTCCACAACGGAAGAAGCCCAGCACATACAGGATTCCGACATCTTGCACGAGTTACTGGAAGCCACTCATCAGCATGTCGACTGTCAAGTTTGCTACAACTTACTTCTGGACCCAGTGACAACGCCTTGCGGCCACACCTTGTGCCGGATATGCCTCACTCGGACTTTGGATCACTCCCTCCACTGCCCAGTGTGTCGCCGCGGTATGGGCCTTCCTCCTTCACTTGTGGGCCATGCCAGCAACAAGACACTCGCATCGCTTCTCAATGCGTTGTGTCCTCAAACAGTCGCCTCTCGAAGGCAAGCTGTTGCACTTGAAGAGACAGGCGGCGAAGGTACACTCAACACACCTCTTTTCGTGTGCACGCTAGGCTTCCCGAACACGCCTACATTCCTGAGGATTTTCGAGCCTCGATATAGACTTATGCTTCGCCGCTGTCTAGAAGGAAACCGAGAATTTGGCATGCTAATGTACAATCGCTATGGCGAACCTCAAGGAGAACTGGGCTCCGTGCATTTCTACCAATACGGCACCATGATGCATATCGTCCACAGCCAAATGCTACCGGACGGCACCAGTCTCATTGAGACTCGTGGCACTCATCGATTCCGTGTCCGCGCTCATGGCCTACATGACGGCTACTGTGTTGGCAACGTGGAACGTGTCGATGACGTTTCTACTGCTGAGGAAGAACGCATGGAGGCGCTGGAAACATCACAGCCTCTTATTTCGGCTCCACCACCTACTGTGAACGGGATACCAGCACAGACATCAGAGACGATGGAGGCGATCTTAAATCGAACCTCAACCCGCGATCTGCTCAACATAGGGACTTCCTTCATTGAGCGCAATCGTGCGCGAAGCGCTACCTGGCTGCAACAGCGCGTACTCGATACCCACGGCCAACCACCAAACGACCCTGCGCTCTTCCCTTTCTGGTTTGCAAGCGTTTTGCCTATCAGCGAAGAAGAGAAATACAAGCTACTTCCGACTACGACCGTCCGACAACGTTTGAAGATTACCGCGGCATGGATTCGAAGGATTGAGGGACAAAGATGGTGAGTTATATTTCTTTCTACCTAGTACTTCTGTCGTGTCGCTTCTTGCTTCTTGTGTTGTCGCATGCTGTGCTCTTGCCTCATGGCCCGTCAATAACAAGCTGACCGCCTGTGGGTGCGCTGAGAAGGGCCGGACTTTTCATTCCCTATGACATATACGGTGGCGACACCAGCGAGTCGGAATCTTAGAAACCATTCCTGCTCTTGGAGTAGCTATTCTCGGCGCATTACATTGGGCGGTCACAAGAATGCTCGACGGCGTTGATGGGAATACATCATTTTTAATGGTTTATCTAGATCATGCGAGATGGTTTGCTAATTACTTGCTTTTCGATAATGTAGGTACCAGAGCAATTCATGCCGCATCTTATGACTCGCTCTCCTTCACTATCTGTCTCCAGTCGTCCTGCTTCTTGGCGCAATGGGTCTGCAGTACTGGTTCAACGGTCGGCGCGAGTAGCCGATGTTGCTTCCGGGGCAGTGGATGCTATCGTCCACCTCGTAATGCCGGAGAAGCAAGCGGCCATCAAACCACACCGGCCCTCCCGGCTGGCATTCGCATATGAGCGCTCACGACACCACCATCTTACTTCACCACCTACCCATTGGATCACATCCCATCGTTTTCTTGTTTCACACGATATCCCGCTTTTGGCGCTGCTTTCTCTTTATCGGCTTGTCAATAGACTGGATCATTGCTATCCACTGCAAAAAATCTCACTTTGGCATTGGCATCTTCGGCGGCGTATGGTTATCGGGATCCAGACCAGCGCTGGAAAAACATATTAAAATAGTCTGGCTTCGGGGAGATGAGGCTCATACATGTACCTACCTTTGGATCAGAATGCACAAAGTTTTCTACACGACTGCGGACTGCTTTTCTACTCAAGCAGTCTTGTTCCCTGTATCGTAAAGATATACCACATACGACCATAGGTCAGTGAGAACTGGGCATCCCGTCCGCTCTGCCATACATAAGCACTGAACCGGGCGACTAGTACTAGAGTGGGTGACCATCTGGGAATCCCGCCTGTTGTATGTTTTTTTTTTTATTCAGTTCTTGCGGGATTAGCCCTATAACTGTCTTGTTTACTTGGAGGACGACATTCGCGAGTCGCATAGCTAAGGGAATGAAGCGTAGTTGTGACACCTGCATTCTCGATTGCACTCGTGCCTTGATATGGGGAAGTATGGTTGACCTGAAAGATTCATATCACTGAATCGCTACAAAGCAAGTGTTACGAGGGGAGAATTTGTTCGTCCTGTGTAGCATGTGTTCTCGTGTGTTAAGACTGTATACCACATAGCACAATTACAATCGCATGGGCGCAGAGTTACTGGCCCCCATGCCCGCCAACCCGGCAGTAGCAACTTCGACATCTTGTGGCACCGTGCCTCCACTAACACCAACTCCGCCGATTAGCCTTCCTTCATGGTAAATCGGAAGTCTACAAATGGTCAGTCCGTGGTTCTGATCAAAATGGTCAACCCCAGAGTGGCCACTTACCCTCCTCCAAACACAACAAGGCCACCATTCGTCTGCTCAATACCATAAAGCGGCGCACCGGGCTGACTCGAATTGTACAGACTGTCGCTGGGCGATCCGTTGAACAACACCGCGGTCCTCGCTTTCTTCTGGCTGATGTCAATCGATCCGATGTACGCGTTGTCCATGTGGAGGAACGCTACGAGGAGACCGGAAGGGTCGACCACGGCGATGTTTTGCGGGACGCCTATAGCGTTGGCACCTTCGACAGCTGCCTGCACAATTTGGCTGGCTTGGCTCGCTGAGACGGTGTAGCGCTGGGAAGGCGTCGAGCCAATGCCGTTTGTGCCGTTTGTTTGAGCGTAGGCTACGCTGGCTAGGGTGATGAGGGATGCAGTGAGGTGCATCATGACAATCAAGCAAGTGAGAGGAATGGTGTAAGATCAAAACTGTATGGGAACGTCGATCAAGCGAACTGGCGGTCTTCCTGCTTTATATGAACGATCTGTGGCATCCTGCAGGCACGTAACTTTCTTCATGCCGATGTCCACGGATGTTTGTTGCTGAAGGTCCGGGTTTTAGATTCTGCGATCGGCGGGGTGTCGTTGTTGCCATGTGCGGGGACATGATGGAAGTCGACAAACGCCATGCAGAGGTGGTGATGAGGAGGCTTTCTTCCATGTTGCCGGATGCGCTAGAGTTTGAAATCCTCTGCGCCAGTTCAACCATTTTGGATAGCAATTTCTGCGACATGGATGCCAAAGCTATGATGCCGCTGTGTTCTTCTTCCGACGCCGACGGGTGCGTTGAGGTCGATGAGAACGAAGGAACGCTCAAAAAGCGCATGAGACCGTTGCTAGCCGTGAGGCGAGTGTGGTGCACAAGTCTTATAAGAAACGTCGAAATGGGGCCACTGAGGCGGTGGCGGTGTTGTTCTTCGCCTGTGGACAGATGCTCATTGCTGAAGTGCTACGTAGTATAGTCAATGACCAGAACACTTTTCAACAAGCAACGAGGCATGAAAGTATTTCGTTTGTCCAGCTCACATCTTAGGGTTAGGCTATATGCGTTCGAAGCACAAAACGGCGGTGTTGTGTAATTGGCTGACCACATCAGGAGGAAGATTTCACGACGTGGACCAAGCTACATGCAAGGTTCACCAAGCCGGATCTTGTTGTTTCTTCCTCCTGTGTCGGTATCAAACAACAAAGCGTAGGGTAGCTTTGAAGGTACCTCGTCGGGTTCAGCTCACACACTCACTCCTATCCTATCCGCAAGGGAGCACGCACACGGCCTTATCTGTATCCGTACCCGATCGCTTGAAGCTGTGTGGCGCTTTCTGGCCTCAACGCCCCAGTCAGCTTGCCGTCGCGCACCGCTTCGCTCTCTCCCCGGCCGGTTTGCTGAACAAGCCGATCATGCATCACCGCCGCCTCTCGTCACCCCTCCAAACAGGCGATGAAACCGAGCCGGTGTGGCCGTTTGCCAGAGTCTGACTCCCCGCCGGCTGCCAGTGACCGGTACCTCTGCGCGCTGGCCGTCCAATGGCTGCCGTCCAGGCCAAACGACGATCGGCTAGTCCCCCTTCGCATTAGGCTCCCCTCGTCCTCTCATTCGAGGGAAATACCTCACACGTGCTTTGGGGCTGTGCAAGGCCGACAGGTAGGGTCTAGGTAGGTAGGGTTGAGTCTTGTCGCAGAGCTTACGAGAACCACCTGCGCCCATCGCTCCTTCTGTATCTCGAGCCAAGTCCCTATCTCATCGTCCGTTCCCTGATGTCTTCGTCCCTCACACCTCCTCGCCTGTGTGCACAACAATGGTGGGCGCGCTGAAGGGCAGACCGTGGATCATCGCCGTCGCCGCGCTGACGGCGGTGATCTTGCTCTATCTCGTCAGCTGGAATGGCAATACTTACGTGCCTTCGTTGCCCTCAATCCACAAATCCTCACATACACTTCCCACACACCCCGCTGTGTGCGAACAGCCTCTCAACGGCACCGCATGGGAATTCGTCACCGAGCGCGATGAGCGCAATCTTGCCCTCACAGACGAGCAATGCCAGGTAAGATTACTCTCGCTGGCAATGGTATGGTCTTGCTGCAAGGAAGCCGCTGACAGTACCACACAGATCGCCTTCCCAGAACAGTATCACGAGATCACGCGAGCCAGAGCGTTTCACGACTCTAAAGGCGGCATTAAAGCCGATCAGATCAAATTCTGGACACAGGAACCCGATAAGGCCCATGGTCAGCTCAAGCTACTCATCTATGATGGCGATCTCTATGTTGTCGGCGAAAAAGCTGGCGTCGTCGACCGCAACCGCTACCTCCATGGCGCGGCAATGATTTATCGAGCCATTGCCTCTGTCCCGGACCCTCGCGTGCTGCCCAATGTTGAGTTCACTATCGACCGAATGGACCATCCCAATCCTTCGCCTGTCCGCCCTGGGAGAACCGTATGGGCCTGGACCCGCCATATCGACGACCAACATACATGGGTCATGCCTGATTTCAACGGATGGGCTTCGTCGGATTGGGATAAAGTAGGCGGATATCGCGCTTTCAGGGAGAAAAGCAAGAAGTACCTTACGCCATTCCGCGAGAAGACGCCGAAACTTTTGTGGCGTGGGCAGCTTGACGTAGGAAAAGTGGTCAGCCCGATCCGCACTGCGTTGGTAGCAGCTTCCAAGGACAAATCTTGGTCAGATGTCGACGACATCCGCTGGGGAGGCAAGGGTGTTCCCATTGATATGGAGAAGCATTGCAGCTGGCAGTTCCTCGCCCACACCGAAGGCAACTCATGGTCTGGCCGTCTCCGGAACTTGGTCAACTGCAACTCCGCCATTATCATCCACGGCCCTCTCAAATGGGTGGCGCACTTCTACCCCATACTCAAAGCATCAGGACCAGAACAAAACTACATCGCGACCAAAAACGACTGGTCAGATCTGGAAGAGAAGATGGACCACTACCTCGCGCACCCGGACGAGGCGGAGCGAATCGCCGAGCAAGGAGGGCGCACTTTCAGAGATCGCTACATGACTCCTGCGGCCGAGGCATGCTACATCCGTCGCATGATCTATGAGTGGGCGAAGGTGCAAAAGTGGGAGCCGAAACTGTACAAAGATGAGGCGATGGAGCATATGAGGGGTGTCAGCTGGGAGAGGTTCAGTTGGCGCGCTGGGCCACATCTGGACGGAAAGCCGAATCCACCGGATGATTACTTCTTCAAAAGCGAGCAGATTGCATTCGAGGATTGATAATAGAGGACGACAGTACTGTACCTTATACCGCGACGAAAAGTCGGCTCAACGTGCATCTCCACCTTGTCTCTCACCAGAAATGAGTAGCTTTATTCTGCGAAAGGCTTTGATGCCACCTTGAAGCTCGTCGGATGGCTTTTACTCGATCGTATCGGTGGCCGGACATGGGCATTTGCTGTGGGTAATACCGGCACGGAGCCTGATTATGTCGGAGCCGTCATTACCATAGCTGTCTGCGATAACTCCTAGGCCATGAGAGGGAGAGATCGAAAGAGCGATCCTCAGAATTGCGGTCTTGGTGAGAAACTCATCAGGGTAGGGTGGAAATGTAGATGAAGTAGATTGTGGATGCAGCTGGCACTTATAGAAAACACCCGCCCTAAGCCAGGATTGGACACGGAAGCAGACAGGCGCAGTGTTACATCGGCTAGATTTTAGCGATGCAGCTTTGGTTTCGCATTGACGATGTGCAGCAGTGTTCACCGTGAAATCATTCAGCTTGCGGCGACAAATGTACCCAACAGCGTCTTGGTAGACTTCTAGGTACGTCTGACACTTCACTACGAGGGACGTATGGATGCAAGAACAGCGTGCGGTTTTCATGTCTCTCAGAAGCAGTCTTAGCCTTACAGAACCTGTTCCATCTCAATCTCTCCAGCCTTTCGTCAAAACTCCGTATCGAAAAATGCGCCCATCTACTTCGCGTAAGTGGTGTATTTCACACTATCGAGTACAAACGCAGTCAGGACGCTCGGGGCAACACTGCCAGCGTACGTAATGTCAACGCGATCCAAGTCCTTGAACGCCGGGTCGCCTGCGAAAGTCGCCTTGCTCATCTTGCTGCCTAGGATACCGAGGACACTCGTCGGGTCAAACCTGTGCTCGACAGTCTTAGAAACTTGAGGCTGACCATGCTTGAAACCAGTGAACGAGACTGTGCATGTTTGCGCCGCCTGCACGATGTTTTCGCCGGTGGTGATCACGCAGGCGATGAATGCCTCTTCGAGGTCGAACGATTTCACGGAGTCGGCGGTGATACTGATGCCTCCTGCGAGTACAGTCGAAACCACGCTGTTGGATGCAAATTGCTGGCCAGACTCCGGAGTGATAGTGCCGACTGTCACACTTGAGACAGTTCCGGGCGATAAGACGTTGAGTGAAGTCCATTCAAGGCCTTTGTGTTTTCCGACTGGATTGGGCTGTCCCACGCCCGGAACGGTATCTTCGAGGTCGTCAAAAGTTGCTAGCTCAGGCGTGCCAGCGGATGTTGGTGTTGTTGGGGAAGCCTGCGAGACAACGGCGATGAGAGCCTGAAAGAGCATGGAAGTCACTGTGAGCCTCATTATATTGGCAGTACTGAGGTAGTATTTCTACGTATGGCGATCGAAAAAAGTAGTCGAGTAATGGAAATGTCCTCTGCGAGGCAGTGAAAGGAGCTGAAGTAGAGCATCTATAGGACCAAGCTGCTGCTTTTTCGTTGAGCGTAACGATTCTCTCGCCTCTGGGCCTGCGTTACTAAACCCAAAGCTTTCTCTACAAGCTGGAGAACATACGGAGCTGCTGTGTCACATCGTGAACATGTACGGAGTCAAATTTGGCAACCGTACATGAGACATGAGAAGCCGCATTCGCACAACAGCCTCCAAGCATTCCGCAAATCGCTGGGAACGCTGAACAGAGATCCTCGCGATTACATAGCAGTCATTTTGGCTGCCAGACGGCAGCAATTCTCATCACCAATCATGGGGCATAGCAAAAGCCCAAAGGCTACTTGTACGCTCGTGGCGTTGCAAGGCTTAGGCAAGCATCGATCGGACCACACTCATTAAAGCATTGAACATAAAGAGTCTTGGATGATTGACGCTATGTTGCAAGATTGTGATGGAGGTCATGTCGATCTTGATCGCCGACCACCTTCGATCATTCCCACTGAAATTTGATGCGTGGCGTCACTGGTTTTTGGACCATCAATCGGATATGTCAGAGAGTCCTTGTGAAAAGGCAGAGGATCGAAATGCTGGCCGAAATCAAGTGGCTTGAGCATAGCGCCGCCTGTGTCAATTTGCGAGAAAAATGATGGGAAATCTCAGGTGGTAAGGATGAAGTCCATCAAGTATCTCAAAGATCCGTATCTTAAAGAAGTCATAACTATCTAGCCTCATCGCGAGAGCTCTGAGAACCGCCGAAAGGCCCTAGCCATCTCTCATAAAGATCATCGAAGCATGTGTGAATCTACTTTGCATATGTTCTCAATGCCACATCATCAAGGAACGTGCTAACAAAAAGCTTCGGAAGAGCAGTAGTCTCCAGCACCGCCACATCAACGCGATCCAAGCCTTCAAAAGCCTTGTCGAAAGAGACCAATTGCATCTCGGAATTCAATTTGCTCTTCGGGTCGAACTGATGAATGACCGTTTTGAAGATTGCGGACTGACCCTTCCGGTACGCGGAAAATGACAATGTGCAGCCTTCCGCGATACCTAGGGTGGTCTGCCGGGTCGAGCTCTGGCAGCCAATGTAGGCTGAGATGAAGTCGAAGGATGCGACAGACTTGGCAGTGATGGATATTCCTCCGTTGTTCATTTCGTTGACCACGCCGTGACCGGCGACATTCTTCGGAGAATGAGGGACGATGGGGCTTGTGCCTAGGAGAGAGAGCTGGTTCACGTTCAAAGCTTTCCAGTTGAGACCTTTGTAGTCGCCGACAGCTGTTCCTGCCAGGGAAACACCGGGAAGCGAATCCACAAGGTCGTCGAAATGCGCTAGCACAGATGTGCCCGAGGGTTTTGGCGAGGTGGGACTTGCCTGTGCGAGAGCGGCGATAAGTGCCATTGCTGACTTCAATATGAGTCGCATGCTTGAGGGTCAGAAGAGGTAGCTTTAGGTGTAGTGAGTAAAATTGCCGCAGAATCGGAGTCTTTGCGTCTCAAGCGGTGCTTGGGTGGAAAAGACGTTCGAAAGTATTACCTTTATACGTCAAATGTCTTGCATCGATCGCTTGAACCGTGGCGTCTCATCTTCTAGTTCTCTTCATCTCGGTATCGCTTTCCAAAGCCGTCTGCGTCAGTTGTCAGCTCAGATGAATGTTGAATTGCCCTCGGACAGTCCGATGGGAGAGAGATGGCGGGCTACGGCCAGCCGCACCAGCCATCACAAGTGCTTCTTAGAAACCTCATAGGTCCAAGCTATCTCATTGTGACCCGTGGGTTCGATGCTGTAGCTATCTGCTCTCTCTCCAAGCTACCCATAAAGCCAATGAGAGCATCAATCTTGAAGACACAATCTCATGTCTCAAGTCCGTCGGTGAATGGAGATGTTCGCAGGTCCATGATCGCGAAACGGTTGGTTTTCGGCCATGTACTGCAGCGATTGCGCGGCTTATGGCGCTTCACTTGTGCGTTTGTGGCGTTAAAGGTCGAGCGACTATCGATTGCAACACATCGATCGACCGATAAAGCATGTGAGAACCTGACGACTGAGTATCCTTGATAATCACGATCGAGACGATCCCGATCTACCGAAGGAGGGAGTCAAGTTGCGAGCCATCGGGGAGTTCTTCCCAATTGAGAAGCTGAAGTTGCTTCGGTGGCGCGTTACAATGGGCTTGAGCCATGGCGTTGATGTGCCTGCCTCACGGACTTTCGACCGACTCCGTCGGAAGCACAATGTTCGATGTTGCTATGTGAGTTGTACATCCAGTAGATCAGGACTTCTTGCGTCGTCAGCGTGTGTATTGCTCGTTTCATAGATCGTTTAAGGTCCTGGGACCAAGATCAGTACTGGTATGAGCATACATCCAATTAGGTTTTCATTCATGGTTACAATACATTACAGTCTTCATCTAAACGTCTTGACCAACAGAGGCGTCTCCGAGATTTATTCCTCTTTCGCCTCGGCAGTGACCTGCACTGTATCGGCTTCTGTCTTCGTTTCTTCCTTCTTTTCCTCGGATCTATCAACCCATCCTTCTCCTCTGATAACGCCCATAGCCTTCCTCACAGCAGCGCCCTTGACGGCACCAGGCCGCCCTTCGTAGACAGCGTTTAGCAGTGCCAAACTAGCCACAAACACTAACACATCTCCGTTCTTGATACCCTTCCACCATCCTCTCTTCGTGCCAACTTTCCACATGCTGTCAATCGAAAGCCGCAGACTGTAAAGGAAGTTGCCGCGCTCGCCATCCCTGGCAACGTAAGCCCACAGTCCGCCGAGAAAGCCGCCAAGGAACCAGCGTTGCGTGGGAAGCATGCCTCGTGGAAGATAGTTGTTGAAGAGGCAGATAGAACCCCAGGAAGTGCCGATAGCACCTGTGATGAAAAGACTCATGCGCAGGATCCGGGCTGCAAGGCGGTTAAGGAAGGGCATAGGAGATTTGAGGAGTGATTTGTAGGCGAGCATAGCAAAGGCGCCGTAAATCAGGGTAAAGAAGCGGGCGATCGATGGGAAAGAGCCGAGGAAGTATTTCAAATATGTGCGGGTGCAGCTTGGATCCTTTGGGTGAAGGACAGCGCAACTGGTGTTCTTTATGAGAGGGTGGGCCGAAGAGGTCAGAGGGCTCACTTTCGAGAGATTTGGCGGGAGAGTCTCTTTTCCAGGGAATAGGATTGGCGACACAAAGGCGGGCCATTTGAGCTTGCTGAGGCCGGCAAGAGCATCTACAATATCGAAAGTGGCCGGCCAGGGTTTGGTTGGTGGGTAGTCTGCGGGTCGTGTTTGGATGTACTCGGGGCTCTGGCGCAAGATGAATCTCCCATAGCTTTCGGGGAAGCAGTCGCGGTCCAGGACGAAAGCGTGCAAGAGTTGCCCGCAAGCGAAGGGCATAATCAGCCAACTGCCGAACCACGATGGTTTGCCATTACGCCAGATGTAGCCAGACTCCGAAAGAGCGTTGTATCCAAATTCAAGACTTCGTGTGAATGTGTAGATGGCAATCGTTATCCTGAGCTGATCTGCAGGACTTACTCCAAGGCAGAGGCCTGCCAATGAGGAGCCGATCGCAGGCGTATACTGTGATGTGAGAATCTTGGCCAATGACGGGTTGCGTTCTCGCCAGGGCTCTGCTGAGCCTTCGAGTAGTGATGCACGCAGCCGACGGAAGAATCGATGTAGTAGGCGGTGGAAAAGAAGTATGGAAGAGAGTGAAAGCGCAATGCGGGCATTAGGATGGCGATGTACAACGCTCTTCGATTTGGCCCTGCGCAAATGATTTTAGTGTCCGCTCCACTGTCAAAGCAAGGCGAGTGGCCTACTGTGTTCCGCCTCTCCGACTCGCTAGCTGATGTGCTATGAGCTCCCAGCCCTTCAAGCCAGTGTATGCGGCGACGAAGACGCGCAGCGCTGCACGGAAGCTCGCAACATTGTAATCGCTTGATTCGCTCGTGCTCCTGGTAATCTTTTCATATCTAGGCGGGTTCGGCGTCTTTTCCTGGACTCTTTCAGGCGCACGCGATATCAGGTACTGGTGAAGCACTTCGTACTCGCGCGGACTGATGGTGTATCGCAGCGCTGTGCGCGTGATGGGGTCGATGGGGCGTTTTGGCGCGCCGCGCGATCCAGAGGACGAGTGGCTGTCGTCGCTTGCAGGCCGTGGAGGATCCATGCTGATATCGCCGGGAACAGAGCGGTGCAGTCGCTACATCAAGTGAGCCGTGTCGAAATCAAAAGGAGGCGCGACAGCCACTGCTGTTGTGTTGATGATGACCTTTCCCAGCTTCCCAATCGGGGCGTCAAATGAGCCGAGGCACCAATTTCGGCTTCACATGCTCACATGCGACTGTGTCTCGCGCGGTTCTACGTTGGACTCAGTACTCGACCTAGTGGGAGTATCAATGGTTCTCGTGAGATCATGCTAATAGCTTTCTGGTGAGATACATTCATAGTGGAATGCTTAGAACGTCGTTGAATTCTATAGCCATACTCGAGGTAGTATCGGACTCTTTCAATGCTATCAAACTACACCCTACATGAATTACAGTCACTGTAGACATATACTATCCATACGTAACGCTATGTTGTAGTATTCGGTGAACCTGTGTGATAGAGTGATCGTCTTCATTCTGCTTCCGCGTCCAAGGCAGATACAAGACAAGTGATCATCACCATCGTACATGTCTATTCAGGGTTAGGGTGAGGGTAAGGTCTGGTGTCCATGTCTCCCCAGCCAGCCTGGCACTTTACTTGCATTGTACCTCCTCGACCTCCTAGTGGATCTGTAGAAAGGGACAGCTGCGCTGTGGGTATAACCAAGTGGGAACGCCGCGGGGACCACGGCAGTAATAGAGTCTCCATGCCTCTCACTAGCTGATGCCAACTACAACAAATCGTCGTATATTTCTCGAGGCCGCTCACTGCAGACTTGGATTGCAAATAAGAAATTGTTACAATTGGAATACCGTATACGGATCTATAAGCCGCTACAAATGTGTGCAAACCTACCGAGCGCCCCTTGAGTATGTATGTCCATTCTGTGTCGTGTACTGCGTGCCATGCTGCTGTCACCGCAAATGGATGTCCGAGCATAAGAAAATCAGAAACCCAGTGAACGCCGCGCTGTACTCTAACCCAATATACAGCCGATAGCGATCGGGACCGGATTTCAAACGAGAAAGAAAAAGGTGAATCACTTGATATGTGATAATGTTTGGCTCAGTGGGCGGTTCCATGACTCGCGGACCTTGTTGGTCTCAGAGGCGTCCTCTCATTGACAGCACCCTGCTCGGTATCCTCTTGCACGTGGATGTGAATGATGGACTGCCTGTGGCGGCGTGGTTGGTGATGTTCGTTCTCCATGAAGTGGAACGGTGCTGCCACATGCACTTCGTGCTGGGGACCTTTTTTGCGTTGGTTGATAAAGAAGGCTTGGACTGCGCCAACGAGGGCAACGGCCGTGCTGGCCCACCACGCAACAGCGGTGAGATCGGCCTGTATACCGACACCGTACAAGAAGCCGGCGATCGGGGCAGCCATCGTGCGGCATGCAGCACCTGTCGAGGCGGCGAGGCCGTTGATTTTGCCGAGGCAGCTGGGAGCGGGCGAGGCCTCTTTGATGAGGATTAGAAGGATCGGGTAGGCGACGATTGAAGTGAGGTTGCGGACCAAGAGGCAGACGTAGATTCCTGGGTAGAGCAGGTGTTCAGGCAAGAAGACCAACCACGGCACCATAAAGTAAGCGACCGGATGGGCCAGAGTGACTGCTATGAAGGTTCGCCATATTCCAAGGTAGCTCGCCATTAACGGGAATACAATGGCTTGCACGACTAATGCGATCGCACCTTGGATAGTGCAGATGAAGCCGACGTCTTTAATGCTTAGACCGAGACCACCAGCAAGAGAACCAGGCTGGAAGTGGCTGTTCAACATGTGGGTACCCTCAGGTGGTACGCGCTCGTCCTGGAAGAAGATTGGCAGGAGATGGTCGTAAGTCATGCTGTGGTAGGTGAAGATTCCCAAAGCCACAGTCAGCAAGATGACCCGTCTGGTGAAAGTTTTTTCACTTGTACTGGGTGGTCTGCTGGCGCCATCCGCTCTGACATTCCAGTCTTCTTCGATCGCTGATTCTTCGACATGGGCGAAGGTGCCGTAGCTTTCGTGTTCGATGTTCGCGCCTGCACCTGTAGAAGTTGGCTGCGCCGGGAAAAGCGGTCTACCCGTTGAGATACTCTGTCGGTGGGGTGCATCAGTCGGCGCAGGTGGCTGCTTGTCAGGATGCGTTTCGTCCATGAATATCCAGGCTGCAATGATGGACAACACCATTAGTGCAGAGCAAATCAAGTTGGGTAGCAGGTAGGGGAAGCGATCAAAGACGCCACCTGCAGGGAAATGATCTGGGAAGTTCTGTACTGGGTCGGAGAACAGACCTCCAATGGACGGCCCTAGTATGGTGCCAATACTCCAAACGAATGGCATGACAGCATAAGCTTTGGCTACTACTTGTTAGTGAAAGATACATTTTGATTGATATTGAGATACTCACGTTCATGCTTTGGATTGGTGATCATCTCGCCGACCATAGTCTGAATGACGCCCATGTTTCCATTGAGCGCACCGCCTAAAGCTCTGCCCGTAAGTGCCATCCAAAAGTTAGTGCTCAGTCCAACGGACATGAGCGAGACAATAGTGCCGCAACATCCTAGAAGGACCACAGGCTTTCTCCCTAGCCGATCTGATAGTGCTCCCCAAAAGACAGAAGAGCAAGCCTCCGCAAGTGCGAAGGCTGCGATGAGGATTCCCGCATAGAAAGACGCATCACTCTTGTTGCCGATCTGGAAGTGCAATACAAGTTTCCAAGCGTAAGGAAAAATCGAGGTGATTGCAATCGGCTCTGCGACTCGCACGAGCGCTGTTCCAGGTATTAGCACAGATTGCTGATAGAAGGCGATGGCGAAACGACGGACCTAACAGAAAGAGCTGCGCAGTCGGAAACTTATCGGGGTCTCGACGAGATGAGGATCCTTGGTGTGTAAGTACCATGATTCGGGAAGTCCTGGTCCAATCTTACGATGCTTCCAGCCAAGCACACCGTAAATTCCCACCCGAGTCGAAGTCGAAGTCGAAGTGATGAAGGAAGAGCGTAGTGTGGAAGATGAAAGATAGTGCGACCAGCGCTGGGATGTTGGGGTCGCGATAAGGGAGTGCCGCAGGTGGGCGCTGCTATGGAAGATAAATGGCCCGTCTGACAGAAGACAAGCCAGCAAGAGCAGATTGGAAAGTGAAGTTGGAAGACGGAACAAACACACGGTGCGGAGAAGATAAGGTGGTGTCAGGCGGAGAGTGGCAGAACTGGAGAAGAAAGTAGGTTCATCAAATGGGAACGGCAGCCGCTGCCGATCGCTCGGCATGAGGCAAATTTCATGCCCTTTCCCAACACGCGGGTCGAGACGTCCTCCTCATTGTCGGATATTTGATCGCAACAAGTGTTTGTCTTTAATCATTGTTGCAGTCCATCCGCTTCCGATTACTCTGTTCTGTCTTTGGTGAGGCTCTTATGCCTCCAAGGCTCCTTCAAGCACATCACCCATCGTCACGGACACGCGAGAAACACGCCATTCCCCAGAGATCCGCAAAGACTAAATGCAAGGTCCAGACGGCCCGTCGTTCGGCAAACGGACGCTACTGTGTACCTAGCCGACGCCCTGCGTCATGCGGATGCGCACAACCGGATTCACCGCCGTGTGCTTCAAGTCTGTTCTTCAATGGAAATGATTCAGAGGACGTGGCTAAGTATCTTCAATGGAAGCCCCCAGCGGCCTCACAAGGCCCTTCGAGAAGGCTATGCGATTCTGTCGATGTCTCATGGGTAAGGTATAGTCGAAATATGAGGAGATTGTCTGTCACCGCTCCAAAGGGTAATGGAGGTTTATAGCTCGCATATTCATACGAGGTTGGAGTAAAGACAGCGAGTCGATCTTGGAGACCACCTGCCGTGCTCTTCGAGCATCTAAACGGGGGCCATTTGTGCGGTGTGTAGCAACGAGGTTGCATGGCGATCGGTTGTCGTAAAGAAGCGGTGATCGACAGAATGACGGAGACAGATTTCAGCAGGGCGTATGCACTCTGACATGCCCTCGGCCTTTATGTTGACGAGGCTTCAGCACGAGATTGCAACACTTTGTATTGGCTAACGCCCTGCGAGTACAACGAAACGAATTGACACGCCCTGGCGGCTGCCCTGAACAGGAAAAGCGACTCGGATCTCGGGAGCCTAAAGGCCTTATAACATCGCGATAGTGGGCGCTTGCTATCCATATGCATTCGAATATTCCACATCTGTGAAGTGTGAACATCCTCCGGGTAGCTCACCGACATCATCTGCACTAGACGGCGTGCTTTTCGAGGATATACATCACGATGAAACAGACGAATTTCAAAAAGAAGGACCTCCTGGCCCTGATCGAACAAGAAGCAGATCAGCACGTGTCTCTGCTACAGACTCTGATCCGCACTCCTTCGTCTAATCCGCCCGGAAACACCAAAGAAGCCATTGAAGTAGTTCGCCAGCACTTGGAGAACAATGCAATTTCCAGCGAGCTCATCGCCCCGAAACCGGAATCGCCGAATCTGGTCAGCATCCTTCACGGAGAAGAAAGGACTCGCATCGGGCGTTCTGACCGGAGTCTCGTACTAAACGGCCATATCGACCAATTCCCTGTGGGCGACGCTGAGAAATGGCAGCGAGATCCCTACTCTGGTGATATCGAGGAGGGCTATGTTCACGGCCGCTCTGGTGTTGATATGAAAGCTGGGACGGCTGCCTCCATAATAGCATTTGGCTACTTGCATCGACTGCGTTCCCATTTCGCCGGGAGGTGCACCCTTGAAGTAGTCTCAGATGAAGAGACCGGTGGAAGGTGGGGAACCAGATATTTGCTTGAAGACGACGGCGCTGAAGCGTGGAGAGGAGATTGCGTTCTGATCGGAGAACCCAGCAGCCTTGACAGTATCCGTTTCGGCGAAAAGGGCACTTTGCGACTTGATTTCGAAGTGACTGCTCCGGCCGCCCACGGTGCATACACACATCGTAGTGAAGGTGCCATCCGAATCGCATCAAGGCTTATTGAGCGGCTGGTGGCGTTGGAGAAGCTTGACCTAGGAATGGACGAGGGCATCAGGAAGCACATGCAACGACCTGATGTGCGCAAGGTCGCTGATGAGATCATGTGGAAGGGTGCGGCAGATGCAATGCTCTTTCCGACTGTCAACATTGGCGCCATACAAGGTGGCACCAAGATCAACATGATACCTTCTGACTGTACTTTCGCTGCTGATATCCGAATCCCTATCGGAGTTGAATCGAATGCGGTGCTCCAGCAGATCGATGGTGTTCTCGAAGACTTCTCGAGCGCGAGGTATTCAGTACGCAAAGACCATTCGCATGACGCAACTCATAGCGATCCCAAACACGAGCTTGTTGGATTGCTTCAAGACAATGCCACTGCATTGCGGGATGCGACGCCTTTGGCGATCTGCTCTCTAGGCGCCACCGACTGTAAACATTTCAGGGGTCATGCGATTCCTGCTTTTGCCTACGGGCCGCACCCTCGTGGCATGGCAGAGAGAGACGAGAAAGTCAGCATCGAAGAGTTCCTGGATACTGTCAAAGTGCACACCTTAACTGCGTGGGACTATCTGGGTGGAGCTTCGGAGTAATGGGCAAAGACAACATCCGGTAGCGCTGCCTGTCCAAACCCCGTCATCGGTCTCTGTTGCTCGCGGTAGTATCCGGTGACTCCGTCTCATCGTATACAACACTCGCCAGTGAGATACAGAGTACGAAGTTCAACGTTCTCAAGAGCTTCCGTGGTATTACCCGATGCCTCCGCAAAAGATAGTCACATGGCCTCCAGTGAGATGCACAATATAGCCTGAGAGGGAGCGAACTTAGAAAGTCGGTTGCCAAACAATCAGAGTTGCATAGCCAGGAAGACACGCGCGCCTATTCGTAACAGTTGAAAGGCGCGCCCCGAAACACAGAATGCGGTGCAACCATGCGGGGAGACTTGCCAAAAGAAGCACTAAGCAGGGGCTTCTCCGGCCACTCAACACTTCCAAGCCCTGCATTTGCGTCGCTCATTGGCTGAGAGCCCCGTTCCAAGACTCAAGGTGATAAGGATTCGTTTTGCTCAGGTGGCAGAATTACTGTGCAGAACCAGAGCTGGGATTGAACATGCTTTATAGATTTTCTATCTGAGCCCTGGTTATCGCTTATCGAATGTTCCGTCTGGTAAACGAATGACGGTTCGACATCTTATCAAGTCACGATGCTTCTCCAGAGAAGCGTGCTGCCGCCGGAAGTATACGTTCTCGTCTGGTTGTACTTAAGGAAGATGTGCATTGCCATAGAGCGATCATGCAGTCCTTCGACCCGTAAACTCATTTATCGGCGCTATTCATTCAATCATTCAGTCATTCACCATGGGACGAAATGACCACGACAATGGCAATGCCGAACAGAATGTGGTCGTCGATTCCACCTACGTCCCGGACCTGAACGACAAGGCCATGGAGAGGCGCATTGTGCGAAAAATCGACCTATACATCTTGCCGATGATCTGCATGTCCTACCTCATCAACTATCTGGATCGCGTGAATCTCGGAAATAGTCGCACGTTAAACAACGATATCCCCTCCGACAATATCGTCAACCAGCTCGATCTCACTGGCAACCGTTACAACATCGCTGTTGCCGTCTTTTTCGTTCCCTACGTCCTTTTCGAAGCGCCAAGTAACTTCGCGATGAAGTACTTCTCTCCCTCGGTCTGGATAGGGAGGATCATGATCTCCTGGGGAATTATAACGATTTGCACGGCTGCCGTGTTTAACTTCGAAGGGCTGTTGGCTATCCGATTCTTCCTCGGTATAGCGGAGGCTGGCTTCTTCCCTGGCGTCGTTATGTAGTGAGTATACTCAGCAGTGATGATTGCAGTTGGACTTGACCGCTAATCTGGATGAAGCTTATGTTACTGGTATAAGCCTTCCGAGCGAGCCACGCGCCTTGCCATCTTTGCAGGATCGGTTGCTGTTGCAGGTGCTTTCAGTGGTCTCCTTGCAAGTGGGTGAGTCCAGGTGCCATAGTAGCTACACGAAACTGAGATGCTGGGCTAACTTGAAGCTTCACAGCATCTCTTTCCTCAATGGCAAAGCGAACCTTGCAGGCTGGCAATGGTTATTCATCATCACAGGCATGCCGGCGGTACTCTTCGGCGGTGTTGTTTGGGTTTGGCTTCCGAACTATCCTGCAGATGCAAGCTTTCTCACCGAAGAGGAGCGTATCTTTGCTGTCGCTCGTATGGGACCCTTTGCACCGCAAAAGGAAGACAAAACGTTCGACTTCAAGGTCGCGAAGCAGACTCTCCTCAACCCGACATTCTGGCTCTATGCGACTTCTTACTTTTTTATGGTCAACTCTTTGAACGCTTTCTCTTACTTCTCGCCAACAATCATCGCTTCATTGGGCTTCCAAGGGTACGTGGCGCAGCTTCTCACCGTGCCACCAAACGTTTTTGGTCTGGCCATCATCATACTAAACTGCTTGCACTCCGATTACTCGAAGGAGCGCATCGGCCACGCCTTAGCTGGACTTACCCTTGTCGGGACCGGCTACCTGCTTCTCGCACTCTTAACGAATTGGATTGGACGTTACGTTGCAGTCTTCATGATCGCATGCACCAACGCTGCCGTTATGCCCTTTCTGGCCCACCGTACAGCGACAGTATCAGGATCAACAGCGACTGCGCTTGCGACTGGTGTTACAATCGCGTTTTCGAACTGTGGTGGTATCAGTGCGCCATTCCTGTTCCCTAGTGCAGATGGTCCGCAGTACCTCATGGGCAACTGGTCGGTGTTCGGCATGTTGTGTCTCACTTTCCTCATGATCGTCTACCTTGGCTTCAAGCTGGGTATGGGCAGTGAGTACAGAACTTCGGCACCTGGCGCCGATGAGCAATTGGCGCAAACTACAAGTGTCGAGGGGAAGATTCCCGATGAGGCGAGAGAGTCGAGGGAGTTCCCGGCTGCAACAACCAAGACTGCGGAGCTGTCTCATGATCAGAAATGAAAACTCGCTTCGAGAAGCCCAGATAGATTAATGGCAAGAAATGGAAGAGTTTAATAGATTGATCTACCAAGTTTTCCGGTCGCTCGGTTCCGGCAAACTGTTCGGATTTCTGTGTTGAGTCATGCTTGCAATGCACGTTCCATTCTACACTTAACATGAATTACGGTCACATCAGATACTCTCGTTACAGCATTGGTTTTATCTCACCATCAAGACACTTGATCTTTGTCACAGCATCTTCGCGAGCGTCCGTGGTATTACTAGATACTACCTTGTACATCAGATGCACTTTGACCGGTGAGATACATGAAACGGCATAATGACAGCTAATTGGCTATCATATGAGCCGCTAATTTGCGGTCGATTATGCAACTTCACCTTGGCTTCAGTGACAAGTTTTGCCCTAGAAACTTACCAAGACATGTCTGTACCTTTGAAGATTCGGCGCAGGATTCTATCAAACACAGCAGGAAAATGACGTCTCCGGTACCTTGGTAGATCATGGTTCATCTAAGCACAGAATCTAGGCATTCTATGCTACCAGCCATACCGCTGTTTGTCGCCTACCGTAACGTGAGTTAGCAGCATTAAGATCCACTTCTGCCCGGAATTGATTAGGCATCAAGGTCAAGGCGGACATCTGATAAGAGAAAAGAGATGAAACGAACGCACCCGCCAGGCGTTCCAGACCAGCAGCAGCTACCACGAGCGGTTCTTCCTCCGCGCCGGTTGGTTTGAAACCGTTAGTTCACCCCGTTGCGCCACGTGCGGCGCACGCCATTTAGGTTCCGGCACTCCTACGGGCCCTCGTGGTCAAACAACGGCTCTACCGTCACCAGCATACACATGTTTGCCCTGTATCAATGGGAAGCGATGGGCGCGATGGCAAGGCCCCAATGCGGATTCCCCAAGCCCTGCTCAGAGTTTTCTTGCAGGTATAAAGTGTTGCAAATCACGCTGCTTTGAAAGATGTATCGCGCAGCCAGTCTCTCGCATCGGAGCACCTTACCGCAGGCCGGCTATTCTTTCTTTTCTATACGCTCGTTACCTAGTCACTGTGTGACCACTTCCGTTGAACGGAACTCCATCTGCAACCATGCAGCTCACTAGCATTGCAGGATGGCTCAGCGTTGTTGGTCTTGTTGCCGCTGCTGAGTACGACTACATCGTTGTTGGCGGTGGGCCATCAGGACTCATCGCAGCCGAAAGACTTACAGCTGCGAACAACTCCGTCTTGCTACTTGAGCGTGGCTCAGGTCCTACCGTCGACACCGGATCGAACGCCACTCTTTCCTGGAGCGACGAGCTTACTCCCATCGATGTCCCTGGCCTCTCAGCAAGCGTCGGTATGACCGACCTGTGGGAACAGTACATCTGTGGCGACACTCCCATGTCGGCTTGTGTGCTCGGTGGAGGTACTACGGTGAATTACCTTGTGTTCGTTCATCCTTCATCTCATGACTTCGATGACAAGTTCCCTGAAGGTTGGAAGTGGGCTGATATCGAGCCTGCTGCCGAGCGCCTCTACGAAAGAAATTCGGGTACCACACTTCCTTCCTCCGATGGCAAGCTATATGCACAAGGCCTTTACAAGTCACTCTCCAAGGTCTTGGGCAGGTTCGGTTTCCAATCGGTCGACATGCTCGAGTCGCCCAATGAGAAACATGACGTCTATAGCCACCCCGCCTGGAACATCGGAGAGGGTCTGCGAGCCGGGCCCGTCCGTTCGTATCTGCCCATCGCCCAGGAGAGCGGCAACTTGGAGCTTCGCCTCAACTCTAAGGTCATCCGTGTCGTCCGTGACGGCAGCAGAGCCACTGGCGTCGAGGTCGAGACTGACGCCAACGCTGGTTCGACAGAGATCATCTCTATCAAGCCAAACGGCCGCGTTGTGCTTGCTGCTGGTGCCCTGGCCAGCCCAAGACTCCTGTGGAATACCGGAATCGGAAGAGCCGCTGAGATTGAGAAAGCTGCCGGCAGCGGCATTCGCGTTCCCGCTCGTAACGAATGGATCGATCTCCCTGTCGGCGAAGGCCTTATGGACCACCCTATCTTCTCCCTCGAGATCAAGACCAACGAGACATTTGGTCCTCTCGATGGCGCTGCAATCCTCAACGGCACTACCGAGATCGAAGACATCGCCTCGTACTTGGATGACCGCTCTGGCCCGTTGACCGAAGGGAAACACCAGCTTATCTTCTTCACATCTCGCGAGGGCGAAGATGGCCAGACCCGTTTCTTCCAGGGCTCCTGCGGCGCCGAAGACGAGGGCGTCTTCTCGATCAAGATATACATGACCCACGGGCTTCTCTCATCCGGAACCCTTAGCCTCAACGGAACCGACCAGTCCACCTACCTTTCCGTGCCGCCCTACCTGACCGATGAGGGCGACAAGAAGGCAGCCTCGGACTTCCTGTCCGAGATGCTGGAAAAGCTTCTGTCGCGCGGCACAGGCTACTCGCTCACCTCCCCTACCAACATCTCTTCCCTGATCGAGAACTACTCCCAGGGCAACCATTTCGTTGGCTCGACCAAGATGGGCAGCGACAGCGGCCTGGAAGACGGCACCGCTGTTGTTGACCTTGACACCAAGGTGTATGGCACTGAAAACCTTGTAAGTAAAATGACACGATTGGTGAACAAGCCGGATCACTAACCGCCCTCGCAGTTCATTGTTGATGCTGGTATCCACCCCGATCTTGCGACCGGAAATATTCAGGCTACCGTTATGGTGGTGGCTGAGAAGGCCGTTGAGAAGATTCTCGCTCTTGAGCAGGGTTCCGGGTCCGCGTTGTCTAAAGAGCAAGAGAATGGCCGCAAGAGGTGGTGGGGCAAGGCTTAAGTCTTAGTAACGGGAGTCTAGTATGCATTGAAATATGTGCATGATTCTGTAGAAGATAAACAATAGATCGAGTCACGTTCAAACAAAGTGCGACGATTTACATAAAGTAGTGTCTCTTTGGCGAAATAAAACCTTGTAAGTGCCATCCGACGTGATAGTACCCGCAGTGGTATGGAGATACGACCAACAGTCTTCGTCA
Organism: Cladosporium austrohemisphaericum; assembly: GCA_022813715.1. Lineage (NCBI taxonomy): Eukaryota > Fungi > Ascomycota > Dothideomycetes > Cladosporiales > Cladosporiaceae > Cladosporium > Cladosporium austrohemisphaericum. The sequence goes on from JAKLLY010000002.1 coordinate 1,451,712, forward strand.
GCGGGCCAAAAGTCTTTCCGTCTAGCAACCTTCAAAGACCTCTCACTCTTATCCGAAGAGTATTCCCTGCCAGCTCATAGCAAGCAATTTCAGGAACTTTCGATACATGCCATCCGAGTGAACCTCTGGGATACGCTCCGGTTCATGCAAAGCCGATCATCATGCCATCCTTCATATCAGGAAACCCGCAAGTGCTGCTGCATTTCCTAAGATTGCCGGCATTTTCGAGGTCAGCAACGCTCAGAAATGAGATTTGGTGTTGCAAAGTGTAAAGTGACTGGGTCTGCAGCGCCATCGAAGGCCAGAGCCGTGTGGATGTCAATTGACGCATAAAGTGATGCGCCAAGAGTGACGACGGCTCGCATGTGCCTTCGGGGTCCTCTTCGTAGAAGTCACCACATGATGCACTCATGTACATGAGAATCTCTTGGTCGATTGCGTTTCGGAATGCATCTCTTGTCTTCATGCGATGGTTCTCGAGTTGTGCTGTAGGCGAGACATAAGCACGTTGAAAGTCCATGATGACGGAAGAGATCACTTGCTCAGAATCAGGACCGGGATTTTTGAGAGTTCACGTCTGCTGCTATACAGACAGCAGATGTCTCGTGTGGAATGCTGTACCAGTGAGACACCGAGCCTCGCAACTTGCTTCCAGCATTTGAGCAGGATCGCGGTCTCCATGAGATCCACTGCTTTCACGCAGTCGGAGGTCTTCTCCACAAAATATCCAGACAAACGTGCGCCGTGGATCTCGCTGCAACTAGGACGTCGTATCTTTCACAGTGCTTCATGAAGTCGAGGAATTCAGGCAGCTCAAGTTCGGCTGGTATGATGTCGTTCCTCATGTGGAGGACTTGGCATAAGATCTGCATTGAGCGTGGGTTGTCCTGGGGCAGTGCGATCTCGACAGTCGAAGATGCAGCAGGGCCATTGCGTGCTTTGAGAAGAGGACCGAGCGCGGCCCTGAAGACAGAGGAAGCATAGTTCAGTGGCGTGGAGAGCACGCGAAGATGCCTACAACCGTCGGAGCGTGCCACATTCAAGGGCGAATGAGTGGATACTTTTTGTCTGCGTTCTCGCCGCATACCAGGATCACGTCACCCTGAGGGTGTATGTTTAGTATTTCTGGTGGAGCCATGGTAGGCGGGAAGGTGGCTTGGCTTGCTTTGAGTAAGGTGTGTTGAGGCTTGGTGGCAAGGTAGGAGGTAGGAGGCAGGTGAAGTGTCACGGCGTGAGAGATGGGGTGAGGCGAGGTGGGCGGGCGAGTTGGCTTGCTTGTCAGTGATGGAAAGAGCGACCACGGCTGCCTGAGCCGCGTTGCTCACATCACTGGGACACAGGCGACATGCAAAGCTGGCAGCCAACGCACCACGCACCACCTCCATGACCAAACGACCGCACTCACCAGCCATGTCACCACCCGACTCCAACGGCATGGCGGAACCATCAGAGGGTCGTGAACCTAAGAGAAGGCGAAGTGCACCACAAGGCTTCGATCTGAATGTCGCCGCCGCTATGAAACCGGAGAAAAACATCGACGTGATCGAGGATGGAGATGTGCTGCTGGTTGTCAGCAAGCTGAAGGGCGAGGAGAAACCGTGAGTAGACAGACATGTTCACCTTATGACTGCGCTCAAGGTTAACACAGAATCACAGAATGGGTCTGCGCTGCTCATCCGTGGCCTTATCGATGGCCTCGCCCATTTTCAAAGCGACACTCGCAACTCCCGTAGTTGCACCACCACCTACGACCGACTCCTCGGCGACATCAACCTCATCTGCCACTCCGCTGAGCGGCAAGATCATTCCCCTTCCGGAAGACGACGGCGATGCCCTCCTCTTGGTCCTGTACATCCTTCACTTCCGCCACCAAGAACTCCCCGCCTACGTCTCACCCGACTTTCTCATTCGCGTTGGCGTAGTCGCCACAAGATACAGCTGCTCCTACGCCATCTCCCGCGCCACAACCCAGTGGTTCGACCGCATCTTCACCGAAATGGACCCTTCCATACCGGCCACTAACACCCCAGGCGAGATCCTCAAAATGATTCAAGCAGCTTTTATCCTCGACGAAGCGATGTACTTCGCGCGCTTCACCGGCCGTTACGTTCGCACATCGCCTTCTGTCGGATTGCGCTCTGCCCACACTGTCAACGAGCAGGACCCTGAAGGTGTCAGACAAATCAAGACTGCGTTGCAAAACCGTCAAGCCGAAATGATTGCCTGCCTGCGCCTGGACATCGACATGCTGATTGAGCCGTGTGCCATCGCGCTTGGGAAGGAGTCGCACCACTACATTGACTGCCCACCAGACACCGACCCAGAACCTTCCGACCTTCCCATGTCACCGTCCGGCGAGCCCGGTAAGCCCATTGTCTGTGCAGTCGACTCGCAGGCCGCGCCGCTCTACCTAGGTGCACTGCGGGATGCAGGATTGTGGCCTCCTTCGGCGTGGGGCACGCGCACGGTAGACCAGCTAGTCAACGCGATCGATAGGCTGAAAGAGCCTGAGTATGACGACTGCGACAAGTGCGAGTTCTGCTTGCCACTCGTGGAGGCGTTCGAGGAGAAGCTGGTTCTTGTTAGAAAGATCCATCGCGAGCGTCTTTTCGGACTATGCTTAGATTGCTTCAAGATTGGCGCGGTGAACAAAGGGGAGTGCAGGTTCGCGCATGTCAAAGTGGCGGACAAAAAAGCATGAGATGGTGAGTTGAGAGGAAGCGGCGAGTAAGCCATTGGACGTGGCTGTTTAAAGAATGTTCAGCTTTCGTGGAAAGCTGGCTTGATTTTCATGCGCTTGTTGGGTATGTTGCACGCTCAGACAGAGGCAGAAGAACATGTCTGGCTCGAATGCACAACGATAGGTCTAACTACAAAACTTTCTGTCATCATGGCTCGCTGTCAATCGCATGGACAATGTACTCAATGCAAAATGTGACACATCTGGCTTAGCCCTCCGTTCCATCGCTCCTGAAAGCAGCGCAAAGCGCAGCGTACTGGTGGGTGAGGTCCAAGATGTGCTGCGGTAGGCTGGTAGCCTGGATGATGCTGCGAACCTTGACCGCGCCCTCTTCTTCGATAAGCTTGCGAATAGCAAAGAGCAGGTCAGGAGAGAACTGTAGAGTCGTTAGCATGTATTGCAAGATCCAAAGAGTGTTCCATCGCGAAACTTACTTCAGAATACCACCTGTACTGCCACGCAACAAGTCTGATCAGCGCGCCAAGCGTGCCCCTGTTATCGCCGTGCTTTTCGTATAGTGCCAGCACGCCACGCATCGCCTTAGGACTGAAGCGCATACTCAAGCATGCTTGCCACGCCTCCACCGCCTCATCGGGATGATGCAAGCGCTCTGCCAGATCGCCAAGAATCTCCCACTCCTCAGCGTTCTTCTTGTAGGCGAGTTGCTGCTGACGGTATTGCGCGGCTTCCGTACGCCAGATTGTGTAAATGCGGAGATCTTCATAGAGGACCATGAAGAGGTTATCGAGCCAGCGCTCACAAAGGCGCTTGTGTTGGAATTGTGTGTAGTCTTGGTGGTTGGGGTCGACGGGTTGTGGTGTTTCGGTGGAAGATCGCACAGTGATGGTGGTATCAGGCTTGGAAACGTCGGGGTCAAGGTGAGAGGACGAGGCCGATGGCTCGCCGTCGGCTTCTTCATGCTCGTGTCCATCGTCGGACACTGCTTCGGGTTCACCGTGCCCGTTGGGCTGTGGAGTGTCGGTGCTGCGTAGAGCGGTCGTGCTGGCGTTGCGGCTCTTGTCGCCGCCTGTAATAGTTTGCTTCTCGGCTCGGTATTCTTCCTCCATGACAAAGACTTGGCTTCTGGTCTTCAGTAGTTGATCCCAACCGATTTGCTTAGTGATCTCAGTGAGTAGCATGTATGCTTTGTGGAATGTGCCCTTGTAGTTCCCGGCGGCCAGTCTCCTCAAGGTTGGGTGGACCATGTCGACTTCCGGAGCCGCGCCGGCGTCATCGATCTCATCGCAAAGAGTCTCGGGTGCCAAAGGAAGAGAAACTCTTGAAGGCTCAGGCAATCTCGGTGCATCCTTGTCCTGGTATGTGAACATGGGACATGAGTTGAGAGTCAGAAGCGCAAGCTCCCAGTTTTCTTGAGCGACGTAGACTTCCGCTAATCTTGCCCAAGTGTTGAATTCACTTGGCGCTGCGATCACGGCTCGCTTAGCAATGTCAAGTGCCATGTCGCTTCTGCCTTTACGATTGCAGAATTCCGCCTGGCAATCGAGTAGAGAGTAGTCCATTGGTAAGTCTTGAACGGCTTGGTGGAGTAGTTGCACCGCCTTCACTTCTTCGTCACCGTCCATGTACACGCGGGCAAGAAGAGACGAAATTTCGGGATCCCTCGCCCGTAACTTTTCAAACAAATTGATACCAGAGGCAAAGCGTCCAGAGATCTTGATGTAACTCAAGATGCCAGATGTGAGGTGATTTGAAACCAGGTTGGGAACCTGGATCTCAGGATCGGAGCCAAGTTGCCAGCCTGTCCATTGTTAGTTGTAGAACTTCACAATCGTGCATGAAACGCGTACCATTGAAGAACAGTCGTTCCGCTGCATCCAAAAAGCGCTGCTCCTGGTCGGTGCTTGTGATAGGGTTGAATCGTCGCACACCGATGATTCTCTTGATTGTATCGCCCGACCCGTTGTCAGCGTAAGAGTACGCTCTCAGCACACTGCAAAGGTATGTTTCCAGCCAGTGCTCTTCAGTTGCCTCCATCTTGCTTCCCCGCTCGTCCACACAATAACTCTCGACTGTGCCTGGGATCTGGACCTGCACGCGCATGTCGACTCGCGAGAAGGCATTGTAGCAGCTGCCGAGAGTCAGCTGGGTAGTTGAATATTCGTGCTAATTTTCCTCTTACCAGTAGATACCAGAGGTGACCTTGTTCAGCTTGTCGTTGGGCGAGTAGGTCAAGGTATTGATGTAGGCAGCCAAGCTCGCGGACGAGGAGGCATCGATGCCTGTAACATGGTGGTAAACGCCTACCTTCTCGAGGCTTTAGCATGCGCTTCTTCTTGCCAATGTCCATTCCACCAAGCCCTTCTCATGGATCCGGTGTTCAATTACCTGCTTGTTGGTCGACTTGACGGGCTGCTTAACGAGGTGGACGAGATCGGGCGGGCCCAGTTCGCGGAGGGTCGAAAGGCTGTCGGTTCGGATCTCAACGACGGAATGTGAATCGTCTTCGAAGAGCCTGTGTGTGCGATTAGCTTCGTCAATTGGCGCATACAAGATCAATTCACTTACTCGGGCACGGCGGTCGAGGGCATGTTTCGAGGCTTGGTCGCAGCCACTGGCGCGATCGACGGAGCTCTCCTTTAGATGTGTACGATGTCGCAAATGTCGCAATGGTATGATCGTGGTGGAATGTTGGCAGTGGCGCAAAGGGAGGGAACAGACGCAGGACAACAACGAAACAATTTACTTGCGACGCGCGGATGTAAGTGAGAGGGATGTCATTCACCGTGAGCTCCAGCATGCATCGTAGTAGTGACCAAGTTGTCGAGAGCCAACCCGCCGAGATTCGCCCGTGCGTCGGCCATGCGCCTCTCTCTCCCTGCGCTGCAGCTGCTTAACGCGCCATGCAGCAACGCGCGCGCCGACACCTCCTAACAAGGAACTCCCACTTTCACTATTGGCCACTTACCATATACGACACCACCGACTTCCGCCGGATTAAATACGCGCGACTTTCCCACACGCACGAACATGCGTCTCACAGCACCTGGACCACTCACGGCTTACCTATAATCGCACTTCACCTTCACCATGTCTGGATTCAGAGCCCTGAACATCGAGTCCGATGACGAATCGGATATTGAAATTGATGACTCCAAGGAAATCCAGATCGAGGAGACCCTCAAACTGTACCAGGCAGCTCTAAAATACCACTCCGAGGGCCCGTCTTCATTCGACAAGGCCGCCGAGGCTTATCGCGAACTCTTTGAATCCGAGATATTCCAGTATCCAGAATCGCAACCCGAACTTCGGCGCATCGAACTCTATGGACCATCTGTCGATGTGGAAGATAACTGGCTGGACGTCGCAGCACCAACCGGCTTTCTGAGTGGCAACCTCGAAACCAACAACAGCACCCTCCCTCAGATTCTTCACTTATCGCACAAGAACTATGCTCAATTCCGGCTCGAAGCTCTGGCAGCAAACATCGAGACTCTGAATGTGAACCTGCGACAGATGCTGGCAGATGCGACAGCCGCGCTGGACCACTTTGTGCATGCCCTTGACAAAGACGCCACCGACCTGGACTTGTGGCGAAGGACGGCTACAGTGGGAGACTTACTTAGCAGTCGACGAACGGCTCGCTTCTGTCTCGAAGCTGTGCTCGATGGCGACGAAGAGGGATTGAGTAGTCTGATGACTCTGCCAGGCCTGGAGGATGGTCTTGCTGGCGAACAGTTGCGTGGACTAATTGCGACGCTGTCAGACGAGCTATCGATGTTACAGGCACCGCTCCCACCTAGCAAGCGGAAACTTTTGTCCAAGATACTCAAACAGCGCTTGGATCCATATCACAACATCATTTCGCACCAAAGAACTCTCCTGAAAGGAAAGGACCCACGCTCAACGGAACTGCCACATCAAGAACGAGCTTCAATACCAGCCCCGGAGACTTGGACAGACCTTGGCGAAGCTCTCCTCCGCCACCATGGCGCAAATCAGTATAGCTCCGCGCCCAGATCCGCCATATGCTTCGACCTCAATGATAGGCTTATGTTGGCAGCTCCGCCTTCTGCAGACAACATAGGCTCTCCGATCCTACCTAGTGTTGTTCCTACCGGAAAGACCGCATTCATGCCAACTTCTCTTAGTGAGCAATTTCCCGGCATGGGCGACGGTACTCCGACAGTGCAACCTCGAATTGCCGACGCAGATGCTGGCATGCGAATTGTGTCACGTCCTGGACAGACTTCCGATGTCGAGATGGCCGAGTCACTCTCCATAACTTTACCCACCCGCAAAAGGTCTGGTGATGCCGCTGGTCTGGTAGACGGAGCCGAAGAAAGTCGCGCGAAAAGCAGGCGAACTCGTGGTCGAGAATCGATACTGGAGCTCTCCGAAAACAAGCAGCCCGCGGTTGATGCGAACACTCAATGGGAATACGAGCAACAGCTCAATGAACGCAAAGCTGCAGATGATTGGCTATATGAGACAGTCGGCGTACTTTTCGAAAGGATTGGCGTGACTGGTTTCGAAGAAGGCAAAAACGTACGACACGAGATAGAGGTGACTGCGGGAGAAGGCGGTGCAAAGGAATCACCCAGCAAGCCCCTCAAGCTCGCCCAAGCAGACTTTACCAAATTCCTACATTCATATTCTGATCGCTTAGCACACCTGCTTTTGGCAGGCGGCGAAGACATGAGCATTGGTGTCTCAACTTCCGCTGCTGGGTCTTCAAATTCAATGGGTGGATCATCCTCTAAGCCCTCAGTGAAATTCGATCTGATGCCCAACCACGATCTGCATGCGTTCTTGCAGAATGTGAATCGGGACTGGATGTCTACCGCTGAGGTGGCCTACACATTCATCAAGGCACTGACATCGCCAGAAGCTGTTGTCCCAAGGATGAGTGCATACTCCAAATACTCCTGGTCTGAAGCCCTGAAAACAATTGTTGTCCGAACCCTGGTCAATTTCGACGGGCAGATCTTCGAGGCTGCCTCTGCAGAGCTCGCGAACTTGCTCGAGAAAAGGACCCCGGGACTTCCAGCGGACGATTCAATGTCGGAAATGCTGCTCACGATCTTTGAGCTTCATCTAGACATCTTCTGCCTCATCAAAGAACCCAACAGCGGAGTTGACGCAGACACCGTATCCTTGCAGGGAGACAGGCTGCAACGCTGGTCTGAGTTAGCGCGGGAGATTATGCATATCAGAGCTACATCAAGCCCTGCTTTGACACCCTCAGACCAGCTCAACCTACGCTTTCTTTGGGCCACGACGCTTCACGTAGCATCGTCTGCTGATGTGGACCAAAACTATGCGCTAGAATGCATGCAAGATCTTCAGCAGACTCTCTTGGCTGCGGACGGCTTCACTGTATCTCTACCCAACAATGCAATCATGCCGGAGCTCTCGATCGCCGCCATTGACCGGAAAGTGTCTGAACTCACCACTAAAGATTTCTTTGCAAGAGTCACAGAGAATGAGATCAGCGACCCAGCAGCCACTATCGAGAGTTTAGAGCCTCTTCTGGAAGCTGTGAGCGCTCGAAGAGCGAAACGTGATGGCGGACACGGGAATGATGACCCTACACCCCAGACCGTTCCCCAAGACTTAATCGGATTTCTGGAGGGTAGCAGCACCTCAGTTCGATTGATGCTGTGGAACCGTCTTCGGAAAGCGTACGAGTCAATCGATTATCAGCCTATGGTTGTGGTGTGCGACTTCCGCATGATGCAATTGGTCATCGATGAGATCAAATGCGCAAGCTTTGTGACGCTGGGACTCGAGGAACGACAAACGCTATTGTTGAAGAGTCTCCGAATGCTCCATGTCATGATAGGAAAAGTTTTCGCGATTTGTGAGAACTTGACAGATATTTGGGAGTGCATGGACGAGCAGGGGTTGCAACGCGCAATCACACTTCTGGGCGAACTGTTGCACACCCTCCAGGTCTTCAACGTGTTCGAGGACTCCATCCAAATTGGCCAAACAACATCTCCAGTTGGAGCGAACGAGCTCCCTCTTGCTTCCTTTGCGCATGTCACCAAAGCTGTACACGAAATGCAAATCCAGACTTGGATCATTTTGTACGGCTTGCTCAAGGACGCAATTGCCCAGAACACTCAGTCATATCCTGCACCTCTCGAGGACCGCTTCGACTTCCTACGCTGCCTTCACCGCAATCTAGGTCTCAGGGGCATTTGCGACGGCTTAAAGCGCAAGTTTGTGCGCATGCTAAAGGATGAGTTCTTCCAAATGACCCACATCGACGGCTACGATCAAGAGCAGGCTCAGGTCTTGTATGATCTTTACGGCCTCAATTGCTTCATGAATCCTTCCTACGAGCTGATCGAACACCGCTGTACGCACGAAGCGTTCATCGAGAAGACTGTTGCTTTGCAAGTGGTCGACCTCCTCCTTGTCCAGGCGAAGAAGCTCCCTATCAAAGAACTTGTGAAGCACAGCCTGAAAGATACGATTGAGAAGGTCCACGGCACGCTCAGCCGCAAGAAGCCCAGTGAAGCGATTCTGCACAATAGGGAGGTGTATCGTGCCTACCTCAGATCTCCTATCAAGCCGGTCGAGCTGTTTGCATGTTTGAACGGAGATGGAGTGGAATTGATGCACAAGCTTGTTCCTGAGAGTGATGCCATCTTGGCATCAAAAGGCTGGTACTTCCTCATGGGCCACATCGCGCTGACGAGATTCCGCACGACAAAGAAGCCCGGCGGCTCACCCCAAGAAGATGTGGACATCGCCATTGCCTTCTTCATGCAAGATTTAGAGTACAGCATGCAACATTGGCAGACTTGGTTCAGGCTCGCTCAGGCGTACGACACCAAGATCGACGAGAACTTGATGTGGTCGGCAGACAAGATGAACAACGATATGGCCTCGATGGTTCAATTTCAGCGTGCTGCCATTCATTGCTATAGCATGGCAACTGCTTTGGCTAGGCAATCGGCCGACGACTCGTCTGAAACGGCAGAGAAGCTGACAGAAATGCACCACGACTTCGCCATGCGAATCTACAGTTCATCGCGGGGACCACTTTCCATGCGTGCGTTCGCTGTGGCAGAGAAGGAAAGATTTCTGAGCACTGCCGGAGGCGTGATCAAAGGCGACTCATACAAGCCACTGAGGGCGTACACAGCCTTAAAGCTCGCCAAAGTTCTTTTCACGCGTACGCTGAAGCACAAATCCAATCAGTGGATGTTGCACTTCATGATCGGCAAGTGCTTGTGGAAGATGCACTCGACACCGAGAGAGGCACTCCAGCCCAACGAGAAGCAACCATCCGCACCAGAGGTCTTCAAGAGCTTCCTGCGTGCTCTTGAGCTCACCCCCGATAGGAGCAACAGTCGCGACAGCAAAGCTCAGCCCATATTGGAGCCGCATTACAAGCTCTTGATCATAGTACACAAGACGTACATGCGGCAAAGTATTGACCTGGAAGAGGCTACCATGTTGCTCCACAACACAACTTACGCTCATTCAGTGACTTTGCCCGAGTCGAGAGAGGACTGGCCGCTATATGTGCTTTCAATACTGAAGCGTATGCGTGCGGCCGATAAACAAAATTGGCATCACAGGATGATCTACAGGACCGCCCAAATTATCCACGACTTCCCAGAGCAAGTACGCGACTTCATACCGCGTCAATGCGAAGATGAGATCATCAACCCGAAGCTCTTGGGCCCTGCTGGAGCAAGACACGAGTTGACCCAGCAGATGTTCACCAAAACCATGGTGCTACAAGTCTGGCGCCCCGATGCCGAGAGACCTGGAAGACATTTCGTGTACACCTCACAGTATACGCGGTTCTTCGTTAAGATCCTGGAGGATCTACAAGATCGAGCAAACTTGGAGCAGCTGGCCAGAAGAGTCCGCCGACGCAACCATGAACTTTTTGAACACACTGCAGTTTGGCAAGACATCTGCAATGCGTACCTCCGCAACCTACGTCTCTATGCCAATCTCACCGAAGGCTTGGAGACGTCCACCTTTAGCTCTATCTTCCATGATGACTTCCTGGAGCGTAAAGAACCGCTCGAGCGCTGGATGCAAGCACGCGAAACTGGTGATAACGCGGCGCTGGATGTCCTCCGCGAGTCACAGGAGCTCAAGAAGATCAATCAAGGACTCGTTAAGCCTGGTCCTATCGACGATCTTACGGGCGACGCGTATGCCTTCCTGTTCCAAACCATTGGCAAGACGTCGTTGGATCAAGAAAAGCGCCTCCAGCACGAAGAAGAGGCGCGCAATGCGCCACCCTCTCCGCCACCACCGCAGGAGCCTCCGCCACCCGTCAGGAACCCGACCATGAGCGTCATGCACCTAATGAACATGGATGGCGCTAGCGGGACCGTCACGCCGTCTGCGGCGCCCACGCCCGTCCCTCAGCCTTCGACTCCTTCGGCGGCGGACACTACTGCAGCCGCTGCGCCTGCTGCCCGTCGCAAGGTTGGCGTGGGCAGGCGGGAGATTCGCAACGCTGCCGAGGCGTGCTATCCCAAAACTAATGCTCAGACCGCCTCTCGCATCACTGGCCCGGTTCCTGAGAGCCGAGTGCAAGTCGTCATCAACGCTTCACGTCGCTCTCCTGCTGGCGACATGTCTGTCGAAACCAGCGCTCCAGGTAGCATACATGACAGTGCTGACGATGAGAGCGAGCTGAGCGAGCTGGAAGAAGATGACGCCGACGACGAAGACGAGGGATCGGCTAAACCGATGTTTCCTGGCTTGGCGAGCAGGGAGAGGACTGAGGCTGAGGACAGTGAGATGGAAGTTGAAGGCGATGATGCAAATGAGGATGGCAAAGAAGAAGATACCGAGATGGCTGACCCGGAAGGCGAGGGAGACACCGCAAACGAAGGAGCCGTAGAGACGGAGCACGGTGATGCTAATGACGTTGGAGAATAGGGTTGACAAGTTTTCTGTGTACACCAACAGGGATATTGAAGTGCGAAAAGTGTATTATACGTGGCTCAATAAGACCGCAATCCCAAACTAAATCATGTATCATATTCGTAACCGCACCAGAGATTCCAAGCGACGAAGCTACGGAGTCAAATTCCCAGTGTATCATCACATCAGCCACATTCCACATCTCAGCGTTCAGAACAGACCAAGCGCGAATGGCAACAGCGCGTGACATCCAATCTGGTTGGCAATCGGCACGATAGCAGTGAAATCTGTGATTGTCCATGCTCTCGGGGCGAAGCAAGCCAGGTAGATCATGCCTCCAATGACGGGGATGAGGAAGGCGTACATCCACTTGAAGTCCCGCACGATGCGGTCCAAGCCGATGCGGAAGCCCGATGCCTCGAGTTCCTTGGCTGTGGTGGTCCATTCCATGTTGATGCTGCAGGAGTGACAGATGAGCGCTTTGCACATGTGAAAGGATAAGCCACCGAAGAACAAGATGAACTATTGGCGATGTTAGCGGGAATCATGGCGAGGACACAGGAAGGACACAAAACGTACCATTGGCGCCCACTTGATAGTTTCCCACAAGCAGATGAAGAAAGTCTTCTGGCCGAGACGGTGACGAAGCATAGCGTATGCAAGCGGCGAAAGGACGTTGAAGACAACAGCCATGCCGACGAAGATCTTCCAGGAGGTGATGTAGAACTGATCGACTTCATCTGTGAACCAGCCGACGATGAGGTAGTTGGCAAGCGTGAGCGGGATAGCTGAGGCAATGGCGTAGTAGGTGAAGATGTAAGCGATGATGGTCATCTTGCTGGTAATCTTGATGTTACTCCACAGGAACTTGCGGAACAGCGGCGTGATGGGACCACGGGTTACCCAGTAGCGGAAGGGGTGGAAGACGAGCTCGTTACAGCCGTAGGCGTACTTCTCCCAGCGAGCAAGCTCGTCGTAGACTGTGAGCGATACACCCTCCTTGAAGCCGCCGTCGTGATAAGTCGCAAGACGGACAACGAAGTCGTTCATCTGCAAGCGGAGGGAGACATCGAAATCTTCGGACACGTGTGACTCGGACCAGAACAATGTACGGCCATCCTCTTGCCATGAGATAGACTGGATGGCTTTCCAGCGCACGAAAGTGTTGTGGCCGACGAACGGGGCGCAGTCACCGCTTCCTACGGCGAACTGGATGGAAGTGTAGATGAGGTGCGTGAAGTATGTGATGCCGTTTTCGAAGACGTTGTTCACGACCTGCAAGATACCAGAGGCGTGCTGAAGCAGTGCAACCTCAGGAGACTCGTGCATCTCTAGAGCGCCGTAGAGCAGTGCGTCTTCGGGCACACGAGTGTCAGAGTCGATAATCAGGAGAACCTCGCCCATGCGCACATTGCCTGCAGCCCAGGTCTTACCGCCATCGTTGTCAAGCATTGCTTCGCGTGCTTGATCGTACAAGTCTTCCTCTTCTTCGATGGAGAGGTCGTCTTGTTCGCAGCCACGCTTATCGCACTCTTCATCGAGCAAACGAAGCCACTCGTCTTCAACGCGACCAGAGAAGTCAAGGCAGTAGTTCATGTTGGAAGCCTTCTTGAACTTTCCGCGACGAATGAAGTAGCTTTCGCTTTCCTCGTCGGAGTTGTGGCCTGGGCGGGAGCACCAACCGATGTTGTTCAACTCGTAGTAGGCCTGACGAGCCTCTGCAAGCTCAGGCTTGACCAACTGCATGCCGTCGTCATTGATGTATATCGATGCAGTGCCGCCACGAGACTCATAGAAGCGCACAGCCGCCATGCAGGACTCGATAGTGGGCATGATGACACCCTTGAGACCTTCCTTGTACACTGGCATCTGGATAGTGACGTGCGGAAGCTCGTAGTCTTTGTGTCGACCAGGCTTGGGTGCTTTAGCGGAGTAGAACATTGAGTTCTCTTGAATGGAAGATAGAGGGCCGAATAGCTGGAACAAAGATCCGGTGATGACGATCATGAAGAAGAGGGAGAATGCCGCGAAGACCGGGACAGTAAGAATCAAGCCGAAACGGATGTAGCTTCCATCAAGGCGAACTTCCGTCAGCAGCTTGGCGATACAAGCGAACTCGACAATGACGACCAATACCATGGCAAGTCCGATGACACCCGCATGCCACAGCAAGAAGGGCCTCTGAGGCACTTCAGTACCGTCCTTCTCTGGGTCGTATGCTTTATCGCCCTCCTCTTCCCTTGCAATGGCAGTCTGAATGACATCGAATTGTTCCTTTTGTTTCTCGTTCATAATGACGGGAGGAGTTGCAAATCCGGCGATAGGCGTGTTGTAGACGCCCGGCGGTGGAGGAGTCATGGCCATGGCGCGAAGACCAAAAGTGCTGCTGTGGCGTGGCGATGGCATACCAGATGGCTGAACTTGGGTTCCCCATACCTACAGTGCGTCAGCTTTCAATCCAGACATGGGACAGCCAATGGCCTAACATTTCTGTAAGGCACCTTAGGGGAAGACTTACGAGACCAACAAGCCACGTTTCGATGTCATTGCCCTGCTGGACAATGTTTTCGACTGTATCTCCCCAGACCAGTACGAACTGCTCCTGTTTGCAGAGACAGATGAATTGGTCGCGGGTGATCGGGGCTTCCCCAGACGCAATCTGGTCGATAGAATCGATGATGGGAAGTACGATGCCTGAACGTGGATCGCCAAGCTTTGTTTGCTCTGGGGCGATTTGGCTGAGCAGTGCAGAAGTAATCTCCGAAGACATGGAGAATGCGATGGGCACGTCCAGCTTCAGCGTTGCTTTGACGATCTCCTCGTTCAGGGTGTGAGGGTACGTGACATAACTGCCATCTTCACGCTGTATCACCACACCCCTGGTGGCAACGAATTCTGGGACAAAGTTGCCATCTTCGTCACGCGGCGGGTCAAGCCATTGATTTGCAACGACTTGCTTGTAAAGGTCTGTGGTGATTAGCAAGCTTCATCAGAGGTTCTGGTAATGGACACTCACATTTTGCCATGACTCCATGTCGGCCGTTGCGGACGTCTGCGGAATTGATACTCGATGGTGCGCTCATTTTCCTCATCATAGCCTTTTTGGGATAAGCGGGCATGTGCCCACTCTTCTCGGCACCGAAGTCCAGGTCCAAGTTGTTGTGAGCCATGACTGGCAAGTGTGGCAGCTGAGCTTCTGTATGGGTCAAGGATTGATGTTCTCAATCGCAAATCAGTCTTGAGAACAAGGGCAGCTGGTCCTCATATCATGTTCAGCCCTTAGCAAGATCGAGTCGGCCAATGCGGACTCGTTGGCTAGCCAGCTCTGTTGAGAACGCCTGGACACCTGCACTGTTGCGGATAGTTTGAGGCTTCCACCACCCACGGATCTGGCAATAGACTACGCTAGTGAGCACATTGTGGCGGCCATGGGTTGAGCCGCAGAAGATCATGAGCTCTGTCCATGATCGCAGCTGGGGGCATTCGGTCTGGATGAAAATAAAGTGCTGTGGCTTGTTCCAAAGCTCAAAGAGGCTCGCAACATCCCGTGCGATTCAGAATAGCAACACGTAGACGGAGTGGCCAAGGTTCATCCACTATCCACCACGTGAAAATGATATCCTCACAGGACGGGCCCAGACCTGGTTCGGTCGGTGGAAGATGCGAGTGTATTGGGGCGAGTGCAGAACCCTATCGAGCCGAACTGCATGGATCATACATCACTATCTCCTCGAAAGTGTCAGTTAAAGGCCTAGGGAGATTATGCAACCTACATTGAGCGCTTGTGGCTTGAATCTATCGTGCAACTGCAGCAGATCGCGGTCCGCTCGCTCAGCGCTTCGAGGCAAGCACGGCAGGCTACTACCAAGCGAGTTCGTATCTGTCACAAGCGAGACCAGGTCCGGAGCATTTGTCGTGCTTTCCGAAGAACAACTGGTAAAGTGAATGGTGAGTCCAGTGGCCTGGGCCTTTGAGCCCAAACATGCTGCACACCGTACCGTGATATGCATGAAGCTTTCGCCAGAGACGCATTGGCGAAGCAAGACTGCAAGGTTGATAAGGTGCCATCCTGAGTACGGTGCCAATAGCTAGTTGCCCATGGGGTAGCCGGGCTGCGGGCCCATAGCCAGCGCCGAGCACACCGGTGGAGACGTAATCGTCGACCATGCGCCATGTGGTGGACATACTTTGGAGAGCTCGAGAGGTGCCGTGTGGTTGCTGGTAGCAATAACGAGAGCGGACGCGAATAGTCTTCCGATAGATTGAGGTCGACGAAGCGAAACCAGCACGGAGTCGGCTCCTTCCCCAAGAGGAATGGGGGAGGATTCGGTAGAGGGCTGGGATTAACGTTAGACTCTTCCCGAGCCACACCAATGCACAACGCCACACGCACCGCAGATAAGCTCCGGGCCCTGAAGACCACAGGCACAGCACTTTCCGGCTAGACCGTATTGATACCACCTTTGAGGATCGATACCCTGTACCTGCATGAAGCTTGTCATGCTCAGCTGCCCAGTTCAGGCCGCTTCATGCCTGTGCTCTTCATGTGCACACGCCACGACGAAGACTATGCAAGCCGTACAGTGCTAGCATGTATGCGACCAGCCAGGACTCTTCCCAATCAGTCGACTCTGACAATCTGCGTGTCGTTCGTCTGTGGCTTCTGGCTCCTCTCGATCGGGCTGGACTTTTCTCAACATGATGCCAGCAAAGGTTTCAAGCACGGCTGGAAGCATCAAGGGGAGCAGGCCTCGCCTTTGCCATATCTTGAGCCAACCGCTTGTGAGGTATCTTTGATTCATTTGACTTGAAGGGCTTTAAGTCATCTTGCTGTTTCTTCCATCCTCCTTTTTGGCCAGCACAGTCACTCTCAATTGTCTTGTGCACCTTTCCTCCACACGCAGACAGCGACCAAGATGGAGACACCATCTGGCACATCGACGCCTTTCCGACAGAATCCTTTCGACACCCCACCAGCTCTTAGCTCCGAGCCAACTCAGGACAAGCATGAAGCCTCTGGGTACTTCCCGCCTGTCAAGCGTAGGTCGTTGCTCTTTTCATTGCCACTTCAATGGCTTACACCTACACAGCAACACACGCTCCTCGTCGAAGAAAATTTGTCAGTGCACGTTTGCAAGAAGGCGAGTATGAGGAAAAGCCTTGGCTCACAGGCAAGGAAGACCCAAACTTCAAACGCAAACGCTGGGAGAAGCTTATCTTCTGGATCAGCATTGCAGTCGGTGTCTTAGTCGGATGTGCTATCTGCGCCCTCTCGTACATGTCTGTCTCCACCGGAACTTTTTGCCCGGTATGGGAGGACGACTTCGCAAGCATTGATCCTGCATCTTGGAGTTTTGAGATCCAGCGTGGAGGGTTTGGCACTGGTGCATTTGACTGGACGACCGACGACCCCAAGAATGCCTACACCGATGCTGAAGGCCTACACATCGTACCAACTCTTACCACTGAGACCACCTCTATCACTCCCGAGCAGATCTACGATGGCTACAGGCTCAATTTGACGACCGATAAGACCTGCACTTCGCAAGACTACACAATGTGTTCCATCTATAGCAACAAGACGACAGGCGACATCATCAACCCTGTGCGCAGTGCTCGCATGACGACCAAGGGTAAAAGGAGTATTCAATACGGCAAAATTGAAGTTGTCGCCAAAATGCCCAAGGGCGACTGGCTCTGGCCTGCAATCTGGATGATGCCGGAAGAAGATGTATATGGTTCCTGGCCGATGAGCGGTGAAATCGATATCGCCGAGAGCAGAGGCAACAGTCCAGATAATTACACCGATGGAAGGAACTCGATCATCTCTGCGCTTCACTGGGGCCCATCCGCTGAGACAGATGCCTTCTGGCGCACAAGCGGCAAGCACAATCTTCGTCGAACCGACTACTCCGAGGCTTACCACACTTATGGTCTTGAGTGGACGAAGGACTATCTTTTCATGTACATTGACAACCAGCTCTTGGTAAGTACCCAATAGGACCATTCGGAAATTCTTTGACTGACGATCGATATAGCAAGTCTTCTTCATCAAGTTTGCCGTCGGTCCGAAGACGATGTGGAACCGTGGCAACTTCGGCGAGTACCAGTCCAATAAGTCCGCCTTGTTCGATCCGTGGTCTCAAACTGGCATGCGCAACACTCCATTCGACCAGAAGTTCTATCTCATCTTGAATGTCGCTGTGGGCGGCACAAATGGCTTCTTCAAAGATGGAGTGGGCAACAAGCCTTGGGGTGACGGCTCACTTACTGGCCCGAAAGAGTTTTGGGATGCCCGACAGCTCTGGCTACCGACCTGGGGCGAGGACATTGATCGGGGCATGACGGTGAAGAGCGTGAAAATGTATAATGAGGGTGCCTGTTGAGAACACCGCTTGTCTTCTGGTTTGCATAATGCTTGTGTCCTTTATTGCTTGGGTTGGGACATTCTTTGCATGATACTCTTTTGCCATGGTAACGCTACAATACACGACTTCCTTCCAGCTTCTCGAGGTGTTATGAGAGATCGACGTGATCAATCAGCAGCTTGCGTGTCTCTACCCACATTGCGTGTCTCTACTCACAGCAGTCAAGGAGTCATGCAAGTTTAAAAGTCCACCACCAAGAGAATCTAGAATAGTTTACCTTTCAATGAGAGCTTCAAGCTCCACAGCCCGCTCAATTATAACGAAACTTGCTTGAGTTTTTGAGAGCGCTGCCGAGACATGTATCATGTGGCCTGGACAGTCCCGTGCCTGGAAAGCAAGCTCAAATGAATCTGACCTTGCATATGCATCAGCAGCATGTCATGCAGACCTCAGGCGGGAGAACCCAGTTGACGGCCGCAAGGTGAACAAGCCACAGTCCAGCTAGACTGCACTGTCCAGCCTCTATCTGTAATATAATTTGCCATCACCGCCACACCCCAGAATGGCAGAGTCAAGAGTTTCCCCGCTCGTTCGGTGTTAGTTTGGAGTTTATCGTGTCCGCATTGAGACTGCTCAGATTGCGGGAGGCAACCTTCATAAGCCACCGTCGGCTGGCCAGCCGTGTCTGTGAACGTGCAACAATGTGTGATCCTATCGGACTATTGGCGCTTAAGATAACATGCAGCAAACTTATGCACGTAGAGCGGTCTGCAAGTCCCCTGCAGAACAACCCTGTCTTCCAGTAAGCTGAAGAACAAGAATCAAGATAAGGCGAGGGTGTGGAGGATGCCCATGTCTGGTCCGAGGCTTGCACGGCGTTCCTGGCAGACGATCCGGATCCTCTCGATCGGGCCTCGGTCCGTGCACATCAACGGCTGAGAACCTACTTTGAACCGCAACCTTGATTTAGGCGCGAACTCTTTACCCCTCGAACCTGAAGATATGCGCTCATACCTCGTGGCGCTGCGTGGCGCCAGACTATGTTGTCAACTGCATGATATCCATGCGACTCTCGTGTTGCTTATCTCGGGCCTCATATCCTGGCAAAGCCTTTGGAAGAGACAGCTGCAACGGGCGGCGAGAACAACCCATTTGCCGCCAATAATGAAGTCTAAGTCGTCTATTCCTGGACTCCAGCGATACCACGGCCTTGCTACCATCAACGTGGCATGCCCCAGGCCTTCTTCGTCCCAAGGCCGAAGCAGCCACGCGAGCTGGTGAAGCGAGAGCGGTGATTACTCGCAAAGCCACGTGCCTGTCCAGCATGCTCGTCGACACCGGGGCTCGGTATATCCGTTCTCTTGGACGCGTTCGAGATCAATGGCTGCACCTCGACCTTACGCGGCCCTTCCAAATCTCAGGTGGTGGTACTCGCTTAATGCGTCGAAGGATTAATCCGTGTATGTGCGCTTTACAGTCTGGCCACCTCTCGGCAACAGTGCTTGAGTCGTGACAATTCGCAACTTTTCGTTAAAGGTAGGCTCAAAGAAAAAACAAGTCCCTCGCTACGTTCCCTTGCATTTTCGAAATTCCCTTGTTCAGCAGGTCCACAAGATGGTGCAAGCGAGACCTATGCACCGCCTGAGTGGGCTTCTTCTTCTCGCTTCTGCTATTGATGCCGCTACTCTATCTCCCTTGCGGCGGCAAGCTGCAGAGCTCTCGCCAGCCGCAGATCTCCCAACGAATTGGACCTATACTGGTTGTTACAGGTGAGTCACTATATTCGCCTTCTTAGCGAGGCGAGTGTGGCACGCGAGCTGCATGGTTGATCATGGCTCAGAGCTGATACGAGTGTGCAGTGATCAGCCAGGCAAGCGAACACTAGACGGTTCCAATTTCGGCGACAATGCCGGAATGAATGCCAGCTCGTGCATCCAATATTGCAAGTCGAAAAGATATGTGTACGCAGGAACGGAATACTCCAGTGGTAGGTTGGCCCGGCAAGAGCTGAGAACCCAAAAATCAGCGAGCTGATAAGTACAGAATGTTTCTGCGACAATGCTCTATCGAATGCAACCACGCTGCAGGCAGATTCCAGTTGCAACATGGCGTGCAGTGGAAATTCCTCCGAAGTGTGCGGCGGACCTAGTCTGCTGACGGTCTATTATGCAAACACGCCGGTACCTGAAGGGCCACATACGAACGCAGGACCTGCAGGCTGGACTGCAGCTGGGTGTTGGGAAGACGGGCTGACGAAGGCCCTAAGTCATGAGGTGCAAATAGATGGTGGATCGAGCAATATGACGGTCACTAGCTGCACCTCAGCTTGTTCTGATGCCGGTTACACGTTAGCTGGTCTTGAATATGCCAGTAAGACGGAGTGCCTCCTGTTCTCGCGATAACTGTAGATGCTGACTGTGTCGTTATAGGCGAATGTTACTGCGATGACTACTTATCTAGAACCGCAAAGAATGTCACGCTCCAGGAGTGTAACATGCCATGTAATGGCAACTCGAGCGAGTTCTGCGGCGCTGGTAATCACATGAACATCTATGCGTCAGGATCTACAAAAGCCACTACCAAGCCCACTACTCTTGCGCCTCCTCCGCCAGGCGGCTGGTTTGACCTTGGATGCTACAGCGACTCTTCAAGCAGACGCACCTTGAATAAGACGCAATACGTGCAGGTACCTATGACAATCGAAGCCTGCACTTCATCCTGCAGACAAGATAACTTTACATATGCTGGCTTGGAGTACGCCGGTAAGTGCAATCACCCAAGCGGGCTTCGCTATTATCCGGTCTAACCTCCCTTGTAGGCGAATGCTACTGCGGCACTGGCTTGGACCCATCTGCAACGATCCAGACTGACGGTCGCTGCGATATGGCTTGTAATGGCAACCCCAATCAGATCTGTGGAGGCCCGAACGGTTTAAGCGTCTACCAGCTGACCGGTTGGTTCGATGTTGGATGCTGGACTGATGCAGCTGGATCACGTACCCTGAACCAGCAGCAGTTCGGTCTCGGTGACTTGACCATCGAAAAGTGCACCGAGTCTTGCAGGGACAATGGCTTCAAGTACGCCGGGATGGAATATGGCAATGAGTAAGTCCAATGCACTGTTTGGCATGTTTGGGTCGCTGATCAAGACAGATGTTATTGCGACGACGATCCTCAGAACAATGGTGGACCTGCACCCGACGGTAGCGTCGGCTGCTCTATGCCTTGTGCTGGTGATAATACCCAGTTATGTGGTGGGCCGAACAGACTTAATGTCTACCAATTCAATGCGTCCGCTCTACCTGAGCAACCTGCAGGCCCTCCCAAGCCGGGTGGTGTCAATGAAACCGCCATCCTCCCGTTCACCTACCAAGGATGCTACACTGACAACTCCCCGAACGGACGAGCCTTGACAAACCAACAACCGGACAATGATACCCTCACGGTCGAATATTGCATCTCCATGTGCACCGAAGCAGGCTACAACATCGCCGGCATGCAGTACGGAAAGCAGTGCTTCTGTGACCAGTATCTGCATAACACGCCCACACTGGTCAACGACAGAGAGTGCAACATGAACTGCGCAGGCTCGAGCGGCGAGAAGTGCGGTGCCGGCGGTCATTTCAGTATCTATTCGAACGGCACCATGGGCAACTTCACCAACCCGTCGACCCAACTTGACGGTATTCCAGGCAATTGGACTTACAAGGGTTGCTGGTCTGACATTGACGGCGACCGCGCACTTGAGTACAAGATGGTGTTCCCCCAGAACAACTCGAACGTCAACTGCTTATCGCTCTGCGCCAAATATGGCTATAACGCAGCGGGAACAGAGTTTGGCCAAGAATGTTACTGCGGCGATGAGGTGGGCTTCAAGGCTTCCAAGGCTACTAAACGACCCGAGAGCGAATGTAACAATCTGTGTGCCGACGACAAAGGCAAGAATGGTGGCTATATATGCGGTGGCCCATCTCGATTGTCATACTACACCTGGACAGGCGACCCTCTGTACGACTGGCAATTCGCAAGTGGCAACGATGCTGGAAAGTATGAGTTCCTCATGTCCGGTCCAGTCATTCCACTCATCACTGCTGCATCTCGCAACGGCAAAATCACGTTCCTGGAGAAATTCGGAACCTCGCCTGCCATGAATGGTACCGGAGCGTACGAACTTGACTACAGTCTCATCGGGAATTCTAATGCTTCTTACTCCGACATCTGGCGAGAAATGCATGTCAAGACGGACGTCTTCTGCGCTGCCAGTCTGACCTTGCCTGATCGAGCTGGTCGCCAGATCGATATCGGCGGATGGGCCGGAGACGCAACATTCGGACTCCGTCTCTATTGGCCTGACGGCAAGCCTGGTACTCACGGGAAGAACGACTGGCAAGAAAATCAGTTCGAAGTCAGCCTGCTCAATGGAAGATGGTACCCGTCCGCGATGACGCTCGCTAACGGCTCCATCTTGGTAATGGGTGGACAACAAGGTGCCAACGGTGCACCTGTTCCCACTTTGGAGGTCTTGCCGTCACCTAACGACGAGGTGCTGTACTGCGACTATCTTCAGAAGACCGATCCCAACAATCTGTACCCATTCCTCGCCGTGCTTCCGTCTGGAGGTATTCTGGTGGCCTACTACAACGAAGCCCGGATCCTCGACGCAGGCAGCTTGCAGACCAAGCGCACCCTGCCCAACATCCCAGCTGCCGTCTACGACGACGCTGGAGGTCGCACGTATCCCTTCCAAGGCACATTCATGACTCTGCCCCAACACGCACCGTACACCGATCCTCTCGAAATCATCCTCTGCGGCGGCAGCGTACCTTTCGCTGAGATCGCCCTCGACAACTGCGTGACAATCGCCCCAGACACTCCGAATGCAAACTGGACGATCGAGAGGATGCCTTCCAAGCGCCTCATGCCCAACATGGTCGCACTCCCCGACGGCAAATATCTCATCCTGAACGGTGCCCGCCAAGGTCGTGCTGGTTTCGGTCTCGCTACGGACCCCAATCTCAGCTGCGTGCTGTATGATCCTTACAAGCCCATCGGATCTCGTATGACGATTATGGCTAATACTACCATTGCCCGCTTGTACCACAGCGAGGCGATTTTGATGGACGACGCCCGTGTGTTGGTCTCTGGTTCTGATCCTGAGGATGAAAGAGCTTTTGCACCTGTAAGTCAATCCCTGATCAAATAAACAAAAGATTCATCGTTACTGACACCCTTCACAGCAAGAATACCGGACTGAAGTCTTCCTACCGCCTTACCTCCTGAACGGCGGGAAGCGACCGGAGTTCAACATCACCAACCAAGACTGGAGCTATGGCGAACAGATCTCATTCCCCATCACCGCCTTCGGCACCGGCAGCGTAGGGTCTTACCGCGTCAGCCTTCTCGGGGCAGTGGCTTCGACACACGGCAACAGTATGGGCCAGCGCACTTACTTCCCTGCCACATCGTGCTCAGGTTCGTCGTGCACCGTGACAGCACCTCCAGATGCGAATGTGTGCCCACCTAGTTGGTTCCAGGTGTTCTTGTTAGATGCTAACAATGTGCCTTCGCACGCGCAATGGGTTAGGATCGGTGGCGATCCGGCTGGACTGGGCAACTGGCCTGAGCATCCTGATTTCCAGCCTCTGCCTGGGACAGGGCCGGTGGAGAGGCTTTTCTGATTGATGCATGCGTGGTTTTCTTATGTATATGTTGGAGTTCACACTCACTCAATTAATCATCGCGAATTTGTTGCAAGTCAATGAGCTCGTTCAGTCCACCTTTAGCAGTATGGATGACCAAGTGGCATTCCTCTGGCCTGCTTGCAAACACAGTCTATCATGATTTGTAGTTATGATAGTGAGAGTGGCTTTCCGCCCTCGTTCTCGTTCAGCCTGCTCGTCCAAGGGGTCAGATGCGAAGTCCGGTACTCAACGGATATTACACCTGAAGAATGTGCGGATACGGGGGACCGGATGCCACGCAAGCTTAGCAATATCAAGGGGTCAGATAACGTGCACAGTCTGACAATCTTGCACATTATAAGGCTGTGCGTGGTGGCTTGACATTGGCCAGGCCAACGGCTGTCAGGAAGGCGACATGCTGTGTCACGGGGGCATGGGAGATAGCTCGCGATGACAGATCATATGAGTAGGCTGAGAGGCTGAGCAGGTACTCGAGCAGATGTATCGAGTCTTCGGCGTATCGGTATGCGGCGGGCCGTGGGAATAAAACCAAGGACGGTACGAAGGGAGAGATGCAGCAGTCATCGCTGCCGATCAGAGCCGAGTGAACTTCCCCACGCCTGAGCTCCATCACATCAAGCCGCCTGCTGCGCCCATTCCATATCTCACCTCCCTCGCACCCCTGCCGCCGTTGACACTTCAAGAGTCACTACTTATACTCATTCCACGTGCGAAAGCGAACAGTGAGTGCGCCGCCATGACATATACCGACATGGCGCCTTATACCACCACCTGATTCCTCTCATCTCGCCATCTTCCCTTCACATCTCATTGCCCATACCCCACCCCACCTCAGCGTCACCGTACCACCACCGCCACCCACGGCACCGCCATAGCATGGCGAAACGGACCTTGTGCGTGCGCCTCTGGCTGGCAGCAGCATGCGTGCTACTCGCCTCACGTGGTACCCTCGCCCAGCGCATTGTCGCGACCAATTCCACCAACTCGGACTCGCCTGGCACCAATGATACCTCCATGACCATATCGCGGAACGATGACATGGTCCCTCTGGCTCCCGTACTGCCACTTACCGATGCCGCTGCAAATGAAGTGCCGCCTACTGGCCTCTCAGGCGAGATCGTCGACGTGAATCCCAACAATCAACTTGGTGTGGACTCGGGCGCGGTCGCTCTCATATCTTGCGACTCGGACGACTACCCCGGCAATATCGACCAGACCGAGGTTTTTCAAAATGCTGTGGAGCGCAATGTGACCGCGGTATTATTCTATTCGAACGAGGCGGACTACTGTCAGTTGGACGGAAGTGGGGACTTGGGCGCATACAAATGGGTGTTCAGCATGAAGAGCCGCAATGATACCACAAACGTTCTGAGTGCCATTGCCGACTCACGCGCACCACTTTGGGTGACCATCGGCGGGCCAGAGGTACAACAAGGACGCGGCGGTGCTAGCAATGGCCCTCCGGACGACAATAGGAACGAAGGCCAAGGGCCGCTTGGACCGAATCCTAGTACGGCTGTTGCTATGATCATACTGTACACGATTACTGGCGTGATTACGGCATTGTTCTTAGTGATTATTGTTACTGGAGCTATCCGAGCACATCGCCATCCCGAGCGTTATGGTCCGCGAGCGATCATTGGCAGGCCCAGACAGAGTCGCGCGAGAGGTATCGGAAGAGCTATCTTGGAGGGCATTCCTATCGTCAAGTTCGGCGAGCGTGATGAAGCAGTTAAGACTGCCGACGTCGAAATGGGAGCTACCACATCGACTCAACAAGTGGCGCCAAGTGACAATACACCTACCGAAAATCGTTCTGCTCCTGCTGCTGCTAATCTGGATGGCACTCCCACTGAAGATGGCATTGCAGCTGCTGGTGGTACTGTCAACTCTAACTCACCCGCTGAGAACGACACGCAAGGTTGCAGTATCTGTACGGAGGACTTCGAGCGCGGTCAAGACCAACGAGTGCTTCCTTGCGACCATCGCTTCCATCCCGAGTGTATCGATCCATGGCTTCTCAACGTGTCCGGCACATGTCCACTCTGCCGAGTCGATCTGCGCCCACAGCCATCTCGCACGTCGCAAGACGTAGACGAGCATGGCAACCCGATACGCCGGGAAAGCGCTGATGACGAGCTCGGAGATTTACCGCCACCAGTAGCAGAGCGCTCAAGCGTGAGACGAAGCCTGATGGTCGGCATCTTAGGTATCCGCGGCCGGCCGGATCGCATGACTAGAGAAGAGCGTGTCGAGGCTCTCAGGAGATATCACCAGCAACAGGCTGCGAGACGAAGACGAGATACGAGCACTTCTGAAGGCGATTCTGGGGCTGCTGAGGCGGAGGCTCGCACGGTCAGGCGAAGGCTACGAACTCTGCTTGGAATCCGTACCAGGCGGACAGGGCACGATCGCTCAGTGGCTGAAGATGGAGACGACGCTGCGGGCGCGCCTACGGACGACGCGACAGCTGAGCGTCGATGAAGGACTTTCATTCATATGGCGTAGGATCTTGTCAATGTTTCTGGGCCGGTCGTTTCTGGGATTAGCATCGCATGGCGCTGGTGGAGCTTTTGGTTCTGCCTGCGAGGCGATGAAACGAATTTATGTATCATGTAAAGCATTCTTTCTCATTGTCCTTGAAATGAGTTGTACGTCTTTCCGGAATGCACAGTATCGATACGCCTGCCTAAGTGGCGTTGATCAAGTGGCAGTCGAGTGATTCGGCTAAAATTACCAAAGTCGGAAGCGCTTCTCTCATTCTCTCCCCCGAGCCAGCCAGCCAGCCAGCATCTCGAAACATTTGTCTAGCATCATCGCCATCACCACCAACACCACAACACACCAACTTCAAACACACATATAACCAAAATGCCTCCCAAAGCCCCCGCCCGTGGCCTCGGCCGCCCTGCCCAGTCCAACAGCTACGTCCGCAATGCCATCAACGAGGTCTCCAGCCCTGAGAACAGGAGCGTCGTCATTGCTGTCTCTTTCTTTGCTGTAAGCATCGCCATACTCGAAGAGTAGGAACTGTGGAGAATAGGGAGAGAAAAAGAAACAAAGGAGCCGCTTGGATGATGATGCCTTGCCGGAAATGTTAAAGAGGACGGAACAGTG
Source organism: Cladosporium austrohemisphaericum (assembly GCA_022813715.1). Classification (NCBI taxonomy): domain Eukaryota; kingdom Fungi; phylum Ascomycota; class Dothideomycetes; order Cladosporiales; family Cladosporiaceae; genus Cladosporium; species Cladosporium austrohemisphaericum. Next base: position 1,478,509 of record JAKLLY010000002.1, read on the forward strand.
ATGGAGATGGATAGGAAATCCCCAGAACATGATACTGACGAGACTGATACAGGCCGGTGTCGCTTTCCTCTCCAGCAGCTGGAGCGAGGCTCTCCTTCCTCCGTAAGTGCTCTCGCTGCGCGAAATCGATACGAGCCCACACTGACGCTGGAGACAGTATCTAAATCAAGCGACCGAATGGACGGAGGCTTGTGTATGAATAATTAAGAAAAGCGCAAGACGATGTACGATATATACTGGAGGCGAACATTTACTACTGGGGAGGATGAGACGCTTGGTATCGAGATTGTCGTCTGAACAAACATGCGCCTGTTAGAGCGCAGGACGATCAGGAGAGGAGTGATCCAGACGAAGCGCTCGCGAGATTTCGGACGGATGCGAGGATATACCCAGCTCAAGAATGCGTAAAGCGACGCTGCATTGTGAAAGAACGCAATTGCATGCGCATTGCCAAATGATATCTTTTGCACTGCCACCCTATCATCCCAATACACGGTGTCCTGCATTCATCATTCTTTGCGAAGAGGCATGTGACCGCAGCAGGCAACCTGTAACCCTATAGCACTTTACAAGTAAGCGAATATGTATCGAAGGCCACTGACGTCTTAGTGTCACAGGTCACAACATCAAGCGTTCATTAAATTCGCACCAGCCTCAAATCATGTGGAGGCGCAGAGCTGCATCCTGCAGCTCATATGCAAGCCCCACATATCACATGATCCTGTGACCACCATCTTCTCGGTCCGTTCTCTCACCGGAGCCTCGCCAGAGGTACCTACTGCACACTCAGGTGACTAGCGCCAGACAATTGGTACCGCGCATGGACCCCAAGTTCAGCCCTGTCATTCGAATGACTGCGTTCGTGTAGCCTGGACGGAGCGTAAGAAGGCACACGTTTCTGCGCGCTTCTCTTGCCTTGTGTATCGTGTTCTTCAGCTCTTGTACCACCGGATTATCCGAAGGAATGAACAGCTTCGACGAATACTTCGGGCGAACAAACCCATCAAGATGTCTGGACTCGAAGTCGTAGGCATTGTCGCCTCTGTCATCTCTGCCTTCCACGGCGGCGCGGAGCTGATCAAGCTGTACAAGAAACGCCGCGCGAAGAACCGCGAGAGAAGGGAGCAGCAACAACAGGACACACAAAATTCTCAACGATCCGATACTCACGATGAGATTTTCCAACAAGACCTACTGCACGAGTCTTTCGAGGCAGGCGAGACCGCTGTGAGAGGCCGATTCTGGGACGAGCAAAGAGCACTGGGGAGGTACGGCCAGCTCATGTTGTCTGGCGACAATGTCGCAAAGGAGGAACTTCTCATGATCGCTGTCTCTATGCAAGCCCAGGTCATCGAGTCGCTTGGAAGAGCACAGGAGAATCTGCAGCTTATCGTTGAGATGGCGCAGCTGAAACAGCTTCATGAAGCGACTATCACCAAAAGATATGAAGCTGTGAGGAGCATCAGCGAGCTGAGGCAACGGATCGAGGTTACGCTGCCCATACCACGTCCTAGGCTATCTGCCGACTCTGCTGTGGGCATCAGCAGGCGAAACTCGAACGAATCGTTGGCGAGAACATTTGTTACCGCTGCTGCAAATCTATGCATCTCGGAGCCGACTGCCCAGCGACTCTTGACCGTGCCTCCTGTCCATGGGCAACCGCAGCAGGGTGGGCTCAGACGACATGGACCATCGATGATGACCTTGTCATCATACCAGTACCTCATCCCAGCAATCAGAGCTCAGGATATTGACATTCTAACGCTGGCTGGGGAGCCAATCGAGCATGACAACATTCACGAGATCATCACGCCTGTGAGCACCAACGCTACCGACAACCTTGTGATACCATGTAGCAGCTCCTCCTCCTCATCGAACATCACTGCAGAATCCGAGGTTCTTACGCACCCCTACGAAATATCAGGCCCGTACTTCCTTCCTCGTACGTGGTCAGACGACACTCCTTCACCTTGGACCTGCCAGATCCCGCCCCTCGTAGTTACCCATACTGGAACTACGCACGCAACAGACAACGAGAGACACATAGCTCGCGCAACCTCTGCACCGGCCGTTCCATTCTCCATAGCCTCCAACCTCCCCGAACCGAATCTAGACGCAGCATCTCACCTCCACCCTAGCGACACGCGCCCATATTGCTCAGGTGCCCTTGCCGCACAGAGAGATTTCCGCACTGGATTCTCACGTCAAGACCTTCTTACTCTGCCAGGCTCGCAAATGCTTCATGCAAGCTGGAAGTGCAACGCCTGCGACTTCAACGGCCCAGACGGCGACGGCAAACTGTTCTCTCGCATCGATTTCGCACACGGCGTGCGCTTCCGCTTTGCTTTTCGTGCGCGGAGCCACGCTCCTTATACCTATGTGCCAGACACGTTCAGGCCGCGATATACCTACGGGTGCCTATTCTGTACGGCGGAGGGAAAGAGGAGCGCGACGCATGAGGGATCGAATGCGCTGATGGAGCATATTGCGGCGAAGCATAGGACTAATCTGACTCCGGAAGTGAGGAGAAGGACGAAGAGTGTGGTGGGCAGGTTGGCACTGAGGGATGAGCCATTTGATGTCAATTTGCCGGATGTGACGAACAAGAGCGGCTCTGGGGTGGCCAAGTGGATGCTGCATGCTGTTACTTCTCTGCCTACGTGATGTCGGTCGATGTACGTATGTTAGTTGTGTGTGAGGGACGAGGTGAACATGAAGGATGCTGAGACATAATCACGACACACGAGCATATTGATAGCAATGAGACGAAAAACGAGAGTTTGTCAACAGCAATTGAATTGATTTGCTATTGAAAGTCGAAAGCAGAAAGCAAGACTGCAAAAGGGGTATTGAGGTGCAGAAGACGCTGCGAAACCCATCGCTCGCATTGAGGAAGCAAGCGAATCATCCCAAAACTCCGAAAGCGCGCTCAAAAAGCATAAAAGCAGAAAGCAAGAATCGTGAAGTGCCAATCTTATCGCGGGCAAAATTGCTCTCCGCGGTAGCACAGTGGAAGTTCAAGGTGCTGTCATCCCGCTTCGCCGCAAGCTCAGTCGACGTCGGTCCAGACGGCGAGCTTGAAGTCGCTGAGGTAATCCTCAGTCGTGCAGCGGTGCCCGGTCTGGAAGAGGACCTTGATTGGGCGATCTCTGACACTTGTGGAGGTGCCAGAGGTGCGGTCGGCCTTGTTGCCGCCGAAGAGGCCGCGGACCTTGGAGATGGTCCGGCGGCCGAAGGTCTGACCGCGAGCAGGGCGGGAGGCGACGGTGGGACCTGTGCTCTCGCTGGAAGGCGCGAGAGCATCGCGACGGCGCAGCCGGTAGGCGTCGAAGCCAGCGACGCGGGCGAGAGCTTCTTGAGTGCTCTCGGAAGGGATGCCAGCAGCCGAAGCTGCTTTGCGGACGCCGCGCTCAAGAGCGACGTCGAGGGAGTCGCGGGCGCGGATGCCCTCCGTGGTCTCAAGGGAGGAGACGCTGGATGCGGAGCTGCTGAGAGCAGCACCGGTAGGCCAGGCAGGGCCGGGGAGCTCGAGAGTCGAGATGGTCGACTCCGAGCAGAGAGGCTCGAGGCGAGGAATCGCCTCAGCCCAGGCGACGATGTGGTTGCGGCTGAAGCCGCTGATGGTGGCAGCAGGAGACATCGAGGAAGACATCGTGACCCTGGTGCGGAGTGGTTGTTTGCTTGTGGGTTGGTGGGTTGGCTTGTTGTGCTGAGCTGTGATGGCTGGAGCGTTGGCTTGCTTGATCAGAGTGTGGGATGGTCTGATGTGTGTGTGAATTGATACTCATTTCCAGTAGGGGAAGGGCCGCCTTATCTATTCTCAGGGCGGCCAGCGAATATTCGAAGGTTCGCAGATTTTTCATGTTGTCCTCATGTGAGCAAGCCCGGATGTCCTCTTTGTGTCCTCACTTACCCCAACAGGCGGATTACCAGCACACTCCTCGCGATGTGGTTGGTATACTGCGGTTGAGATGGAATGTCCTGGAATAAAGTAAGCATTGTAGTGAATTACTCCCAGTCAGAGCTGCTATCAGCGCCTCTCGTCGCATCGTGGTTGGTGTTGGTTTGTGAAGCCGCGAAATAATCCGCGCACCACACTTCGAACACGGCCATCCCGCACATCATGTGCCGGGCAGTTGAAGCCATGCCTGTAGATAAAACCTCGATAACGGTAGCCGCGTCAAGATAGATGGTGCTCGACGCCATAAATGCATCTCATGTCGCAGCCGTGTGGCAGACCGTCGCGCCACTGCAAATATACCAAATCCCCGCAAAGATGCGCACACTTGCATAGCGAAATGAGGGACTCACCTCTCTAGCGAAAGCGTCACATCTCATGCAGGAACATTGATAAATCAGGGCAAAAAGGGATCTCATGTTCTCCTGTAACGTGCATAAACCGCTGCTGTAACCCAACATCCAGACGCCGCGCAAATGCTCCCATAGCAAAACCGTCCAAATCGTATGCAACTGCAGTCCCATAATCTACATGACGACGCAGCACGAGTTCTGCTTCTTCGCCTGTGTGTAGAACATCTTGCTTGATGCGCTCAAATTGTCCGACTTTGCGACAAGGTTGTCGAGCTTCTCGCCTGTGTAAAATCGTCTTGTTAGCCTCCCGGTCGCAATCGTAGCCACTGCCCCCTCTCGCGCCTCTGCACCCGCACATACCTCTCTCCAGTGTGCTCTGAATAGCCTTCTGCAGCGTCTCTTTCGTCTCGTTCAACTCCCTTTGGATCTTCATAATGCTGTCTCCGTTGTTGGGGTCCTGGAACTCCTTGATGTACCATCCGAGGTGTCCCTCCGTCACGCCATCCTGGTATGTCTTCAAGCCCGTCTTGTTCGACCACGAGGTCTTGGGGAACTTGCTGGTGAATTCGTCAAGGATCTTGCTCAGCAGCTGGTGAGCGACGAGCTTGTCGTAGTTCTGGTCGGCGACGATGATGCCGGCGCATCCCTCGCTGCGCGCATAGACGTGGATGGTGAACTGGTCCTCGGGCTTGGACTGGCGGGCGCCAGGGCGAGTCGCTTCAGCGACGGTACGGTTGATCTCGCGACCGATCTCACGGACACTGTGCGGGGAGGGGTGTTAGTGCGGGTTGTCGAGGAGCGGTTCGGTAAGGATGGTCGGTACACACCTTCCACGGGTGAAGCGGGAGAAGTGCTCATCAATAGTGTCGACGGCGCATAGCTCGACAGCAGGCTTGTTGTCGTTTTGCCAGATCTATGCAGGCGGTCAGCGGTCTCGACCCTCATACTGTCGCTTTGAGTACTGTGTGGTAGAGGCTTACGCCGACGTATGAGATACCCATGATTGCGGTGTGGTGGTGGTTTTTGCGGCGGTATATTCAATAAGGTGGTTAGGCCGAAGATGAGTGACGAGGGTGTATAGTATTTGAAGGTAATGGGTGACTTCAAGTTCACACATAAATGGCGAGGCTTGTGACGGTGACGATGCGGAGTGAGCCTGAGGGAGGAGCGGCCCGTGCTCCAGGCTGGAGTCTGGTGTGGTCCCTCGGTCTTTGTTGTGGAGGCATGATCAAGTCCTTTTATCTCATCCTTCCTGTACATGCAAACCTCGGTCTTTTCGCACGACGTGATCAATGCCTGACTAGGTACATCTGCTAATTCTACTGCAAAGATATAGACAGCCCACCGTCCACCAACAATTGCGCGCCTGTCACATACTTGCTCAAGTCACTCCCAAGGAACACCGCAGGTCCCGCCAAATCCTCAGGATCACCAACTCTCCCTAAAGGCGTCCTGGTCTCCAAGTACTTCAACTTGTCTGCATCTGCCAGGTCTTCTGCTGCCAGCTGCGTTCTTGTGGTGCCAGGGAGCAAGGCATTGCATCTGATCCCGTGTTTGCCTAAAGCACACGCCTCGCTCTGCATCATGCTGAGTATGGCCGCTTTCGTGGGAGTATAGTGCACCTGCTGTGCACCACCAAGATGTGCACTAATCGAGGAGATCCCGATGATGCTACCTCCGTAGCCTTGCTTGATCATCTGCTTCGCCGCGGCTTGTGTCGACCAGAAGGTCCCTTTGATGTTGGTATGAAGGTGAGACTCGAGGGTGTCTTCCTCTAAGCTGGGGTCTTGTTAGATCATGCGAGATCGTCGAGACAAGGTGGTCCTCACGTCAAGAATTCTCTAAACAGTGAGACTCCGGCGTTGGCGACGAAAATGTCCAGCTTGCCATGAATTTCGGCAGTTTCCTTGACGATGTGTTCGCCAGTTGACTTCTTGCCGATGTCACCCGTCACACCGTACAGTCTGCTTCCTGATGGGGCTTCTGAACGCAGGCTCTCAAAATGCTTTCTAGAAGGTGCGTCATCTAGGAAGTTGACGGTCACTGCAGCTCCATGGCGAAGATAACCAAGCGCAATGGCTCTACCAATGCCGGTAACACCTCCAGTGATTGCTGCAGATTTGCCTGCGAGTAGAGCGGCAGCCATGATATCTTGCGACAATGGCCAGGCCACTCTTGATCACCAATTCGCGGTTTAGCAGCAGGTCTGTAATCAAGGAAAGGTAATATTTTGACCGGACAGCAGAGCTGCCGTGGATTTAGTTGCAGCGTCGAGCTATATTCTTATCGCAGGTTGACACATCTAAATGGGTGCGCGTTACGATCATTCGTCTCGCGTCAGTTCAAACGCCGATATGCAGACATTTGCCGATTCTGCCCTCGGCACGGAGCCGAACAACAGAGACGACCATTCCGAGCCACCTTCGTTGCGGTACGAGAATCGCTCCATGTGAGGCTGTCTCGTGTCGAGGCCTAGTCCAGCGCAGCTATACCTGTGAGTGAGTTAATGTTCCGAGTCGTTAAAGACCAGTCTACACCCTTCCCCGTCCTCAAGGTTGGTTCAGTTCATCCTTTTCTTGATTGAAGCCAACATTCACCGCTACCTGACTTCTGAATCTCTATTTCATCATGACTGCCGACGAGCTCCAGAATGGCACTCGCAACGGGCTGGAGAATGGTGCTTTGAGCGCCCACAACAATACCACCGAGGTAACTCGGCCGACAACGAAAATCCAGCTCGACGGCAAAGTCATCGCTATCACTGGAGCCAATCGCGGAATTGGACTTGGAGTAGCCAGTTGCTGTCTCGATAATGGTGCAGCGCACGTCTACTCGATCGACATCGGCGACACTGGTGATGACTTCGCAGCTGTGGCGAAGCGCTTTCCCGGCCAACTCCACGCTCTCAAAGCAGACGTCACCAAGGAAGATACTGTTACAGCTGTTGTTGACCAGATCATTGAGGAAGCCGGAGCGATACATGGCATGGTTGTCAACGCCGGCCGCACGAAGCACAAGCCCGCCCTGGACTTCACCGCGGAAGAGATTGATCAACTTTGGTCCATCAACTTGTACGGCTCATTCTACTGCGCTCGTGTAGCAGCGAGAGCTTTCATCAAGCTTGGTGTCAAGGGTTCGATTGTATTCACAGCATCGATGGCATCCCATCGTCCCAACAAGAGGGTTCCCTCCGCTCCTTACGGTGCTAGCAAAGCCGGCGTACGCAATATGACTAAGACGCTGTCCATGGAATGGACACAGTACAACATCAGGGTGAACAGCGTTTCGCCAGGGCTTGTTTCCACGGTACGATCATTATTAGAGCTTTACAAATGGGCATCATGCTGACTTTGAGTGGGCTATGACCTATTGGGTTCCACAGCAACCTGATTGGGAGCAACAGCTCAAGTTTTATAAAGGTTTCCCGAGACTTGCGGAAACCGAAGAGCTTGGTGGTGCTTATGTTTATCTTCTGAGCGACGCTGCCAGCTATACAGTGAGTGCGGCCACTGCTATGCACCAACACAGCCCGAACCGAGCTGACATTACATGCAGACTGGAATAGACATGCAACTGAACGGAGGTATTGGCAGTAAGTCTGAGGAATTCGTCTTACGAATGGTTATCATCACTACTAACATTCTATCCAGTCTGTTGAATTGGTTCACACTTGTAGCGGGAGGAGCGATTAGCTGTCATCCATCGAATTCAGTTTTTGTTCATCCTCGACACCAAATGTATGCGAAATCACATAATTGAAGTGGCTGGTGGGTTTCTTCCAGAGGTACACCGAATATCTTATCAAGTCATCCCGCGATCGTTCACAAGTGACTTTTATCATCGAGCCCACCGATTCAATACATCCTTACATCTCTACCAGGAAGTCTGCATCATCGAAGCGACCAAGGCAAATCGCAAGTACAAGCAATTGAAAAGTACTTGCAACGCCTTCGGTAATAGATGATTGTTTCAAAGAATATCCACCTGCAGACCTTCCCCGCACTGAAGAAAGTGGAGTTAGGGCAACGATGGAGAAGAGCCTCGTGGCGAGGTTCAATGAACCTCGAGACGGGGCATTACCAAAGCCCGAGTTGTCTTCTTCTCCATGCCTTCGACCTCCTACTACTCACCATATATACTCCGTACTCTGGTCGAACGTCAGCATCACCTTGAACGATTGCGTCTGTCGTAAACGCACTAGGTTTTCTTGTCTTTGCTTTCAACCTTCTTCCTCCTATCTTTAAGCGCAAGCATAATGACGGCGCCATCACTGAGTAAGCTCGAGTCGAACAAGACGGTGCAGATTCTCAAAGCTGCTGAAGATGGAGGATATGGAGTGTCTGCCTCGATCGTGTAAGGGAGTCATCTCAAGAATTATTGGAAAGAACACTGACATCCATGCAGCTACAATCTTGAGCAAATTGTCGCACTCGTTCGATCAGCGGAAGAGAAACGCTCGCCTCTCATCATTCAAGTCTTCCCATGGGCAATCACAGCCACCGACGGACTGCTTGTGCGAGCTGCTGCGGACGCCGCATCTCGGGCAACGGTTCCGATTGCCATTCATCTCGATCACTGCCAGGATGAGTCTCTCGTACGTCTAGCGGCGGACACCTTGCCCTTCGATTCCATCATGGTCGATATGTCACACCATGAGAAAGCCGAGAATCTCGCCAAAACTAAGGAGCTTGTGGCGTACTGCCACGCTCGAGGCATTGCTACCGAAGCGGAGCCTGGCAGAATCGAGGGTGCAGAAGACGGTGTTGCCGACACAGTTGATATGGAAGGTTTACTCACGACTCCGGACGAAGTTGAAGATTTCATTGCTACTGGCGTTGACTTCCTCGCTCCTGCCGTAGGCAATATTCACGGCGAGTACGGCGCAGCTGGTCCCCAGCTGGATTATCCGAGGTAAGACCAAACCAGTTTCAGCACCGTTACATTTACTAATATATCTTACAAAAGACTTGAGGCCATATACAAGCAAGCTGCAGGACGAGTGCGGGTCGTCCTCCATGGCACCAACGGTTTCCCGGATTCGATCACCCAGCGGTGCATAAGAGCAGGCGTCAGCAAGATCAACATCAACAAGCTTGTATTGGACGACTACAACCAGCATCTTAAAGCTCAAGCGAACAATTTGCCGCAGACACGGCTGATCGATGAGGGGATTCAGCATGTAATACGCCTGCAGAATCACCAGATGGATGTGAGTGGTTCTACCGGCCGGGCTTGATGGGTATATTCATTTCTACAAGTTATGGAATCAGTGTTTGAGCACAGGCCCTCTATTTATTTTCGGCAAAAACGTCGTATCATTCTTTACGACATCAATATCGTTCATACATATGAAGCTCTACGTCGAGTGTTTCGGTAGGGTTAGGGTTTGGGTAAGATGACACGGAGGGACATGATTGATGGGTGTCTGAACCACGGCAGTGATGTGATATGTAGACGAGATATTTTCTCAGGTAGTCTTGGAAGTTTTTGAGGTTGTTGTATACTACCACTGGGGGTGTCATGCTCATAGCGCAGGTAAAATCGACCGCAGGGACATTTCATCGTTCGAGACGCACGACCAGTGACATTGAACCACCAGTTTCAACACCCACTCTGAACAGTAGGAACGATTCTGAGTCCAGATCAGGGTTTCGTATCGATCTTACTGCATCTCCACACTACCATCTAGTGCTCCGGTGGTAAGTGGACTGGAACAAACAAGACAGCATAGCCGGTAATCTCCAACGTAACCGATAGCCGAGATGGACACAAGCTGGTGGACACGAGCCGAGAAGATCGGCTGCTGGCAAGAACGGCAGCGTGCGCCGCTTCGAGCGGTCCATCCACTCCCCACCATGGAAGTCGACAACACGCAGGTCCATTCTACGCCCATATCGACACGTGCAGCGCGTCGGAGGCCACGAGGGCGTGGTATTCGCGTGCGTACTGGCTGCTCGGCTTGCCGTCAACGCCATCTAAAATGTGACGAGACGCAGCCAATCTGTCGCGCGTGCCAGAAATCGGCTCGCGAGTGCACTTACCCGCGACGGCAACAGGAAGCTGTTCGGGCGGTGTCAAGGAGAGAAGATGATGTTCAGCCTCCTATTCCTGCCCCGTATGGGAACGGAGATACTTCAGATGTTGCCACGGGACTGGCCGATGACAACAACAATGGCGATGTCGCACTTGACGAGGCGACAGCTCGAGATGACGAAGCTGCTGACCAGTTACCAAGCGCCGTTCAAGATGCGATCCAGCAATCACATAAATCTGGTGCGGATGGTATCACCACAGACAGACCCAGCGCCCTCGAAGAACGTGTGGCCGTCAATCATGCACCAGTCAACCATGCGTCTCCGGGCGGAGTTTCGGTAGAGCACCCAGCAACTATTTACGAGAACACTGCTTCCTGCCTACCCGAGGAAGGGTTGAGATTCAATGACCAAGATATGGATATCGACTTTCCGGACGTGTATGACCGCGAGCTATTTGGGATCAGTCCAGAAGCATCCTTTGGTGGCTGGCCAACCGTCTCGGCTGAAGCCGCATCAAAGTGGTGGTTTGACCTGCTAGCAGCAGATGTCAGCAACAGTCAGCTCGACGGAACTGGTGTAATTGTGCCCTATGGGAACTACGGTGGTCCCTCTGGTGCATGTACACAAGATACCGAAGCACACGACTCCACTGGCGTATTGGTACATCCGACGAACGTGCAGCCAGCGGCCAGAAATGTATCCAACGAAGTTGTGCTGACAGAGATGGAGATTCAACTCGTACATCACTACGTCTTGCATCTTAGTCCTTGGATCGATGTCACTGATCCGGATGACCAATTCGCCGTTGTAGTTCCAGACCTTGCAATGAGGAACCGGGGCTTAGCAAGTGCAGTCCTAGCGCTCTCGTCACTGCACCTATCTCTGCATTCCAGTCTACGGTGCTCTCATTCGACGCTACAGATAGACGCAACAATGCCCGTGCAGTATTACAACGAAACTTTACACTATCTACAACACGAGATGGGAAATGCGACTTTTCTCAGAAGCGATGAGCTGCTTGCGACCGTACTGATCATCTCAACGTTTGAAATGATTGAGACTCAGACGCTCGATTCGGCATGGGAAAATCATCTCAAGGGTGTGTTCTGGATCCAACGCTCACAAGTAATTCACGGTGAGTCGGAAGGTTTGAAGAAGCGCATCTGGTGGGCCTGGTAAGTAACGCAATCAACGGTGCAATTCTCCTTGTAATTGCTAACCAGTGACGCTCAGGCTACGACAAGATATATGGGCTGCATACAGAAGAAGGAGGCAGATACTGAGTTTCTACAAGGTCACCCGGGAGTGCGCCACACTAGGATTCTGGGAACTAGTAGATCGTGCGGTCTACCTGCTCGGACAATGTGTAAACTATGCAAGCACCAAGGAAGAAGAGAATGGACGATCCGACATACAAAGAAGAGTTGACGACTCGGCAAAGATGTGGGAGAAGTTGGAGGAATGGTCGTTATGTTTCAAGAAGCATGACCGCCGACTACCTGCTTCCCAGCTTGCAGATTCGCCCTTCAAGCCCATTTGGATCAATCCTACAGCCGCAAGTAAGGCGATATGCATACGAAAGACTTTCGTATATACTGACATCATACAGGTCTCGCAGTACAAGTTCACCACTTTGCTAAACTCTTGCTCCTCGAATATACTCCCGCAGTGGGAGGGATGAAGGAATTGGTAAGTCGACAAACCAGCCTCCAAGCAGCAGTGGAGGTAATATGTGGCATTGCGTCTTGCACTGTCGAGGAAGGCGCCACCATTGTATCAACGCAGTGTGTCTTTGCAGCAGGCCACCACGTTCAGGACCCTTTGCGAAGGACTCAAGTCCTTGGTCTGCTACAAACACACCGAGAGCGAACAGGATGGCCACATTACGATATCGCGAATGAGCTTGAGAATGTCTGGACGAGCGCTGACGGGGTCTTGTAATTCTTCGGATTTTCTACACTGAACGCAACAATATCTGGCAAATACTGGAGACTCGATTTCGCTGGATTTCACTCGCTGACCCCATTTTCCCACTGGCGACGTATCGACATTAGTGTTTTATGGCGCCTGATACTAGCACACTTGGCTTCCGAAGAAGTCGAAAATCGGCTCGTATAGTCCAAGCCGCACTCCAGCCCATTTCGACTTCCGCAAATGCGACAAGTGTTCTGCAGGCATTGCCGCCGGAGTCCGTCCCGACTTGCGCAGCCGACAAGATCGCCAGGACATGCTTGCCGCTTCCTGATAAGTGTTCGCGCCAGTACAAGCGATGAACCGGAACTGGCTCCTTTTGGCAAGCCTCTGGTGTCAGTGATATACCGAGAAACAGCGATTGGAGGAATCGACGGCGTAAGTAGTATCGTGTCTTCGAGGGCTCAATGGAAATTAGACGGCATGAGATATCGAACGGCCACGGAACAAAAGCACGGCGCGAGACGAAACTGCTTATTTTAAGTGCCGGTCCTGCATATGCAGAACTGCGTTGTGCATCACATAGCATCCGGAAAGGCTGACCTGCATCACGAGACGCCCGGCAGTCGATACTCGGTGGCGCACAAGAATAGATAGGTATCAGAGATTGGCGAGGTGTGATGGTGTCAAGCATTCGGGTGGCGCGATAGATTGCCTGACAATGGAGAAATCACGAACCGGGCATAGGTGGCCAATTGGAGCCGCAGTTGGTGATTTCGAAGTCAGGCGAGCAGGGCGAAGCAGTTCAGGGCTGGATGGTAGTAGATTGGCCCGAGGACTTGTACCTTGTAAACTCGCATATGGCCGTCATGTACTTTTAAGCATTGTGTTTGCGGAGGAAAAGGGTGGAGGAGGATGGAGGAAGCGACATGAATGCTTGACTCGAGAGACGGCAGCCCTAAAGAGGCTCAAGATTAAACGACGGGCGGCTGCGTTTGCTTGCCGAACATCGGACATGCCCATCGAAGGGGAATTAGATAGGATGACGGGTGTGTCAAAGGGTGTTCAAGGATTGGAATGTCCCTTTCGAAAGTGTACTGCAGATAGAGTTGGAAGCAAAAGACAAGCACACGCCCGTTGATGAACGACAAGATGAAACCGCGAGGGTTCGCTCATCTCGAACAGCTGCAGGGACTCTGTCGGTGTCGTGGCGCTAAGCGTGCAAGTTCCCATCCAGGGGCAAGGAGGCTCCGAGGGGCAGGCTGGCAGCAACGGTCGCGCGAGAAACACCTCAACCCACCACACCGCTGCGAGGCGCCTCGTCTCTTTTCTCGCGACACGCACACACACACTACTCTGCGACGACTCTCTTTTCCCGTGAACGAGCTCCACGCCCGCCGACGACTTCCACTGAATGAGTGCATTGCCTTGCTTAACCTTTACCACGGAGCGCGTTCCGAAAGCATCACCCCAGAAGATCCACGTGCCGGATCAAAAGTCAACATCCTCCTCGACACGACCCATTGAACCCTGCAGATTGCTGTACGAGGGCATTCCCATCCAGGGCGCCATTGACATCTGCACTGGACATTTGTCTTCACTAGAAAGGCATCCACCAAGCCACACTCGCGCATAGCGCATTCTCCTCGAAGGCCAACTCCCCAATCGCGAAACATCGCATAAACACACAACACATCCACCATGGGCGCCGCACTCTCCCGTTCCCTGGCCAAGATCTTCGGCAGCAAGGAAATGCGCCTGTTGATGCTTGGTCTCGACGCAGCCGGAAAGACCAGTATGTGCACACCCACGACGGCCAGCACCGATATAGGGGCAAAGTGTTGCTCAAGGCGCATACCGTCTCGTATCACTGCGGGAGCTTGAAGACGTGAAGAAAGCTGCTAACAACTTCTCAAAGCCATCCTCTACACCCTCAAGCTCTCTCCCAGCGCCGCAAGCGAAGTCCACACCATCCCTACCGTCGGATTCAACGTCGAGACCGTCTCCTACAAGAACACCCGCTTCAACGTCTGGGATGTCGGTGGACAGGACAAGATCAGGCCTTTGTGGAGGCACTACTTCTCTGGTGAGTGCGGTCACGTCGCGTTGTTAAGCATTGGTGTACAATTTGGACATCATGAGCAAAATTGGGTTACTGGCGTTTCAGGATACCGAACATGGGCTAACATCAATTCTCCCAGGCACACACGCTCTCATCTTCGTAATCGACTCCTGCGATCGCGCGCGTATGGAGGAGGCCAAGTCCGAACTCGGCCGCATCATCCAGGACCGCGAAATGCGCAACGTTGTTCTCCTCGTCTTTGCCAACAAGCAGGATGTTGACGGTGGTAAGTCGCAAACGTCAATGATAGACAGAGCTAGAGCATCAAGGAGCTGACAACTTATCTTCCAGCCATGCGACCAAACGACGTAGCCCAAGCTCTCGATCTCGACAGACTAGCTAAGGACCATGTGTGGAAGGTTGAGCCCAGTTGCGCCACCAGCGGAGAGGGTAAGTTATTATACTTCAACAACCCTAGATTCGTCTCCAGAAAGCCCAGTCGCTAACAATGATAATTCCAGGTATCTTCGAAGGTCTCTCTTGGCTCAGCCAAAACGTCAAGGTCGAGAAGAAATAAGCGGGAGACAAATGATTCGACATTCTTCATCAACACATCCCGAGATGCCACCCATACCGACGCAAAGCACGAGACCGCCTTCCGAGCCGAACTATTGCTTCATCCTCCGGAGCAAAAACTCATGTACCAAATCCTTCTTACACGATAGAACCTGGACCCGCCACTAGGACCACACGGAAGTCTCCGCGCAGGCGCAATCAGGGCACGGGATTACAAACGAGAGTCAAGAACGGAGGATATAAATCATACCGCCCGACGGCCCAAGAGAAAGCCTCCCGTGGCCATCTGAAGCGAGAAATTGGATGCGAGACGCTCTGCGTTATTCTCCATGTCAGCATTCTGCCGCTGGGGTCGATTGACTGGCTTTTTGAGATTTTTCTGCTATTGTTCTATTAGGATACCTCTGCATTTTGGCTTTTGTCTTTCTCTCTTCGATTCTACCTTATTCTTCTTCTTTTTAGATATAATACCCCATAAAGCATTTTATTCTAATCCCCTTCATTTTGCATAACAAGAGAAAGGACAGACTGGAAATCCGGAAAAGGTGCTGTAGCCATGCTGGGATAGAGAGATGCTGGGCATATTGATGTCGTAAACAGAAAACTGAAGTCAAGGAAAAGCATCGAGATCCTGTCCCGGACAACTCTGATGCTCCCTCCTCAAAGGTTCCCACTGATCGTCTTCTCCTCTCCAATCTCGCAGAACGCGCGGAAAGTCCTGAAAGTCTTGTCGCTGCTGTTGCTCTCAAGCACGCACTCCGCTGTGGCACCAACAAAGTAGACCCAGCCCTCCTTCATCTCCTCCGTCTTCGGGCCCACGCTAATTGTTCCCTGGCCCTCGGTGCAAATGACAATGCTCGGTCCTTCAATTGCTTCGAATGTCACCTTCGATCCTGAAGAGTTGAGGTCTGTCTTCACGACTGCGAACTCTTTGATAGGAGGGTCGTAGAGCATTGCGGTCGAGTCGGAGGAATGGGCGGTGGTGTTGAATTTGCAGTAAGGGAAGTCGGCGGGGGACATTTTTTGCTCGTCGATGGGTGCGAAGTTGTAGGTTAACATGCTGGTGAGGGTGGGAACGTCCTTGAATTTGGGTGTGAAGCCAGCGCGGACGACGTTGTCGGAAGCGGCCATGCATTCCATTATGTCTGTTTATCAAGTGTTAGCGTTTTTTGGCCTGAAGATTATTTTGGGAGGTTCTGGAGAGATACGTACCACCGCTGATGTAGGCGTGGATGTCGTCGGCGCGGAGGAACATCGCCTCGCCTGGTTGGAGGGTGACGAGGTTGAGGAAGAAGGTGACGTGAAGGCCAATGTCTTCTGGAAATTGGCCGTTCAGACGAGGAAGGAGTTCGGCAAAGACCTTGCTGCCAGGTGTGGGTGTTGCGTCGCCTCCAGCGAAGCCCTCGTTCTCCTGCTCCACCTGGGCAAGCAGTTGCTTAGTTGCAGACTTGATGTCCTCATCTTTTGAATTCATCAGGGAGCTGAAGGCCTCCTTGAGCACCTGCTTCAGCTCGTCCTCCGACTTTGAGCTGTCATCGACCGCCTTTTCAAACTTCGCTGCGACTTCCTCGCCAATCAGGCCTCGCAATGACTTGACGTTCTTCACAAAGTATGCCACCTCTTTCAATGGCCTGAAGCCGCACATTCCCTCAAATGGTGTAATCGCAATCGTCATCTCAGGCTTGTGGTTGTCGTCTTTGTACTCTTTCGGATTTTGTGCGTGCAGTTGTGCCGCCAGCTTTTTGTTTGGGTGTGCTTGGATTGACAGAGCCTTCTGTGCTGACAGGACCTTGAAGAGGAAAGGCAGTCTCTCGCCGTACTTCTTGACCACATCGTTGCCCAAAAGCATCTGGTTGTCCTGGATCAGGTCGACTAGAGGGCGCTTCGTCTCGAACTCGTATGAAGGGTTACCGGCGTGTGTGCCCATCCACATCTGCGGCGAGCATTAACACCAAAGAGATTCTTTCTGTCCATCTCATATGCGACGCACCTCAGCGTAAGGCTTCTCATTCTCGATCTGGAAGTCGTCGCGTGGTGTTGCAGCGGCGAAGCGGCCTGCGGCTGAAGTCGAACCAATCTTTCCCCATTCGTAGCTAGCCACACCTGCGATGTGAACATGATTGTCAGCCCATACCGGTCATACAGAGGCTTTGCGACAGGTGCATTGTCGCATGTCGAGGAAGGCTAACGGTATGGCGGGGTAGTGCTTACCGCATTGCAGGCGGAGGAGAGGGACTTGCATTGTTGCGGCGGTGTTGAGAGGAAGACGGATGTCGCTGAGAGGGTGGACTGACGCTGAGAGGAAGGTATGAAGATCACAGCAAGAGAAAGACGGCAAACAAAAAGTTGTAGTTGTTGTGGTTATTGATGATGACTGACCGCGCACGATTGACGTTCGACAGCCCCACGTTGTCAGGGTTCGAGCTCTCTGCCGCACCAAGCGCCAGACGCCCATTCGCTCACGGCGCTCTCACATCTATTTCAAGCAGCGCAGTACGAGAGAACCCCATCTCCTTGCTGTCACCACTACCACCTCGCGCTGCTACTCTGTCGGCCTTGCCCGTTTCGGTGCCGCCGCGTGTCAAAACAATGGCATTGTTGACACTGTGACTAACTGCAGACTCGTCATCTTTCAGACATAGCAACGCATGCATCAGACCGATTGTGCCGCAAACCATGCGTCTCTAATACCATGGCATTGGAAAACCAAAGGGCCATCAATGCTGCTGGCACAGCGTCTCTACATCAGCTCACACACACAAAGCTGCGAAAGGTTTCACGATACCTAGCCGAGCACTGACGCCAGCTTCTGACAGTCGTCGTGCAGTACGAAGACATTCAGAGCCGATCCAGGCCTTTAATTGCTGTACTTCCTGGCCTACTTTCTCTGCCACGGACTACCGTGACCCATCTGCAGACGAGGTCCAGGTCGCATGCTGAGGCATGAGCGATCCGGTACGCCCTGTGTTGGCTTCCACATGCCATGCATCCATGCCTTGGAATCCTTCGAGCGGCTCCGTGTCCACCAAAAAGACAGAACAGCGCTCACACTTGGACTTTGCCTGAAGTGTGACTTCCCATATATCTCGTCCCGCGGGACTTTGGATGTTCTTGATCACAGTCAGCAAAACGGCCAAAGTCGTACCCAGCCCTCCACACTGACCTTTATTGACGCCCACTTAAGAATAGCGAATGGCAAGGCCTATCACCATACCAGCGATTGCCCCGACCAAAACGCAGAACAGAAGATACACGACGTAGTATTTGACCACGCGTGCCTTCGACCCGTTCTTCCATTCGTCTTGCCTGCCAGCCAACGTCTTCATAGATCTCTTGCCGTTACCACCGTATGTTGGTGCTGGCTCGTCCTGCGTGAATCCAGCTTCTGCTTCAGGGTCTTTCGTGTGCAATGGTATTGGTTTCTGTGGTGGGTCGGACATGGTTCGGTATGTGGCTTGCGACGGAAGGAGTTGTAGTAATGATGCGAAAGGGGAGGAGAGTAGAACATAGTCAGGAGAGTAGTCTGTCTGCGACTCGCAGACGTGGGTCGCAACGAAGATCCCTGTACACTGCCACTGACACTGCCCTTTGAAGGATTCATGGCGCGATCAGGCGGTGTTTCTAAGGTGTCTATACGTCAGGCGGAATGTGAGGTAGGGAGCATGAATATTCCAACTACTGGAGAGCCTCACTCTATTGTCTATTCGAGAACAAGCCTACAGTCTTGAGAGAATAGGCAGAACGCCCAAAAGCACGTAGAGAGTAGGAAAAGTCACGTTCATACAAGCACTGATGAGACCTGTCACACACGCTAAGAGGGAACCGTCGCTCCAAATCCTCCGATCCTCGAATCCTTCAACGGCACGCTCCACACACCATCTCTGAGTCGTTCAGGAAGGCTAGCTTGACACACACGCAGGTCCCGGCTCCCGTGACTTCTGATTCGCAGCCAAGTTTGCACAGATCCAGATCAAGATCGTGACGCGCTGGCCAAGACTTCCATTCGCCTTCCAAAACTGCAATATGAACCAATCTAAGCAGACTGCCTCCGACGGCAACCAACCAGCTCAGAATCATGGCAAAGACCAAGCACGAACGCAAATCGAGCCAGGCGAAACTCAAGAATATGCCAATACCGCTGGTCCGGAGCCAAAGCCATTTCCAACATCAACGAGCTCTGCTTCTGCGGCCGCAGTAAACGCCGTGATGGGCCAACCACCACCAAAGGAGGAGAAGACTAGCTGGCTGCAACGATGGCGGCGAGACAGGCGGGAGAGTAAGGAATTGGGGATGCCGAATCAGGAGAGTAGCAAGAAGTGGCGAGTTGGGCAAATTGTTTGATATTGGAGGGACCTCTGTTATTGTTAACGTGCTCATGAAGGCGATTGTAGTCACTGCTTGGTACGGCAAAGTTTAGGATAGGTGGGAAACGATCAGATTTTGCAATGCATTGCGAGAGGAGGGTGTTGTGCGAGAGCTTGAGTGAGAACTTTGACAGGAAAATGTAAGCCGGAGGTAGAGCGGGAGTTAAGGACCATACGCAGGATTGTGAAGAAGTGTCGAACGAGAAGACCAACTGCAAGATGAGGAAAGAAAGAAAGAAATAGAAGACGAAGAAACATGTGGAAGCTAAGCTGATGAGCTGTAACATGAGGAAAGAGTGTAAGGTGAATGGAGAGTGTGGCGTGGTCATGTGAAGAGGAAACATGAGAGTGGAGAAGTCCGACCTGAGCAAAGTGTATGATATGTTTTGGCTATCTCTATTTGGTATCTCTATTCTGATAAATTCATGCTGCTGTGTGGTGAATGGCAGCCAGCCGAACTGGGACGCCAGGGGTTGCAGTCAGAGGCATACCCAGGTAAAGACAGAACGGCTGTTACAGACAACAGCCAAGCATAAGATGTTCGATGGTGAATGGCAGCCAGCCGGACTGGGACGCCAGGGGTAGCAGTCAGAAGCATACCCAAATAGGTCGGTAGAGACAGGACAGCTGTTTGAGCAACAGCCAAGTGGGGATTTCGTATGTGGATCGATCACATCCAGAACATCGTCCCGTTGAGGTTAGGATGCCATGGGTTGGCAGCCACGCCGTTCGTCGCTCCTCCAGCACGATAGAAGTCGTTTGCTGCTTCGGCGAAGATCCTGACATCGCTCAAGTCCTGCTCACGCAGGGTGCCCGAACGTTCCTTGAACCTCTTGAGGTAGAGGCTGCCACGTTCGCAAAGACGGTCTGCGTAATACGCAGCTGGGACGTAGCTGACCGGCGTGAGAGATCTGCAGTACATGAAGCAAAGCTGAAGAGTGAGATCCTGGAGTTGCCTGGCATCGAAGTTCATTCCGTTTTCGAGCACGAAGTAGTGTGACGGCTTGGCCGTGCCTGACCCACCGGGAACGTCGTGTGAGAGCAGGAAGAAGTCGAAGTAGTAAGGCGAGGTGATGCCTGTTTCGACCACCGTGCCTGGGAGGCAGTTCCCGCTCTTGGTGCTTGAGCCCTTGGGTTTGGTCGATGGGTATAGGCGAGTGTTGTGGCGCTTTGTCACGACGACAGCAGTCAGCCGAAGCTGCGTCTGGTCGCCTGAAGGTCTGAGCTCCATCCACGCCCTTCGAATAGCCGCAACCTCCTGCTGACGGACTGTGGCATACTGACTCTCACCGACACCGTCGCGATAGAACAGAATGCGGCTTGGCAGCTTGTTGTTCACTTGTCTCCACTCGTCTAGTCGCTCGCGCGCCATCACTTGCATATCACGGATGCTTTCTTGGCGGGCCGGATTGAGTCTCATAGAGCCAGAGAATCGAGCATAGCGGCCGTCAAGCGTACCAACCAAGGCTGCAATCGATGGAGTGCCATGAAGGCTGGAGGCAGAACCGTGAGTGACGTCTGCACCAAGGATGATGGTATCGTTGCTCGAGCCGATGATTGGCAGGTCGGCGGTCTTGACCATATGATTGAAATTGCCGCACCGCACATTCAACTTCGCAAAGACACTGCTGAGATACCCGTTCAATGAGTCGAACTTGGCAGAAGTGGAGATTTTCTTCTCATTCAGACAGATAGACTTGAAGCCAATGAACTGGTCCACGACTATCTTGAAGTCATTGTAACGTTTGCGGTTGGTAGCGTTGTTGTTAGGGAAAATGACGACAGCGAGATCGAAATTTGCCATCGCATGTTCAGTCAGCAGAAGGCTCTGAATGGCGGAAGGACTCCAGTCTGTGATTGTAGTGAATTGGTCACGATTGCTCCTGAATTGTAATTGCTGAGTGCCATGTACGGCGCTGTGCCGCACAAATTGTCGGGCATATTCAGGAAGAGATCTGCCGTTGTTTGCGTAGCCACCAGACGCCTTGAAGAATTGCACGCGAGAGGACGGGCCGAAGTTTTTGGCGGTGTTGACAAATTTTGCTCCTTCTGGGATATCCCATTTGCCCTTGCTGAACTGAGCAGTGTGGTCTCGATACTGAATCTTAGGTACAGCGATGGACCGCGCGGGAAGTGATAAGAGCTTGGGGGAAACTCGAAGTCCAAGACTTTGCAGCATTGGCGGCTGCGACGTAAGATCGTGAAGCTTCAAGCATTGAATGCCTTCTCCCAGGATCTCTGAGTAATTGTCCTCAGGCCTCTTCTTGGCCACTTTGATCATGTCTGCAGTGACTTCTGGAGGAAGTGTGCCACGGTACAGTTGATCAGCAAGTACATTAAGCTGAGTTGGCAGATAGAATTTCTGTTTGTCTGCCTCTTTTCCACCAACATTGACACAAGGCAGATGCTTGCCCACGGTAGTGTCATCGTTGGTGAGGGTGTATTTACCGGCGAGATGATCCCAAACGATCTGTCGTGGATTATTGGCGTCTTTACGGAACGTTTGCTCGAAGGATTTGTCACCGAACCCAACCACAGTTTTGTAACGGCGAGCGTTGGTGTCGAGATCTGCATTCTGACCTGGTGCATTGCCGCGGTCGAAGTTGACAGCGACTCGCAATTTTTGAAGGTGTGCTTTCATTCTCTCCCACTCGTCGTCGTACAAGTCCCAACAACCCTTCAGATAGTTGTCCAATCTCTGTGGCCGATAGAATGCGCTGCAAACATTGTTCACATTCAGAAGGAGGCCGTTCATTCCGGGCTTGATTGTGGAGTAGTATCCGCGTGTGGTGATGAGCCCGATGCTCTCCGGGGTTCTTTCTTGCGCCGGAAGTTCAGAGTAGCCTGGCCGATAATAGAACCGATTGTTCCCGACTTGGAAAACATCTTTGTTGCCATCACTGTCCGTGACCGCCTTGGCGATGACAATGTTTAGCGCCTCTTTGGCGCCTTTCTCCTGATAGAACTCGTTCCTACCTTCGACAAAATCCTTCAGACCGTCGAGCTCGTACTTGGCGGTGAAAGTCAGGTCCAGCGTTCGCCGAGCAGGTGCATCGCGGCTGCCGGCGCGGAAATCGTTGACGGTGATATGTCTGAGGATCTGTCCGGGCGAAGGATTGTCGGCGAACAAGGAAACACTTGAAATGATTTTCTTGTTGTAGTCAGTCGCAATGGTATTTCGCATCCTGTACAGGTCGGGGTCAATCTCAATCATGTCCAATACCAGCATTCTGCGTTTTGAGCGAGTCGCGTTTTCCGGAATACCGTTGACTGAGTATTCGTAGAGCACCTTCTTCGGCGGAATCGTAACACTGAAATGGTTCGTGAGAACTTTGATGTTGCCTCTCGCCGGCGTGGGTGGACGCAATGTGAAGTGTTTCATTCTCGCCACAGCAGCATCTTCGCTGCTTTTCTGTCTGATCTCTTGGTCGCGAAGGTTTTCAAGTTGGGTCCGGGCCCGACGCTGCCTGATGTGGAATGCAGCCTGATCATAGTCTTCAGAATCGCCAGCACTCTTTTCGGCAGATTTGGAGGCCGGGAGAGCTCGCACACGTGATTTGTTGCGATGAGAATCCTTCTCGAGGGGCACTCGTTTGACTTTGCCGGTCGAGGAATCTTGTGCAGAAGAAGTTTGTGCTGAAGAAACTTGTGTAGAAGAAGCTTGTGCAGAAGACCCCTGTGCAGAGGAGATGTGTCCAATGGAGCCGCTCAAGTTCAGGTTTTCAAAGTCCTGAATGGGAGCTGTTGGCAAAACACTGCTGTCACTGCCTAGAGTGCGTTGCGTAGCGCGGCCACGGTCGGAGCCAACAGACGCTGCTTCAATGGCCGCGGATTGAGTCGTTGAACCGGAGGCAGCTGCAAGAGAAGATTCTGGCGCTTGAGAAGCATGCTGGGTGGTAGCTGGAGACGAAGATGGAGCAGGGCCGGAGGCAGCTGAAAACGAAGATCCCTGGGCTTGAGAGGTGTTGGTTGGTGTTTCAGGCTCAGATCCGGAATCGTCTGGCGAAGCGGAGCCGAGCACTGATGAGTTCTTTGCGGCGATTGCTCGCTTCTCCTCCCTCTCTTTGAGCTTTTTCCGTTTCTGTGCGCCGGCCATGGTTGTGTGTTTCGTTCTGGAGCGTGGGAAAGAAGAAGAAGAAGAAGGGCTGGGGTTAGAGTAAAGTAGAGAGATCAAACACAGGCCACTAAACGAAGAGGCGGTGCTGGATGAGGAAAGAAAAATCCAAGTCAGCGGTGGTAGCACAGGGTATAAATACAGAATCCTCCTCGTGACCCTTGCGGTGCAGGGCCTCCGTCTAGCAAGCATATCTCTTCGGCGGCCTAAGTCAGAGAATGTCTATGCATGGTGATACGTCCGGCATGAAGCGGGTGTTTGCTGTGAGAAGCCCTCTAGCGGCTCGCCGCTGAGTAGTCATCAAAGGATATTGGCATTTCGTAAGTTTGCGTATAGACTCACATATGCAATTGCGTCTCGTCAACGCACAACACGCCTTTGAGCCTGAAAGAATCCTAGGCAAGCAAGAAGAGACAACATACCAGAGTGAGTTAAATTAGCAAGGGTTCTGCAATCATGCGTGAAAGACGGCTAGCAAATGTGTTATACACCATGCTTGCTTGTTTTGCCAAACTCGGTATAGCCATCATGCCTCTTCTTGCATGATCTTTGCTATCCGACAAGTCTGTCTCGTTGTCAGCATGCCTGCAAAGCAGGATCGCTTAGTATCTGTCAGGACTCACATCCTACTTTGTTCCACCATGGAACCCTCAGCAGAAGAGGCAAACTTGTGCTCATGCTTTGCATCATTCCATTGGCGGCCGAAAACGCCCGGAGTCTCACCGCTCATTTCACAGAAGGTGGACCCATCACAGCCCTCTCCCTCTCCCGCACGACCCTGCCCCTGCCCTCAGCAGCAGTAACAGGCTCCACCTCCTCGTCCTCCTCACTAGGACTATCCTCCGCTGCCTCCCACCCCGCCAAATTCCTCAGCACCCTATTTTCCTCCTTCAGTGCCGCAACCCTTATAACCCAAGGTCTCTTCTCATCCTCCCTAGCCTGCATCGTCTTCCTCAGCTCCTCGTTTAACTTGCTCAAACCCCGCTGCCAATCCTGGTGGATTTGCTGTGCCTGGACGGTCTCGCCGCGTGATTCTTGCAGCAAGTGGGTGTAGTGTTTGTGGATTGCGCCGTTGTGCTCGTTTTGTTGGTAGACGTAGTTGCGGATGCGCTCGGTGGCTTCGGTGAGGGTGTCTTCGTAGGCGGCCTGCAGGCGGGAGTGCTCGTCGGCGGCTTTTTCGTAGGCGGCGATGCGGTTGTTTGCGGCGTCGAGGGAGCGTTGTAATGATGTTACTGTTGGAGCGTTGGGGTCGACCGGGGGTTCTGTGAGGGCTTGTGTCACTAAATCGCTCTTGCTTTACAAGATGAAGGGCTGTGCTCAAGTGGGGAGCACGCAGTGTAAGGTAACATACGTTGTGAAGTGTCTCCATTGATCGCAGGCAATGAGGGTAAGCCTGCAGGGTATCTAGCCTATCACGAAAAGTGTCACTATCCTGCTCTCGTGCTATTGCAAGCCCAGTATTCAATTTCCCAAGCAGCGAATGAAGACCTACGTTGCGTCGTTCCACTTGTTCCAATCCATCTTGCACGCTGAGAAAGTCCTCTCTGTTCTGTTGTAACCATCCGGACAATGTTTCCATGTTTTGCATCAGTGTTTGCATATCGCTGTAGTGACCGGCAGAGGGCATGCCGTTGAGGCCACCCGTCGCATTGTAGAGGCCAGCATTGCCGGCATTTTGGTGGTTTGCCATGATCTGCTCTTCACTCGGTGGTAAGAGGGGAGATCGGCGTGTCCTCGCTGACCGAGAAGGTCTCCGGCACGATGACGGTAGGGCGCTGAGGCTGCTGAAGAGACAGGTTAGGACTCAAGTCTGCGCGACTGCGATAGGCCGAGTCTGGGACCGGCTCGTCGGCAGCGTAGGCGGTCTTGATTGAGTCGTCGGAGTCGCGGCGCTTAGCGACGTTCTCAGCGATGGACTCACAGCGGTGCTCCAGGTAGGGGTGCGATGATCGCGGCGCGCGGACGACAGAAGGGCGGTTTGACGAGTTGGCAGAGACCTTGCTGTCGTGGCGCTTATCGTATTCTTCCTGCTGCTGTCTGACAAATTCCTGTTCTCCCTGCTCTTCGAACCACTGGTAGAACTCGACTTCGGCTTGTGCTTGTTTGCGGGCTTCTGTGAAGTCGAAAGTCAGCACGTGAAGCTCGCCGCAACTCTCGGCAGGTGCTCGCGCGAAGCGTGGGGTGTCCGCGCTAACGGGAGGGAGCGGCAGATCGCCGCGCACGGGCCGACCATCAACCTCACTCTTCACTGTTCAGCCTTCGCACCTGGGAGGGAGATGTTTCTTACCTTCGACAGCCCTTTCATGCTCGTATTGCTCGCGCATCCTTCCTCCAATCTCTTGCCCCTCACGTGTCAACCACGCAATCGCTCCGTGGGGACCTTCCTCCTGCCAGCCGTACTTGACCTCGACGTCATCCTTGAGGAAGCCGTGAATCTTCAAGCGGCGCAGAACCTCGATTTCAGTTGCGCGCTCGGTGAACATAGCGAAGCCAGCAAACGCTTTCGCCTCCCTCGCCTCCTGATACTGGTTGAAGTCCTGAATGTTGGTCACGTCCGTGAAGTAGTTGACGTTCAGGAGGTCGACAGGACCAGGCCGGCCGTCGGCGTGGTAGTCGTATTGGTGATCGTTGATTGTCATGTCGTTGATGTGCTGGCTGATTTCGTCCTCGTCGCGGGTTGGCTGAGGGTAAGGATACAGCATGCGAGTGTGCGCCATGTGATTAATTCCAGTATCCCCGTACAGGTCCTCTTGGGCGTCTTGTCCCCAGTAGCGAACAAGGTCTTCCTCAGCCATCTGCTTCATCCACACCGGTCTCTCGCGGTTGTAGTTGGTCTCGGCAGTGCGGACGCCGCGCTTCTGTTCAAGGAAAACGTCTCTGCCCGAAGCCTGCGAGGACTCCTCCGGTACGACGATGGGTGTCAACGGCTTCAGCAAGACGCCACCTTCGTCTCCGCTCGGGTGCTCGCGTGGTCTGTTGCTTTCTCTTTCATCGATGGAGTTGATGAACTGCTCATAGTTCTTCCCAGTCTGCTCCTCATTGTTGCGCCGCGTACGAGAAGAGGAAGAAGAAGCCGATGAACGCCTGACTGATCCACGTCCGCCACTGCCGCCTGAGCCCGACGCCTGACGTGCATAGATCTCGTGCTTACGATCATTCTCCAGCTCCACCTTTCGCTGCTGCTTAGGAGCTTTCGGGCGTTTCTCCAGCTTTTTGCCGATGTCCTCGGGTCCCTCCTCGGGATATTGGGAGATGACATTGGAGCTGCGTTTCCTGGGCGACAGCGGCTCGACTACCCTTGGATCGTTCTCGGGCAGCACCGGCTCTTTACTCTTCATCTTCGGAGTCGGCGGCGTTTGCTGAACATCTTTCCCGCGAGCTTCCTTTTCGCGAGCTTCATTCTCTTTGGCTTCAAGGTCCCAGCGACGCAGGTCTTCTTCCATGGTCTTGTACATGCCGTACGGATCCGATTCGACTTCCTCCATGATATCTTCATGACGCCACATCAGTTTCGCGATTTTGGTCAAGTTTGGGGGAATGGGAAGAGGGTTGTCCGGCGGCGGGCCTGGGTGGCGCTGGCGCGGCATCTTTTCGGTGATGATGCGCGGGGTCAGAGTGAGGTGAATGCTGCGATAGAGGACTGATACAGACAATGGAAACAAGCGATCGAAGCGTGGAAAACAAGTTGGTGGATTTTTTAGGGGTTCGTGATATGTACAACTGAATTAAGAATCGTGCGTGTGAGACTCACTTTCAGCGGAAGAAGAAGACTTTGGACCCTGCGTCCTTGAAGCGTTGCTACGCGCACCCATCGCTCCTTCCCTTCTTGAGTCATCACCGTTTGGGCGTGCGCGGAGGCCATCGCCTGTCGCGGATCTTCGCCTGGGCGACACCATCGACACCAACCAGTCTCCGACAGCAGCTCCCACGTTTGCCAGACCGATTCCATCGTTGCCTCTATCCTCGCTCGTTGATCGCGCCGCCCTGTCGTTGTCGCGAACGTCCTCTAACGACCTTCGAGCTCGGGTTGAGTCTCCAGAGGAGATAGAAGAGCGGTCGGTGTCAGAGCGGTTGGCGGTTCGACGCGATAGCGAAGCCTCTTGAGGAACGAACTAGTTTCCTCTTGGGCGGGCTGATCGCACGGCCTTGTCGTTGTCGCGAACGTCCTCCAGCAGCCTTCGAGCTCGGGTTGAGTTTCCGAAGGAGATAGAAGAGCGATCGGTGTCTGAACGATTGGCAGTTCGGCGCGATACAGAGCCATCTTGGGCAATGAATGAGTTTCCTCTTGGGCGGGCAAAGTCGCGTACGCTGCTGGTGGTCTCTTCGGGCTGCTCAGCCACAGAGTCGCGGGGTCTGGTGGATGCGCTGCTGGTGGTCGCGCTCGATTGCTCGTTCTGGTAGACGTCAGGGAAGAGCTCAGAAGAGCCAAGTCGTCGCTCTGGCAGGGCAACAGGGCCTCGGGATTCCTGAAGAATTAGGCCATTGCCGCCACGTCTCGCAGGGTAGATACCTACACCAGGTGAGGCGAGCGTTGCCGGGCCTGCAATAGGTCTGTAACTTGACACCCTCGTTGGGGTATACGTCGTAGGTTGCGGATCGTCATTCAGTGGCGGCGGCTGCTCGCCAGTCCTCCTGAATTCGAAGAATCTTTGATACATCATCGACAGGCCCTCGTCTTGCCGTCTATAGACCTCTTCTGTGAGCCTTGAACGCATTGGTGGCCACACATCTGGTCGATGCCTCGGCAACAGAGAACCCAGATCGCGGGCCCGCGGTGGACGTGGCGGCAGAGAGTGAGGGCGTGGTCTATCAACGTCCTGTGTTGGGGTTGGTGACGCTAGGTCGGATGTCTGCTGCACCGGATCGTCTCTCTCGGCAGACAAAATTTGCCTTGCAGGCACGGGTGGTGTAACAGCTGCTTCATCGCGAACACTTGAATAATAAGCTGGTAATGGATCGACCCAGTCATAGCCCACCTCTTCCCAATTGCCCTGTGGATGGAAGAAGTCACTTTGACGTAGGTGTGTGTTAATGTAAAGGTGGACAGCCAATGCGTTGTGGCGACAAGCCACAAGTTGTTCAAAGGCATGCAGGCCATTGCTGAATAAATTGCGGCGAAACTTTTCCACGATGTGAGCCGATTTGCGGTGGTAAAAAACAAATTTGGCAATATCGTTGATGAAAGAGGTCGACCGTGGATCGAATGCGCAGAGGTACTCCAGGTTCGATACGATGTAAGCTTCCGTTGAACAAGTCACAGGATCGGGAGGCGGTAGCTCCGCTACTTCGTCCACATAGTGTTCATTCCACACGGACTAAACGTGGCGAACATCTTGATGCCACTCACCGCTGCGTTTATTCCTTCTCATCTCAGCGATCATTTGCAGGCGAGTGAGGCCTTGGTAAGTGCATTGCCAAGTGTATTGGAAGCCCGCGGTGTCTTTGCCTTTGCAGGGATCTGAAAATATTCCGATTCGAAAATCTGCGGGCAGTTCGCCAACATGGAAATGCGAAGTCCAGCCAGGAACGTTACGGACATGGTCAAGATCGCGCCAAGTCTCGTTTTCGAATTCCGAAGTAGCCTGGCGCGTGAATCTGCGGGCTCTCTGCACGAGACGATTCATGTTGTCTCTCTTCCTGAGATCTGACATTGATCCCATGGAGCGAGTCATGATGTTATCAGCAGGGGAAGCAGGGCAGAAAGTCCGAGTCGCAGCGACATTGCAAACAATACCGAAATCGGACATGAGCCTTTCTTTCGACCTTGAGATCGCCAGATCTGCAGCTTCTCGAGCGTCCGAGCCTTGAGGATAGAACGGCATCCAAGGCGTCGTAAGCAAGTCTGTAAAATCGCGCCCCGGAGGCAATCGAGCGGAAAAAACCACGTAGGAGGTCAGACCGTGCATGCGGAGCTTGTCGCCTCTTGAATCGAATAGCTTGTCTAACAGGTGAGGTCCAGCGACGTCTTCCTCAGTGGCCGAGTAGGAAGGGTCAATCTCCAGCTCGTCTGGAACTGGCGTAGCCGGCAGCGAAACACGGCCCTTGTTTCTGCGCTTTCGGCGGGATGGCGGAGTAGCAGGAGGACTAGTGCTCCCGTGAAGTGAGTTGAAATAGCTTGGGCGAGAAGTGCTTGGCCGAGAATAAGGCGTCTCCGCGGTGCTTTCTGCCGGTGTACGCGGTGGATTGGATGGGAGCACGTCAACTCGGGATGTGGGAGTCGCTTGGGTGTTCTTATCATCTTGGCTTCCGTCCCATACGTCTCCTAAAGCGTCGAGAGCCTCTTTCAGAGCTGCCCAGCACCGGCCCAATGTGCCCACCCGCGGCGAGTCCGCTCTTCTCAATTGCATTTGTGTCGGGTTGCAGCGAGGATGGTGTTCGTTGATGTTTGAATAGTGCTGTCGTCAGGAGATGCTGTTTTGTATGCGAGCGGGTACGTGTAGTTGAGGTACGGCGAGAATATGATACTCTCAGCTAATAAGAGCAACTCGCCTAAGCCAGAATCACGGGCAGTCGCGTTGCTGGATTTGGTGAAGCAAGCACGCATTGAACTATACCTATGCGTGCCTGCCTCACTGGAAAGGCATTGTTGTAATGTGACGGGAGCGTCTGTGATACGACGATGGTCGTGTCGGAAAGGAAAACTTGCATGGAATCATTCCATACTCACATCATTCATCTTATCATCTCAAAATCCATCATTGATGCCCCTCTTCTGTTCCTCCGATATCCTCTTCTCGTTGATATCCCACCACCACTGGTTACTTCCGTCTCGACCTTCCTTCTTCTTATCGTCCTCGTTCTCATCCCAAGGCTTCGGGCTCAAAATGTAATGAACGTTCTTGACCTTCTCATCTCTCCAGATCGCATCGTGCACGCCCTTCCACCTCAGAGTCTTCAGCGCGTTGTAGATGTACGGGATACCGACCCAGCGGCCGTTGAAGACATCGCCGAGCAGCGATTGGTCGCTGAACTCGTACGCTGACGTTGCCTCGGAACTGAGAGCGTCGGAGATCATGTTGTAGGCTTCGGCGCTGGGCAACACGACTTGCAAGCCGCCGTTAGGCATGGCCAGGCCAGCAGTCGGCGGAGCTCCCTCTGACTGCGCTTTCTCGGGCTCTCCATGTTGGGTGGTGAATGCGCAATTCTCGGGTATCCAGTCGCGAGGGTAGTGCGGCTTCTTCAAGGGATTGCAGACACACGCATGGCTCGCGGCGAATACCCTGTCGCCCTTGCCCGCTTCCGATGCCGCGTTCAGTGGAATGTCCATCAACTCGTCCATGTTCTGCAGGCACAGCATGTCGCTGTCCAGTTGCACAACCCTCTCATACTCAACCAAGCTGAACGGCGTCAATTTGCTCCAGCAGTCGTAGAAGCGAGGGTCGTTGCTGAAGTCTTTGGCGGTCTTGGGCAGCAGGTAGGGAATGGCCTTCTTGGGAATGCCTCGTGCGTCTAGAGCTGCATGGCCTTCTTTCGGGAATGACTCTGTGTACAGAGCTACGAGCGGGTACTTGGAGCCGACCAGCTTGAGCGAGTAGTCGAGAGTGAGCAGTCCAGACAGATAGTCGGTGTTCGTGATCAGCGTCGTCCACACTTTGCCTGACTCGACCACACGCTTCTGGTTGGGATTGACCGCGCTGATGCTCTCGTTTGAAGCCATGTTGATGTTTGATTGCAGGAAGAGGCGACTTTGTCGGCCACGAGTCACCATGTCTTTCACATGATCTGATTTCAGCGCGTGGGCTCCATTAGCAATCGCGTGATTTATCCTTCGTCCAGCTAGACTCATAGCGTTCTGAATTGTAAGCCATCCCCGCCGATTTCGCCCCGCTTCAATCTCCTATCTTTATCTTACTCATAAATGTAGATGTCACTTTACGCAGTTTTACGAATGAATGCTGGATCATTGGATGGGGTGACGTTGGTAAAGTAGTTGATCAAGTCTAGAAGAACAACAGATCTCTCAAAATTGCGATATTCAGTCGAAGATATCCTTGAACGAGACCATTGCATTGTGCTCGAGAGCAATATCATTATTTCTAGTTTTGAGACTCGTTAGGGCATTATGTCATGGATCTCAATCAAATGCGTGTCGATCGGCGCACGGTTTCATTAGAATTGACGCTGTCCTCCGAGGGTCCGTACTTCTTTTGCGAATGCGCGCAAATCACGGACTCGCAATGAACAACGTTGTCCCGCTCCACGGCACCCTGAACTCATGTCGGTGAAGGATGCTACGCCTGCTGGCATCAACGAGAGCGATGGCCAGGAAGTAATTTCGGCTCCTCAGGGCGGCCAGTACAAGGGTAATCATCACCACCGAGTCTCTCTCAATGCGTACCTTTCACTCACGCCATGCCCTCCCAGGATTCATAGCAGGTGTATTCTCAGGTATTGCCAAATTGAGTGTAGGGTCAGTAGCTGGCATCGATGATGTTTGTAGTTCCCAGCTAATATCTTACGCAGCCATCCTTTCGATACGATCAAAGTCCGCCTGCAAACCAATGCCCAATTCACCGGCCCGCTCGACTGCCTCCTCCAGACGATCAGAAAAGAGGGCGTCAATGGACTCTACAAAGGAGCAACTCCGCCGCTTGTTGGCTGGATGTGCATGGATAGTCTGATGCTGGGTTCCCTGACACAATACCGACGTCTGATCAACGAGCACATCGTTCAACCCAGGCGTGCCGCTGAGCCCACCTCAGTATGGGCAGGCCGAGAGGCGGAGAGGGCGAAACTGCCCATAGTCGGTCATGGCGTGGCTGGCATGCTGGCAGGCTGGACGGTGAGCTTCATTGCGGCACCCGTCGAGCACGTGAAGGCTCGTCTGCAAGTGCAATACTCTCGCTCAAGAGGTGAGCGCTTGTACGCCGGTCCCATCGACTGCTCTCGCAAAATCATCCAGCAACACGGTATAGCTCGCCTCTGGCACGGCCTGGGCTCGACATTACTGTTCCGCACATTCTTCTTCTTCTGGTGGGGAAGTTACGATCTGTTCACACAAGCTTTGACCAAGCATACCTCCCTCAGCACACCTGCAGTCAACTTCTGGGCGGGCGGTCTGAGTGCCCAGGTGTTCTGGATCACGAGCTATCCCTCCGATGTCGTCAAGCAACGTATCATGACGGACGAGCTTGGCTCTGCACGGAAGTTCCCACGGTGGAGAGACGCCGCCGCCACAGTGTACAGGGAAAATGGTTGGAAAGGGTACTGGAGAGGATTCGTGCCATGCTTCCTTCGAGCATTCCCGGCAAACGCCATGGCACTTGTAGCGTTCGAGGGTGTCATGAGAGCTCTCAACCGCTCCGATCTGCCGTGAAAAGCTGACTCGGACGGCTTTTCTCCTGCAGACGCGCACGGCGGAGAAACTAAAATTAACATCAATGAGTGTATCGAACGTGCAATTCCCCGCGGAATCATCCAGCCAAGCCATGGTATGTCTTTTCACGAACGCCTCCCTGTCACTTCGAGGCTTTGGGGATATTGCGGCCCACCGGTACCGGTGTGGCTTTTCACTGGGCCGGACAATAGCCGGTTGCAAGCGAAACCTTTACTTTAGGACGAGAATGCTAGCGGACTCCTCGCATACACTTCACGCACTTTGTATCGGAAGAACATGGGATCCAGCCTAGGAACCACGCATTGCAAGTATATCAGATCTCTTGCAAAGTATTGTCATCATTTGCTTGAAGCTAAACGAGATGTACGACGCCTCTTCGCACGTCTGAAGATGTTGGAGGGAGACTTCACATCAGCTTAGCCATGACTCGAGTGCTCCATAATGTAAGTGAAGAGTTTGCATGCTACTGCTGCAATCGTCAGCCTCACAGGGCGCTTCAGGGCTTGGGCAGTCCAACCCGATATCTAAGATCAATATCTAAGTTCGCTTCTTGTTGCAGATCTGCCTCGAAACGTGGACTTTAACTTTACCAGTGCGCTGGTGTTAAGGTTGAAGAGTAAAAGCAACCCGGCTCATGCGTCCCGATTCCACCCCGCATCGATCCCTGACAGCCTGTAGATATGCACTCGCAAGATGGCGAACAGAGGATCGCCAACTCTTTGTTTTTGCCCTCCGTTCATCAGCGATCATCGCCTCCCTGCCAACCCTTTGCTATCATACAATCGTCCTACCAGCATCCGACTACCATCCGATGTACGGTCCTTGGAACGAACGCAGTCCCTCTTCCACTTCTGAAGTCCCTTCTCGTCCAGCGCCAAATGCTGCAACGTCAGCCAGCATTTCCCCAGTCTGGAAACGGCGTCGCGTGTCCGATAACCACCAAGGGCGTAGGGCCTCCAAGACTACTAGGGCTTGCGACTCTTGCAAGGTATATCAGATGCCTCACGTCATCTATCAATACTGCTTCGAGTTCAACTGACGTCTCACGATGTAGGCAAAGAAAGCCCGGTGCTCTGGGATGAAACCATGCGCCACCTGCTCTGAGAAAAATCTAGAGTGCTCTTACGAAAGTCAATACTTGCGTGGCAGGCCGCCAACGCCACCTTCGTCCACTCCAGAGGCAAGCCTAGGAGAGAATGTCAGCCAGAACGAAACTAGGCCTGCGAGCGTCCTAGCGAGCATGGACAAAAAAGACTATCCTTTGAGCCACCCTCGTAGCTCTCCGGAACCAGAGTCATCCGACATCAACGGACAGTACGTTGACCCAACGTGCGGACTGTCCTTCCTTCAACGAGCCCAATCGCGTCTCAAACGACAACATTCCAGCGGAAGTAACGCATACTCCGAGCGGTGGGAACAACCACTCACTGCCGCGGGAGATAAGCCTCTTCTCGATGCCTCGCAAGACGGGTCTCACAGCGGGTACACCTCGCAACCTAGGAACGATCTTCCCGGTGGCACGGACGCCATGGAACTGCTGGATCTCTACTTTGACGTCTGCATCTCGACGTACAAACCGCTGCACAGAGCTTCCGTCGAAACGTGGTATCGCGTGGCCACCACCAATATTGCCAACGGCATACCAATGAATCAGAATTTGGGCAATGCGGAGGTCTCAATAATACTGAGCATCTTTGCCATAGCGACGTTCCACCGCCAAAAGTCACGAGGCTACGCCGACGACGTTTCTTCACTCTCGGAGAGCGACGGTTTCTTCAGACGCTCTCTAAGTTTCACCGAGACGGAGACCGGCGTAGCTCATTTAGAATCTGCCCAGGCTCGAATCCTTCAAGCCTTCTACCTGCTTATGACGTGCAGACAGAACCAAGCGTGGTATGTCTTCGGCAGTCTTCTCCAAATCATATCCGCTCTCGGAATGCACCGGCGAGACTGGAAAAGGCGCACAGGTCCACAGCCAGACTACATCCACTCGCAAAGCAGAAAACGCACTTTCTGGAGTGCGTACATCTTAGATCGGTATCTCGGCGTCGTGATGGGAAGACCTCGCCATTTCCACGACGATGATATCGATCAGGAACTACCAGATCGCGTCAATGACTCCGAGATGTCGCCCGCAGGTCGTATTCCTACTGAGAGCCCCGAAGACTGCCACATGGACGGCTTCGTCTGGAATATTCAGCTAGCTCGCATCGTCGGCAACATATCTCACGATCTCTACCCAATAGTACCGCTGTCAGAGACCCGTCGCATAGAGGTTACACGTACCCTCGGAAAGGAGCTCGGCGCCTGGCAGACATCTTTACCGCCATTCCTGAGCACAGTTAAGCCTTCAAGCCTGGTCAGGAGCTTTCGTCGGCAGTGTGTTGCTTTGCGACTTGCTTACGACCATGCGGTAATGCACCTCTACAGACCTTACCTTTTGAACCGGCGAAGCCGCAAGTCTCCCGCTGATAGAGACGCCTTTGAAGACTTTCGACAGGAAAGCATACAGCTTTGCATTGCTGCTGCGCATGATGCTTTGCGTACGATCGACGCTTTTGCTTTGGATGGGCCCTTGTTCCACGCATTTTGGTAGGTCTCACTTCCGTTCAAGGTTCCAATCGGTCAGCAGCTACGGCTCATGTCAACGAGGCTGTTCGCCAATACCGCCGCTGTGGTTGAACGATCGCTAACTAAGAGTGTCTACAGGTGGACTCACTACATCGCATTCTGCGCTCTGACTGTAGTATACGTGTGGAACACGCAGCTTCCCAGCAATGACATCGAAGGCATCGATCGCCAAAAGCTCATGGCGCTAGCCGAGCAGTGTCAAGTACATCTCGCCCAAGCTACGGCAACTAATTCGCCTAGCCGCCGCTACAGCATCATTCTGGAGGAGTTGCGAAGCGAATCCAGGAAAGAATTTACCAGCGATGTTCAAGAATCTCCACAGGTCGCCATGCAGAACATACCAGCTCAGGGTGCTGCAGAGTCACCGGCTTTCAATGCAGCGACGTCGATGCCTTTTACTTCACCTAGCATGCATCAGACGAATGTTCCTCAGGCGGCGGTTCCAGTGGGCGTTCGGAATCCGTTTATGGATTGGCAGACGTCTGATTGGCTGGAGGTCGATGCTTCTGTGAGTATATTTGACCGAGCAAGGCTTGTGTAACAGCAAGGCTAACATCATCCACAGGCATACGGCGTGATACGGGCTTCGGTCTAAGTCCAAACTTGCAATGGTATGGGGGTGTCTGAGGAGTGCTTGTTGACAGGCACTTTCCGGCCGATGCCCAAAACGTAGCTCTGAGGTATTGGAGATTGCCTTATGATGCTGCAGATAGTCACAATGGCATGTAGAGTCGCCCAATAGGTTGTCAACGTAGATCTATCCAAATTGCAGTGCCGTTCACTTCAATGTTGATGCCTCGGTGCCTGACAGTTGAGTGCCTGCATTGCGGGGGTGGGCCTCGAGCTTCCTTCCGACATCATAGCTTGCTCTGTGCTTCCCTGCCATTGCCCAAACACCTCCCTTTCCATTGTCATCATCTTGTCTCTTCCATACAAACACCCTCACAAATACCAACAAAATGTCCGCCCCATTAGCTTCCCGCCTGCTCACCCAAGCAACCCGCTCCGCCTCGCGCACCGTCCTCCGCTCCCGCCAGGCCAATGCCTTCCACCTCCGACCTCGTGTTGTCTCTCCCGCCATCAGAGCCGTGAGCTGCTCAAGAAGTTTCGCCCTCAGTGCCTCCAAGGCTACTGGCCTGATGCCCGACACTGAGAACCCGAAGACGCCTAAAATCGAGGATCCCGCTGAGGGCGCTCTGACACCCGCTGAGATCAGCGACGACGAATTCCACTCCCTGTCTGACGCTTTCCTCGAGAAGGTTCATGAGAAAGCGGAGCAGGTGCAGGAGACAAGGGAGGATGTTGAGGTTGAGTTCGCTGTGAGTCTGCGTGTGGCTTGAAGGCTACATCTATGTCATTACCATACGAGAGGAAAAGCTAATCAACTTCCAGGCCGGCGTCCTGAACATCACTTTCCCTCCCAACGGCACCTACGTTCTCAACAAGCAGCCGCCCAACAAGCAGATCTGGCTCTCCTCGCCTCTCTCCGGACCCAAGCGCTTCGACTGGACGATCCAGGGCGAGGGCATGAACTACAAGGAGGGCTCTGGTGAGGGCGACTGGATTTACATTCGGGACGGCAGCTCGTTGGAGGAGATTTTGAGGAAGGAGCTTGGATTCAGCGTGGATACCAGTGGACACGAGGAGCGCATGGAGGCTGCGCTCAGCAAGGACCCCACCGAGTAGACTACTCTGGGAGGAGGTTGGATGTGAGAGTGGTACGATCAGACGATAAGCTGCTTGGAAACAAGCTGTGCGGACATGTGGATTGTCTTGCATGTATAGATTCGGATATGGCATTTCATTTATCCAATTACGATGTCCCAAACTGCTTCATTGCAAGCATGCTCGTAAACCGTGCTTGCTACAACCGCGCATCGCACTTCTGACCTGGCAGTGATTTGCCAATGACGCTCTGTCTGGCCTGGCTGATCTGCGTGAGTTGGCTATTGTAAACGCTCAGGCGGATACTTCCATCCTTCCTACGTCTTATTCCGCGAGCGGCCCTGGAACCCACTCGCCCATTTTTTGCGCCGCATCAGCGCTACACTCGCGAGGCGGCAGTGTGACTGACTGCTGTACAATCGCAAGCAGCGGCGCTACTGCGCCGCCTTTCTTCTGCAATTGGCCTGTTTCCGTCCTCTCTCACGGTACGATGTCTCGCCATCTGTAATGGCTATAGGTTCTTTCAGGTCGTTTTCCTTCCTCTCAATCCTTCGTTCACGCCGCAGCAGCCACAGTCTCGGGCTTCTTCTCTTCCTCTGGCTTAGGCAAATCGTCCATGTCAAAAATCACACGGATCATGAGACTGCAGCTGGGGCACACGGCAATCTCCTCGCCGTCCCGCAAGTCGTCGATCGTGATCTGGAAGCGGTCGCCGCAGGGACAAGGGTATGTGTAGGTTTCGAGGGCGGAGTCGTAGGTCATGTCCTGTTCCAAAAATGTTAGTTCAAGATTTTGTGATGGCGCCAAAGCGGTAGAGCTCAAAGCGAAAGAGGCGCATACCTCGATCTCGATCTCATCGTAAATGTTCTCGTCGGACATGTTGGCGGTAGTTATACACTTGAGAGTTGCTGCGAGAGAGTGTATGCGCGCAGAGTTGGTGGTTTGGTGGATGTGAGTCTCAAAATATCGATGTGGCGCTGGACGATGATCTGGGGTAGATGCTGACTAAGGTGGGCTGGAAGGATTCACTTCTGCCTGGTTGCCTGGGTTGCAGTGAGGCCAACGACATTGCAGTCGGACACCTTCTACACAGTATACCACTCTTCTAACAGTCGAACAGGTAGTCGGCGCGTATCTCGAAGTGTCGTCATCGCGGTTTGTTTCCATAGCTTGCCATGCCATTCCAGGCTGGTGACTGATACCGCTGTTTGAAATCTAAACCACGCCCTTCGAGTTGACATGTTCAGCCGCTTAGGAACTATATATCGTCGGCCGGCCTGAATGCTTCCAGTAAGACATCCAGCAGCCTCAAGACATCACTTCACCATGGAAGCAATCAATCTACACAGCCGCGTCGACAACATCAACTCCCACTGGCAACCCGAGCACCTCCTGACAGTAGACTCCTCTCACACTCTCAAAGTCGCCAAGATCCAAGGCTCATTCATCTGGCACTGCCATCCAGAAACGGACGAAGTCTTCTACTGCATCTCCGGCGGACCCATGAGGCTCGAACTCTCGACCAAAGCGACATCGCCACAACAGGCCGAGGAGCTGGGTGCGGATCAAACGGTGGAAATGAAAGTCGGCGACGTGTTCAAGGTACCTCGTGGCTTGCAGCATAGGCCAGTGGCTGATGTCGAGACGGGCATCATGATGTTGGAGAAGGTTGGGACAGTCAATACGGGAGACCAGCAGGGGCATGAGAGGACTGCTGTTTTGAAGGGAGTTGAACGGTGACAAGTAGCGCTTGATGCAGCTCGCACCCTGCGCGAACAGGCATTGTCATTCTGCTGATGAATTTTCCGCAGGGGTGTGGCAGCGAAATGGGTTTCTGAGAAATCTTGAAGTGTCCGTCGTCGCTTGAAGCGAGACTTGCGATAGTTTTCAAAAATAATACGATACGTAGGGTATGGACTAAGTCACTGAACCTTCTCCCCGTTCAGCTCGTGTTCCAGCCAACGTTTCATAGCTACAAGACCTGCGCCTCTTACCTTTAGAGCGCCGCAATATCACTCTAGCCGCCTTGTACTATGCCGACTAACAGGGACAACCTGACTGTCAAGCATAGTAGCGACGAGCTACTGAGCGAGGAAGAAGCCCCCGAACTCGTATAAAAGCTGACGCTTACTAAGAGGCAGATCTTACACGTGCTTAACATTAGCACATACGACTACGACACCCTCTCTCCGAAGGTGCACCGCCACCTCCGTATTAAGAACTTGAACCTCTCGCCAGAACTGAAGCCCTCTAGTTTGTGAACTCGGGCGAGACCGAGGTGCTATGCAAGCCTAACGAGGTCTCATTCCTCTGGTACCACGGCTCCTGTCCCGCGTTCGAGCTTAAGACTACCGACGGCTGTTACGCTATCAAGAAGAGATGCCCGGAACTCTTCCCGTTTGACCGTAGGAGGGAGTCTAAGAAGGACCCAAACGACGGAGACAAGGTCATCTTCAACCCCGACTAGTACTCGGCCGATAAGATCCTCTATAACGTCTTCGAGCTCGAAGCTTCCCAGATGAAAATTCAGAACGGCCTTCAAACGGAGGAGGGAGAGGCCGACTACTAGCCACGCGCCCACCTCAGCAAGGCGGCCAGCGATCCTTTCATTCTGTACAGCAGCCAGAAGTCGACTAACGAGCAGGCCCGCAAGCTCTCGAAAAGCAACCTCGTCGTCTTCGAGATCCGTGATGATCCCAATGGCCTCGTCATGCCAACAAAGAAACAAGAGAGCTACCTCGTCGGCGAATTCTACGACCCTGTTGAGTTCAAAGTCTACCACGAAGCAGGCGGCGATGGTGACTTCCAAGCGGATTGGTTCGCTACTAGGAAGCTTGAGGCCTTGGTAAACGCAGACTTCGACCTCAACAACGGTCACCTACGCCTGAAGGTCAATCCGCCTCGCTTAAAGGGGCTGACGTATTGAGAGATCCATGGAACTCTCGACGAAGACACCGGTGACGACGAAGACAGACTGCAGGAGATCATTGCGCAGTTTCAGTGGGAGGCGAAGGTGCTATCGGCGAAGAGCTTCACGCTGCAATAAATCAAGAATGCCATTCGCCAGGCATAGATCAATGAACAGCAGAAACGTTTTAGCTTGCGAATGAGCAATGAATGACTTCGTGGGTGGTGTAGCTTAAGTAAACAGCAGACAAGTATGACATCCTTTCGTGACGATGCATATCCGGTTTGGAGGCCGAACCAGTGATCCTTATCCCGACATCCTGGAAAGCTACACTTGAAGCGCTTATCGTCAACTGAGCGTGCGTGGTCACTGGCACAAGTCAGTAAGCGCTAGAACGTCTTATTCGAGTATGAGCCGACTCGCCTACGCTTCCTTAAAGTATCAAAAAGCTTGTCACAGTCTTTGCAGGGAAAGTGGATGTGACCCAGTAGAAATTTGCTACGCTACATTAATGGCGAACTTGCGGTACTTCGCGTACATGCCTCTGAGGCGCAGTGAGCGACCTATGACAAGCGGAAGGCTGGAGCTTACATGACGGTCGACGAATAACTACCGCTTTCTTTCTCGGCGCACCACCGTAGGTCTCACATTTTCACGGCTGGCTGCAAGGGACGTCCAATTCGAGATGTGTCTATGCCTCCCTTGACTGTGCATATCCGCACCTCCGCTCTAAGGGCACCTGCAGGGAGGGTCATTGCCTCTGCAGCAACGCACGGCGTATTTTCTCTTTTCCTTTTTCGGTTTAAGCTTGGTCGTGCAGGCTTACAGTTCCAGCGATGATCTGTGTATGCCTCCTTGACTAGAACATTAGCTGTATCGCCCAACCCAGGCCGAGAGTTTTCTGTGTCTATGCCTCAACGCCGCTTGATGTCGATACTTATTGGGCAAACTACACTGTTGGCAGCGCCTTATCAATCAAGAGAGCACCTACATTCGACACATATGGTTGAGTCGTAATGCCAAGCAACGACATCTGTATGACCGGCCATAGGGCGTCGCAAAAGTGCATAAGAATTATCGCTCAACTCGTGGACAAACTTTGAGAGCTCGTCGACCGGACTGCTTTGGTCTCAAATCCCGAATCGAGTCCTTGGTATCCACCAGTCATGTCGACCAACAAAAGCAAATCCGCGCTTGCGAAGAGCCCGGGGTACAAAGTCTGGCATGTCACGATCCTCAATGAGAGTTGAATGCGGCTCAGCCCGTGGAGACAATGGTCCTGATCCCCAGCCGAAGCCAGCAAGCAAAGGTCCCGAGGATCCTTCTTACAGCATCAATCGCT
Source organism: Cladosporium austrohemisphaericum (assembly GCA_022813715.1). Classification (NCBI taxonomy): domain Eukaryota; kingdom Fungi; phylum Ascomycota; class Dothideomycetes; order Cladosporiales; family Cladosporiaceae; genus Cladosporium; species Cladosporium austrohemisphaericum. The sequence goes on from JAKLLY010000002.1 coordinate 1,519,765, forward strand.
GGCTCCAGCAACAGGCTCACGAAGAGCCTTGGCGACCAGCGAGGCGTGACTGAGATCGGGTAAGCCAACCAGCAGTAACGATTGATGCAGGTCACACACCGATACTGACACTAGAGCTTGATGTGATCGCATAATCCAACAAGGAATTTGATGAGAGCAAGTCACTGCAAAGAGCGGACTTGGGGTGACCCAGAGAGGATGACAGGCGTATCACAGGCATCGGTATGCCTACCTCTGGGACGGACGGTCGGTCAGCGAGGGATGCAGCAAGAGTGATCATTGACCCGCAAATCTGACTGTCGAAAAGTGTGCGCCATAGGCTGGCGGATACTGTAGTGTTTCAGGAAGCCCGTTTATTGGATAGCCCGCATGGACGTACATCCTCTTAGATGCCGTGAACCGGGTTTCTGGAGTTTCTCGTTGTTATCACCTAGCAGAAATCATGCGTCCAGTTCAATAGAGTATCGGCGTCCACAGTTTCGCCAGCGCTGGCAGTGGCCTCCAGATTACATAGTATCGTCGCTGTGATAAGTCTCGTGCTTCTACACACGGTGGAACAGTGATGAGCATCACTGGGCGATAAGGTCCTCCCAGCATGTGCGAGGCAAGCGCTTCTGCAGAAACAGGAAGTGCAGGGATCCAGCAGCGACAACAGGCTGAAGTCAAGGTACTGCAGGGATGTCTGAGCGAAGATCTGCGCACCTCCCACGGAGCTGGCTCGCCCAGCGTCTGGATGGCTGACATCTCACTGAGCTCTAACAACAATGGCGACTGTTGAAACACTTGGTCGCTGGGCGGACGGGGTTTGATTGATGTAGGAGAAGACACGGCGGTCTCAAGAAGGAAAGTCGTGTGGCTGGTCCAAGCATTCCCGACTCGGCCGAGCCGTCTCTCGGGTTGCACAAGTCAGGTACGCGCATCAGATGAACAGACACACCTTTTCCCATGGCCGAGCTTTACGTGTCTTGGACTTCATCTCCTTCCATGGCGCTGGCAAATGACGGATAATTGAGAACATGATGGCAAACCTCGGGTCAATGTGCAGAGCAGCACGACTGGCTCTCCTGCGAACTCAGCTGACATGCTCACGGTGGGACTCTGCACCAGGTCGCATACGATGACCTCAATGCGTCTTGGCCGTCGACGAAAGTCCATTCGCGACTGCAGACATGGCGTACTTGGCTATGCGCCGGTGTTACATGGCTCTTTGGAATCGTCGAGCTGCACATGGGTCGTGTGGACTATTCTGCGTGTGAACGGCAAGGACTGTAGGAACGTCGTGGAATTACCTCCTGCTGTCAGGCTCAAAGGAGTCCGCCCAAGAAGGCCCACTGCGAATACAGCCGGACGCTCCAAGCAATCCAAGAGGCGTGGATATATAAAGGTAGGTTGATGTACCGCATCTCTCAGCTGTCGAACCTCACAGGGAACAGCGCTACACAACCATCATGCTTTCTATCAAGTATTTGTTCGTTGCTTTGACCGCTGCCGCTGGTTCGCTGGCTACACCATCCACCGATACTTCGGCTTCGCTTCAAAAGCGCCAGGTCGCGCCGGTTGAGGGCGAACACGAGGTATGAATACCAGAGCAGCGTGCAGAATCTTGGAAACCATGCTAACAAAGGTCGCAGTACGTCTCACATCATTGCCACTGACGAAGGTCCTTTACCAGAGACTTCCCCTGATCTAACTTCTGCAGTGGCTACTTCTACTCCCACTGGACCGACGGCGGTGGAAGCATCCAATACTACAACCAAGAAGGCGGCGGATACACCGTAGACTGGCAGAATACCGGCAACTTTGTTTCCGGCAAGGGCTGGCTCCCTGGCACCAACGACAGGTATGTTCCACCCCGAGTCGTTTCCCTCTCTCTGATCGTGCTGACCAGCCCCCCAGAGTCATCACCTACACCGGCGAATTCAACCCAGAAGGCAACGGCTACCTCTGCGTTTACGGCTGGACTCGCAACCCGCTCATCGAATACTACATTATCGAGGCTTTCGGGACGTACAACCCCGGCGACAACCTCGAGCACCGAGGTACTCTTGAGAGTGACGGCAGCACCTACGATTTCTTCACCGGCGAGCGCGTGAACCAGCCTTCGATCGACGGAGACACCACTTTCACGCAGTACTTCTCTATTCGCAGGAACCAGCGTGTCGGTGGCACTGTCAATGTTGGCAACCATGTACAGGCTTGGGCTAGTTCTGGGATGCCGCTTGGAGACCACTACTATCAGATTCTTGCTACTGAGGGATATGAGAGTAGTGGTAGTAGCCGTATCTACATTGAGTAGATTGTGTCATCTGATGGAGATCTTACAGGTTGCAGGTATACATCGCCAAGATTGAACCACTGGCGCTACATTTTTACATCAACGACTTATGGGATGGGAACCTGCAGTACGACCTGTCTTTTAACATAATCTTCACGTATATCGCCTCCTGCAACCCGGTTTTCACAAAGGAGCTGTCATACCGCTAATTCGAATAGCACCTCTGGCGATATCATTCCCATCTCATGACTGTTCAAGAACTGGCGGGGGCCTAGGCTGTGCAGGTAAGCGCATCCCACCGAGTAGCGGCAGCATGTAATTGATTGCGGCCTTCGCAAGCACAAACCTCTCTGTGCCGTCCCACGAAGTATCGATAGAAAGGAGCTCTTCGTCAGAGTAGTGCTCACAGAACCACATGTGCGCCAGATAACCAGCAGACGCCCAAAACCATCCTTCAAAGCCGTCATCCTCTTCGTTATTCTCACAGGCGTCAGAGTCAGAATCTTCGCCGCCGGAGTATTCGGGGGGCGAGCTGAAGCGTGCGTCGAGCACTTTGACCGAGTACACTGTTGGAACGCTCTTTCTTCTGTTTGGGGGCATGGGAAGCTGGAGAAGGTTGTCGATCACTTCGTCGTCGATGACCAGGAAGAAGCGATAGCGTGGGCTGTCGCGCGTCCTAGCCTTTCGATCGGAGGAGACCCAGTCCTGAGCGAGCGTCAGAAGCTTGGAGGGCGATGCATTTTCAAGAAGTTTCACGATATTCTAGAATTTCGTGTCTCAGGCGTTTCCAGAGTTGTTCGTTCGCCTTGCCATCCATAGGCGGATTGACTAAATTGCCACTGTGACGTCCGTCATCGTCGTACGAGAAGCACTCATCGCGGATGTATTCGTTCAAGACTTCGATTGCTTTTGCGAATTTGGCGTCCGAGTCCGGCTGGGCGTAGTTGGTCCTGTAAATTCGGAAACCCCACGTGTGACCTCCATGGCCATGGCGAGCAGAAAATAAGAGTTTGAAAATTCCGCAAGTGGTAAGATATAGTCGCTGTGGTAATCTTTGATTGCATCTTGAAGCTCGGGTGGTGCGCCAATCATCGAGGCGAGTCTAGGCATGTCGAAGTGGTGGATGCTCGCCTTGCTCTTGTGAGTGGCCGAAAATGCTTACTGGCTAGTTCTCAGAGCGATAGCGTGGTGCGTGTAGAAGCAAAGGAAATCAGCGGCGAGTACAGTAGAGAGGAGGTAGAAATTAGTGGGCTCATTTGAAATAGTGGGCGTGTCAAGCGAATCCTTCGCGCAATCCGACAACCATCCTCATCCAACATACTCCGCGAACCGCGAAAACTCTTCGGTCCGCCTCAATGCATCCATATCCTCCCCGCTCAAACACAACACAAGTCCGATCTCGCCGTCAGGTGCCCTCGGCATCAGGTACATCAACCCTTCATTCATCTGAGATTTTGTCCTCCGAACAGCTTCCGGGAATCCTAGGCCCAAACCAAAATCGTACTCGTAGGACTTCATCTTGACCCACGAACTGAAGAAGACATCGGATGTCCAGTTCATGCAAGCGGCGAAGCTAATGCGGGACCTGTCCGGCGAACTGGCCAGGAGCGTGGCGAGGGAGCGTGTGTCGTGGGCGATGGTAGACGTCTTAGGATCGATCCTGGAGCGCAGTCCAGACGCAAGAACCCCAAGTGGCATGTCCACCAGCTCTTGGAAGGTAAGAGTATGATATGTCATGTTCTGGATGAATGCAGGGTGTATATGTGAGATTCCAAAGGTCCTCCTTACGTCCACACTGCGCGCGATTGTGGACGGGGTGGTAGGACTCGAACGGGCAAGGCGAGCTTTGGTCACTGATTTCCAAACAAATGCGGTGAGTGCGTCGTCGGTGGAAACGAAGCTTGTTGTGCAGGTCTCAGTCGCGGCTGCTTTGAGAGCGTCCAGCGAGGATTTCGCGAAGGAGAAGTATGCCCATGTACAGACCGGAGAGTTTTCGTTCGATTGCGAAGGCGAGCTGGGAGTCTTGATGATTTGGTGATCAATATTCGATGGAGGCTCGCAAGACGCGTCCAGTAAGGGAATGGTTTTGCCATGAGCCAGATTCGCAACGTTTTGCTCTTCGGACGTGAACTTCTCATTGCGACATGCTTTGGAAAAGAGACGAATGACGTGATCTTGCCCGATTCCATCCATAGCTTGATGATGGCCCAGGAAGGTCAGAATGAAACCACCTTCAATTAGAGTCGCTTGAAGAAGAAGCACCTCGGGTGAGCATTCTAATGGCGTGCTCTCTAACCCGATCAGTGTCTTCCGCGGCGCAAAAATACTCTGGTCAAGCGTATTGATGGGGAACTTTGACCGGCGGAGAGTTTCCATCGAAGGGAAGGACGAATCACCACGGATGTCTTTCACAGTCAAGCGATCTTGCCTTCCGAGAGTTCTGATCTTGAAAATTCCTGTGTTGTCTTCCGTAGCGCCCTCATTGACAACGCGACCAGCCAGCCATGGGAATGCAGTATGAAGTCTTCTCAAACCAGTCTGTAGCGTCTCGATAAGCTGCGGATAAGAAGAGGCATCGGTGACGGGGAAACAAAAGCAGATCTGGGTGTAGATGGGGAGCACCTGCTGTCCTAGGATATCAAGAATCATGCCGTCGTCTTGGTAGGCCGCCATCGCAGCCATTGATGTGTCGATGGGTGAAAAGGCAGGTTAGTATTAACAGCTGAGATTGATATCTTACCTACCTACCATATTGGCATTCAGCGCCGAGACCTCGGTTCACCACTAGCTGTAGCTGTCGCCTACGGTTCCAGGCAGACGCGCGAGTGCAGTGCGACCTCACCAAGGACAAGCAGGGTGTCATCCGACAACCTAAACAAGTTGATAGGAGGAAGAGTATTCAAAGAAAAGGAGGAAGAGGCTCAAGTTGTTTAGGCTGTTTACAACGCGCCAAGCTCTGGCGCTCCACTTTCTATCTGCATCCATTCCCGCGGGCAAACTGCTGTACCTTGCAGTATCACTCCTCTCACGCCTTCCATCATGAAACACGAACCCCATACGTAATCAACCCTCTATCTGCTCGATTCCATGCCTTGTTCCAACAGGGTGCCTGTAAGTTGACCTGAACAGTCCAATCTTGCTCCCGTCGAGATGATTTCAGCAGCGGCTCTCAAGGACGACGACACCTTTGGACAATTCATCATTTTGGTCGCAAAGACTTCCTGTCAGTGTCGACTTCCTCCTCATTCATTCTTCGCTTGCTTCGCCGCCCACACTCTCGTCATCGCGTCCAGCTTCGCTTGCCGCTCTTTCCTGTGAGCAGTGACTTGCGCCGTAGTCATGCCAGCGTAGCGCTTAGCAAGCGCCTTGTCCGCCAGAAACTCCTTGTACTTCTGCTTCTCCTCTTCATCCAAGTGCCTCATCCCATCGATGATTTCTGCACTGAATGGAACCATCTCCTCAAAACCGTTCGGGAAGTCTGCTGACGGTGCGAGCGTGGCAATGACGTACCCATCAGCTGGAAGCATGGATTCGACGCCTTCGAGGTCTCTTATGACCAGGTTCTTCTCTTCGTCAATACGCACAAGTTCGATGGTTGTTTTCCCATCGCTCTGATAATGCTTCTCCTTCGCCTCACGCTGGTCGGCCTTGTACTTCGCAGCCAATGTGGCCAAGAGGTTCTGGTATTCGATCGGAGTGGCCTCAGCCTTTTCTGCGCCGCTTTCATCACTCTTCTTCTCCTTTCCCTTCTCCTCCCTCTTCTTCCTCCTCTCCTCAATCTCAGCGAGGTAATCTTCTTCCTTCCAAACTCCAGCCTTCATTTTCTTGATAATCTCTTTCTCGTACTTGCGTCGCACCTCTTCACCATGGCTAGCCAGCTGCATCACTGTACCTGGATCCAGAATGACCAGTCTGTGATGCCCGTCCGGGAACTCAGGCGTCTCAGGTTTCGGCGGCTCAAAATACTCGACGTACGTCCCAGGTGGGTGTACCTCACCGTGCGCGATGATGTTTCCATCTTCGTCCTTCCAGCCTTTACGGAGCTCCAAGCATTCGGGTTTGTGAATCTTCCAGTGCGCCTTCTGACAAGTGCGGTCACAATAAGCGACCTTCCTACAAGGGTGACAAGCTTTCAGAGGGTGTTGTGGCGTCGCAGCTGCACCGCAGGATGCGCAAGAAGATGGAGCCATGGTGTCGGTTCGCGGATGTTTTTGGGGAAACGCAGAGGATGAGAAGCAGTTCCGGTTGTCGTGCAAAGAGAGGCAAGTGGCGGGTAGACTCACGGTGGTCCGCACAGGTCTTTGCGATGCGAAAGGTTTCAGGTGGAGAGGTGGGTGGCGGATTGTCGTTTAGTGCCAGTCGTGGGCTTTTAAGGTGTCCGGACGAACTTGGGCACGATGCAGTCACTGGGTGTTGCGAAGTTACTGATGCGGGCAGTGCCTAGTCTTGATATGCCAGTGATGCGCGCCAACGCTGGTCGTAAGTGAATTCTCGATGATTCTGTATTCACAGCTGCATCAATGGGTAAGCTACAAGAAGACCAGAGTGGCCTTTCGACGGGTGCAGAGTCGCAGGCTAAGACACCCATTGCATCTTGTAAGGCTTCTGCTTTCTTCTTTAATCCTGCGCCCATCCCTCCCAAATCCTCCATCACAATGCTTGCCCGTACATCCACATATGCAAAAGGCTATTACGACTGATACAAGAATCAGTGCCATGCAAATTCCGATCCGCCACGATGAGGTTGCAACATTCCACTCATGGCCTTAGTGAGTTGTGAAACTTTGCAGTCACACAATCTGTTTGCAGCGGCACACAGCTATCCTCACATCGCTGTCAATTTCCCATACGCATGTACTCAGGTATGCGCGGGGTATACCTCATCCTCCTGTCCTCTGACCGAACATGTCATTCATCGTCTCCTTTGTCTCACGACTCGCACAAGCACCAAGGAGCTTCTACACTCCCCCATTTCACGATGTCACAGCCTCCCGGCCACGGCGCCTACGATGCTCTCCCAAGCAAAGATGACCCTCGCCCAGCAGCTGTCGACAATTTCTTCATGAGGCATCTCCACACAGCGCCATACCACTCGATCTTAGAAGCCATCAATCGCGATGCCCTCAAAGCAGGCTTACCCGACATGGCTTGCTCCGCGCCACAAGCCAAGTTCCTCACGATCCAGGCCAGGATGTGCAATGCAAAGCACGTTCTCGAGATAGGCACTCTGGGCGGCTACAGCGCCGCTTGGCTCGCATCAACCAATGTCGACACCAAGGTAACAACGATCGAGCTCGACAGTTATTTCGCCACCGTGGCGCAGGAGAACCTCGAGAAAGCCGGTCTAAGTGAGAGAGTCGAGATAGTGCAGGGCCCGGCGAAAGCTAGGCTACAAAACATCGAAGAAGAGATCCAAGAGGGTCAACGAGCGAAATTCGACTTTGTCTTCATTGATGCGAACAAGCAAGATAATCTGGCTTACTTCACTGCCGCAATGCAAGTCACGGAAGAGAGGGCAGTGATTGTTGTAGACAATGTGGTAAGAGACGGGAAGATTGTCTCCGCGGAGGACGCAGTGAAAGACGATCGTGTCAAAGGAACGAGGGAGCTGATCGAAGCCATTGGGATAATGGAGAGCGTTGAGGCAACGGCAATCCAGACTGTGGGGGAGAAGAAGTACGATGGGTTTCTTGTGGCGATGAAATGTTGAAAGAAAGACTAGGTCTGTTTCTTTTCGTTGCTGCCTTGGCCCTTTATCAAGTATCTGGTGAGACTGGAAGCAACGTTCCACGATTGCATGAGGTAGCAGATTGTACCATGTGCTGGAAGTCATGGAACCACCTGTGCAACGAGTTTCATAACTCCGTGAAAGCAGCTCCGGAACAGCGTATCGGAAGGACAGCCGCATTGCAGCCTTGCCCTGCATACAGTATCCAGCTTTACTGGACTTTGCAACTTCTCTCCTGACCTCGAGGAAGGCTGTGATCCTCTTATTGTCTCGTCTGTGCACGCCATTTATCGCATCTGACATATGTACTAATGGTTTTCGAGCAGTAGAGAGCCGAAAGATAGCACCGAGATCTCTATGATCCCTGCTCTCAGGAATCGCAAGGATGTTGCAGGCTTTGATATCGACCTTCGCGTTGCAAGCAGATAAGGCTCCAGCTGAGAAGTCGCCTCAGGTATACGCTACTTTGCGCCGGTACATGTCGCACTGCGGCTGAAGCCTGAACGACCTGCGTGCGTGGCTCGATGCATGCGCCAGTGCTGATGGGTGTGGACGCCAACCCCCACGGCGAGCCCGGATGGCGATTCTTAGCCTACGCAGCAGCGCTCTCTACTTTTGAATGCTCCAGATGCTCATATTTCACACTCTCACAACCTATTGCCAACACTGATAGATCGAACTGTTCTTCCACATACACGAACATTGCTATCATGCCTGGTGACCTTGCGAGCAACAAGGAGAACGAAAACGGCAGTCAAACCAAAGCGGAAGCACCTGCGAAAATGTTGGCAGAAAAAAGATGGTAAGTATAAGCCACCTGCCTCCGTCAGCAGATCGCTGAGCCAAAAAACCAGCCCTGTTACCGTACTGTTCCTCATGACCGCAGTAATGTTCGTTCTCAACGTTGTCCAACTGCGTCTTCTGCACAAACTCGTCGGCAGCCTTTGGCTCACACTTTTTCCTGCGCTCCTCTTTGGTATGTTTATGGTGGCATTTGCGGTCTTCTGCTTTCGGCCATACCTAGTCAAGAAAAAGAGTACGTCAGAGGAAGGGCCAAAGAAGCGCCTGATCTCGTTCAGTGATGATCGTAAGTTTCGCCCTGCTCCATGAAATCACGATTCTAATCACGATCCTAATCACGCTCTCAGGAAACGAGAGTCTGAGCCGCCTGTCTATTTTCACTACTTTGGTACTTTGCGTAATCCTTTGCGAGTTCGTTTACATCAACAACTTCGCAGTCCCGGACTTCAAAACGGTTATATGGTCTACCAACTTCAGATTGGCAGAACAATTCCTAGTTCCCGCCGTCGTTCTCTTCAGGGGGGCAAATGTGGAAGATACCGCCAATCTAGTTGACAGCAACAACTCTTACATCCCTTGTCAGCCGGTGATCGGAGACAACCAGTGCGGCGGCTTTCGTAATTGGCGCACCTTTCCTCTTGGAGGACAGTCGGACGGACAAGCCGAGTATGTAAGCTACGATCCAAACAGCTCGGATGACAACTTCATCCTGGACCCGAGAAGATTCGTTTCGCTCTACTACCAATATGACTGTCAGTCACTCCTGAAACTCCTTTTACCTGATTGGCAGCATGCTAAACCTCCATACACAGACGATAGCAACTACACCAATGACCCTCACCTCGGATTCGCCGCCTTCGATCCGCAATTCATCGACGATTTCCAGCAAGCTTACGAGTGCGGCTTGATCATCATACAGCGATTCCCAGCGATTCCCAAAGTCGACATCAGCGTCGAACTCATCTCAATCCATGATCGGGCGAAAGTGGCTCCATCCAACTCAGATAACAAGCTCTGCAGAGATTTCCATAACAATCATCCAAGCTACACCACCTATCGTTCGGTGTCATCACCTCTGCATCAAACGGATCTTACCAATGGAACCTCTTTGGAAGATTGCGATCGTAGAAATGGCCCCGTGGAGCCCTGCTGGGGCAATATTAAGGTATGGCCTTGGAGTATGACCAATACAACTCACACCAGCTCGCGAAAATACAGGTTCAAGCAAGCGTTGATCGACGAAGGAAGCATTGTTGGTTTTGTGCAATTCTTTGTATATTTCCTTACCATATGGAATCGCTGAAAGGTGGACTCAAGCAAGGTTGCTTCGGGTATCAAGAGTCGCCTCGATAACATTATACTGCGAGGGAGAAAGCTCGTCCACAGCATAGAACTTGCACTTGGAATAGGAATTTTCGCGGCTGATTATTTCGCACCGTTCTGTGGCGCTGCCTCGTGTCATGTTGATCTAATCAAAGCATTAGCGGATGAAGTACGAGCAGATCATGTGCGTCTGCTACTTGGTCCAAACAAATGTCATGGAACAACACGCCCCAAAACAGTCGTGGCGTGATCTTCAGTCCACGACTGCATCGCCTCACCGTTCTTGCTACCATTGGTAAGCCACATGCCGCACAAAGGTACATCTGACATGAGCATTCAGCTCCCAGTATCTGCCCATCTTATAACATAGATGCCATCTCAACATCCGCTCGCCCAACCTTCGGCAATTCTCTAAGCGCACAACTTGAATCAGCTCAACCACATCGATATGGCAGACAAGCAGCCGACAATTTCATCCTCAGAACAACACCCTCTGGACGTCCAGCTTACCGAGGGCGAAGTGGTTCGTCTCATCGAACTGACTCCCGGGTTAGGAACGCAGCCAGTTGATCTCAAGCTATCAATTCACGAGCTTGTGACCAGCCCGCCCTTCGATGCCATATCCTACGTCTGGGGCGACGAAACCCAACGCGAGAAGATACAATGCAACGGCCGTACTCTCTCGGTCACCAAGTCTCTCAACGCTGCCCTCAAACGAGTCCGACTGCCCGACAGGCCGCGGATCGTGTGGGCTGATGCTATCTGCATCAATCAGAGCGATGATATCGAGAAGGCGCATCATGTCGCATTCATGCGCAAAGTCTATCGCTCCGCACGGCTTGTGCTGATCTGTATGGGCAACGATCCGGACAGCGCTGGACCGGACATCCTGTCTCTGCTGGAGTCTCACTCCAAGCGCGAAGGCTATCCCAAACTCAAGGACATGCCAGTGCTACACCGTAGCGACGCTACTTTTCTCGATCCCCGCTGGAAGTCCTTGGCCATTCTCATGGCCAACACATGGTGGCAGCGAGCCTGGACGCTGCAAGAATCGGGTGTTGCAAAGATCCCTCTCGTGTTGTTCGGAGACGCTCAAATCGAATATCGTGGGCTGATGAGGTTGAACCGGTGGATTGTTACGTGCGCCGACGAGCTCCAATACAAGTACAAGATCAGTCTGTTGACGATACACAGCGATTGGGAGCAGTGGACGGAAGGCTGGGAAGAGCGGCAAGACTACACCTACACAGTGGTGGACTTCCTCAGTCATACCAAAGGCCTGGGATGCAAAGAGCCGAGAGACCATGTGTATGCCTTTATTGGCCATCCACTGTTGCTGAACGCAGATGGAAGCGGAACTTTGGCCCCGGTCAGTTACAAGGTGCCCGTGGCTCAGGTGTTCCGAAACCTGACAGAGTTGATCCTGACACAAGTCGGGCTTCCAATTCTTGCAGCAGTCGAGCACGACATGGCCACGATCGAGGACTCATCGATGCCGTCCTGGGTGGTCAGCTGGGACAAGGACATCATCCAGAACTCTTTCGGGTATTACCAGCATTTCTATTACGACGCTTCACGGTCTGCATCGTCCAACTTTACAATTGCCGGCGACAGTATGAGCCTTCAAACTTTCCATCTCTCTCGCGTTACTGCTGTCTTCCGATTTCCGAAGGATTCCGAGAGCTGGGCTGTCGAAAAGGCGGTTCCTGCGATGGAAAGCAAACCTGCCTTGCGTTCGCTACTGGAAGAGATAAGAATCGTAGCCACTGGGGCAGTGTCCGATTTGCCTTGCAGGTATGCACTGAGTGAGCGCGAAGACGCACTGTCTCTCACGCTCACTTCAGGCCTGAGAACCTACTTGGCGGCTGAAGCCAATCTGCATCTGCACCGTGCCGATCGCGACGCATTCTGGCAGGCTCTCGATACAGTCCTTGCTAATTGCATGGCTGGAGTGGATACACAGGAGGCCGATGGAACCAGTTCAGAAGGCGATGATGAAGAATTCGGCTCCGGAGACCGATACTTCTATGATCTTTCGCTCGCTTGCAAGGGTCGCTGTTTCATGGTCACCGAGGACGGACGTTGGGGAGTTGGCCCTTGGGTTATGCGCGTTGGCGACCACGTAAAGATCATACAAGGTGCCAAGGTACCGTTCGTGCTCCGTCCCGTCGCGGCAGAGCTAGGTGGCGCGGAACCGGCTTTGGCAGTGGACGACAAACCGGGAGAGATTCAGCCATCCGAACAGTACCGGCTTGTTGGAGAGGCATATGTGCATGGTGTTATGCGCGGCGAGGCTCTGGACGATGCGGCCGTCTGGACAGAGACGGTGGTTAGGTGATTTGAAGAGAACACAAGCAAGTCCAAGAATTAGTTGTGAGAAGCCGGCGGCGCTGTTACGGCCTATCAGTTAGTTTATATGCGCAGTCTGTGCGGTTCCTTCACGGTCCTCTGAAGAGCGTTCGTGACGCACCAGATCACCGATGCCAAATCGGCTTTCGTGATGACAGAAGCAAGATAGGTCTAAGCACGCAGCTCGCGGCATCACAAGCGTGATGCTCTGCGGGTTTGTTCCACGCACCGCCTGTCGACCAAGCTCATCTGTACTGGTGGCGGACTGCGCGTATATCTCTTGAGACTACACCTGCTCGAAGTATGAAAGTCTTTGCGATTGGGAAGTCAGGCGATGTGTGCACTACAAATTTTCCACACCCTCTCTGTGCCACGAACCCTCGGAACAGCATGAACCATAGGGCGGAGTTGAGAACGCCAGCAGCCATGGGGGTCTTGCTTATTTTATGGCAGCTTAGCAGCCTGCAGATGGTGTTGTAGCCTCAAGTGGCATTCATTGTGTTGTGACTCTTCATAACCCGTGCCTTCCATGCTCTTGAACGTCATATTATCATGTCTGTAGGAACTCGACAGTGCCGTTGGTGGTGGGTATTGTGTGTTACTGGCGCAGGGAGGTCGTTGATGGCGACAGATGTGGTGGTGGTGATGGTCCTGGACTCCTGGTGGAGGTGCTGGCGATATGAGGTCCTGAGATGAGGCATTGCGAACTTGACTTTGCGGACGGCTTTCCGGACCGGCTGGCTATTTTCTCGCATCCCTCCTACGGAATCCTTGCTCGCGTCTCAAGAGAAAACGCTGTGGACGACCTCCATGCACAGGTCGATTTTCAGGATGCACAGAATCGAAGATCATTAGACACAATGCGCGCCTAACAAGGAGGGTTAGCGCGCCAGGCTGTTCTCCTTCCATGTTTCCATGCTTCCATGCTTCCATGCTTCCATGCTTCCAGGCAAAATGCAAGAGCGGTATAGGACATGGCGAGTGATTTTATCGAAGTGAGTGAGCAGTAAGTCCATCTCCATTGCCAGGCCTTTGGCCCTGCTATCATTGCTCGTTTGGGCGACGCTCCACGGTATAGGAAGCCTCAGCTATAACCTAGCCACTACACGTAGGCCTGTGTCTCAGATTCCGCGACTCCATCGTCATGGGGATAGAACGTCTCAAACTGCCATGCCCGGCCAACTGAGGGCGAATCACTGGACATACTGCTATGTCGAACTACGTAGGTTGTGTCACTGTCGATGCAGTCTGTACAAAAATATAAGTTGCCTACCGCGCCAACTCTAGGAAGAAATACCCTTCACCATTTATATTGCGATATTCAACCCAGAGCTACCCATCATGCGTATAACATCTATAATGGCCGTTGCAGCACTGCAAGGTGTCTTTGCTAACGCCCAAGACCCCAACTTTGTATTCGCAACCAAGACCCGTACCAAAACCCACCATACACTAACTTGTGCTTGCAGAGCGGCGTTATCAGTGCCAGCAACAACAGCGTCGGAACAGACCAATCTGTGACGAGTGCAAGTGCTCCCGCGTCTTCCACAGAGAACGGCGCAAAGGGTACTCGCACAGGCATGCCAGCCAATTCGACCGCGGCATCAGGCGGCGAGTCTACTGGTGAAGCCTCGACAGCGACATCAGGCAGCGAGTCTACCGGTCAGGACTCCACGACAACAACAAGCAGCGAGTCTGCCAGTGGAGAATCGACATCGACGGCAAGCAGCGAGTCTGCCAGTGGAGAATCAACTCGGGCATCATCAACCAGTGCTTTGTCAGCCACTACCTCAGACTCAAGTTCTGGAGGAAGCACCAGTACCGAAGACTCCGGTGTTGCGATGATCACAGGATATCCTATGGCCGGGCTGCTGATGGGTATGGGAGGAGCGATCGTGGCAGCTTTGTGAGATATCTTGAAAACAGGCTGGCGATGATGTGGTTTTGGTCTTGTACGAGATGTTGGCGTTAAGAGATCCTGTATGTAGTGAACCATTCCGAACTGGGCTTTCCGGACTACTCGTCGATCTCGAGTTCCTCGCATGTGCTCGTATAGCAAGATCAGCAGATTGGTCAATGCGCGACCAATCGTAGAATACCAGGCGGATTGCCTCCAGCAAGCCCTGAATCCTTCTGCTGTCGATCTTTCGGCCAACGTCCGAAAACGGCATTCGGCAACTCGATGTGCGGCCCTACATGACTTGTTCTTACAGCTGTGCTCAAGTGATGCTCGACAATCGCCTCAAACTGCACTAACGGATCGTCGTGGGAAGGTAGTTGCTTCCAATATGGGGAATCCGGCCAAAAGCACTTGACATACCATACGAAAACGGCTGTCGAGGCTGTGCCCACGTCAATGCTGCAACCCGCAACATATAAGTATATGAGGGCGTCAATCATCGTCAGGAAGCCCATACCGCATTCCAATCCAAAGCTTAGTTATCATGCATCTCTCTACTATCCTAGCTGTTGCAGCACTGCAAAGTGCCATCGCCTACGCCCAAGGCGACTCCAATGGCGATATCATCGTGAGTTCAATCCACGTCCACATCGCCACCCAACATAGCTAACCTTACCTCACAGAGTGGTCCCATCAACGGCAACGGCAACAGCATCGGTAATAACGTTGGCAACTGCAACGGCGCGAGTCTCAATGATTACTGCTGTGACGGTTCAATCATCAATACGACTGGACAGGATGCCTCGAACCGCAATGGCGACGACGACTATTCCGATCTTACATGCTGCGAAGGCGACTCCAACAACAACGTTCTTCTGGGCTCTGACAGCCCGACTTCTTGCAGCGCTGGAACATCCATGTCTTTGACAAAGGCAAGTTCTTCTGAGACAGCGTCTTCTACTAGCGGCAGCTCAAGTGGTACTCGTACCGGTATGCCGGCAAACTCGACCGCTTCATCGATGTCAGGCAGCGAGCCCACCAGCTCTAGTAGCGACGATTCGGCTTCTTCGTCCACCAGCAGCTCATCGGCTGATGCTACCTCAGCCTCGAGCTCGGAGGAAAGCACAAGCACCGGTGACTCAGGTGCAGCTATGATCACAGCGTTCCCCGTAGTTGGAATGCTGGCGGGAGTCGGAGGAGCGCTCGTTGCAGCTTTGTGAATGCTCCAGATGGCATTTGAACGATATCTGATAATGACCGACGGTGATTGCGGCGGCGCGCGCGCTTGGCAGCATCAGACAAAAGATGGCACGGTCATGATCGGCTGAGGGAGCAACCGATGAGCATCTCGTAGTGTATACAATTGACAATGCATGTTGACACCATCTCCTTTTTTTTTCTTGCGGGAAGTAAGTCCTCAATGGCTTAGACTAAACAAATTGTGACTTGTGTACGACCTTCATCCGTACGCAGACAAGTCACCGGTGTTCTGCTGCTGCTGCTGTGTATGAAGCAAGAGGTCGGTAGCTTCAGAAACAATGGCCGAAGGGATCTGCGCAGCCGGGAAGGCACTTTTCTAGCACAAATAGCGGGTTCCACGTTTTCGCTATAGCGTTTTGGTTTCCTGTGATCTTCAGGAATCCTCACCGGTTGCAGTAATCCGCTTTCAGCCTCACTCAAAACCCTAAGCCTCGCTAAGCCTTGATGGAAAATATAAGGTTCACTTCAATCCCTTTCCGGTATCGACAGACCTACGGTGAACGTCCGTGCAGCGTTCTACAAGCACAGCTCTTTCGAACGTGGCTGAGCTAGCATCCATTCTGGGATGCCGTAATGGTCCCTTGAGTTGTCCAGTGACCGTAAATTCCGACCCAAGATGTGGCATCGAGTGGTAGATCGTGTCCCTTGAAAAGTCGAAGTTTGCCGTGACTGCACTCCTGAGGAAGACGACTCGATACCCTTTTGGTCAACAAAAGTCGTGTTGCAACGGCATGTCTTTCCAAAATGACATTTACACTGGTGAGTATCCAACACATGGCGCACCGCTACAGTGGGTGAGTGCTGACAGCAGCAGGCTTCTGGATCGATCATTCCAAGGGACCGGTCCTTGGAGCAACAATCACATTGGAGTCGAAATGGGGAACTCTTGTAACTTCAGCAGCTACCCTTGCGGTGACCTTCATCGGTGCTTCGATCTGGACGATCGTGGCATTCGCCCTTCACCAATGGCGCTCTTCAGAGCAGACACGCGATGAATTCGATGCGCAGATCCAAGTCCTTCTGCGGAACTCAGAGGCACCGGATGCGACGCTGTTGGCATTGCTCGGGTCTTCAGGCGTTGGTCGTACATGGCATGAGCACAAAGCAGGAGCATGGCAAAAGTGTCTGACGATAGCGGTAGCGCCTGCGCTGATTTGGATTGGTTTCCTGGTGGCTGGTATCTTCGTTGGGCGCATCGCAACGTCCGAAGGCGAGCGAAACCACGTTCTACTACGACAAGGTAGCTGCGGCTGGATCGATCGCGCGGATCCAGACTCACTCGCTAGCTCCCAAGGTCTGTCGCACATCAACGTCAACACCTCGACGGTCTCCATGCAGTACGCGAGACAATGTTATCAGACCGGACAGCTGTCTGCTATCAGCTGCGCAACATTTCCCAAACCAAGACTGCATTACGACATCAAGCGCAACCAGCCTTGTCCTGTCCCTGGAGAAGGCGCATGTTTCACTGCCGAAGACAGTGCGGCCATGACGATGACGACCTCCAAAGTGGATTCTCACAAAGATCTGGGCATCAACGCACCACCCGCCAACCGATTGACCATTGAGAAAAGTGCAACGTGCGCTCCCATGGCTTATGATTTCGTGGACACCTTCCTCCGCAATAACAGCCAAGCGGAGTCGCCATATCAAGAAAACAACATCACCGTCGAAGAATATCATTTCGGCGAGTGGGCGCAATCAGATCTGAATTCCAGCTTCCTCTTCCAGTACACGCCTGCGGTTCGTTGGCTGGGGCTCAATGCTGTTGAGTATGGCATTGCTTCTTTCCGATCGCTGTTTCCGCACAAATCTTTGTACTACGGATGGCTGCCGGCGACGCCTTTGGACAAGGCTACAGGCGATCTCAGCCTGATTATTGTTCTGCCCAACTCAGTGTCATTCACTGGTCCTGTGCAGGATGTCATGTTTCGCACAGGCGCTGATCCTGACCCGTATCTATTGGGAGGCGCTCCATATCGCCCCTTCCGGAACGCATACGTATTGACTTGTGCTGAGCAGCATCAGATCTGCAACCCAGCAAACGATCGATGCACGGGTTTCGTACCTGCGGTGAAACTCCTGCCCGGGTTGTCCAGTCTCGATATCAATGCAGATCAAAATGCTACTGCGACAAGACTCATCACAGCAGCTCTCACCTCAAGCATCCAGGAAGCTGTGTATGGCGTTTCTGACCCACTCGTTGCCTCCAGCTATCGGACTTCACAGACTATATCTCAACCAGTGCCCGATAACCAGTGGCAGCTCGAAGTCGAAGGCTGGTTCCAAGCTGCTCTGAGCAAGATCCAATTGCTCCAAAGTGTCTGGGTCGACGTGCCGGGTCTGTATGTGGAGGCAAACAATGTCAAAGTCGTCAGCCCTGACAGCGAGGCCCTTAATCGCCAATGCGGACAGCAGCGCGTAGCCGCTCCGCAAAAGTTTCAGAATTATAACTTCTTTGCTCTGATGCTGATCGCAATACTGTCACTGGTCGTCCCGGCCATATCGCATCTGCTTAGGCATTTTCCACGGTTCTTGGCTGCATTTGCTGTCGACGGCCATAGAACTGCCAGTTGGCAGGCTGAAAGCACATTGCAGCTTCATCGCATGGCAATGGAAGGTGCAGGATATCGAGACTGGGATAATTGTGCAGCAGAGGTGCCACGGACTAAAGTCGCAGTCGCCAGGCTCCCGCAAGCCGAGTTGGTACACGCCTCTGGTGGCCAACTTGCTGTTCAGTACCCACAGTCACCCGATCATGATCAAATTCAAGAAGTACAGCCTGTTGATCCTAAGCCAAAGAGCTTCAGCTAATGGTGGGTCGAACCGAGGCCAGAGGGCTAGGAGTCGCAGATAGCAAATCATCGGTCAGAACTCGAACTCGTGGCGATTGGCTACTTGACCAAGCACCGAGTCTCCCAACGAGTCCGCAACAACTCGCAGCTTCTGCTGCAGCCACTGTCTCTGGGGCTCAGGTACACTCTCAGTACTCACAGCGACAGCGAGAGGCCACGCCACCAGGCTTGCGAATTTCGGAAGTACCTCTTGCTCCACGGCGTCAGTCATGGCATTCCTAATATTGGAAGTCGGGGCTCCCGTGATGAAATATGGCACGTCTGCACACAGCTCGCTCGATATCGAAGCCAGGCTGTTTCGCATGCGGTTCTGTTTCCACAACAAATGAGCTTGCTCGGAGCTGGTTCGCAACCGGATGGCAATAAATTTGATGAAGATGCTGTTGATGATAAGCCGAAGAGCACGTTGACGAACCCAGAGCGAGGCGTGACCAAGAGACGTGTATGTGTTGTAATAGTTGTCGTGGGTGTTGCTGTCTTCGCTTGAATCGTTGTTCGCTGGCAAGAACTCTTTGCGACATTCCCATTCGCCGAACATCGAATCAGCCCATTGCACGAGGTCGTCTTCGAGCTCTTTTCCAGTGTGAGCCAGGTGATCGAGGTCGGGTGTGCTCGTCGGTAGTTCAGAATACTCCTTCGAGAATGCGAGCGCTCGTGATCGAAAAGCAGCGACTCGTATCATTAACGAGTCTATCTGGAGCGCCGGGCCGGACTCGCTGTACTCTTTGCCTTCATGCAGCCAGTCGGAAACCGGAAGGCCTCTTAGAATTGAAGCGCGTATCTGCATAGTCAGTCGTTGTGTTTGAATGTCAGAAATTAAGCTTCACTTACGATTTGTCTCCGAGCCACCTTGTCAAGTGCCACGTCATTGCTTCCTTGATGTTCACGTCGCACTCTGAGAAGACCTGTAGCACCCTCATAATGACAGAAGACATTGGTAAACCTAGACCCCACTGCGTCGGCCTTGCGCACGGCACCGTCAGATACATTGGTGCTATACCTGATGTTCTCGAAGTATCCCATCATCATAGTAGTCAGCAGCAGCTCATCCATGCTCTCATGAGCCTGGCCGCTGACAGCCTCCTGCGTCTTGTGCAGACACCGAGCGTATGATCTATCGGCTTGTACCAGAGCCTGTGGTACTCTACGAGCTCGACCGAAGACTGCAAGCGATAGAGTTGAGACTGCGATGTGCAGGCATGACCCGGGATTTGCTTTCCTCCAGTATGGTATCACGTGAGAATGCCACTCATGGGCTGCCTCGTGAAGAGTATCGAGTTCGGATATATTAGTCCGCACCCAATACTGGAACGCATGATCATCTAGTGAGATTGAAAGTGCTGGCTGAAGTGTCGTTCTCGTTCCTCTTGTTCCGGTCACTAGGGCAGTAGTGGTGGGCGGCGTATCTTTAGAGGCTCGAGGTCTGCGGGCTTTCCCTTGCGCAAAGGCAGACTCATCTCGAAATCGTAGACCAGCCTGCTCGTTTGGGTCCCATATGCATGATCTTTTGGCCTTCGCACATCTGCCGCATATGGGTTCTATGGTATCGCATTTGATGCGTCGCTGCACGCAAGTCCGACAGCCGCGTTTGGGAAAAGCCATGATGAGACACGTCTTTAGCGAATAGGGCACGATACATATATAGGCTCCATCTTTGTCGAGACCATTAGTTTCGCGGGAGCTTGATGGTATGCCGAAGTGGCCAAGTTTCAAGATACCTCGTCCATTCGGACGCAGACAAGATCAGTGTTGCCGCGCTTCTGTCTCGATATATGCCAGACAAATTAGATAACAACAATGTGTGCAGTGGATTGGACGCTCTGAAATGTCCGTGGAGAGTTTCCGTGGTGCCTCGCCGCTCGAGCGCGAGGTTGGGAGGGCTGAAGCGAGCCGAGCTCCGACTTCGGCAGTCCAAGTATTAACCCATCCACGATATATACCTACCTACATTCGAGAAACCAATCGTATCTATCATTCAGTCAACACTCGTCGCAGAATGGCCTCATCAAAAGCCCTCGCGGCCCTAAAACGCTTCTCATCATGCGACGTACGTCCAAAGAAACCATCTATATACGTATACACGTATCCACCGTGTCCCCATTAACAAAGCATATCAGATCGGCGACGCCCTCGTCAAACTAAAAGTCTCCTACGGCGGCTATCTTCACGGCATCAAGATGTACTCACCTCAATACTGCGCCGGTGAAACCAAAATCTTCGGCCCAGCCTACACAGTGCAAATGGTCGAAGCGTCCAACACCAGCGCTCCCAAAGCGCCCAAACATTTCGCCGATGGCATCGAGAAAGACGGCGTCGTATTCATCTCACAGCCCAAAGGGCTCTACTCGGCGTGCTGGGGCGGGCTGATGAGCACGAGGGCTAAGTATTTAGGAGCCCAGGGAGTGGTGGTGGATGGGAATTTCAGAGACATTAACGAGCATCGAGGGATGGAGTTTCCGGCAAGTCCAATTTCGTCTATGGACTCTTTGGTTTGTGCTGACTAATATGCGATTGTAGGTTTTTGCGAAAGGATCGTCGTCGTTGGGCTCGAATACTTTCACCAGAGCTTCCGCGTTGAACGTGCCGGTTGAGTTTACTTCGCCTGAACAGAGTGAGCCGCTTACGATCAATCCGGGGGATCTGATCGTCGCAGATGCTGATGGCGTGGTTGTCATTCCTCCGAGCCAGGTGGAGGAGTGTCTTGGTATCTGCGAGGAGCGGGCGAGGATCGACGAGCTCACAGTTGAAGCACTGAAAAATGGCGAGGAGATGGGTGCCACTTTGGCGAGATTGAGAAAGTAATTATGATATTTTGATGATCTGATGGTCATGAATCTACGTCTATCATTCGGGGCATGGCATTTCCTATGCAGCGACCTTGACAACCACCTTTCCGAAGTGGCTGCCGCTGTACAGGTACTTGAGGGCATCCTTGGTCTCCTCAAACTTGAAGGTGCGGTCAATGACAGGGTGGATATCGTGCTTGCCGTAGAACTGCACCATCTCCTCGAACCTATCCTTCGGACCGTTCAGCATGCCCTTGAGGGTGACGTTGCGCCTCAATGCCAGCACATTGGTGCTAGTCCTGTCTCCGGCATCATCTTCCTTGCCACTCAGGTAGCCAATGCATGAGATGCAGCCACCGAATGCAATGCAGTCGAAGCTCTTGCGGAGAGTCTTGGCGGCACCGTTCTCGAAGATAACATCAGCGCCGGCGTCCTTGGTGATGCGCATAACCTCATCCTGCCAGTCCGGGTTGGAGCGGTAGTTGATGGTGAAGTCTGCTCCCATCGACTTGGCCTTCTCAAGCTTTTGGTCGGAGGAGGACGTGACGATGGTCTTGAAGCCGGCAGCGTGAGCGATCTGAAGTCCAGAGATTGCAACGCCACCAGTACCCTGCAGCAGAACGAACTTGTCACCCGTGCTAGTGGCGTGCTGATGCATAGGTTGCTGCCAATTGATGGCCATCCAGGCTGTCACGGCAGCAATGGGAAGGCAAGCAGCTTCTTCGTCAGATAAATGGTCCGGTGCCGCCACAAGCGCGTTGGCATCAAAGTAGCGGTACTGCGTGAGCACACCAGGAAGAGGCAATCCAAGGCCAGATGTCATGCCCTCGGCATTAATGGTTCCAGTAAGGTGCTTCTGGTTGAAGATGCTCATCACACGGGTGCCTTGCTTGAGAGTGTCGTTTCCCGAGACGACCGTGCCGCACATGTCGGAACCGGGAACTATTGACTGGGCCTGTCCTACAGTCTGGTGGTGGTTGTAC
The DNA here is from genome assembly GCA_022813715.1 of Cladosporium austrohemisphaericum. Taxonomy (NCBI): domain Eukaryota; kingdom Fungi; phylum Ascomycota; class Dothideomycetes; order Cladosporiales; family Cladosporiaceae; genus Cladosporium; species Cladosporium austrohemisphaericum. Next base: position 1,542,025 of record JAKLLY010000002.1, read on the forward strand.
TCGCCCATGCAGACCTCGGTGTCGCGGAAGTTGAGAGACACGCAGTGCACCTTCACGAGGACCTGGCCCGGCTGAGGTTCAGGAAGAGATGCCTCTTCGAAGCGTACGTTGTGGAGGCCATTCTGCTCGGTGGTCCATTGCTGGACTTGTTGCGGTGCCATGGTGCAGGAGGTGAAAAGGTTGAAGGATGGTGGGAGTTGAGAGTTGAGAGTTGAGAATACTCTTACCTGTGGTCCTGCGGACAGACGCAGATACGACGAGACGTATATATACTATTCCATGATTACCAATGGCGGTGTTGCATCATGGCAGTGTTCCGCGCGACCTTGTCCGGGTTATGGCCGAAGATGGTTTGGTGTGTCAAGCATGTGCAGGGTTTAGAGAATGTGAGAGTGGGTTTTTTAATGACTTGCCGAGGCGTTGGAGGCGATGCGGCTCTGCGGCCGAAACGGGAAGGGCGCGTCATCAGCCCAGCCCTTCTGCTTTGGCAACACATGCACGACTCGCGCTCGAAGATCGATTCAATCTCAGGGAGACACGCTTGACTGGCATCCTCACATACACACAACACTGGACCTCACTTCATCTCGAGAGCGACGTCACTTCATTGATCTCGCGATACACTCAGTACACTGCGGCTGCCGAATGGTCGCAACCCGCCTTGCAATCTTACCCGAACACCTCCCACCATGGCTGCTGCCTCGTCCTCGATAGGCTCTGATATCTTCGCCGTAGCCTCCCTTCTCACCATTTCTACGTTGGTCCTCTTGCTTTTGCGACATTATCTCCCGCTCCGCACGACTCCGGGCTATCTCCTGGTTCCGGTCTTCCTCGCGCTTGCTCTGCCATGCAGCATCATCATCCTGGTTCCCATAGATCTTGCATCCACTGAGAATGGAGATGGCGAGGGCCCAAGACGCGGAGTCTGGCTACCAGAAAGAGCAGTGTTCGTAACGTGGAGGATAACCTACTGGCTTACTTTTGTTCTGACCTGGTTCATTCTCCCGCTTATGGGCGAGTACTGCGATTCGGGATTCCGGGACACCAGAGGTCGCATCTTGCATTCTTTGCGAAGTAATGCCCGGTACCAGCTGATTGTCCTGAGCACATCGATTGCTGGCTTGGTTTACTTCATTCTACAGAATGGATTCCACGGCGAAAGCATCAAGGGATTGGTCATGGCACTCGCATACGCTTGGGGTCTCGTTCTGGCAATTGGGCTCATGGGACACGGTCTGGTCGCGATGCCGAGGCGGCTGTTCAAGAACGCAACTCTCAGCGAGAAGCTACGAAGGCTGCAGACCCAGGCACCGAAGATCAAAGACAAGCTGGATGAGTCCTATGAGGAGCTGGAAGTACTGGAGAACACTGCAATACAGCTCAAGAGCCGGAAAAGCGGAACAAGCGCTGATACACAAGACTGGATTGATGAGCTTGCAGAAACGTCGAACCTCCCTGATTCACGGCCAGGCGCAGCTGCTGCGGCTCGTGCTACGAATTCGAACATACCGGCTGTTATAACAGAAAGATATCTCGCCGACTTGACTCGGAAGCTGAAGCGCGCAAGGCATAAGCGAGCACGATTCGTTGACGAGTGGGCGCGACTCTGCCAGCAAGCACAGGACGTTCAGACGGTCATTGATTCGGCCACATCCAGGAAACTCGACTTTGGACGTGTCAGGGCATCAGGCATTTACAAGTTCAAAATTTTGTCGCCGAGCTTACGGTTCTACCTGCATTTTTACGGGATCCCTTACATTCGCATCGCATTGTCTGTCATTTTCGCCTGCGCCTCCGTTCTGGTAATCTGGAGCGAAGTTGTGAGCTCGTTCTCCTCGAAGCTATCCATCATCGGTCTTACGGTGGTTCACCATCCAGACTCTGCCCGCGGCCAAGTGCCTTTCTTTGGTCAGTTGATCGCAGCTGCATGGCTCTTGTACATGGACGCCTGCGCCCTCTACGCTATTTCGGATGTCAAGGTCTGGGGAAACCGTGCCCTCGTCAAACGACAAACATACGCTGAGAGCGCATGCTGGTACAGCTTACAAGTCGCCAAGCTTACAGTACCACTCAGCTTCAACTTCATCACGTTGATGCCTGCTTCGGTCTATAAGGAGACAAGCTTCTACCACTTCCTGGGCAAACTTGTCAATCTGACGCCGCTGGGCAGTGGTTTCAGCACCTACTTTCCATGCTTTATCTTAATTCCCGCTCTTGCCACATTCTTTAACCTATACGGAAAGGCGAAGGGTGTGATTGGCATTGGCGTACTTGAGGACGACAGCGTAGAGAACCCTTCAGGCTTTGGTACAGGCGGCTGGCGGGAAGGCCGTGCGCTCATCGAACGTGAGCTACAATCCAGAGGCGAAGGCTCTACTGTTGGCATGTCCCCGCGCGGCGCATCGCTAGACCTCGAACGAGGCACTGGTAACGCCAGCGCCTCTGCACCTGCCCGACGCTCGCAACAAGCACCTCTCTTACCTGGACACGCGAATGCCGACCCAGGAGTGCGCGAGGCGAACCGGCAGTTCAACAGTATCACCAACCAAGAGGAACAGCAAGAGGACGACTCAGCGCGTCACTTCTACCAAGACTTTGCCGAACGGGTGAAGAATACATTCGAGACAACAGATCGACCGGAATGGATGCGTAATCTGGGCAATGGTATTACGATGCCCAACTGGATGAACAACGATCAACGAGACAGTGATGGTGGAAGTGCTTTGAAACGTTGGTTCGGCGGACGGGCCGAAGACGGTCGCTTGCGACTTTAATAACAAGTTGCGTCAAAATTAGCAATGGCGTTTTAGGTAGGAGCCATAATTCAATCATAGGGTTCCATGTTACCAAGCTTGTGTATCTGGAAAGTCAGGCTTGATCACGCTTCTCGTCTGACAAGACCTGTCTCTTGTGCTGAGCTTAGAATACGCCAAGGCTGCTGTGGTGTTGGCCGTGCTAGATCCTCTAACAGTCTGCCCTCATTTTACGTAAGTACGACCTCGAGGGTTTTTGAGAGACACAACAATCGCCTATCGTATCGCACGCTTCTCTTCTTTCGTATAAAGCCAGAGCCGGCCAGTGGTACAGGGTTTGCTTAGCCTTCGACACAAAGTCACGCCACCAGCGGAGCATTCCTCCAAGCAGCCCACCGAACCAAGCCACGTCTGCTGATGAACCCTACGAGCTCAGTCAGGAACAGGGAACATTCGCTTACTGCGTCCTGTCAAATCTTGCATATTGCAGCCATTTGGAGATTTCCGAAGCTGCTCTTCGCTTGGCGGATCATACTAGTTTGGTCCATAGACACCTCCTCATGGCTGAGAGGATATACTTTGAGCCATTGCAGTTTTGGTGAGTCCGCTGCCTATAAGGTCATGCCATGGTCATGAGAGCGACCATCTTGCCAAGATATATTTCGGAGGATGCCTTGGAGCAGATCTCTCCCTCTGGAGGATATGGATATAAACGATCGATACCCATGATGGGAGCTTCTCATCAGTCCAGCGAGCTCTTTACACCAGGGGCACAATTAGATCTTCGAAATCAACATACCGTCCTTCACAATGCTCAGACTTATCCTCGCCGCTTTACTTGTCTGTTATGTGGTCGCGTTCCCCGAGGCGGAAGCCGAAGGTACGGTTTCGCATTATTGAACGTCTTGCAGAGTCACACAGCTGATTGACCGACTACGCAGCAAGGAGGAGGCAGCGGGAAAAGGTCATTCGCGTAAGAAGCGGCCAATCGATCGAAAATGCAATCAAGTCGGCGCCCCGTGGCAGCCGCATCGTCGTAGCAAAGGGCAATTACACTGAGCAGTTGACGATCAAGACCGACGGCATCACGCTCATCGGTGAAGAAGGAGCCACCTTGTTGCCACCGGAGAACCCTGTCAAAAACGAATGTACCGACTTCGCTGGGCCGATCAACGCTACGCTCGACAACACTCCAAGTCAGGCAGGCATCTGCGTGATGGGAAGCGGTCTTTCTCTCTCCGAATTCAAGATCGAGCACAAAAAAGTCAACTCAGTCCGCACGCCCGTGAAAGGAGTTACTATCTCAGGCTTCAGGGTCTCCGGCTTCTCCGGCTTCAACATCCTGGTCATTGGTGCTGAGAACACCAACATCAATTCCAACACGCTGCTCGAAGGGCCGAAGTACGGCTTCCTGACAGCTGGTTCCCGCAACACCAAAGTCGACAACAACGTCATCAATACCAGCTTCGGCGGCTTCATCGGCCTCTGCATGGACAACTTCTCCAAAGTCAAAGTGACCAACAACAAGATCTCAGTCTACGCCATTGGACTCTGCATCCAAACCAACGGCGCCGAAATCGAAGGCAACGAAGTGAGCGATGCTTGCTACGGCGCTTTCCTCGACCCCGGCGTAAGAGACGTTCGCCTACGCAATAACCACATGTTCCGAGCATTCCCAACTGGCTGCGCAGGGCTCGGGGCCGCTGGAATTTCTATCGACGGCGCGATCGGCGCTCGAGTCGAGAACAACCTGGTTGAAGATTGGAAAACAACGGACGAGCCGCGGACCGCAGGCATCGCTGTAGTCGACGACCCTTGCAGTTTCCCGTCGCTGTCTTGCCTCGCTCTGGAAGGCGGCACAGCTGTTGCGAGAAACAATCGCGTCCGTGGCAATACGGTTAGAGATAGCACTCTTGACATTTTCGTGGACTCGACTGGACGCAACGAGATTAGGAGGAACGATTGCGGGACTTCTAACGTTGAGGGGATTTGTCGGGAAACTGTGGATGGCAGCACCTGAGAAGAGGTAGTAGCATTATCCTTCGTGTGAGGCAAAGTGGCGGATCCCAATGTGAGTAATGATTGTGCTCTTGATCCGAGTACGTACAGTCGATGATTAGATACGTACACATGTATTAGCTTTTGTCCAAGATTATGTCACACCACTGCTGTCGCCGAACCTTGGACCAGGACGCCGGTAGCTTCCGCCACCATTCGTGATCATGCCACGTGTTTGGCAAACTGGCGGCTTTGCTATAGCATCGGATTTAATGTGATCCTATCGCTCGTACGAGCCAAAGTTTTCAGTCGAGGGCCTGATAAAAAGGCCGTCTCCTGACAAGTTACTTGTGGCATCAAAACCATCAGCTGGCCTACAAGCTGTCGGAATAGAGGCCTTTTTCGCGAGCGCTCCACACTCATGGCACAGAAGTATCCTGGCGAGATTTCGTAGAGACAGCGCTGAAATCGGGAAAGTCTGTTGTGTTTAGCAGCCAAAAGTCGTCTTAACATAGATTCGAGTGATTTCGTTCATGTCTTCGTCCAGTGTGGTATCCGCGGCCCTCCATACCTCGCTACTATCGCAACAGCGCACTCTTCCTACTTACACTTATAATCTATTCCAACCCGGGGTATCATACGTCGCGCCCAATATCCACCCAGAATCATAAAGTCGTAGCCAGAAACCATTTTGCAAAACATCGCCTACCCACCCGCCCTCTCCCTCCTCTTCTTCTCCTTCGCTTCCCTCTTAGCCTTCTGCTCTTCCGCCATGCGCCGCTGGATCTTCAACTCCATACTGTGTTGGTCCACAAGCGCGCGCAGCTCCTTCTCAATTTGCTCGTTCTTCTCCTTAGCCTTCTGTCGTGCTCGCATGCGGCCCTTCAGCGTCTCCACTTGGGTTTCGATGTCGCTTTGGATCGCAGTCGACAGCGCCGCGGCATTGCCAATGTCGGTGTTGTGGTTTAGGAAGTCGTCAGGGAACGTGTCCAGTTCGGGGTCCAGGCCTGGGCCTCCTTCGAGATATCCGCCTGGATGCGTGAGCTTGATGCCCGGGATCGCGCTGGCAAAGATGCGACGCGGGTCGGAGAGTGGTAGAGGCAGCTCGTCCTCGGGTATATGTGGCAGGCTAGCGAGCACGACATCGGTCGCGCGTATTGAGACGCCGTCTTCGGGTTTCTCATCGCTGTCCTCGGGGATTATTCGTATGCCAATATCGGCATTCGCGCTCGGGTCGAGTAGGGTCTGGACGAGGCTGTCTTCGAAGTCGGTGCTGTATTTGAGGTCGTGGGGCACGTATGAGGCGTATGTGCCGTCGGCTGGTTCATCGGAGCCCGGCGATCGGGTGACGGCAGCGGTGGGCGATACCATTGTTGGTGGTGGTGTGGGCGTAGGGCATGGTCTCGTCACGATGCGATGCGATCGTGAAGAGACGGGAAGCCGAGGTGGGTGTGGGTGGGCTTCAGTCAGCCAAATCTGGTGAGCTGGGGTCCATCCGTTCTTTCGTTCGTTCACTGTTCAACGATCACTATTAACACCTGGCAGAGAAGAAGGATCTACGTTTTGGGAACTCAGAGGGAGCATAGCTGTTGAAGAACTCAAAAATGATATCGATCAACAATGCATTCTTCGACTGAGCCTTACGAAGATGTGCGGTCATTCCACCGGTCAATCGATGTCCATTAAATTAAGTAGACACAACAGCAGAGAGCTGATACGATATCACCCTGAGAGCGAGCACAGGGAGTAAATATGGGATTATGATTAAGAAGCGACTAAGCTCTTCATATTCATGACTGCAACGTCGAACCTCTTGAGAACATGGACTACAGCTGATTGTCTGGTCTGGTACCTTCTATCGTACCCCAACCCTAACCCTTTTGCAGTCGTATTTTCGAGGAACACACATAGAGGAGCGATCTGGCCGTGCTCACCCATTGTTTTGTCCGAAGACGTACTTTCTGACAGCCTATAAACAGTCAGTCTCGTGTACGTTTGCCCAATGATTGGCAAGCTTACCTCGTGGAGCACCGGGAGCTGCTGCTGGACCCGCAGGTAGACATCCCGATACTGATCAAGGCTCTCTTGAACGACTTCTCGACGGTTCTTGCGGCCTTCACAAATGGCTTTCATTTTGAGCTCCATCTAAACGTTGGTCAGTGCGATGTCGACAGTGACGAAAATGGCGAACACTCACCTCCTTGCGCAGGAAAGGCTTGGTTAGACTCGTCTCGAAGCCCATGTTTTCATAGCCTTCCACCAAAGCCACTCCCAGGGTGGTCGGGATGAACTCTTGCACACCAGTAGTCGCGCCACGAGCACCGCCAGCTCCTCCACCGCCCCGGCCTCGTCCTCGTCCACGGCCACGACCTCGCCCTCTTCCACGTGGAGCGCCACGTTCAGGCTCCTCGTCGGCGCTCGCATCGTCGGATGCTTCGTCGTCGTCATCCTGTCTTGGTTGACGCCCTCTTGGTCGCGTGGTCGCATACTCTCTGTCTTTGATCTTCGCGATATGTTCGGCCATCGTCGCGTCTGTACCAATTCCATTCGCATCCATAAGCCCGATCAACTCAGGCTCTGTCAGGTAGCCCGGAGCGCTAGTCTTGCCCTCAGTCAAGTTTGCTTCAGTCGGTTCGAAAGTTTCTCCTTCGCGGAAGTCGGGCAGGTTCTGACTGCTAGTCCACTTATCGTATGGATATACTTCGAGATAGTTGCGTTCGAGAACGACTAGGCCAGATGTGTTGAACGTCTCGGGGCCGTATTGGATGCTGATGTCCGTTTTGGAACCCTGGGCATCCTTGCTGCAGCATGCGAGGAATCGTCGGACGACAAACTCGTGAACGCGCTGCTCTTCCTGGTTAAGGGTGGTAGGGTTGACGAAGTTCACAGGGTGGATTGGAGGATGTGCTTTATCGTTGTTGCGGCCATTGCGCGGCTGAGAGAATCCTCCATTCACAAGGCTCTGCGCGTGCTGAGTCCACTGAGTCTGGCCTTGGGTCTGTTTCTGCACCAGTGCTTGGAGGTTCATACCGCGGTCGAACTGATCTGTCTCGGTACGTGGGTAGCTGATCCATCCTTTCTGATAAAGCTGCTCTGCGATATGCATTACACGTTGACTGTCCATCCGCAGGAAGCGACTGCCGCATTTTTGAAGTTCCACGGTGGTAAGCGGGAGTGGCTTCCACTTGCTCGTTGGCTTGGTTTGTACTTTGGTCACCCGTGCAGTCTTTGCAATGATGCATCTTTCGAAAAGGATGACTGCAGCCATGCGATCAAAGAGGTGACCGCGGGCCCATCGGAACCGCACATCGATGCCGTCCTTTTTGTGCATGACTTTGATGCTCCAGAAAGTCTCTGGAACGAAGTTGCGGACACGAAGATACCGCTCCACCACAAAGCCCAGGGTAGGAAACTGGCAACTGCCGTAACTGATGACCTGCTTCTCATCGCCACCCCTGTGCCTTTGTATGAAGCCTGCGACGTTCATTGTCAAATTTCTGGTGTAGCTTGCGCCGATTCTGAGGTCCAGTTCGATCCTCGAGGCGACGGCGTTCGATTGCGCCTCGTCCAAGGAGATAGGATGGGTTGCGGCATGCATGATGTGAGCACGTTCAATGTTGGAGAAGCGCGCACGAACGGTTCTGCCAGGCTCAATGAGGCGAGGGTTGCCCTTACAAGCAACGTCGCGAATTTCCGTACCGATGTTCTCACCTTCACGGTCGCAGTCTGTCCAGATGTAGAGGTACTGACACCAGCGAGCTTTGGTCTCGATGTTCTTGGCGATGCCCTTTTTGCCGTCTTCGACATACGATTCGATTCTGGCTTCGAAGAGCGCGGACGGATCGCAAGAGTTCCATTTCTTGTATCTTTGCTCGAAGTCGTGACTGATCAAATGGCCAGAGACGGAGGTCATGATCACATCGCACTGACCCCAGGCTGGGAAGTTGAAGGAGAACTCATAATTCTTGTTGTATGTTGCATTGGTGACATTTCGCTATAGACCATTAGAATATGCAGTGCCGAGGGGAGTGATGTTGAAGACTCACCATTTGGGCTTGATTGCCACTGAGATGGTTGGCCACTGCCTTTGCGATCGAGGGCTTCTCAGCCACACATAGTACTTTCGTTACCATCCTGCAGGAGATGGTCTTGTGTGATTTTGTGCCGTGTCATAGTTTGGAGAGTGCCTTTTCGGGACGAGCTTGCTTCTCGTCACTCTCTATCGAGATCACATGTAAGCTTGTGTGTTTGTGTTGATTGAAGTTGTCATGAATCGAAGCCTCAAATCGTGAGGCAGCCGCGCCGCGGAGGGCCCGTGCTTTCGCGACTTCATCTACGCGTCCTGCCCTTCGTCTTCTTCTTCGTACAATCTCCCATCATCTCGTTCTTAACAGCAAATGCCACGGTTGTTCAGACTGCGGACACTGCATTCTTGCTCACGCTAGGATTGTCGCTCTGCTTCTTCCTGCCTTTTCACATCTCCTTACACCGCGAGCATTCTCTCCCTACCTTGTCATGCGAACGTCACCTTCTAGTAGAACAAGCACTGCAGCGTTGTGAGCCATTGCCTCGGTCGCGTACCAACAGAGGTGGAAGCGAAATATGATGGGTAAGCATGGACAACCGGCCCAAATGGGTGATGTTTTAGATAACACACACCCACAAAGATGAGCATATTCTCTTGGAGCCTTGCTTTTGCATGGCGGCCTTTTCTTATTCACGACACATTCCACATATGCTTATCATGTCACTTGAAAGTGGATGTCTCGCTTCGACGTCATTTCCTCATCCCTGTCAAATGATAAGAAGCTTGGTGCTCTCGTTTTACACCGACAACACGGACTGTCGCGAATATTAACCCCAGGAATGCAGGCGTTGCTATGCGCGAACGCACCATGTGTTCGCCCGCCACCGATTTAGTCTCAACATCTTGACGTTTGAGCCAATCTCATGGGTCTTGATACCATCAAAGGAGATGGTGTTTGGCTTGTTGTGGCAACGATCATCACAACCTCTTCGAAGATGATGCGATTCGCCAATACGATATCGGGCAAAGATGCCCTTGTATATCTGACAAGACCATGCAAGTGTTGCTTCGCCAGCTGAATTTAATTTCTGAATATTCGAAATGGCCGCCGACAAGAGATTGTGGAGCATGTACGGAGGACAGTTACTGACTGCAGGAAAAGCCACCATCTCCGCCTACAAAGGAGAAAAGGACTCTGTATCCAGCTCTTCCGCAAGTTCGCAACGGTCGGTGTCGACTTCATCAACATCGTCAACAGCTTCTGCCTCTTCCGATTGTCCGTTAGTACCGGAGAAACACCATCTCAAGGTTCCGCTTCACGTTGCGACCGCACTGGCTCACCGTGGCTTCGACGTCGATGACACAGGAAAGGTCACATGGCGCCAAAACAGTGCACTCCATCCCAGAAATTGGCCGACTACTAGAAAGCTTTATGATGCTGCTGTGATCTGCTTCCTGGAGATGTTCACCACCCTAGTCAGCAACACCGGTTCATCAACAGCAGCAGCAGGGGCTGCAGACCTAGGCATTACCAGAGAGATTGCACTGATAAGCTTCACGACCACTTATCTCCTGGCGCAGGCCATAGGAGGTCTTGTACTGCCGCCAATCGCAGAGACATTTGGAGGCAGGACCTTGTACATTGTGGGTGCTGCTGGATTCACTGTCAGTTGCGTGGTGATGTCGGCGGTCCCACATCTCCCAGCTGTGATTGCCGGCCGTATTGTGTGTGGTTTCATGAGCGCCTTGCCGTCCACGGTCGCCGTCAGCAGTTTCGAGAATATGTTTGACTTCAGAGCGAGGATCTGGGTTCTCCATATCTGGATCAGTGGCGCTGTCGCCGCTCTGGGTATTGGGCCGGCTGCGGCTACGTACATATGCACATCATCACTTGGATGGTAAGATCTGGCAATCAAACACAGCGGGCGATTTTTATTGACAAATTCCAGGCCGTGGGTATTCTGCCTCTCTGCTGCGATTTCTGGGCTTTCAACACTTTTCTGCCTTGCAATGCGCGAGTCACGACCGTCTGCGATCCTTCGACGCGAAGTAAGGTCAGCAGCGCGAATGTCCTCTTTTAAAGGTCTCTACTTCGAATCTACGGACAACGTACCCAGCTTCGGCGCCTTCTGCGAGACGTCTCTGCTTCTTCCGATGCGCCTTTTCTTCACCGAGCCGATCGTGTTCCTCGCATCCAGCATGGCTGCCACGGTATGCGCGGTCATCTACCTTTTCCCGGAAGCTTTCCCCGTCGTCTTCGCGGATGCATTCGATTTCAGTCCCAGACAATGCGCGCTCGTCAACTTGGCACTTTCTGTAGGAGTTCTGTTCACCTTCCTCCCACGACTGTACGACATCCGCGTTTCCAACATGTGTCGACGAAACAGGATCGTCGCTCAGCCAGAGGACAAGATCTTTGGCTTCTTAGTCGCAGCACCAATTCTAGCAGTGGCATTCTGGTGGTTCGGCCTCACCATCCCACCACTCACCAAAGACCTCTCACCGTGGATACCAATATGCTCACTTGCCCTCGTCGGCTTCTGTGTCGTCGAATTTGATACCGTGCTCGCCGGATACCTCACAGACACGTACACTTCGCACGCTGCTTCTGCCAATGCCTCGCTCTCATTTCTGAGGGCTGTGCTCTCTGGAATATTACCGATCTTTGGTCATTCGATGTTCTCAGGACTTGGGCCGAATAATGCGATGTTTGTCCTTGCAGGGTTGGCGACGCTTTATTGTGGGGTTGCTGTCATGTTTGCAAAGTATGGGAAGCCGATTCGTCTGAGGAGTAAGTTTGCTCAGCACACGATGGAGGCTGAGAAGAGTATTGATATGGAGAGTTCGGTTTGAGACTTCCATCTCAATTGCAGGCCGTGTGTTGTCTTATTCTATCTAGATTTCATCATGAGTTACATTGACAATCTCGGTCGGATGAATTGATTCAAGTTCCAAGACTTCCGACATTTCATAAATCAAGGTCACTTCTTGGAGCATCGTCAACATATCAAGCACATGGACAATCACATGAAGAAAGGATCCGAACAGTGATATTCAATACTTGTGCTCAACATGACCTCACTTCCACAAGCAAACCATCAGTAACACCTGCCAAGACTGTTGGGGTGCTCGCTGGTGTGGAAGCTTCTCGAAGAGCGCCACAAGCGACGGGCGAGCACAGCGGTACCCGCTAACGTACCCAACTCTGTGGTGGCCGCTCCCGCCGAACGCACTACGAGCAGGCCATTCCCTGGATAGCCTTTTGTCAGGTGACCGTGCCTTGCCTTTTCTGTCTCTTGCCTTCCGATGCCGTCGCTCTTCACCAGAAAGAAATCCTCCAACCCCAACAGCCCCATACCGCGCGATCAAGGCCCCGAATCGCCCAGCCGACCGTCCTTCGACTATACCGAGGCGCAAAAAACGAGATCTGCCAGCAACTCGTCTCCGGAGAAGAAAAGCCGGAGCTCTTTTGTGAAAGAGCAGCGTGAGCGAGAGAAGAAGCCGAAAAGCCCGCGTGCTGGTAGCACATCGTCGTTCGCCTTCCGTAGACGATCGTCGGATACACACAATTCGCACCCGCTGAATTTACCGCCCGAGGAATTGAGGCGACTCAGCGCACTACGCACCGCAAATATGGCCAGCCCCAGGGAAGAGAACGGCGAGCCCATGCAGGAGTCCACACCCGCACCGCAGCAGGCACCTGGGTCCTTCCCGCAGGCCAACGGCAGCGGAGTGAATGGCGAGCACAGCGACGAGAGCGGGCCTGCGCCTCCGCCGCACCGGTCTGCCTCGAACTCGCCGCCCCAGAGTCCTGCTGTGAATGCTGAGGAGTGCAAAGAGGCCGGCAACAAATTTTTCAAGGCCAAGCAGTATGACAAGGCAATCGAAGAGTACACAAAGGGTGCGTTTCCTTAGCAAAAAACTGCGCATACCACCCCATCGAGCTAATGTTCTCGGCAGCCATTGAGGCCGACAGGCAATCCGCGACCTACCTCTCCAACCGCGCAGCTGCATTCATGGCCGCGAGCCAGTACGTCCTTGCTCTCGAGGACTGCAAGCAAGCCGAAGAAATCGACCCCAAGAACCCCAAAATCCTCCTCAGAATGGCCAGAATTTTGACCGCGCTCGGACGACCCGACGAAGCGTTGGATGTGTTTGATCGGATAGACCCTCCGGCGTCTGTTAAGGACAAGTCGCCGGCGCAACAAATGAAGCAGCACATCGCTCAGGCAGAGAACAGCATAAAGGAAGGAACCGCTGGATCGATGGCCCTCTACGGTATTGATCAGGCAGAGAAGGGACTTGGATTTGCTGTGCAGCCGCCGCGCAAGTGGAAGCTGCTGCGTGGTGAAGCATACTTGAAGATGGGCAACGTGAACGCTTTGGGAGACGCACAGAACGTCGCAATGGGAATGCTGCGATCGAACAACGCCGACCCGGATGCGCTGGTGCTCAGAGGACGTGCGCTCTATGCGCAAGGCGAGAACGACAAGGCTATCCAGCACTTCAGACAAGCGCTTGCTTGCGATCCCGACTTCAAAGATGCAGTCAAGTACCTCAGAATGGTACAGAAGCTGGACAGAATGAAGGACGAGGGCAACACACATTTCAAGGCCGGCCGTCTCCAAGAAGCCGTGGACACCTACACATCCGCCCTCGAGATCGATCCTACAAACAAGGGCACCAACTCCAAGATTCTGAACAACCGCGCAATGTGCTACACCAAGATGAAGCAATGGGACGATGTTATCAAGGACTGCGACCAAGCCATCAAGCTCGACCCATCGTACGTCAAAGCGCGCAAGACCCGCGCCAAAGCTCTCGGCGAGAGCGGCGACTGGGAAGAAGCCGTGCGCGCCTACAAGAACATCGCAGAGCAGAACCCCGAAGACCCGACCATCGCGAAGGAAGTGCGCAACGCCGAGCTCGAGCTCAAGAAGAGCAAGCGCAAGGACCACTACAAGATCCTCGGCGTCGACAAGGATGCCAGCGAGCACGAGATCAAGCGCGCCTACAAGAAGTTGGCCGTCAAGCACCATCCCGACAAGAACCCCGGCAACGCAGAGGCCGAGGAGAAGTTCAAGGATATCTCCGAGGCGCACGAGGTGCTGACTGATCCTCAGAAGAGGCAGCAGTTCGACTCGGGCGTGGATCTCATGGATCCTTCTGAGGGCATGGGTGGCTTTGGCGGTGGCTTCCCTGGCGGTATGGGTGGAATGGGCGGCATGGGTGGCGGTATGGGCGGTGGCGTCCAAATCGACCCCGAGATGCTGTTCAACATGATGAACGGAGGTGGTGGAGGTGGACGCGGCCGAGGCGGAAACCCCTTTGGCGGCGGCGGAGGCTTCTCGTTCTAAACGCCCTGTCATGTATGAAGAGGAAAGATGAGATGAGATGAGATATGGTTTGAGGGCGTGTACCTCACTTCCCGCTGTTGAGAAGACCCAACCTGAGCGTTCTGAGCATTCAAAAGAAATCTATGCATAGGGCAGCTCACACGAAAGGAAAAGCGCCGCCTCTCGTGATGCTTTCTTACTTATGGCGCGTGGTTTACAGCTTGCATTGCGTCCTGAAGTAGCGAGCCTGAAATAAAGGATAGATGGCATTTGGCGCGGAGTGTATAGGACGTGTCCTTTGGGATGCGAACCGGATGGTATATGTTTGGAATGAAGAAAAAGTCTACGTCTTAAAAAATCCCCGGTTTCATCTCTATAACAATCTTTCAAGATGACTCGAACGTGATATGATCCTTCTGGGGCAATGCCAGGCTTGTATGAGCCCAATCGCACGTTTCAACTCTTCTGTTGGTCGAATTGGTTGGCTTATTTACAATGTACTACTAGTTGACTACACCTACGCCTGAACACTTGCAAATGCCCTTTCGAAACTCCTCATTCAATGCGCTAAATCTCAAAATAAAAGGTCTTCCATCCATTGTTCCGCTCGCTCCTGCGATGCTTGCGGATCAATATGCAAATATCCCAACTCCCAAGTCCGATCTAACCGAGTGCATCTGAGAACGGTAGATCCGGCGGCAAGACTCTCATGAAGTATGGCGTCTCGTGAGACTCCCAGACCATTTGGACCCCCCTCTGCCTTCCACCCAACTGGATGGCTGCGGGTGCTAGCTTGACCCAAACTAACCGCCAAGCGCCACGTCGCTCAAGATTGGGGGTTGCCGTCGTTGGCTGAGCGAGAGCGAGTTCGGGATGAGGCTAAAGCCGTTTCGTCATGAAATCGTAAAAAGCCATTACATGGCCACGATGTTACATTTTCAGCCAGTCTCTCCCTCTCCCTCGGTCTCTGCATCGCCTTCGACGATTTCTTCCGCACCTTCCTCGGGAACTTCTTCACTGTCAGGTGCTGGCTCAGGCTCGTCCGTCTTGAGCTTCATCTCCTGCCTCGAGATAACAGCTTCTTCGAAAGCAATACCTCTCAGCATGCTGATAGTTTGCACCTTGCCAGACACATTTTTCTGCACGTCCTCGTAGATTTCAGGGCTTTCGGCAACCTCATTCCAGCTCTCGATCAACCGCCTCCAGTAGCACGTCTCAGCTGCGAGCGTGAGGTACCTGTCTCTGAAGGTGGAGACGGCGTTGTCGGCGACGCGTTGCGCTTCGTATTGGTTGCTGAGGTAGAATTTGACCTTCTGCTTGAGGTCGGAGAAATCTCGTTTTACTGGCACGAAGTTCTGGTTTGGCCCTTCGCCGACCAGGAGGCTGTAGTAGTGCGCTGTCCATTCGCGCTCGTGAATCATAGTCACGCTGTCGCAGTTGAGAAGGTACTTCAAGCGACCTGACCAGGAGCGGCCTTCAGTGTGCACGAGGAAGGCGTAGCGGCAAAAGTCCTCCATGGGGATGAAGTTCTCGCGGGTCATCCAGTTGAACTCGAAGACATCGGCCCACGACTTGTTTTTGGTGACCTTGAGAAGAGGGCCACGTACGTCCGGATTCGTCCAGACTGCACCTCGCCAGACGGCTTTGGGAATCTTGTCGGGGATGTACTCATCCAGATCCTTGCCGCGGGAGCGCATCTCAGTCATGGAGCCGGCCACGCCACGCCATGACCAGAAGTTGAAGTCTGGCATCACAAAGGCGCGGTCGTGAGCGTGGTTCTTGTACTGGCGAGAGAAAGCCCATAGCGTGTGTCTATCCTCGGGATCCTCTTCGGGTGTGTTTGGTCGATCATCCACGCTCACTGCAAATTCGATGGAAGGCAAAGTCACGCCAGCAGCAGTTGCACCAAGTAAAGCACGGTTTATCTGCTGCCAAACAGCAACAGTGCGCTCGGGAAACTGCGATCCTTCGAGGTCGAAAATGCCCTTTGTTTCCAAGATTCGAAGTTGGTTGCGGTGAATCAAAGCTCGGAACGCGCCCTCGTCCCGCCAGTCCAGAGCTGTGTCGTTTGTGGTGATGGAGCGCTTGATGTCGTTTTTCCAGACCGAAACAGAGCGGTCAATTTCGTACCAGAGATCCGGGAACGCGATGTCGCATTGCTGGCGCGTAAGCCCAAAATTCTCCGCGTGTTTTAGAGGGTCGTAAGTCCAGTCCTTGGAATCTGATATTAATGTATTCTGGCTATCTGCTGCTGATGCTGGTGCCGGCTTGTGTCCTGATGCCGGTATGGGAATGGTGTGCTCTGCCTTGTTATCTGAAGAATGCCATAGTAGAATGTTTTGCGTGATTAGCACAATCACCACCACAGCGAAGAGTGCTCTCCAGAGAAATGCTGTCATGTTGCTGAGCGGCCAAGAGGCCCGGGGTCAAGATTCTCCGGTGGTCAAGGTCAGTCCATGCCGAGATCCAAAGAAATCCTCCCAAGTCCGTAAAGATGTACGCGCAATGATGTTGACCAAGGAGGAAGGCCGCTTAGAAGAAGTCGGACACCTACTTTTCCAGGTTTCAGCACAAGGGGCATGCTATTCTAATCTGCACATGCATGGCTGTGGTCCGTGACGGCCGCGGGTACGCCGTCGATGGCCAGGCCGAGCGCCACAACCGTTTTGACAATCGCTCGTGCACTAGTGCCGCCCGTCTGGTGGCGAGTATTGTGATAGAGCAAACATTGCCGTGGGCATTCTATGCGTAGGTCACTGTGGATATTCGTGCGACACTGGCATATGCTGCGAGACTGATTCCTCGACTGCTAAGAATTGACTTCGTCAAATTTGGTTTGACCGAAACAAGGTCTCAACACCGTTGACCCTAGCTCGCGTCCGACGGCCCGGCACCCTCCCATCTTCTAGCGCGGGCTGAAGATTGGCCTCGGGCTTTGAATCTCGATGGTTGCACGAATTGGCCTATACCACCCTGTGCAGTATCGGCACGGATGAGAGACGTGAGAGCGCGATTCCGACGTCGACAGCACCTTACACGCGATAGCACTGTTACCGGAAAGCGATCGCTTGCCGCTCTGTCGAGTAGTGCAGAGGTCCTACTTGGTAGCGGCCAAAGTAAGGCCTAGATGCGTCCGGAATCGCTGGAGGCAAGGCTGGGCCGCAGGAGGATTTGCTTTTGGCGATAGAAAGCGCGGCCGAGCCCTTGGTTGCTTTGCACGAGTAAGAAGATCGCCATCCCGCACAAGCAGCACATTATCGCGTGTGGTCACGATCGCCAATAGTAATTGAAGTCCTTCATGTTGTGTTGTGTGATCACCTCATGTCGTCGGCTGCAGGGGCTTGCTGTGGCTGAAAGTTGACGGCAACACGTGGATGTGGATGTGGATGCAAGCCTCGTGCCGTCGCCATGGGTAAGGTATGATCACTGCGTTCATGTACTGCGAACACAGTTTTTGCCTCGGCGTGTGCATTATTCAGACTGGCGATGCTCGGAGATCTTCCTGTGAGACATGGTGATGATTGAATCATTGAGATCACTCCCAGATAACGTAGCCCTACCTCCGTAGCTTGCGACGGAGGGAGTACACGCAAGCTCGACCACGCGGCGTGGAGAGCAAGGTGGTGAGGTGGCTTAGCATGGACATGCATGGATGTCTTCTCCCTCGCCCACCGCGACATGGCCTTCTTGCACGCCGTCCTTGTATATGCCATCGCCGTGGTCGACGTAAATTGTACATACCAAGCACACGCCCGCCGCGCTGGAGCATCGGCGAGACAGACCCACAACGAGGGCACGCGCGGAGCAGGAGCCCGCTCAAAATGCTTGATCATTTGCCTTTTGCCAGGGGACGTCACGCCATCGCCGGTAGGAGTAAGTAAAGTAGTCTGCATTTCCTACCATCGCTCGCTGCTATACTCACGACGCTAAACCGCTTCCCGCTTCTGCGTCTACTGCACGCCGTCGCGTCCCTCTCGCGAGAGAAGATCGCCCAGCATGCAGGCTTCAACCCTCGCCATCCCAGTGCTCCTCTTCTCCATTATCGTCCTCATCTGCACTGAACTGGCCCAGCCGCCCGCCGGTCTCAAACCAAAAGTCTTCGTCATCGGCTTCTCCAAGACTGGCACCACCTCATTCGGAGATGCTCTGGCCCAAATCGGCTACAAGCGTCTAGGATGGAAAGACATCCGCAGCCGGCACATGGTGCACTCGTATGTCAATGGCGAGTATGAGCCATTGATCGAGCAGACAAAGTTCTACGATGCCTTCGAGGACCTACCCTGGCCTCACCTTTACCGCGAGATGGCCGAAATGTATCCCGACTCCAAATTCATCCTCAGCCTGCGCAAAGACGACGCCACATGGCTCAAGTCGATGCGCCGCCACGTCGGACGCGGCAAGTGGATCGGCTACTCGCACTTCTACGGCGCAGTGACATTTGATGGCAACGAGGAGACCATTCGTCAATCGTACACGAACCACACGGAGCGGGTTCGCGAGTTCTTCGCCGACAAACCCGACCGGTACCTGGAATTGAAAGTCGACGACGGCGACGCCAACTGGGCGCCTCTGTGCGATCTCGTAGGCTGTCCTGGAGGCGTAGTACCGAACACGCCGTTCCCTCGCAGCAACACAGCTGCCCATTGGCGCGACGGTTCGATCGACGTGATCGGATGGCTGCACTGGCTCTGGGGCTGGACTATCACCAGAATCGAGGAGATCACGACCTATTGGTACTACGAGAAAAAGCAGCCGAGTGTTCGCGCCTTGCTGAGCTTCATCTGGCGCACCATTGACACGATTGAGATCGCTTGCTCGGAGATGTATTACAAGTACGCCACGGAGCACTACCCTTCTATGCTCTTGACTTGATCGCATTCACGACGTGTCTCGACGATTCAAACACACTGGGCGCAGTCCGTGCTGGCCATCGCCACATGCCTCAAACCGGACATGCAATCCTCATGTCGGATCTAGGAAAGCCTTGTATATTACATTGCGGCAGCTGTAAATGCAACAGGTTCAGCCCACAACTCTGGAAATGGACGTTGAAGTACGGGGAGGTGCGTTCGCCTGTATTTGTATTTATCATGGTGATTGCACGTCCGGCTATCTGGCCACACGCACTTGGACAATATCTTGTACACAACATGTATGTTTAGCCTGAAGATAACTCTGTAACATAGTTCCATCGCAAAATTCGATATCAGGATCGCTACTGCATGTTCCAAGCCCTACTTCGCGTCCAACCCAGTCGCTCAAAGCACTCCAGCATTCATGAAGACACCGCAATGCGCGAGCCCACCTACCAAACCCACCTGCCTTCTTCTTTTCAATCATTTCCCAACCAACCTGCTATACCGCGCAAGCCATCAATCACTGCGACAAGGTAACAACGCCACCAAAATCACAACGCAACATCAACCTCACCATTGATCCCAAGCTGCTTACACAAAGTTCGATACCGCAGTGCAAAATCGGAATCCCGACTGACAGTCGATGGCTGCTGAGGCGCCTGCTGTTCTCGCAAGTGAGCGGACTTAAACGCTTCTGCCAGACTAACCTGCACTGCGGCTTCCTGATTGCGCAGCTCTTCGCGCTGTCGGTCGAGCAAGGAAGCCAGTACATCGCGGTGGGCCTCTGCGCTCACGAGGGAGAGCTTCAAGATCAGAAGCTCGGCTTGCTTGTTTGAGGCGGCTCCGTTGAGACTCTGTGCTATCTCGTCGTTTCCGAGCTCATTGCTGCAGTGTCTTGTGGGCCTTGTGTGACCAACTTCATCTTGTAGCAAGCCCTGGTAATGAGCAATCTGTGCTTTGAGCTGGTGTGAGAATGCGAGACGAATGCGTTCTTTGACGGCAAAGCTGGTTTTTGCTCTGCGGGACCTGTCCTGAGCGCGCAAGACGTGGTTGATCTTGTCTGAGAGGTCAGGCTCTAGCAGGAGCAGAGTGTTGTTCATAGCGTGTTCGTCAACTGCGCGCATGGAGACTTCGGCAAGGTCATTGGGATTCCCGCTGATGAAGACGGTGAAGTCGCCAAAAGAGTGAGCTTCGTCGCTGTCGTCGACTTCGCTCAGGATGTTGTATAGCGGGAGCTGCGTGCTAAGGGTGACTTTACTTGGGCGTTGGTAGATACTGATGGGCTCTGGCTCTTTGACCTGAGTATCCATCGAAAGAGCCCGAATGACGCTTTGACGAGCAGAAGACTGGGTCGGAGACGTCGAAAGCGCTGTCGCTGCGGGAGGCGAAGTAACCATGGGAGCTTCATCACTAGGCAATGCCGGCAACGGCTTCTCATGGACCATCTTGCTGAACCTCTTCCGCGCAGCAATGTCCGCGTCAACCCTCAGCATTGTAGTTCGCACTTGACTGGTCCTTGAGGATACCATTTCCACAGAGTCGATTCTGAGGTTTTTTGGACCGTTTTGCTCAAGTCGGTGCAACTTGGCGGGCTTGTTGGTCCAAGAGAAGTCTCCGCCCGCGAGTTCTCGGAGTTTCACTGGGAACCATGACTTGACGTGCACCATTTTCAATGTGAGCTTGCTTGTTGGAAACGGTGAGTGGTTTGCTCTGCGTATGAGGGCGAGATAACGTCCAAAAAATGCTGACCTCCTGCTCGGGAGAGCGAAACGCCTTGTAGGGTACTATGAGGCATAGATTCACTGATGTAAATTTATGAACGAATGGCACAACATAACTTGCTGCATGTTTCGCGTGCAAACGTTGTGATGCTGCGTGCCTGTCTTTGCTTGTCCGGGTGGATGAGCATGAATGTCTCAGCAGAAGGCTAACAGCATGAGGCTGTACTGAAGTCCTGGTTTGCCCGTAAGGGTACTATATCAATGAAGCTCCAACTTTTGGCAAAAACATCAGCCGAAAGATTTGGAAAGATGTAGTATAGTTAGTATATGGTGTAACAGCAAGAGATGCATCGACTTGCATTGGTCGAAGTTGCGACTTGAACGAAGAAATGAAGGTCTGTCCGCTGATAAATTAGCTCTCCATTGAGGTGTCCTTCCCAGGTGCCTGCGACCTCAGAGTTAGTAGGCTGGTATGCGCTAGCACCAGTCTTTTCTCCAAGTCAATTCATGGAGATGCCCTCTTTTGGAGCGTTCAATGCGGAGTCCCTGGCTGTTCATTTTGGCAGGCGTAGAGGTAAGAACCGTTATTCTTATTATTGAGATGGTTTCCCGTGAAGCTGCCGATGGGCTTTCGCGTTGACCGCAGGCATATGCCTATAATGCAGCTGACCCTAATTAAACAAGCAGCGGACTGTCCGCACGACAGTGAGGTGGAAAGCTGTTGATGCTCAACTTTCAAGTGATCATCATCTGAGGCATCACGCAGTAGTGAGCTTTGCCATCGAGGTTGCAGGGGTTTGGGTTCGGTCTAGCCATGCTGCCGTTTCTGCACTATTGTTTGCCACACCTGTAAGCCCGTCTAGTAGATACTGGCACTATCACATCCCCACGCGTTCACAGGCCTATCGACGGTTTCTGTGACGTACGTGGTGTTCTCGACCTCTGAGTCGCTGGTCCCAAGCAGGATTACCTGAGTGTTTCAGTCGACGAGGAAGCGACTCATGCCCGACGAAAGTGCCGTCAAGTCAACGGCGCGCGAAGCAGAAGACAAGCCTGGCAGCGGACCGGCAGCGAAGACGACGCCGCCATCGCGGAAGGTTGAAGGCTTGGAGTGCTAGTCGGCCGTTGGAGGCGCTATCTGATGGCACGTTCCCTCCCTTTTTCGCGGTGGTGCCGAAGGGATCGATTGACTTTGCCGTCGTGGCGGGTGTGAAGACTGATGTTGGACGTCCCTTTGCGAGTGTTGTGATCTAAACCATGGAATTGAGTTGGACACAGGGCCAACTCTCTGCTGTGCAAGCAGCTTTGCATGTACTTATCACAAGATCAAGAGAGACTCCTTTCGAGGAAATGACAGCAAGGTCGAGGATTCGAGTTCCAATAAACTCAGGAGGCTCACCCCACACCCGGCTTGCGGGTTCTTCCTTGACCCGCCGCGCTTTGGCCTCGCCAATCACAGTCTGGCCGCTCGCTTCGCTCTCTTTTGATTGCGACAGCTCCACGACCGCCGCCTGCGCCGTGTGAGCGTGCTGTCACCAAACGAAACTACCACTCCTACTGCTGTTGTTGTTTTGCGTGTCCGGCCTGGGCATCCAGCTAATTATCATTTCCCAGATCTCTTTGTCTCACCTGCGGGCGCCTACAGCCAACGCCTTGCATTTCACTCTTTCGGCAGCATACAGTAGCTGCTATACTCGACTCCACCAGTGACGTTCCGCATCCAGGACCGCTGCCATACTGCCACCGACTATACCACTTCGCTTCCGTCGTACTGGGAGCCTTTTGTTTCAGCGCATCTCATTATTTGCTTGGCCAGCACATATCGACAGACCTCACTGCGAGTCTGCGATACCACCCCAACGAAAGCACGACTCGCACACTGCCCAGCGGCGCGGGGCTTTTCTATAACGCGACGCTGATAAAGTGTGCCCAGCCACTCACCGTTCGCCGTCACTTGAAACCTGCATAGCCGTACCGGCGTGGGGAACAGCGAATGAGGCAATAAGTCACCGCAACACCGGCCGGCGAGACGAGCAACCGTCTTCGTGGCTTCAATGGCTGCCGATGCCGCTGCCCAGTGGAACCATGCTGTGCCACTCGACTACGAAAACGAGCCTCCA
The DNA here is from genome assembly GCA_022813715.1 of Cladosporium austrohemisphaericum. Taxonomy (NCBI): domain Eukaryota; kingdom Fungi; phylum Ascomycota; class Dothideomycetes; order Cladosporiales; family Cladosporiaceae; genus Cladosporium; species Cladosporium austrohemisphaericum. Next base: position 1,564,836 of record JAKLLY010000002.1, read on the forward strand.
CGATCCGCCAGTGCTGCACGTGGAGGAAACTACGCATACCAAGACTCTTCCAATTACGCTTATGGGGGTGTAGGCAAGCGTCCAAGTAACAACAACATGCGTGGAGATGGCGATGGTCAGAGGTCACGGAACAACTCTATTCCACGCAAACGTTCAGCCAGGCCGCTCCGGCAGCAGCAATCGGTCGAGGAGTCAAACCCGGACGAAGGATGGATACACCGCGACAAGTTGAGGGAGATTGAGATTCAAGAGATGGAACAGGCTGGCATGCGGATCCGCCAGCCACGCCGATCTGGCAGTGCTGGACCAGCAGCGAGCCAGCGTTCTAGTAGCAGGTCAATGAGTCGGACAGGACTTCGCAGGGCGGAGAGTCGAGAGCAGCTGGGCGAGTCACCAGTGGATGACACAGGATTTGGAGATTTCAAGAGAAAGCGAGTTTCCACGATACCAGCTGCAGACGCTTCTGAAGAGCAGGAGGCGGAAATGCACCACAGACATGACTCGGAGATGCGAACATTGGAAGAATTCGCACCGCCTCAGCCTGGCTACAGGCAGCATACCGGTCGGCCAAGCACATCAAGAATACCTGTTTCGAAGGTCAGCCCTCTACCGCTACCTCACGCTGTGGTCGATCGGGACTCTCCATTGCCACGCAGCAGACATGGTAGCACCAACTGGAGTGGCAACTGGGACGAACTGCAGTACGCAAAGAGGGCAAGGAGCGGCAGTGTTGGAAGTGCAGTTCTCTTGGACGACGATGCCTACGGGACACCCTCAAGGCCAGTCAGCTCGCACGTACGTAGTCCGATGGATGATCGACCTGGATATTCGCAATCGCCGCCGAAAGCTCGGGTTCCGAACAGAGAGACCCCAACATCTGGCGCCCGCAAGGCCTCGAATGGACGTCCTCCCACCTCGAGTGGAGCGAAACCACGCGCACGCTCAGGCGCCAGCGGACAACGCCCTCTTTCTAGCTCCGGTCCGAAACATCCAATCAATAGACCTGAGGGTGAAGCTCCATGGCTTGCCAACATGTACAAGCCCGATCCCAGACTACCGCCTGAGGAACAGATGCTGCCCACTCACGCCAAACGCATGGCGCAAGAACAGTGGGGTGACCAGGCCAAATCTGGAGCTGAAAGGCATGATGAGGATCAAAGCATGGCACTCGATGGGCAACAGCACAATCTCCAACCTTCCGGATTCGACCAAAACCAGCGCCTCAGCCCGAAGCCAAGCTCGCCCACCAAGTCGACACATTCTAACAATCCTCAAGAAGCATGGCCTCTCGGAAGTGACAAGCGAAGCGAGCCAGGTAGTCCTCGTCCTGGTACCAGCGGAGGTTACCGCATTACTCCAACCATTTCTACCCGCCCGGCTCTCCAGAAGAACCCGACCTCCGAAAAGGACATTTCGCAACCGCACAACCCCACACCTCGCATTCCTGACTTCGACAAAGACGAGGACGAAGGTCCAAAGCAGAAGAAGGGCTGCATGGGCTGTGTTGTGATGTGATCTTGAAGTCCGCGCAGACCCCTTCTTAATCCTCGCCGAAGAAAAGAGAAGGGACGCATGATTGCACTCGCGCCACTTTCGGCACCTTTCTCAATTTGTTGTTTTCAGACTCGATACCACGGCCGTTCTCCTTTGTGTTTTATACCTTGATCATGGGCAGCGACTTTGCCTTGCATTTTCTCTCTTAGCGTTTCAGCGAGCCTCAGCCGCTACTACTTTTCGCGCTCTCCCTCCAACAACCCAACTACCTTCGCGGCGCAGGTCATCCGCATTGATGGGCATGCAGCGAGCTTTCTTCTTCATTGCGCGTTCAGCGACTTGAGCATGGACTATAGAGCATATGTTATTATCGGCAATGCAACATAATGTGAATACCTTTAAACGATCTGTGATCAACGACGCTTGTGATGTTCGCGCAGATGGAGTGAAGTGATGCGATGTGACGTGCACGTGACTCGATCTCGAGGTCCTCAGGACCTCCGCGACTTCTCTGAGGAAAGGCTTGGCGCCAGAGGCACACTCGAAAAGCACAGACCATGACCTTCGCCCGCTGGCAGCACCTTTGATACCAGCGAAAAGTTGCCCGCTGTTCGTATTTTCGCTCCCCAACTACACATTCGGCTCTTCGAGGATCTTCGACACTAACAAACAGTCAATCGAATAAAAATGGTACGTTCCACGCTTTTCATCACGCTTTCCTGGCAGCGCGCGATGGTATTGGGAAAGAGGGACCGGCGGAGGAGACTGTTGGGCAGGTGCAGGAGGTGGAAGGTCAAGAGATGTGCCGCGAATGAAGCGCGTGCTGGATCAACGCGAAGAGATGGAATGCGCCGCTGCAGTATGGCAACACATCCAAGAGCCATATGCTAACATGTCCTCTCACAGTCGGACGGAGAAGAGGTTCCCCAGCAGGAGGTCGAGGCCGCTGACGAGGTCGAGGTGCCGGCTGACAACGCCGGTGGCAGCATGTCTGTCCTCGACGCTCTCAAGGGCGTGCTCAAGATCTCCCTCATCCACGACGGTCTTGCCCGCGGTCTCCGTGAGGCTTCCAAGGCCCTCGACCGCCGCCAGGCCCACATGTGCGTCCTCAACGAGGCTTGCGAGGAGGAGGCCTACAAGAAGCTCGTCGTCGCTCTTTGCGGCGAGCACAAGATCCCTCTGATCAAGGTCCCCGACGGCAAGCAGCTCGGCGAGTGGGCTGGTCTCTGTAAGTTTTTACTCTTGTCATTAACCTCGATGGACATGGTCACGTGGGAACATATTTCTGACTGTCGTCAATTACAGGCCAGATCGACCGCGAGGGCAACGCCCGCAAGGTCGTCAACTGCTCTTGCGTCGTCGTCAAGGACTGGGGTGAGGAGTCCCAGGAGCGCAGCATCCTGCTCAACTACTTCCAGACCGAGCAGTAAGCGTCTCGACCGCACGACCACGAGTCAGCATACAGCCATCAGCGGCCCCGCGACTCTTCTTCACAGCTTCCTACCACGACTTCTGCACATTCCTCGCGATGGTATCTTTCGGAGACGAACATCGCCAAAAGCTAAGGTCATTAGCGGGTGTTTTTGGAATGATGGGAGGCTGAAGGATGCGGGAAGGAAATTCATTTTTCTTCGGTGTGGTGTACATTAGTAGGCTCGCCGGTTGCCTGACTGGCTGGAGCTGGCTTGAAATCAAACGGGGAATCCACGGACATTTATCTGTTCCACTCATCTTACGTTTCTCTCCGTGATCTCTACCGTTACTGTGGAACTCTGGGACGTTTCCAAACGTGGTAACAATTTTGGGACGAGCTGGATTATCAGATCGTTCAAAGAGGACACTTTGGTATAATCTGCATCGTCGGCGAATACTTGACTAAATCTTGCATAGTACGAATGCAGACGGATGTGTTTCATCGAGACTTCAAGACAATAACGCCCACGGACACCTACCTCTTCCACGCAACACCCCATTCGTCGCAGTAGTGTTCTATGATCACCGTCAAATCCAACCTTTTCATGCTCCTCTGCCCCTTCTCAAACATCACAACGCTTTCGCGAAGCCTGCGTAAGCGCTTGCCCTCTTCTTCGGCTACTCTAATACCTTCATTATCAAACCCAGCCGACCGATTGACTCTACTCCTGGCTTGCTCGTACGTAGAGCTCAACCGATCGCGCGTATGCTCTAACCTGTCGGGTGCTAGTGCCTGTTTCCTCGCCTCGCGCAAACGCCATGTACCAGGATCAAATCTCCCGGCCTTTTTACACACGCAATAGGCATGCCACGAGGCAGAATTTGGGCCGAATCCGGATATCAAGTGGATTCTCGTGTCCGGGTCCTGGTCTGTCTTGATGACGATGCACGCAATCGCTTCGACCTGCTCGGTGCTTAATCGACAAGGGTAGTCGATCAAGGGCGGTAGGTTGGGACCGCTCTCGCCGCGGCGTTTGCTGATCGAACCACCATCGTGCTTAAGAGATATGGTGAAGCTAGTCTTGCGCCAAAAGTCTCTCTGCGCTCCGAAGAAGATGCTCTTTGCTTCGTGGTATAGGATGCGGCAGCTGGCGAGCAGTGCATTGGAAGGTGCGTGTCGGCGAGCACAGCGCAGAGGAATCCTATGGCTTCTGTGCTCCCGGTCCCAAGGAGGATATCGTCTGCCACGTTTCCAGCTGAAGCATCGGAAAGGCCCATCAGAAGTCTGCGGGTCGACTTCGAAGAGGTGGAAGTAGATTTCGTTTCGGAGCTCTGCTGGGATGCGGAATAACAGGCTGTTCGTTTGTGGGTCCGTTCTTGCTGTTTTGGAGATCGCTTGCATGGAGCTCGACGGCATGGTGTTGTCAATAGTCTGCTCGACTCAGTCGTCAGGGAAAGTCTACACCATGACAATAGCGTTGGAGGATGGCGAGGAGCCCGAATGGTGCAGTCCACGGCGCCAATGACTTGGCTGGCATTTATCATTTAACAGGTCATTTGATCTTGATTGATGCGCTGGCTGTGCCACGTCAACGTCGCACAGCATTGCCTTGCGGAAACGTTGTAACTTTAGATGCAAGGGGGGAAAGTTCACGCATCAATAGAGAATCCGAAAGGTGACGGCGGACAGCCATGGTTGGCAGTCTGAGGATGAAAAAATGCGTCAGATAGGACTCTTGATAGTCAAGTTTCAAAGGGCGATCCTATGGTGGTTCATCAAATCCAATATGGCGCTGACGAAGCCTTCAACCGCGTTAAAAGAAATATCCAAAGCGTGCACGGCGAACAGTAATGGTTGACAGTGCCGGGTGGAAAGAACGCGTTGAATACGGCTCTTGAGACTGAGTTTCCATTGAGTGTATATCTGCCGTGTCCCGTATTGAGTCGTCATAGCCAGGTCAGAGACTTAGAGCTGGACATGTACTCGGTCATTGAACAGACACCTAAGGCATGCAGTTAAATTTAGGCTTCGAAAAACGCCACCGACGACGGTAGCGCTGTATCAAGCAGGGGTAAGAATCCTGGCAAAGCATGCGCACTTCCTGAAAGTAAAACCAAAACAAACATGTTCCTCTCCTGTACAGATCGCCGCAAGAGTATCCGAAACCTGAAGAAACTTTCAGCATACGATCGCGCTAAAGTGAGATCCGTGTGCTCGCGTTCTCAACAAAGTCTACTTACCGTCTTCAGCAAGCGCATGGCTCTTCAGCCCTGCCCAAGGCGACTCGTGCCTGTCGATCATGCTACCGAGCCGCCCAACTCTTCGTGCTATCTTCAACGTCGTGGGTCTTCACGCGTCCCAGGTACCAAGTACGAGCACGTGCGTAAGCATATCAGCACGCTAGATGCGTGACGTTGCCAAATTCCTGCAACGTGCGCTACAATGCCACCCATCCGGCAAACTCCATCAGAAGAACGCACCGAGAGATTGGCTCTTGCCTACAGATCGGCTCCGTTCGATACCTTGGCTCCTCTGCCATGCGTTTTTCCTGTCGTCAGCATCTGCAGGCGTTGTCAACAGGTGGGTACAGTAGTCTACAACCATGTCCTCTTTCCCAGCTTCTCGGTTCTTCCTGGTCGCCTGACGAATTGCATGCGTCTCCTACTGTCTTTACAATAGCCAGCAATGGCTCGAACACTCTCTTTAATATTTGTTTTCTTGTTTCAAAGCCTCTTCGCGCTTTCTTCGGCCGCTAACCAGGACGAATGGCGATCACGTTCCATCTATCAAATCGTTACCGACCGGTTCTCAAAGGATCCAACCACCAAGGACTGGAAATGCGAGCTTGGGCTAGGCCAGCGCTGTGGAGGGACATGGCGCGGTATCCAAAATCGCTTGGATTATGTCCAGGATATGGGCTTTGATGCGATCTGGATATCACCTGTCGTCAAACAGCTATCGAATCGCACTGGTTATGGGGATGCCTACGCTGGCTATTGGCAACAGGATCTTTACCAATTGGATGAGAATCTCGGCAGCAAGGAAGACCTGCAGTCACTCATTTCAGATCTTCACTCACGAGGCATGTTGATCATGCTGGATGTTGTTGTGAACCACATGGCCTGGGCAGGCGACGATGTCGACTACAGCAAACTACATCCGTTCAACGACAAGAAGTACTATCACAAGTACTGTCCCATCTCGGACTACACGAAAGACGGAGATGCGATCAAGTGCTGGCTTGGAGATCCTCATGTTGTACCTCTTCCGGACTTGCGTACTGAAGACGACGACGTCCGAGAGATGTTCGGCACCTGGATCTCGGGGATGGTCGCAAACTACAGCATCGATGGTTTGCGCATCGACTCGGCTCTTCACGTCGAGCCAGACTTCTTCACTGGATTTATGGAGGCTGCCGGAGTCTTTGGTATTGGTGAAGTCATGACCAAGGGTGCTAAAAGAGCCTGCAAATGGGAGAAGACTATCGGCAGTGTCTTCAATTATGCCAACTATTACGCAATGACCGATGCTTTTGCGGGCCCTGGCAAGTCCATGGACGGCGTGATCAGCGCTATCAACGAAACCCGCGATGCCTGCAAGGACCCTACAACGATGGGCAGTTTCAGTGAGGTAAGTCTTACTGGCAGTCCTAAATTTGAGTGAGCTTGCGCATACTAACACTCGCAGAACCATGACAAACCAAGATTTGCGAGCAATACGGACGACCTTGCGTTGGCCAAGAATGTCCTCACATACACCATGCTTAGCGACGGCATTCCCGTCATTTATCAAGGCCAAGAACAGCATCAAACAGGCAATGTGCTAGGCTACTTGAACCGCGAGGCTCTCTGGGACTATGGCTACAACACTACTCACCCTCTGTACCTCCACGTCCAGGCTCTCAATACAATTCGTCACCACGCCATAGAGACATCTTTCGGCTACACTACTTTCAATCACTATGCCATCTACAACAATCAAGGCACCATCGCGCTGCGCAAAGGCAACGACGATGTGCAAATCATCACAGTCTTGACCAACGATGGTACAGGAGCTCCCAAACATGACCTCGACGTGCCCAACACCGGCTTTGCGCCCGACATCTCCGTCACGGACATCATCAGCTGCAACAACTACACTGTAGGCGAAGCCGGCGTCGTGACATTGCAAATGTCTCACGGCGAGCCCCAAGTCCTCTACCCATCCGATCTTCTGTATGGCTCTCGCCTTTGTGACTACCCGGATGAAGCGCCAAAGAAACTTCCCCAGCCACAGCAGACTACTATGACCACGGCCATCCCTATTACCATCTCTAGTGAGGCCACCACTTATACTGTCGCCACCACATCGCCCCTTCCCGGTCCGTTTGAAGCGCGCGAGGCTCGCGTTTCTCCGCCATCGCCCACCGAGAGCGGTCCTGAGCCCACAGAGACCGGTGAATCAGGCGTTGCTGCTGTTAGACTGGCAGCTTCTTCGCTGGTGATGGCGGCTTTGCTGATTGCAATTATTTGCTGCCTCTGAGCGACAGATCTGGGGTTGCAGTGGTGGCACTCTTCTCTACTGCCGGAGTGGTTCACGGATGTGGAGACACGACTCTCTTTTCTTTTCCTTTCTTTTCTTTCTGTTTCTTTCCCATCTCTAATTCTTCACTCGCTCCGGCCTAATTGGCTGAACATTCTTTCAGGACACGACGATACCCTTTTTGTTGGAAGGCTTTTTCCTTTCCGTTTTTTCTCGATTTGTTCACGAGCGATCAATATATAGCGCTTCAATATATTTCAATTACGACGACCAGTATTTCCGGCTTCGTTATGTTTCTAAAAACATCCCAACTACTCGTGATCAATCCTTTGCTCGGCCTCGCCTGAGCCGCCCTAGTCTTCCACTATTTAGCCTGCACATCGCTTGTCGTCCCTGAAACTTGAGTATTGGGCCGGCCAAGCCATTACGCTGCTGTCACCATTGTAGGCAAGAACTTTTGCAAGCCTAACTCCAGATCGGGCTCTATAGCTCATAGTATGCCCGGCGCCCATCGAAAGAGGCTTGACCGCAGCACTTGTCGTCTGCCCATCTCCCGATCGAGACGTGCCCAAGAACCCCAACTTCAACTCCCTCTCATGACCTTCACTGGGGGTCACATCGAACACGAGCTCAGCCATGCCAAGTTCAGCGTTCACGGTGGCCTCCATATTGATGATTCGGCGCCACTCAGGAACGTCTGCAGCTGTTTCCACCGCCCCCAAACCCGACTCTTCGAACAACATCCACTGCTCGATAGCATCTGCTGAACCCGGAGAACCCCAGCTACCCTCCTGCTTGGGCCCAGCACGCATGGCTCTCAGTGCTCGCCGGCGAATGTGCGCTTCTCGACATCGCTGCACGATTTCGAAGAGCGGGATGCTGATACCGAGATCGTAGCTAAAGGTACTGTCTGCGCTTTGCTGGACTAGTAAGTCGATGACTTCCTCAGCCGTTGTGACTGCGCGCTCGTATTGATCGATGAACATGTCGAAACGTAGTTCAGAGCCGTATGCGCCTGCTGCGAGGTCGATTGTGGTGAGCTGGTGCCAGACTCGCAAGGTTTTGACAAGGATGGGCGAGGCTTTCAGATCGCAAGAAACGACTTCCTCAAATCGCTGAGACCAGCGTTCAAGGTGGCTTTGCGCTTTCCTGCGCTCCATGTCCAGCATAGGCACCACTAGAGAGTCCTGGAGGATAGCATCGAAGGTTGACTGGTGACAGATCATAACCCAGCGCACATGATCGAGAAGCACTGCCCGAGCTCCGTCGGCGGAGTCGAAAGCGTCGGGAACCAGATTAGGTCTGGTGGCATGGAAGCTCGCGATGTCGTAAGGGTAGCGTGCGTTTTCGACCGAGAACGCCATGGCGGTGATGTCAAGACGGGCGAAGAGCTGCTGGATCTCGTTGAGATCGTTGCGCCGTGACAGGGATCGTAATCGCTCGTGGTGCTGTGCTAAGATCGCTCGGCCGCTACCTGTGTGCATCTGGCTAGCCAAGTAGTTTCCACGAACGTTGTCGTAACATGTGAGCACGAGACAGGCGATGAGGATACGATCGATGTCTTCAGGAGTAGAAGAGTCGAGGAGCTTTTGCGCAGCGACCAATGCATGTTGGTAATGCTGCTCCGCATATTTCTGGTGGCGCAATGCAAGATCAGTGTGCTGTCTGACCTCCGAAAGCTGATGCAATGAGCTCAGTGCCAGGATGGCATGCTTGACTGCTGGCTCAACATGGCAGATCTGCAGTACTATCCTGTCCCAAAAGCGACTGTTCATCAGTCGGTTGGTGCTGGCAACGGTTTTGTGTCGGAAGAACTGGAAGTAACGCTTCTCCAGAACACCAGTAAAGGCTGGATCGCACACCATGCGAGCTATTGGAGCGAGCTCAGCTCGAGCCGAGCGCCCCGATGAGCTCTCGGTCGCCGAAGATGTACGGCTTGCTGCCTGGAGGTCTTTGCGAGAAAAGGGCAGGCTAGTGTAGCCGTCGCATTTGCGGCCTGTCGAGCAACATCGAAGACACGCAGGCTTGTTTTCATCGCATTTGACACGTCGTATCCTGTGGCGCATTAGTCCACCTCAGAGTATCTAGAGTCGGCGGTTAGGCCTACCTGCAAGTTATGCATCCAGTCTTCACACGCCTGACTGGCTTCTGAGATAGTGCCACTGACGCTGCGCAAGAGGTCGAACGAGTCGAGGTCTCATCATCGGTGGGTGAAGGCATGATACTTGTATAAAAAGCCAGAAAGCGTGGTGGTGGAGGTGTGTGTTTGCCATGAGATTACCATGTGGTGTTGCCTTGACACGGCTTGCAAGGATACCTAAGCAACGCCACCGAGCTGACTGCACCACAGATGAATCCTCCACGCACGTACCACAAGCTGAATGCAGGCTCGACATTATCAAACGTGTGATGAAGGTTGCTTGGAACGGCGCAGTGCCCGAAGTCGAAGTGGTGAGTGAACAAAGAGTATTGAAAAGCTGCTTTTGTTAAGATGGCGAACTCATGTTAATCCATCCGTGTTGCCCCAATGCCATTCCAGCAAGCCAACTCCGTCATTCAAGAACAAGAAGTACCCTCCATCGACTATGCCATCCATTCGATTTCCCAGGCTCATTAATGCCCCTGGCGACCTGAGCCTTTCGTGCTTTCATCGGGATACTGCAGACGCAGTACTTTGCTCAGTGAATACCACGGCAAGGGCGCTCGCGGTGGAACGGCTCAATGATATCAAGCAGCTTCCAACCATCGAGTGAGCCTTTAAAGTAGTAGGGCTTATAGGTGAAAGGCAGCATCACATGCTGGATGTCCACTTTCGCCAGTGGCACATGGAGCTTTTTCACTCGATCTGCAATGGATTCGTCATATTCTTGCCGACCATCGTGTTCAATGCTGATCTCCCAATTTCCCTGGTGCCAGGTCCAGTCGATCACGAAAGGGATTTCCTTGCGACGGACCAACAGTCTTAACTTGCGGATGCGTTCGAGGAACGTGTTTGGAGTCGAAATGACGTAAGGACAGTCGCAGGCGTTGCCACGGTAGTCAAGGACAAAACATTGTTTCCAGTATGCCTGGAACGCAGTCTTGGAGATGATTTTGGTCTCGCGATAAATCCTCTGGCAGGATTGCACCAAAGAAACAGAGGGCGGCGCAACACCCACAAGATCGGGTTGAGACTTGCGGTTGCGTTTGTAGCCCTTAGCCAAGTCGACGTGCCCAGGTTCGTCGCCGTTGTGGTGCTTGAAGTTGAACACCATGTCGTAAATACGGTTGCGAAGCTCAGGCGGTAGTTTAAAGAGCGGACAATGCTTTTGCGCATTCAATGGCCACAACAGACCGATGCCGTCGATCGACATGAGGGCGCTGCTCAAAAGTCAGAAGGTATCTCGTGTACAGGACGGGGTTCAACTTACATTGAGCTAGGTCGGACTTTTAGTTCGTATGTAGGCGGAAATGGCGAGTGTCGTGGGATTAGAAGAAGTGGCTACTGTAAGGTTGGTTTGGGCAGTTGACAAGAAGCTTGTGAAGTGTAAGAAGGTTTCGTAGTGCTCATCAGTTCGCCAAGCTTCACATGTAAATGAATGTGGCACAAGACCGTGCACAGCCGTATTGCTGATCAGTGACTAGAGCTTGCTTTTGCGATCAATGAGTGAAGTTTACTTCACGTACTCCTTTCCAACATATCGTCTCGTGCATTGCTACCAGGAGTGCGTTTGCACCGAGTGGTAAGTGAAAGTTCTTCTTGTGATCTCATACCACCATCACTCCAATTCCCTATTATGGCAGATGCTGCCTCAAACACCTCGAAACCGTATGGCACGGAATCCCACAAGACCACATATTTGCCTACTATTCCCACTCTGAACTTTCTGATAACAGCAATACCAATCTCCATGATCTCGAAGTTGCCGATCAGGCAACTTCTGTCCAGCATTCGCGTTCGCGTTCGCGTTCGCGAAAACCCCTGATTAGAGCGACGATTTTTCGACCGTTCAGACGGGCATTCAGCACCAACTCGCTACCGCTGAAACTCAACATCGTATGCAGGATCTCAGTCTCCCACGGTTTGAAGGAATACTCCCACGGGTCGGATTCGTCTTCGAGTTCTTCTTGATAATGCGGAACCTCAACCTTCCACTTTCTATCCAACCACTCCCAACTGACCACAAATGGAACAAATTCATATTCCACAACGAAGTCAAATTTGCGGATCTGGCGGAGGTATCCATCCGGCACGCTCCGGATATATGGCAAAACGCGAGTGTCGTTTGTGTAGTCAATGCTGAAGGTTTGCTCCCAGTATGCTTCGAATGCAATCTTGAAGATTGATTTGCTCTCGTGATAGATTCTTTGACACGATTGCGCAAGGGCGAATGAGGGTGGCACAATACTGCCAAGGAGGTCACCACAGTTGTCACTGTGACGGTGGTCGGATGTCCTTCCAATGTTGACGGTATTGCAGGGATGGCAATGACCCGGTTGTCCTTGAAAATCAAAGGCCATCTCGTAGACCAGGTTGCGAAGCTCGGGTGGTAGTTCGAAGAGTAAGCATTGTTGCTGCACATTTGCTGGAAGGTCGTGGGTGAGCGTTTTGAGAGCCATGATTGTCGCTACCGGAAGATCAGAGACACGCTCTCATCGCAAGATTCGATTAAGCTCACCCGGGTATTTCGACAATGGTGCGTAGAGATGCTGTTCGACTGGGAGCTGGCCAGGTACGGTGAGGGCTATCCTACAATGACCGGCTCTGGATTCTGATCAATGCAGTGGAAGGAAAGTTGTGAGTATGACTGAAGAAAACAGAAGCGGGACAGTGGGCGACTTTATGGACTTGACGGAGATTATGAGCGTTCACAAGTAAAAGCAGAAAGCCGATCACATTCGTAGTGCTGAGAACTTGTACTTTCAGGTGAGCGAAGAGACCTTCACATGCTTCATTGGTTGTGCAGATTTTAGCCATGTGCTAGTAAGAAATGACATTCGTCGTTGAGTAAGTGAAGCAGACTTACAACATTGCCCTTCCTTCCAACCCATCAATTATTGGTATTGAACTTGTGCCCACACTTCGCACAAGTATAGAAAATCGTCGATCCCTCATCAGCACCCCTCGTCTGCATCTCCCGAAACATCATCTCAGGGTTATGGCACTTCGGACACTCTTCAGAAGTAGTCTGCTGCGCAGCCGCAACTTCCTGCGAGATCTCAAGGGTAGCAAAATCGTCGCGCTTGCGCTGAAGAGCGGATGGATAGTCAGTGGGTCGAGAGGTGGTAGTCGATTGGTCGGGCCATTCGTCTGTGAGATTGTTGGTGAATGCGTCTTGTAAGCCACAAGTCTGACAGGTGAGACGAGCTGGTGTTGACGGTATCGCAGAGCTCGCAGGTGATCTGTGGCATTTTGGCTTTGGTGGCTCGAGTAAGGAGGTTGCCACAGGTTGTGCAGAAGAGGAGGCCGTTCTGGTCGAAGTTGAGGTCAGCATCATGTCGTCAGTAACATGGTTTGTACGAATCGTCGTCCAAAGACACGGTTACACGGTATCAGAGGGACAGGGATCATGCATTACGACAGGAAAGAAGAGTCGAGGACGAAAGGTAAGACATACTGCGCCATTGTCAGCACTATCCAATGACATGACAGTCATCAACTTACCGAAAGCCATGTTTCCTGGACGTGGCGATTTGGATTTGTGAAAGCGCCCTGCTCGAAATCCCAGTTGTCAAGCAGTGGTAGTTGCTGCCTTGAACGCGCACAGACGACAGTGCATTTGCATTGCATGAGGCGGGATCCTGTCACACCTCACTCCCGCAGGCGACTTTTTATACCAATAGTAGGTCTCTATCGAACTTCGCGGTACCATTAGACGCTTCCATCACACTATTGACATACCTTTCTAGTGAGGTGCGGCCACCGGTGACTTCCGCGAAAGACAGCCATATTCTTTCCAGTGAGATACGAGCATAGTTGCACATTAGTTGTCGCCAAAGTCCGTAGCACTATCAGGTGGTCCATCGAGAAACGGATCACGTCCTTTCAGGTGAGATGGTCAACTGACTTGAGCTTCGACAGGTCTCTATCTGCAGGTGTTTCATAGCAGCATCATGCTTTCGCCACTGCCCAATGAAACGCTCTCTTCTGAGTCCTGCGAAACAACCTGATCATCAACCGTTATTTCGTCCTTCTTCGCAGAAAACGTAGCCTTCGCAATCAACCATGCCAGAAACCCCTTGCCTTTGTCAACCACCATGTCGTTACGTTCCGATATTCGATGATCGGGTTGCAAAGTTTGTTGAGATCCGATGACAGCCAGCGGGTATATGGGAGGATCGGCGGATGATATGAGCATTGGGTCGCTAATTTCCCGTGTCGTGAAAAAGATCGCTTCCGCGGATTCATCGTCGGAGTCTTCCCCATGTCGGATAACAGCATCTTGGCGTTTCTGCCTGCTGTTTGAGGAGCTCCGATTGTTGTACTGGTTATTGAAGGTGATCATGACCGTCTCGTGCCCATTTTGTTCGCCCGCTGGCAGGACGCCCATTGCAACCCATTCCGGCATTCCTGCCACAGCGGTCATGCTTCTCCAGTCCTTGCAGCCACCGTTCCCAAATGTCGCCATTGTTCCCAATGTGCGGAAGTGCTGCAGTTCCGCTATTCGTCCGACATTGTGTTGTGACGCAAATACCGGCACGTCTGGGTGTATCTCTCGATAGGTGTCCCAATGAGTGTCGTCCTCTTCGGTGGTGGTAATAGCCACGGCGTCCACCAGAGTCTCCAACCTGCTGACCTCATCCTCGACCGTGAAGTTGCTCTTTCTAATGCTTTGAGGGCGGAGATTGCCGGCGAGTATCTCGAGGTCCCGCAGAAGCTCCTCAAGCTCAGCGATGGTCCGCGAATGATCCTCTACACGCGAGTGTTGTGGAAACCAGCTTTTAGAAGATACATGTCCTGTCCGCGTGCTAAGGCGAGGGTTCACCAGAATGTTATAATAGAATCGCGAGCCATGTCGGACAGCGTTGGCAGGCCTTGGTAGCTGGAGGATCCAGCTGCTGCCATGAAGACGGTGCAAGAGTGGTCGGCAGGTGGCTAGCTCATGCTGCACAGCGCATTTCAGGTCGAGCTGCAGCTGGGCGGATGGCTCATCCATTGACGGAGGGTGGTGGGAGGCATTGTTGCAGTGGTGGAAGAAGTTATGCGGCGTCTTGGGCAACGGCGATGGCTGCTGTCAATGCGCGTGAGCTTCACGGCCGGCGCGGGCCTGTTGCTCCCACGTGGAGACCATACCAAGGCCGACTCCACTCTTACATGGAGAATCCATCGCCTGCCCAGACAACACGACGTCAGGTACACCCTGTTCACTGTTGCAACGTGGTAGTTCGTTTAGCAAACACTTAAGCCACCAAGATACGGGTTCGACGCTTTTGCTTTTTACCACAAGACTTCCACGATGGGCAACGACTATAAACCGCCATCTGGCCCACCACCGGGATATGCATCCAACAACCCGTTCAGGAACCCGCAGCAACACCAAGATGAAGAGCTTCCTTCGTATGAGCCACCTCCTGGACCTCCTCCGGCATCATGGTCAGATAAGAAACCATCTCAGCAAGATCAAGAGTTTATGCCTCCCCAAGGCCCTCCTCCGGGGTCATCGTCCATGAACTCAGGCTACCTTCCTCCGCATGGACCACCGCCTGGATCCTCATCGAGCTCACACTTCCAAGCTCCGCCTGGACCTCCTCCTGGGAATGGATCCAACGAGCCAGCACCTCCCCCATACGACCCATGGATGGCTGTCCCAGACAGCAGTCTCCTTCCACCGCCTCCCTCATTCAAACAAGACACCTCACCTACAGCCAACGCCGACTGGGATGACGCCGCTCGCGGTCATGCCTGGATCGACTTGAACCCGCTGTGGCAGCCTCGCCAACACGACCAGCAAACCTTGACCCGCATCTCCTACGGTGACGTCCGCCTCACGATGCCACCGGCTACCAAGAATGTCGCCATGAACCAAATCGGTCTCGGTCGCACTCACGTCCGCACAAACACCAAATGCGAAGACACGATTTTCTTGTCTGACATCCCTCTCTTCGCCTCGCTCCAGCACAACCCGCTCTTGACCGAAAGGCCGAAAACGACATACTACGAGCTCGAAGTAAAGTCCATGGGAAACAACATCGTCGAATCCGGCGACGCAGGAATCGCTATCGGTTTCCTCGCCCCGCCCTACCCTTCCTGGCGCCTACCAGGCTGGCACCGCGCTTCCCTTGGTGTGCATGGTGATGATGGTCGTAGGTACGTTGACGACTCATACGGAGGCAAGGATTTTGTGCACTCTTTCCGCCGTGGCGATGTTGTGGGCATTGGAATGGCGCATGGGCTTCCTACTTATGCGGGTGGCAAGCCGAAGTGTGAAGTGTTCTTTACTAGGAATGGAAAGAGGGAAGGTAAGTGGGATCTCTACGAGGAGAAAGATCGTGACGAGGAAGGAGGCGATGTCCGGGGTTTGGAGGGCGAGCACGATCTTCTGGCTGCTGTGGGAGTCTTCGGAGCAGTTGAATTCGAAGTCAGGATGAAGCCGAGTGAGTGGAAGTTCAAGCTTTAGACTTGAGTTCTCTGGTACGAGGCATGGAAGAGCATATAGCCGTGGTTTGTCTCTCGTAATGATGTATCATGACTTTACGTTACTACAATAACCAGAGCAGCCGCTCAGAAATGCTCTTTCCAGAACTTAAATTTGACGCCGCTCACAGTAGCCTCCTTGCAAGCCTTCTTGATATCCCTAGCCGCTACATTAGGCCCGCAGAAATACACACCGACCTCACTTTTTCCACCCCTGTCCAAGCCGGGCAGATAACTCTGGTTCAGGATTCCTTCCCTCATAGCAACAAGCAACCGATTGAAATCTGGCCGCCCAAAGTTCGTCCTCGACGACAACTCCGTCAGAGGGTCCTTGTCCGTTCCAACAGAGTTGAGGACAATGTTTTGTGCTGTGTCGGCGTCCATGCGCTGTGTCAGGTAAGTATGGATGCGAAGGAATTCCTGTTGCGCCCCAGGACCGGTCATGCTGAGACTTTGCGCTTCGAGGGAAGAGAGGAGAGCTTGGAACCATTCGAACGAAGTCGTATCTTTGCAGACCCAGATGAATTCGACTCTGCGAAGTCGTCGTGGAGGATTTGGTGAGAGGCGCATGTGCCAGATGTTCTTTAGGATGGCGGCCCAAGGCGTGACGCCGATTCCTGTGCCGATGAGAACGGCGACTTCGTTTTCGAACACGTCTTCGGCTGGTGCACCGTACGGGCCGTCAATGCGAAGCTTGGGCATCACTTGGCCATTCTGAAGGGCGACTTCGTACATTCCCATGGGGTCGAGTTCGTCGTAGAGTTTCTGCTGCTCTGGGCCGGCGCCGAGGGCGGAGGCGAGGGCGCGGGTGAAGTCGCCTACTTGGCGCACATGGACGCTTACGTAGGGGTCGAAGGGGCAGGAGGTGATAGTGAAAGGGTGCCATTCGTGTTGGGAGACGGAAGGGACGTTGAGGAAAAGCCATTGGCCTGCTTTGTAGTGCATGCTTGGTTTGCGGAACTGTATTTCGACGGCGTCTGGAATGCGTCAGCGAGATGATTGGTCAAAGTTAAGATAAAATAACGTACCATAGGGATGTCTGACGACTTTGATGATCTCAGTCTGACGCCGGGATCTGATTTCGCGGTAGAGTCTCTCGCAGAGGTAGATACCTCCGCCGACGAGCTCCCATCTCCAGCCCTGGTAGCCAATACAGTGGCCCCAGAAGTTCTTGCCGGCAAACGGGGAGTAAGGCTCAACACTGTCACGCACGAAGCATCCAGTGGCGTGGGTGTACATGGCCAGCAAGAACGGAATGAACAGATGATGCGTGTACCAGAAGGTTTCGTAGCTCTGTTGCCGGATCTTCGCATGGGCGGTAGTGAACATGAGCAGCATGCATAGTAGCATAACGTGTCCAGTGATTCCGCCGGCCTGCATGTAGTGAATCTGAACTGCAGCTTCCGCACGCACAAGCGAGCGCTCGACGTTGAAGAAGTTGACATAGTGTGCGCCTACGTGCACAATGGTCCAGAAGAGCATGGTATATGCGACCTGGCGGTGGAACCATTGGCTTTCATCAAGCGGAAGCCATCTGATTTTGGGACGGATATACCTCAGCAGATTCCGGCACATTGGAAGGAGAATGATCATTGTGTCCACGCTCAGGCAGAGTCCAGCACCGCGTGAGAACCAGACACTGAATTTGAGCGTGTTGAGTGGCGCCAGTCGATCGTCGGCGGCAGCCTGTTTGTACCATCCGAAGACGAAGAGGAAGATATGGAGGCCATGGAATAGCGTGTAGAATAGAATCTTTCGGAGAGTAAACTGCTTTGCTAGCCACGAGGGCTGCGTCGTTCCGGCGGTCATGGTTCTTGTGGTGGTAAAGCCAGTGCTAATGGTCTTGATGCTATTGCTGTTCTTCCAGGTGGCAATCAAGCGCAATAAGATGGATGATATCCTCTAATTCGACATCGTGGCCGCACTAGTATACTGGCAAAGTTGACTCTTCGTCCAGAGCAGTACTGTGTCGTCGCCTCAGCGCCACCAGTCCACAGAAGTTAGAAAGCGAGGTATTCCCAGAGCCCTCGGACCAACACAAATCAAATGATGAGAGACTTTTTACCCAGAAGCATCACCTACCGAAGACAACAGCCATGCCTACACACTATACCGAGTCAGCGGTGCGCTCGGCGACGCAGTGACGGAAGGCCAGATGCAGAGCTCCCAGCCTCTTGCAAGCGCCCATGAGCGTAGAGGAAGATGAGTGGGTGAGATGTGATATGCACGACAAGGGTGTCTGCATGTTGCGGCGCGACCCGAAGGTCTGAGCACTCTGGAGAAGATGCAGGGTATGGTCTTTGGTTGTTGCTCGTCTTGTCGCAAACTTGATGCTATGACGGTACACATGGTCTACCTGGGCCAGTCAACTGATGACTGTGTCAAACAGTACTTCGCTATACCAGATCGATGGCGATATGTCTTTTTATTTCCTAGATACAGTCTTCGCGATGTTTGTTCGAGAAGAAAAGCACGCAGTCTCTCGCAGAAACAAACGCAAGCCTCGGAACCATCAACAACCAATCAATCTCTCCTCCTGCAAAGTGCCTGCATCACACCCGACTTCATTCGCCCGCTACGCGCCTTCTCATCGCCCACCGCCTCGTGCATATTCCGTTCTATCAACGAGCTATTCCTGTGCACCCCTCAGATGCTCTGCCCTTCCAAGGGCGCTTCTACCATGCAGCCAAGCAGCCGGTCTTGCAATTCCCCGCTACTCTTCACAGCCATGTCGCCCTCAATCGCATGTTCACGCTCGTCTGTGGCGTTGCCGTTTGTCCCCCAAGAATCACAGTGCATGCATGCTATACTAGCCCTCTTCTATCCATCTTGACCGAGCGATTGCGCTACGAGCCCGCAGTGCGCCGACCTGCGCGTCGAGCCTTCTGTTCCCTCTTCTAATACCAATCCCCCGGGATCTGTTCGTAAACGAGCCGGTCGATCTACCTACTCGCCTCATCGCTGCAGTCTACCACCTCGCTGTGCTTTCCATTGCTTGCGCCTGATCATAATTATACGCTGAAGGAAATGTGCGAATCACAACGACCCTCATAGCTGCCAAAGCTCCAACATATCGCTCGCGCTGCTCCACGGCATCCTCTCTGCGCCGCGCAGCAGCATGGGCAAGCTGATCAAGAACCACTGGGCCCGCCTGATAATCCTCACATCCGCATGCTGTGAGTTGCCCAGCGCTCCATCTCCCCACCGAAACACTCAAATCCCAGACGCTAACCTAACACCGATCTCCCAGACCAACTAGCCGGCGCAATCGAAGGCTTCTTCTGGCCCAAGTTCTTCTTCGACTTCCTCACAAAAAACTTCGACGCAGCCGTCAAACCCGTTCCAATCCTACAAGTCCTCAACGTCGTCATTGCGCTCATATGTTTGGCCTACGAGTGGCCGCTAAGATGGGTGGCGGGAACACAATTACACAGAAGCATGGTAGCAAGAATGGTGTGGTTGCCGCTGGCGACGCTGAGTGCTGTGCTGCTGTATCAGACAACCAACGCGGCGCTGTACTACCTTATTGGGTGCGGGGTGTATTTTTGGGCTTATAGTGAGGGAGAGGTGAGGCTTCCAATTCTCGTGTCCTGATGTGGTGGTGTGCTGACATTGGGGTTTCCAGGTGATATGTGCCGTGCCTTGGACATTACCCAAGAGAGCGGACAGGAGAATTCCGGTGGCGGATAGGTTTTAGCACTCTCGTCGTGGTTCGAAGGCATGATATTTTTTTTGCTTTATGTTGCATAGCGTAGGACCCTGGCGTTTGCTGGTTGCTTTCTTTGGGTCTGGAGGGGAAATTAAACAGCGTATGGCTCGGGTTGCCTGCTGATGGTGAAATGTCTGTAAATCGACAGTGATGAAATGCAAGAGCAGTGCCTGCATATTGTTAGCAGCATTCTTCATGAATCAACCTTGATACCTTTTTTTGAAGCTTTGCCCTTGTTCAGATTGCGCTTGTGGGTGATGTGTTCCATTATAATTGATTCCGCCTGAGACAACCTCTCCTTGGTCCAAGTAATAAGAACGGGTAGGACATTTCCATTCCATGCAATAATACACACACAAGCGATGAACCGCTCATAGACATAAAAGGGCCCTTGTTGCGTCCCTTACTCCGTCCCAAAGTCTCTCGGATAGGTAGAGTAGAGCCTTCCGCGCAAAGGCTCATAGGCCCGTATTCCCAGCGCGCAGCGTAATGTACAAGACGTTCTTCTTCCTCACCATCAAGCAATCCACCCCCCATCCGTGGACCAGACTTCTCGCTCCACAGCTCGTCCTTTCCTGGCTGCCTGACTTCTTCCTCCAAACTCGGTAGTCTCCTTCTAAGCACCACCAAGCATTCCACCGCCCTGCTTCGCCGCCGCCTCGCCCTGCATCTTCTCCGACACCTTGACGTTGACTTCGAAGAACTTGCTCACGCAGCGGTCGAGGCAGACGGACTCGCCCTTGTTGAGCTCGCCTTCGCGGTACTGAGGAGGGATGCACTTCTTGGTGCAGGTGTCGACGAGCCTGTGGAGAGAGGGAGAGGATCAGTATAGCTACGGAGATGCGAGCGCAAGATCGCGCGGCTTGTAGCATGTGGATGAACGCACTGATTGAACATGCCGGAGACCATCTCGATCTCGGCCTCTGCTGCTGCGATCTTCTCTGCGGAAGAGGGCTGGGGGCGACCGCCGCCGAAGAGGAAAGACATTTTTGTGGTGGGTTGTGTATGGGTTGTTTTGGGATTGTAGAGGCGTTTGGCGTATGTGCAATTGGTGAGCTTAGGGTGCTGCGATGTGATGTGATGGATGGATGCTCGTAGGTTGGTCTCGTGCGCAAGCTCATTGCCATACGGGCGTCGTCCAACTTTCTGCGCACGGCCCATTTGCGCTCTTTGAGAGGAGCGAACACTGACGTCTTTTCCTATGCCTTTCACATACATGTGAACTTAATGTTGTTCGACGAGAAGGAGCTGGACTCGGCGTCGAATTGCCAAATGCCCGACAATTGATAATGGCTACACCCAGCAGTCTTGCGCGAGATATCTCGCCACCTCCATCTCGCAAGCCTTCGGACGTCAAGACTCTTTCCGCCAAAGCCACTACGACAGGGAACGCTCGTCAAGAAGAAGCTACACAAGCAGATGGACCTAGTCTTGCTGCAATCGAGGCTGGGCAGACCGAAATCAGAGATCATCTGGAATACTTCTCCCATCATCTTCACCAAGCATCAAGACAAACGCCCCAAAATGTGCCTCGCATCACTATAGAGCAGTTTCGAGACCTCTACAAGCGAAACGAACATTCTCACGGTCGTCACTTTGTAGTTCACCAGCACGATCATCCCATATCATGTAGCTCCAACCGATCGCCCGTGGCAGTGACAGGATATGGCTGATCGAAGGTAAGGCGTGCACTATGACCTGCGCTTGCAGTTTTCCGAAACAAGTACCATCAGTTTTGCTATACCGTATGGTCTGCCAGGTGACCCCAATTCATTCAGATTGAATCGCATGGCGATCGAGACGAGAGTTCATAACCTCTGGAACAACCTCATAGAATCAGCATCGCACGCCACTGGATCTTTACTGATCTGGGACACGGGCGAATACGAAGTTCTGCCATACCGCGAAACGCCCAAGGCTCGTATGACGGACGACGAGCTTTCTGGCTCTGACGCTAGCTCGGAAAATGAAGAAGAATCCTTGACAGAGAGCGGGAAGCTCTTTACGGGCTTTCAATCTCGACATATTCGCTTGAGACTACACGGGGCAAAACTACCTGAAGGATACACGATAAGTCTGCGATTACCTTCAGCAAATGACCGAAGCGGACAACCTAAGAAGCCAAAACGAAAGCGGCGAAAGGTTGATCCTGCAAAACCAAAGCCACGCTCTACCGCGCCGCCTTCGACTGATAGCGAGAATGATAGCGGACCAGACGACATGCGCCTGGCAGACACATCACCTTTAGAGGGCAAGGGTAGTAACGCAGACACTGAGATGCAAGATGCTGGTGCAGCATCGGAAGGCGAAGACGAAGACGCCATAATACGCTCGAATAACGCTTACACGGGAGCGACAAACACAATTGGCTCCATACACCAACGGCATTGGTTCTTGAGCCTTGATCGCAATAATTCTGGATACCGAAAAGCGCGCGGTGGGCCTGAAGAAGGTCGCTGGGTCGGTGGGAGGACGTTCTTCGTACTTGGCAGAGATGTTGAGAGGAGTGTGGTGAGCGGGCGCAATGCTGACGAAGTAATGGCTGATGAAGGGGTGGCCATGTTTCAAGGGAGGAAGATGTGGAGGCCCATTACCGAGTAAGATGAAGTGAATGATTCAGTCAACCGTGACATTGCACTACTGCAGGAAGTCACTTCTTCAGGCATACCAAACCCAGTGACTTATTAAAGGACGGAGTAGAGAGCGCAAGGTAGACCATTCACATTGTTTTGATCGGCTCAAAGAGGCAGCCAGTGGCCGCGAGACCTAACGCCGTTAGCCTGCTTTCTCCCCGCGCTGCATGTGCAACGAAACGGCGGGTGACACCAAACCCAGCGCGCGACCTTGCAGACCGACAACCTTAAACCCAGTGGCTGGGGCGCGCCCAAGGTGCCACCGTCAACAACATCCCATACCATACCGCCCTCTCTGCCGCCATACAACATACACGTACCTCCCGCAAGCACAACCACGACATAAACTCGGACTATCTCCCACCAGGCGGCCCATCAAATTCACTACTGCACTACCCTGTCTGGGAACATGAGACCGCAATTACGGGAGCTCGGCGTGCATTTTCAACAAACATAATGGCCGGCCACGCGCTGCAGTCATTCCTCTCCTCCTACGGACAAGGCGACGCGGATGCTGCCAGCATTCCAGACACCCACCACCAATCAGCCTGCTGCTGCGGCAACCCTGCCTGCGCATACCTCAAGCGGCACCAGGACTCGCTGCATGACTTGGAGCACGACGTACGGAACGCCGCCAAGCTAGGCCAGGTATGTGCCACACCCTTCCCCAGCGCTCTTCTTGCCCGTCGCCTGTATTGAGTGTGAATGCGCTATGCAGGTACACGCCGTGTCTCCTGCGAACGTCCGTTCGAGGCCGCCGTAATGTGCAGCGTCGTCATGCCGCCGTTTGCGGCCGAGAAGCCGTCGCGGAACTCGTCGCTAATGGAATTCTCGTTGCAGGCGCTGCTCGTTCGACATGAAGCGTACATGGCAGATGCCGAGAAGGAGAGAGTGGACATGACGGCTACGATTGCGGATCTCGAGAACCAAAAGCATGGATTGCAGAAGACAAATGAGGGCTTGGTCGCGGAGAACCGGACGCTGTTGGACCAGCTCGAGGCCGTCAACAATGCTGTGGCAGAGTCCGATACCCGCGTGACGAGCCTTCAAGCTACACTCCAGTCGGCCCAGCAGGAGATGCAGAAGCTGTCGCATCTTGCTATGAAGACCGAACGCTTGGAACAGCAGCTCGCGGACTTTGAGCGGGAGCACGAAGCCTTTCAATCAATCCTGGAATCGAAAGAGGAAGCCGTGAAGACGGCAACCCGAACATCGCAGAAGTCAGAGCGTGCGCTTGCCGACATGCAAGATCAACTGGAGCGGATCGAGCAAGAGGCAAAGGAGGAACGGGAACGCCATGTCGAGGTGGTTGGCCGTATGGAGCGCCGGCGTGCTGTTGAGAAAGAGTTGACTTCTGCTGCTGGACGACTGAAAGGTGCTGCCGCCTCGAAGACCACTGGTAGAGACAATGCTGGGACTAATGTCGTCTCCCATTTCGTCAAGGATATACTTCAGGACAACGCCAACTTACAGATGGGCATCGTGGAACTGCGAGAGATGTTGCAGAACTCCAACCAGGAAGTCGAGACACTGAGACAGCAGCTTGTCTTACATCAACCTCTAGAAGAAGACGAGGATAATGCTCGACCTCCACTTGGCGACCGGAAGACAAGTCTGAATGATGAGCTCAACCGAGCAGCTTCACAAGAGCTACATGTCCACCATCACTACCATGCGCCGTCAGCATCCTCGGCTGCTACTCCAAAGGGCAATGGTCTCCGTCGACCGAAGAAGAAACGCTACGGTGCCCTGACCCCCAATCACTTTACGCCACCTGCATCTGGAAGAAGCACCCCACGGTCATCTGTCTCGTACAAGACTCCTTCGTCCATGGCAACTATTTTGCAGCAGACCGCTGTCAGCGTTCCAGACTCGACACCTACGAACCATCGATGGTCCACGCATTCCAACCAAACATATCAGAGTCTATATTCTGGGCCAGCCTCCCCACAGTCCACGGTCAACCGCACCTCTTCCATTTTCGACCGTGTCTTCAGCGACAACGGCCACGAATCTTCAAGGCCTACAACGCCGGACACCGAGGAACCTGGCTCGCCCATGCTTGCGCCCACGCACAAAAAACGCCCATCCGGTTCTGGTTTCCGAACTGTCAGCGCACCCGTGGTACACCGAAAGGGCATTACTCCAGGACCAAGTATCTCATCACTCGACTCAATAATGGACACAAGTGTCGAAGATCTGCCTCAGCTTAAGCCACGGCCAAGCAATCATCACGCCATTGCGGAGGAGACAGAACACAATTGGCATCAATCACCCTCGCCAGCAGTAGAGAGTGCCTCGAGTGGCACAACGCCTACATCAGAGCAGACTTACTTCAACTTACAAACCTCCGACATTTACAGCAGACCATTGCGCCGGGCTGCGTCGCATGAATCTCTCCTTTCGATATCAGGCATGGACATACACACATATCAGTCCAGGCCCAAGCATGCCCTCCTAACTCAAGGCGGCGTCAGTTCAGGCACAGTAGTTAGCAGCGCCCAAGCCCACGCCGCCCGCCCTACTATCGCTTCCCAATCGTCGGAAAGTAATGGCCACAGCCTATTACGAGGTGTTGCAGCCGATCAGCGTCTCGCATCTGCTCCCAGACAGACCATCACACGGAAAGCCAGTGGTTGGATCTTTGGTCGCTGGGGAGCAACGCCCGCGCCTGCCGTCTCCGAGTCCAGTAAGAGCACCAAATCTGCTAGTATCAAGTCTGGTAGCGACAGGGCCACAGACGATGTGCAAGCTACACCGAAGCCTCCCAAGCTGCGCAGCCCCGGCATCAACCAGAGTGGGCCAATCTTTGGGCTAGGGCCGGAGATCAAGATCCATCATCCGCCAGTGGTGAAAAAATTGGATCAAGACGAGCTGAGGAATGTGCTTGATGAAGCATAATCGTTGGGTATGCCCATTGTCGCATGCGGCGTTGTGCGTTCAATCTTGTTTCCCATCCCATGCTACCTACGGCCGAACTTTTGCTTTCTGAAGCGATGATACCCCAAAACAATTTCGAATCGCTCTCGTATGTAGACTATTAATAATCGAAAAGCCCACGCCTGTGGCTTCACCTCATCACATGCTTCTCCTTACCACCCAGCACCTCCCATCGTCATGTCCGAAAACAAATCCATCCCCTCAAACTTCTCATCCCGCGGCAACCCTACGCGAAAATGATCGCTGACCGCCCACTCCACGAACGTCCCCTTGATGCTCAAGTAATCCACCACCTCCCCTCCCCGCCTCCGACACCCGCTCAAGAAACAACACCTCACCCCAGACCCGCTAATACTCTCCAACCAGCGCGGGATAGCAAAGCCGAAAATCGTCCCTTGCACATCCTCCAACCGACCACTCGTCGTCTGCACAAAGCTAAACGCCCCTCTCACCGCAAAAGGCACAGGACTGTTCGCCCCACTGTCCTCAAGTCCATGCTTGCCTCTCGCAAACGTGGCGCGGAGGCTAGCCATCGAGTCGCCTCCTTTCTCGTTGTAAATTCGATTCTCGGGGACGAAGTAAGTTATCATTGCGAATGCGATGGGCGTTTCGGGTGGCGGGGCGTTGGACAAGTTAGTGTGGTCGAAGCGGTAGATTTTGGAGTCGAGGAGGAGGATTGGTGATCCGAGAGAGGTGAAGCCGATGGCGTAGTCGCCGTAGCGTGGGAGGTGGATGATGGGTGGACCGGAGGCGAGGGCGCCGCGGATGTAGGCGTTGTGCAGGGAGTATTGGTAGAGGCAGTCTGCGGGTATGTTTGTTAGTTTGGTCGAGTGGGATGGGCGGAGAAGAGAGGGGAGGGTGAATTAGGGAGGTAGGTAAGGTGAGTATTTACTTGGGATGTAGGATTCGTTGTTTGTTGGGGGTGGAGGGCTTGAGGGCGGCTGTGTATTTGTGTTTGTATTTGTGTTTGGGTCGAAAGGTGGCTTTGTTGGCGGTGGATTCATGTTGGTGTGGCTGATGTGGTATGGTCCGGATGATACCCATGTGCTTTTGGTTGATGTTTTGTGCAGATGCGATGCAAACCTGACTTTATTGTTTTGGGTAAGGTACTGCTGGAGCGCCTGTTCATGCATGCAGGCGAAGTACCATGGGCGCAGGTGTCAGGAAAGAACATGGGCGTCTACACACCTCTTTCCGAGAATGTCATATTCGTGTTGTAGAAGCAAGAGCAGATAGCAGCAAACGGCAAATGAAAAGCTCGCGGAGTTGAACCCAGCACATCTTTCTCTGCGTTGTTTTCTTTTTGTAGTTGGCTCCTATACATTCTATCTTAGTTGTCTATACCGTCAATTAGATGGGCTCTAATAGCTGCAGAACCCTGTCGTTTAGGGCATATGCGCGGGCAATCCCTGACGACGCTCCAGTACTTGTCGTTACTGTGTTCGAAGCGCGATGTCAGCAATTCGCAACGAATTGTACTTCTCTCAGGAACGTTGCGTCGTTGCCTGTATCTTGGGGTCACGCCTCAGGATAGATCTTGCTATTAATCAAGAGAGTGATCCCGGTTGCCGCTGTCAGCATCGCTTCGTCGAATGGTCTACTACTCAGCCGTGCCAGAGTAACCACTCTCAATCCTCCTCAAACACTGACGTTAGATTCTGCTGGGAGCTACGTCCTATCACTTGGTCCTTAGTCAACTGAAAACCTTCAAGCGAGTCATTCGCACGCACGACACCTCGATATCTGCATGTGCATGTGCATGTGCATGATCTCACCCGTACGTCAAAAAGCTGCGGTGCCTCGAAATTTACCGGAACTTGAGCTAGGGAAAGATCGAAGGGTCATCATCACCCTGGTACCTCCTACTCTCCCCACGATGTGAACTTGATCGCTCTCCAAACGTGCACACAAGGCGAACCAATCTGCCGGCACTCCACTTGGTGGTCGCGACAGATCTGATGGGGAACGCCTACCGGGGGCCATGATGGGAATAGGCGAGGGAAGGTTGCAGACCTGCAGTAGAATGGCCGAAGTTCCAATCTAATTCTCCATGAAAGTGACGAATGGCTCAAATATTGAGATGCATTGGTGTGCCTTTACCTCCACATCCAGCGGACAATTTGTTGTAGCGACGAGTCGGACGCGACTCCAGCAATGCTGTGATACCTCCTGCTGCGATTGCTCCGAGTCTACGCGACAGACGTTCATGTGACTTGGGATCTGTAGCCACTGGCGTCAGTGTATGCGTGATGAGACAAGCCAGGCCGGTTGTGGTAGGAGGCGACGGGTCGGCATAGAAGCCACCTTAGCCTGCCACATGAATGCATTGCCTTGCCTCTACAATTGTCGCGATTAATCTTAATATAACATAATGTAAACGAGTCCGCTTGTGACCCGGTGAAAAGACCATTGTATTTGCATCGTGGACACGACGACCTTCAAATGTGAGCGATGGTGCGACCATTTGGACCGAGACTTGAGCAACAATGGAGTAGTGAGCTGAGGTCGGGTGGAGCAAGCTCCCGGAGACAGGTCCAAGGCATCTTACCCTCTCAACAGGCCAGTCGCTAGTCGCTATACTTGGTCTGGCTGCGCGCTGGCGTCCCGGGGACAGCAGCCCTGAATCTCCGCCTGCTCCCTTACCGTTCTCCGTCGTAAACGCTATCTCGTCTTCATCTTCATCTTCACTTGCACGACAACGAGATGGCAAACGTCAACTGATGTTCGTAGCTGGCTCGAGCCAGGGCCAATCGACTGCACCGTGTCAGTAGATATATATCGCGCTTGGCGATTGAACCCCGGCACTGCTTAGGCGGTTACGCGGGAGTAGACTCCAGTCCGAACAGCTGCATGTTCTGAGTAATTTATCAATCAATTCAAGGAAAGGACACTATCTTATCAATCAATCAATCAATCAAGGGCCACTCTTCAGCCTGGAAATTTGTTTGTTGACAACTCTGTCGATAGCTAGCTTCCGCTTTGTATGTAGATGGCCGCAGTTCCAAATGTAGGAGGGCTTCCTAGAAGCGGGACGAAAGGCCCAAATTTTGCGATACCGTAGTTTCAGTGACTGCTGTTGATAACATAAACCCACTTTCGCCTCTATGAATGATTCGTTGCACCAGCAAATCGGAGCTGCGATTGCTACCAGGCTAGGAGCTGAGACCGTAGGAGCTATCTCGATTGAGGCAAGTATGTGGCGCCACACGCGTCACTGCACCCACGACAACTGGGGTCGAGAGCATTGGAACAAGAGCAGGAAAAGATCGCGCCTTAGCTTGCCATTGCCAGGTACTTGCTTGACTTGCAAACGCGTGTACAGCTCGACTTGAAGGCGACATAAACCCTTCTTTATCACGCGAGTCACGCTGGCGTCGATGTGAGTGCCCTTGCACCCGAGGCAATCTGAATGTGCAGCGGGCTGATGGTGTGTCGTGGACAATGTGGTGCGAACAATATTTGAAGACTGAACGCGTGGAGGAGCCTAGGAGCTGGCGGAGCTGACTCCAGACTTCCTGAGAGGCTCCCAACGTCACATGCAGAACAGCCACCATACTGGGCATGGCTAGCCGCCGCTCGGGGAATGTGGCTCCCTTTGCCTGAACCTAAACCGAAAGCTACCTTATCATCACCTCCTCCATCATCATGTTCACGACTACTACCGCGTAGCGAGAGAAATGGCTGATACCGATACTGGCGCCTCTTGGGCTAAAGTATTAGCGACAATATGCAGAAGTTCTGGATTACTGCATGGTGAGAAACATTACAAGGTGCTTGGGAATGACATCCCAGGCTGCTCAAACGGCAACGCGGGAGCGGACGTGCCTCCGGGAAAGGTCGCGTTGGTGGGGAGCAATTTGCAGGGACGTAGCACGGGAAAGAGATCATAGAGATATTCTGGCTTCTTTTCGGCAATCTAGTCTCATCGAGAACCTGTTCGAAACATGCGCCCTACTGCCCTGCGATCATGTTCGAGTAATGGTACCTCCTAGTGATTCCGGTCGAGCCTTTGACCCTGTCTCGTGTGGCATGAAACCCAAGCTGCCCTAGCGAGGCATCGCCAGCAACGCCCTGTCAAATTCGCTCGAGGTACGCCGCCTTCTTGCCGATTCAATCGCATGCACAGAGCAAGTGTCGGAGATGTGCAATTCAATGGCGCCTGTCTTCCGTCATATCTGAGTACATCAGGTGCGTGCGTATTCGCTCGTCAGTGAAGTTAGGTAGCTGCCGCTCCGACTAGCGCGTACCTTGCCTCTCACTCCACCAGATTCTCTCGATGCATCGAGCGATAAATGATCCCGATACCTCCTGATCCGTGATGAGCCAATCAGATCTGCGTGCGGGTGGTCCTAAGTTGCCCTCGACAGATTACGGCAAGTTGCTAGAGCCAGAGACGGGAGGCAATCCAGTAAATGAGCGAGGGCAACGGTGCTATATCGAGGGACGAGGGGACCTGGCCGCAACATGCCCGCGCGGAAGCGGAGCCCAGCCCGGCCATACCGGACTTCAACTCCTGGCGCACTCTCCAATGTCCACTCAAAAACGATCCCGCCACTCCAGTCAAGTAAGATCCATTTCCCGTTCAGCCATTCTACCTTCCAAGCGAGGCTTTCCCCTCCAACGAGAACTGACAGTATCGCGACTCGGCTTCTCGCCCCGACAAGACGGTATCGATTTCGAGAGATTGGCACCCGTCAAACCACAGTGTGCAAGGGTTTGAATTTCTATCAGAGACCGCCCCGGGAGGCATGAACACACGGCGCCGTGGCTCGACCATCGCCTTGTTACAGCACACGTCACACAACACCGAGAATGCAGCAACACATACCTTCGAACACACAGGTCCCTGGAGGACGACCAGTGCAAACGCAGCACCCGGTCCCTCTTAATCTAGAGTTTATACCTACCTTTGCAGATAGGGTCTCTCCGGGTAGCGACGTCTCGCCAACGAGCAGCAACACCTACAGTTTCACATCACCAACCACCGAAACGCTTGTGCAAGGCTTGCAAACTCTCCACCAATTCTACACCGAGGACGATCAAGATGCCAAATCTGATCAGACAAGCGAATCCACTGATCATGTCCCGAAACCGAAAGGTGCATGCCTCCAGTGCCGAGGCAAGAAGTCAAGGTGCTCTGGTCAGAAGCGTATATGTCAAACATGCAGTAATAACAACCTAAATTGCGCCTGGGACACAGACTCCCGCGCCGGGTCCTCATCCCACACAACAAAGCGGAAGTCACGATCATCGGGAGACGCCAATCAGCAAAGAAGACTCAAACGCGCTCATGGGCCCCCTTTGCAAGTCAGGAGTGCATGCACGCGATGCCAGAGGAGGAAAGCGAAATGTAAGGGCAGCGGCCGTCGTGCCAGTTCTGTCTTGAGCGGGGCATGGAGTGCGTGTACGACGTAGAAGACGGGTCCACCAGGACGGAAGACTTGAAGAAGAAGCTGGAAGAGGCCAGAGGACGGTCGCACGACCTCGATCAGCTCGTTGCGATGCTGCGGAACAGTTCAGACTACGATTCCACCACGATGCTGGCCAGGCTGCGACTTGGGGATCCCCTGGACGACCTTTTCGAAGCTGTGCGTAGCGAGTCGTCGCCCGCAGACAGCGCTCACCAGCATCCATGAGCGATTGGTACTTGTTACGAATTTCCTTCAAAACCCTAAGTAATGTATTATGAGCAATGATATGTCGCCGTCCAGAGGTTTGATTTGCCTTATGGAAAGCAGAAGCCCTCGGAACTATGGCAATTACTGATATGATGCTTGAGAGGTTTTATGCCGGCGACGATGTGTTCCATCGTTTGTCAGTCACTCTTGGGATTCAGGACTTGTGCGCCTGGCTGTGAGCACCTGGCCGGGCTCGTGGTGCACGGTCGAATCCGGTATCTCTCCTACACTCACGGTGAATCCGATGCTTTTGTCGCATCAAAAGTAATACCTCGACACTGAGGTAAGAAGAAGCAGAGATCAAAGCATCCTCACAAAGCGCCTTGGTGTCGTCATATACTCATAGAGAAGATTGCGCCGTCCTAACGAGAAGCACCGTATCTGAACGTGGGCAGCTCTTTCGAATCGCCAGGAGCCTACTCCGCATAGGACGGATCACGGAGTGCGCCGTGAGGCAACTGCACGTACTCTGTACTGTCGCAAGGCGATATCGCAAGTGCGCATTGCATGTCGATAACAGCTTCATCTCTGCTGGCCTGGAACAAACAGGCGGTTGTGACTTTAGCAACGGAGTTAACTCATTGGAAGGACCAGCTATTCAGTGGATCGAGCCTTCTACCATAGTAAGAAGTTCAACGACATTGTTCTCATCCGTTCATCCCAGCGATCGTTGGATGAGTCGCAAGGTTCTCCCAAAAGTCCGCCTCGAAGTCCCAAGGCTCAAAGCTGATGTCCGGGTTCCAGTTGGTACTAATGTCGAACGATGCATTATCTTGCAGATCGGCCATACTGACTCGTAACGGAGGTGCCAGCGTTAGTGAAGAATCCAAAATCGAAGATATTGTGCGAGTGGCTCGTGTGAAGAGCTCAAATTTTGGGTTCTCAGGCGATATGATTGCTCCGGACCGGACTTCGGCGACCAGTACACAAAGGCTCTGGATCATTTGGGACTTAATCTTCGCTGGCGTGCTTGTGCCGCTTCGTCGCAAGAGTGCCAGTGAGATGACGCCTGCGGCGGGCAACCCGAAGTGGGCTACCTTCCACAGCCAATTTGTGCCGGAGTTCACCAATTTGTTGCGAAGTAACATGACTTCGACTACGAGACTGAGCATCTCACCAGCAACCTCGATGAGCGGTTCATTCGGCTCGGAATGCTTTTGCAAGTATGTCAATCCTAGTACAAAATGTGTATGAAGATATTCGAGGCGTTGATTGGCGAGGAAGTCCTTGATGAAAGGCGTCCCCTTAGCCGTCGCAAGGCTGGAGGTCAAACGGAAATGCATTGGGAGTTCCAACCAAAGTTGTTCAAGATCGTATCGAATGATGTCGACCCTTCCAGCTTGATCGCTCGAATGGCGCATCCGGAAGACCTCGAGACTTTGCTCCTTAAGGACAGCAAATTTGGCACTGCATCGGATATCTGCGACATAATCGTAGCTTTCCAAGTGGGGTGGCGCCTCATCCAATCTGTATTCCGGTACCTGAAAATTGCAGAACGACAGCAGAAGCCGGGGCGGACGGCCCATGAAGACCGAGAGCGTCTTGTCGGCCCAGTAAATCCTCGCAAAGATACATCTCCTGAGCTCCAGGACAAAATGAGGGACGGCGTGGCTCTGCTCCAGCTTTTCGTGGTACCCCAATGCAACAAGTGATGTTGCCAGGTCCCCCATGATGCGCCATGTGCGGAAAGATGTCTCTCCATAGATGCTACTGTGCGTATGGAAATGCTCATACTGTAGTATCAGCTGCAGATCGTTGAGGCAGTCGTGTGAGAGACAGATCTCGAGGCAACAGTCGCCTACATATGTAAGATCCTTGACGAGTTTCTTGCGGCGGTCGTCCGACGAGTAGAGTGCCGGGAATGTCTCGAGCTCCGAAGCTGCTTTAGCGCTCGCGACGAAGAATATTCCAAGGGTCTCCCATCGTATATGTAGCCCAGTCATTTGACTGAGATAAGCGTCAAATGTGGAGTGCTCAGTCAGTACGATAGGTTTACAAGTGTTCTTGGATAACAACTTGGCTTGTTGAGAACTGAATCGAGCTTTTTCCGCCGAGCCCGGTTCCAACGATGCTAAGCCTCTCCAAGATTGGCCTAACATAGCTTGAACACACCCAAGGACAAAGGGAACAGCCAGAACAAGATTGCCGCCTGTATCTAGCCAGGCGATGACGAGCTTAGCCAGCTCCTCGATGTCGAAATGTGCGAGCTTGTCCAAGACATGGTTCGCCCTCGATGTGATGCTTTGATCCTCAAGCGCGTCTCCAGGCACATCGTTTTGGCTATCATACGGTGACTGCAAGTCGTCTTCCACAGGCGTTGAGCTCATGTTCTGCACTTCGTTGAAAATGGCAAACCCGCTGGACGAGCCTACGAATCCGGGATTTGGGTATCGATGCTGTGGAGTCGTAGTATCATGGTTGTCTTGCACTGGACTCGACGCGCTGAAGGAGCTATCGAGATTGATATGTCAGTCATACCAAGCTATGGTAGTTCTAGGAGATCTCGAGTCGGTTGACGCGATGTAAGCAGGCTCGGATCCTATTGGCGTCGATGTAGCAATGCTTACTGTACTTACACTGGTGGCTCAACATGACGTCTATCTTCAACCCGTGTAAGATCTTGAATCTTTCTTTTCTTGAAAGGCGCGTCTCTGTACACGCAAGCGGCGCCTTGTCCACGTTGTAGACATCGGTGGCAAACAGGTCGTTCGTGGCCACAAGCAACTTTGGAACTCCGGCAAGGGTTGCAAGCTGCCTTCTTCTGCTGCAAAGCAGGACTGCTTGGCTCCATGCCTCGACGGCAACGATTTTCGGAATTCCAAAAGAAAGTTTGATGTATGTGAACGCGGACGAAGGAGTGTCGGAGTGCAGCGAGTGGGCTTCGGCGTGTCGGCGTGAAGGCTGAATCTCTACACCGACGACCCACATGGCACCCGGAACACGGGCCTTCGAAACTTGTTGGGTCTCCAAGACGAAGAACAGTAGTATTGATTGATCAAAGGAACAACAATGTTCTCAGTTCGCAAGAGACATATTTTATGAGAAGCAAGCTATTCGTGTGATATTTTGTATCTTGGTACTGACAATAATGATCAGTGCATGTTCGATCATCTTCTCTTCTACAGCGTTCCATGCGATCCCGGCGTACCGGAGTCACCACTTGACTACGCCGAATACGTTTTGCTGTCTCCGGCGCGAAAAACAACGATATTTCTGCGCCAACATTCTCTGGCCCTGCTGGTATACGAAAACTGCAGTGGAGCCCTTCGGAGCGTGCGTCGGTATGATGTAGGAAAAAACATTGTCACGCCGATGATTCGAATCGTAGAATCGTGAGTATAAGTGCCGGCCTTCGCCGTCGTCACTGCAAATATGCGGCACTCATACTTTAATCGAGACTCAGAAGGCTTGAACGCCAGGAAGCCATCTCGCCTCACGCAAGATGTCAGAAGCTAAGATACCTGCCGTCTATACTGGACCTGGCCGACAATACACCGACACTTTCTCACCATCACATCTCCACGACATCCCCGTCCTGGAGAAAGTTTCCAGCGACCTTCCACTGCGAGACGATGATCTCTCAATACCAGATGGAGGCCGGGGCTGGGTAGTCCTTGCCGGCTGCACAATGGTGTCTTTCTGGACTCTTGGTACTGCGCAGTCCTACGGCATCTTGCAAGCTGCGTTGCTGGACGAGGAGGTGTCGACTTCTAATGAACTAATGTTCGTGGGCTGTCTATCGGCTGCACTAGTCTGCGCGTTCGCAATCTTGTATGCGAAGATGATGCGTACGATTGGGACCCGTTGGACGGCTATGTTGGGCGTCTTGCTCATGAGCCTGAGTGGTGCCATCAGCAGTGTGGTGTATAAGAACATCGGTGCGCTGTTCGCGGCCTACGGAATTCTGATGGGAGTCGGGATGGGTTTGACTTTTACGGTATGTGATTTTGCTTGAACAAGAATCGACCGTGTAAGACTGACATGTTCTTAGACCGTTGCTGTCGCACCGACGCAGTACTTCCTTCGAAGACGAGGACTTGCGAACGGCATTGTTCTTGCTGGCGGTGGTGCCGGAGGCGCTGTGGTCAGTGTGGCACTCAACGCTATTGTTCAGCGTCTGGGAGTCGCCTGGGCTTTCCGCATCCACTGTCTCCTTGTCGCAGGCACTGGATTTCCCGCGGCCTTCGTTATCCAGGAAAGAGTTCCGTACAAGCCAAGTGGTCTCGTGGACTGGTACGTAATGACAGCCACTTATTATCGGTCCACCGCTGACTGTCTGATTTAGGAGCCTTTTCCGCCGCAAAACCTTCGTGTTGTTGGTAATCGCCAGTGGAATGGGAATTTTCGCCGTCTTCGTGCCACCCTACTGCATGCCCACCTTCGCGGAATCTATTGGTCTCAACTCTAGCACAGGAGCTGGACTAGTCGCAGTCTTCAACGCAGCGTCGGCCGTCGGCCGCATCACATCGGGGTTCATTAGCGACAAGATCGGTGCTTTGAATGTCCTGGTCATGTCCATGGCACTGCTTGGAACAAGCATGTTCGTCATCTGGCCATTCGCAAGCTCGTTGGGAGTCCTCATTGCCTTTGTGCTCGTAGCGGGCATCGCAGTTGGCGGCTTTTTCTCCATGATGCCAACGGTCGTCGGACATGTTTTCGGATCAGGGAATATGAGTGTCACCATGGGCATGGTCTTGACTGGGTGGACCTTTGGGTACCTCCTGGGGTCACCAGTATCAGGGTATATCTTGGATGCAAGTGGTGGCGCCAACAATGGAATCGGGCCCTACAGGCCAGCCATGTACTTTGCCGGATCTCTGGCACTGGCGTCTGCGACGCTCATTGCTGTTGTGCGATTGAGGAGGGAGAGAACGATACTGGCGAAGTCATAGATGATTTCCGAGCATACGCATATAGAATATTTATTTAATAATAATGAAGAGACGAACAACGAATGATGGTCGCCTGCCGAAAGTGGTGTTGTTGTTGATGCGAGGAAAGCCAATCGGCTACAGACTCGCGCTAAAAGGGTCCGGCTCGGCTTTAGAAAATGCCTTTTGGGGAAAGTAAAGTCTGAGAAACCAGCGCCTCAGACACTTTTCTCGGCTGTCCTCCATTTTCCACTCGACCATGGACGCCTCACAATACCTGAAGAAACATGGCTGGCAAGGCTCAGGCCACTCTCTCGACGGCGGCAACCGTGGCCTGAAAAAGCCGCTTCTCGTCAGCAAAAAAGTCGACGTCCTCGGTGTCGGCCTGAACAAGCACGCTGCCGTCTCGGACCAGTGGTGGCTGCGCGCATACGATCAAGGACTTCAGACTCTGGGAACTGGGAAGGAGAGCGCCCTAGCGCAGGCACAAAAGCATGGTGTCAACAGAGGTGGACTTTATGGACGGTTCGTGAAAGGCGAAGGCGTGCCGGGAACTCTGGGACAGACGGGCCTGCCTTCGACTACGCCTGCTGAAGTGCCAGTCGCCGTCAAGGAGGTCAAAGTTGTACCGGAGAATGGCATGTTACCTACTCCTCAGGACTCGGATGCGCAGGAGGGCAAGAAGGATCGTAAGCGCAAGCGATCGGAGAAGTCTGAAGAGAAAAAGTCGAAGCGGAAGACGGATGGAAGCAAGGACAAGAAGGCTAAGGGCACCGAGTCTGAACGCACAGAGGTGAAGGCGGACAAGAAAGCGAAGAAGGAAAAGAAGGATGCCAAGAAGGCCGATAAGGCACAGAGGTCGGGCACATCGACCGCGGACGTCTCTGGTGCTGAGGATGGTCTTGACTCGGAGAAGCGTGCTTTGTACAGCAAACGTGCTGCGGAGAAAGGCGTCTCGCTCGAAGTGTACATCAAACGACGACAGGAAAAATACGCCGCCAAGAAAGACGAGAAGAGGAAGTGAACATCCGTGAGAAAAGTTTCAAGAGAAAGCGGGCCCGGCGCGTCCCTCTCCAGTCGCTGAAGTTGCCAGAGAGCGAGCGCTACATGCAGCCACGACATGGCTTTTCCTCTTGCTCAGCAAAAAGAGGACGGCAAAGCGCTGCCGGCGTCGATGCACCTACAGAGCACAGAGGCTCTAACAAATCGAGCTTCGAGTACCAGCTGAGCGACAAGCCAAAGCTCGCACCATGCCATTGGCAATATTCCCAGGTCATTACTCGTCACTATTGCAATGGTGCAATGACAATAGCGCAATGACACCCACACGACCCAAACCGCATTGCAAGGCTTTAAGAAGCACTTTGCTTCCCGAGAAGAGACGCTCAAAGTAGCAGGTGCAGTCGCCACTCCCAAAGCGCAAAAGGGAAGCAAAATGAAATGCACAAAGCACAAGGCCTCGAGCTTTAAGCCGCCAGAGACAGCAGGCGATTCTATTCCCGCCATCTAAAACAACACCCATCATGTACAAACATGGTCCAAACCAACCTAATCAAACAACATCCTCAAAACAACTCTCTATCCTCCTCCTCTTCATCCACCCATCCTTGCCTCTCCACCCTCGCCCTCTCACCCTCACTCAGCAGCGGTCCCTTCCCCTTCTCCTTCCTCTTAGCAGCCGCCTCACCTCCGATCTCCGTCTCCTCCTCCTCTATCCTCCGCTCCAACTCCCCAACCCTCCTTTTCAACCCCGCCACATCCAGCCCCAACCCCAGCACTCTCTTCTTCAAATTTTCCACAACGAGTCTCAGATTCTCCGCAGCTTTTCGAAGAGCGCGAACATCCTGCCGCGAAGCCTTGCCACTAGGGTTCGGGTGTTGGCTGCGATGGAGGCGGAGGGTTTTGACTTTGGAAGTTACGGTTTTGCGCAAGCGGGTGAACGAGAAAGTGGATTGGTTTTGATTCTTGGTTTTGGATTTTGGTGGGATTGGAGAGGAGGGGAGGCGGATGTGGGTTGGTTGCATTTGCACGATTACACCGGTGTGAGTTTTGGATCGTTTGATGTTGGTGGGCGGTTGGTTGATTGGTGGCATTCGTCGACAGGAGGAGAATTGGTTGTGGATATCATAGTATTTGGGACAAATAAGAGGTGGATGGAGGTTAGTAGCAAATAAGCAAACAAGCACGTGTCGTCTGTCATAGTTTTGTTGTGGCTTGCAACGGCATTTTGACAGCAGGTAGACAAATGGGAGAAAGAAGTTTCGTTTTCATTAAGACTATTATTGCGCATTACTTTGCTTTCTTGTCGTTACGCTCAGAGCTTTGGGAGTCAAACTGTGACCTCACTCGGGATGCTGATCTCGAGAATCTCCACGCCCTTCTGGAGCTCACTCTTGCTCGGCATCTTACCTCTCCTCATCAGCTCCGCGGACTGAGCCATGTAGGGATCACGCATCATGCTTGCGACGGCCACAACTTCCTCGCCCTTGGTGTAGTACGCGGTCCAGCTCTGCTTGCCCTCGCTGACGTCTGTCTCGCCGTGCACGATCAGGTCGTCCCAGCCGTTAGGCGTATTGCCACAGTAGCGCACTTGGGAACCAGGAGCGGACCAGAAGACAGGGATGAAGGACTTCGATTCTTCGCCGTTGGTGTTGATGGTGAGGGCGACGCTGCGGCCGGCGTTCTGGGCGACGTCCCAGTGTTCGATGCGGACGGGCTTGCCGTTTCCGGATGGGCCGTGGTAGGGGAACGTTGCGATGTCGCCGATGGCGAAGGCGTCGTCAACGCCAGCGATCTGGAACTTCTCGTTGACGCTAATGGAGCCGTCTTTTTCGAGCTGGACGGCGGAATTGTCTTGGAGGTAGTCGGTGGAAGGACGGATACCGACACCTTCAACGACCAGGTCAGCTTCGAGGGAAGTGCCGTCCTTGAGTTGCACGGAGCCGATCTTGGATCCATCTGAGCTGCTGGGGTTGCCCTTCTCGACTGCAGCGGAGAGCTTGAACTTGGCGCCGTTCTTCTCCAGGAGCTTGCGGAAGATGTTGCCGATCTTCTTGCCCATAACAGCCTGCATGGGCTCTTCTTCCATGCCGACGATGGTGACGTCGTGCTTCATGCCTGCGAGCGCGTTTCCGACCTCCATACCAATGAAGCTGCTGCCGACGATGACAATCTTCTTGCCACCGTCCTGGCCAGCGGCTTTCATAATTGCCTGAGCATCGGAGAGCGCGCGGATCACGAAAACGTTGCTGAGATCACCCTTCAGGCCGTCCATTGGGAGGAACTTGGGAACACCACCAGAAGCGAGGATGAGCTTGGAGTAGCTGTATGACTTGCCGTCGTCGGCAGACACCTTCTTACCCTTGAAGTCAACAGACTTGACGGATGTGCCGGTCACGAGCTCAACATCGCCCTCTTTGTAGAAGTCGGGGCTACGCCAGGCGATCTTAGACAAGTCGGTGATCAGAGCCTTGGAGAGCTTGGTGCGGTCGATAGGCTGGTAGGGTTCCGAAGAGATGACAGTGATCTTGCCGGAGTAACCGCCAGCACGCAGACCCTCAATGGCACCGAGACCACCGCTGCCTCCACCAACGATGACAACATTATCCTGGGACTTTGCCGAGCACTTGATGTTCAGCTTTCTCCTGCCAGCCTTGAGTGCGGACTCGTCGCCAGAGATGTATACGCCGCCATCTTTCTGTACAACCTTGAACTTGGCCAGTGGGTCCAGAGCAGGTGCGTCCTCTACGTCGCCGGTGGAGATCTTGAAGCAGGCTCCGTGCCATGGGCAGGTGATTCGTCCGTCGCCAGTTACAACGCCTTTGACCTGGGAGGATGATGTTAGTGAAAGGCCTCTGGCGATTGGTGGTTGTCAAGACGAAATCACTTACCATGGGAGCTCCGTAGTGTGTGCAGTTTGGCGACATAGCATGGAGGCCATCCTGGGCCTTGACGAGCAGGACCTTGCCGCCTTCGATGCCTTCGACCTCGTACTCGGCCTTCTGGCCATTCTTGAGGTCGACACTGGACAAGTCCTTGAGCTTGTATTCGGTGGCCATGATGCGTGCAGTGCGAGAGAAGTGAGCTCGCTGGGTGTTTAGCTGTATGGGTAGCTTTGCAATGGGCTGTCGAAGGAGAGAGGATGCGTGACGGAGTGAGGGGAACATGAAAGGAAGTGCGTGGTGGGGAGGAGAGGAGGACGAGAGGAGCTGTTTACATTGCTACTGGAGGAGGCTGCGTCTGCAGGCCTGCACGTCTATGGCGGCATCATCATTGATGTAACAAACGCACCGCACGCTGCGGGTGATGATGATGACATGTCAGCTCCGTCGCCAGCTTCCTCATTGGCCAGAGCTGGGATCCGCTCTGTCACCTCGCGCTTCGCGTTTCTCGATCGCCTTCTTCTCGTCCGTCGCCGCCGATACCACACACGCCTCCGTATGCGAAGTCTTTGTACGCATAATCTACTTGACAGCCACGCATCGCTGTGAGTCCGCAGCCACTGGCCTTCCGTCTTTGGCGGTGCAAAATTAGGCAATTGCGACCGCTAGAAACAGCATGAGCTTTCGCTTCACTCCAGTATCGGAAACCCTTGTGGATCAGGTAGGAAAATGCTAAAGCTCGATGCCTTTTGATCGCCTTACACCTCAATGACTCGTCACAATGCTAAATATCACGAATGCAGCAGTGGCACACATCTTGACTTCAACGTCATTCTATCAACCAGCTCGGCCGAGTTCAACGATACCTTCATGGCTGCAGAAGTGTTTCTGTAGACCACAACGGCGAACGGATCAATCATGTCTCAAGCTGCCACTGCCTCTTCTGCGCAAGCCGGCGGGTCTCTCTTCAAATTACCCAAAGAAGTCCGTTTGATGGTCTACGAAAGAATTTTTCCATCACGTCAGACGAATATCTGGCTTTTCCCTTCCGATTCGATTGCGCGCAGAAAGCACAAAACTTGTGGAGTTCCCTCAACCTCTATCCTTTCGACCTGCCGTGCAATACACCACGAAGCGGCGCCTGTTCTCTCCAAATGCCATCATTTCAACGCCCTGGTCACGTTCAACTCTCGATTCAAAGGCGACCTCATCAAAGAATGGACTGAGTATAGAGCTGAGTGGCTGGTAGTTCCTACCACTGCCATTCATTTCCTCACGCTCAGGATCTATTTGGATCCTAAATTTGATCTGCAAAAAGAATACTTTGAAAGGCTATTCATGAAGGTCAAGGTTGCTGCAAGCCTAAGGCGCTTGCACATAAAAATCGAATGCAACAGCACACTTGACCAGAAATTGGCTGACAAGGTGATGCGCATTCTGGCCGAAATTGAATGCAGCGCGCATGTCACTGGGTTTCTCCACCCATCGTTTAGAAGCATCAACATTGAGTCATCAAGCTACTTCAGCATGCTTGGGAAGCTGGGCGGGTACGTGCCGTTGTTGATCGAATTTAAATAAAAATGTGACTAACCAAACGCAGCACGGACACGACAAATGATGAACTCGTGCAAGAGATCGCAACACTGTCTCAGCAGCGCGACCAGAAGCTCGAGAGTCTAAAAGCCAAGACAGTCGAG
Organism: Cladosporium austrohemisphaericum; assembly: GCA_022813715.1. Taxonomy (NCBI): domain Eukaryota; kingdom Fungi; phylum Ascomycota; class Dothideomycetes; order Cladosporiales; family Cladosporiaceae; genus Cladosporium; species Cladosporium austrohemisphaericum. Next base: position 1,606,288 of record JAKLLY010000002.1, read on the forward strand.
ATGATGCCACAGACAATCAACAGCATGAATGCCCTGAAAGAACGTCCCCAATGGGACGATGAATTCCTGACCAGAGCTAGAGGCGCCGTCCGGAGCATTACAGATGTCTTGTCTGAAACGTCTGCCTTGGAGAAGGACATCGAAGTCTTGGCAAATAACATTGCTCCACTAGAGCGTCAACTGGAGGCTCTACTTAAGGGACGCAAGATGGCGATCACAAGACTAGCGGACGAAATATCTGCACTTCAGTGTCGATACGACTCCCTGCTTGTGGGACATCGCGGGCTCTCTGACGCGGCATAAACTGCTGTGTGGCAGGCCACCTGGCCTGCGGAAATGCTATTTGAGAGCGCTATGCTGCTCAACTTTTGGATGATTGGCAAGTGGTTGTCCTGATATCATGCCTATGATAAGGATGCAGGAGGATGGTCAGTCTGCAGTCACGGCAGCGTTGATGCGGTTTCATTCAAAGGCTGTCTGTTTGGAATGGCGGTAAAAAGGCAATGGGCTGGATGTCGAGGGCGAGGGTGAGGTTGAGGCGAGGCTGTTGTATGATCGGTGAAAACTAGCCTGGTACTGAGGCTTCTTTAACTGCATGAATGTGACGATGGTACGTGCTGCATGTGGAAGCAAAAACTCGCCCCCCTGCCAACAAACGCCGACATCACCAGCCTACTGCTCTGCCCCTCACTTAACCTCACTAGATTCTTTGTGCACCTGCTTCCAACCAGCGCACACGCCACCCCAAACAACTTCAAGAACGCTCACTCTGCTTGCTTCCGCTGCCATTCATTCCTGACTGACACTACACACCTTCGCCGAGACTACGAAACTCCTCCTTTCGCAGACTTGTTGCGCCTGCTCAGCACTGCGGCGCTGCTCAACACAATACGATAACCTCGAAGACACTCGCTCTGCTTGCTTGCTTGCTTGCTTGCGCGGCCTCCCTGCGCGCCAATCTTAAGCACAGTATCGTCTTCCCTCGACCCACTACTTCGCTGCACTTGTCTGCTACGCCATTCACTTCAGCACATCTTGCCAGCAGGTTCAAATCCCAAGATCCTCGATTCAGTACGATATGGCTTTATTCACTCTGCCTGAGGCGCAGCCCACCGGATTTCTCCTCAAGCTCCCGAAAGAGCTACGACTGATAATTTTTGAGGAGCTTTTCCCTTCTGGCTGTCTAGTCGACGTCAAAGCTGTCAAAGGAACCCTGCGCCAAGTCGTATATACTGCGCGCATTCAGCACCCTATTTGCCAATACGGAGCAGTTCTTGCAACCTGTCAGAGGCAAGATCTGTCCTCTACTCGAATTTCAAGTTCTGTGTTGAGGCGCGCACGGATGGGCTGCTGGACAGCGACAACCCGCCTTCACGCTTGAACAGACGACTGCGCATGTTCACTGCAGTTGACAGTGTCCAGAAGCTTTCGCTGATGATCAGGATACACCCCAGCGGATACGAGCACGCATCCGGATACAGATCATTAGATTATTCACACCAGAGACGGTTGGAACAATATGCCTGGCTTGAGCGAGTATTGGCTGATTTGAGTGGCGTTCCTAAGATCAAGAACTTGGGTGTAACAATCACTTTCGCACACATACTCAGGCGCTCGCACAAGTATCTCAATGGGCAGGAAGAGCTGGACCATGTGCTGCGTACCTTCCATGACTTCACGTGCAGTGGTACTATCACGATGGCAATCCGGATGGGGGGCTTGGAGTTCCCGTTGGACTCAACAGAGTACTGGCAGATGCTTTTCAAAGTTGGAGGGTAAGTACAGCAGCGGTACACATACGCCAACAAAGCACTAACTTGCGCAGAGTCGATATGACGATGAAGAGGTTGACCAACAGTCGTCAATTGGGCCTCAAGGGACTCGCTGATGCGACGGAAGCATTGCTACAAAAGAAAAAGCAACGTGACAGCCTTCAGGAGAGCCAACTCCGTCAAGGCGACGATGCTGCGCCACAGCTAGGGAACCTCGACAAATTAGTAAGTGAAGCCGAGGATGATGTTGGAATGTGGGAACGCAGGATCAGATGGTGCGAGAGGACCTGGGCATCTCTGCAACACGAAGCGGAGGCACAAATCGGCGATAATTGGTCACTTGTTGTTGCCACTTGACCGTTTCGAGACTTGCCGTCTTCATTGTCGGCTTTGAGCAATCCGGTATCACGACAAGCCTCGATATCCCTCACTCACGACCGCTTTCGCCCGATTCGTTCTTCGCGACGACATCGACGTCACTCTCCATTCCTGGGCCACAAGCATCAGAACACCACTTTGTCGAGTTGACCTCACTCCACCGCGACTCCCAGATCCCGTCTCCCAAATGACCAGTGAATGGCCTTCTGTTTAACTTAGCTGTCGTTCATACTTTTCCTTCACTGTATACCGGCCAAGTCCTGTGTCGAATCGGCCGCCTTTGCTGCACTTATTAACACCGATGCACCTGCTTGTTCGCGCCACCTACCAGGCTTTGACGACGCTCGGATCTGGCCTCGCCTGCTAAACATACCTTACCTTACCGCCATGCGACTCTGATTGCGATACTTCACCGCCGGCCACTTCAGTTTTCCACGCCGCAAACCGTATTCATACACCGTCGCCATATACGCTTGCCGAGACGCCAAACTGCCAAGACCCTCGGACGTGATTGCCTCGCTTCTTCGGACTGCTGTGGCATATTCGACATAACTCATCCACACACCCCAACACCCAGCCCGGCACGACATGCTTCCTTTCACCAAATCGAAAGTGCAGCTCACCGGCAACTTATTCAAGCTTCCAACCGAGCTTAGGGTTATGATCTACGAAGAGCTTTTCCCTTCTAGGACAATTGCCGTCGAGGCTATCAACGGGGGTTTCTACACCAAGAAGCCTTTCGGCGCGCGCACTGTCAACCACACGGCAGCACTCCTTGCAACGTGTCAAGCCTTGTACGATGAAGCCGGATCTGTACTCTACAACGAGACCGACTTCCGCGTTTCAGTCCGAGACCAGGAATACCACAGGCATGTGCAACAGTACGTGGATCTTGTAGCCGCACCCGTTGTCCGCGATCACTATCGAGACTTCACTACTCTGCGTCGTGTGCGCAAACTCTCGCTGTACGTTGCACTGCGTATCTGGTTCTGGGGAGTATCGAAAGGCAAATATTGGCCGGGCCAGGTGATCGCTCAGATCAGTTGCGCTTCCGAGATCAAGGAGCTTCGTATGATGTTCGACTTTGAGCTTCATGCCAACTTGAGACCTGGGAGCAATATGGACACAAGCGGGCAAAAGAGCTTTGACGATGTGATCAGCTTATTTGATCACCTTTGGTGCAGCGGCACCGTCCGAGCGTATATGGGTCTGTCAATCGGAGAGCGCCGCTTGGACACAGAGCCATATTACCTTATGCTCGCCAACATTGGAGGGTATGTTAAGGAATCTGCCATTTGTCAGTAAGGTACTAACATAAGCAGGCTGGATCAGACCCGCCACCTCTATGCCGACCAGTTCAAGCAGAAATCCGAACTGTATCAATCGAAGATCGAGGAGCTTGCTGCCACGAACATCAAGCTGATGGAAAAACAACAACAGCAAAACGATCTTCGGGAGTGCCATCGCCGGCAAAGCGAGAATTTTACAAAAACGAAACTGAACTATGTCGGAAAATACGTCGAACTCTTGATCAGCCGGGTATTCGCCTTGGAAAACGAGATTGACTCGGCCAAAAGCAAAATGGCATCGCTGGAAGATGAACTGGAGAACCAAATCGGAAACCGCTGGTCACATCTTGAGGCATGAACGAACCCATACTGCTCCTCCGAGAAATTGAGCAGGTCAGACTCACGTCTCGCCACGATCGACCTGACTCACCGACTTCAACACTCTTCCGGCTGCATTGTAAGAAACGATCTTTGGCTTCATCTCCACCTACACCTTCACACTCTTCCTATGCGGTCACATCCACACATTCTCAGTCAGTCATCCGAGAACACGCACTACAATATCGAAATCGGAGTCATATCGTCTGAGCCGCTCTTACACCCGAAGAACAGATGGATCAATCAACGTTGCAACCCAAGACGTTGCCATCTCGTAGCACAACTCTAGCACCAAATTCTAGACCTTCACGATCTCCAGTCTTTCCATGACGAGAGAACGCATCGGCTTGCTAACTCAGCCGACTGTAGATGATTGTCGACTTGCCACTGACCTCTTTCTACGTTCCTTCAAGCTCCTCCAAAGGGCTATCAGTTAAACAATTCCAGCAAAGAATTGACCTGCATAATTGCTCGTCGCTCACCAAATGGTATGGCCAGAGGTGGAGGGAACACTTACTGCCCAAGGTCGTCCAGCGAAGGACTCAGTCTCTCACCATTCACATCACATTGTCTTTTTGCTTTCTGAGAGTACATGCGCTTACATGGTTGAATTCGAACCCTGGAGATAAGTGGGTTAGATACATGCCAGATCAGAAGAGTAATCGTGGGCTTTCCGTAATTGAAACCATGTAAGTGAATCTTGACGTAGATGTGGCACTTAGCACTTGGTCCCTCAAATACCAGCTTCTCACTGACGGCGCGGTCTGTGGTTATGCCATCGACCAGTGATTGCAAACGTCTGCTTCGGCTCCTGGCCAGCCTCTTTCTCTCCTTCACTGCACTGCGTTTGAGCCCCGACCTTCGTCATCCGCGGCCCGCCACCTTGACTGCATCACGACTCCCGCGCTACTTATTAAGACGCTTTCTTTGTCTGTCCCTGACACCTGTGATCCACCGCACCTAAATGCTCTCGCATTTCCTTCGCATTGCTAAACTGGAGTCACCATCGTTTGGACCTCCTCACCAAGATCGATCAGCAACTCTTATCAACTCCACTCGACTCGACAAGACACGCACTCTGCTCGCTGGCATCCTCTACAGCTCTTGTCCGCTTTACCGACCCTCTAAATCGCTTCAAAACGGCGCTTCACTGCATCTTCTCGAGACCGTGCTGCTGCTTAACCTGAATCGCAACGATAACAGTCACTCTGCTTGTTTGCGTCACCCACTAAGTGCTCAGAGAACTTCGATCCAGCGTTCCCTTCTACTCACTACTGCAAATTTTACCCAACGAACTGCGACGCAAGCTCACTCCGTCAAACGCCATCAATAAGCACGCACGCTCAAATAGTCGCCGCCTCGCCCAAAGCCTGTAAGACGCCTTGCCGTACTTGCTTTAATTCGCTGCAACAAACCCCCCAATTCACTCATACGACATGGCTACTTTCACCCAATCGCAAGTACAGCCCGGTGGATACTTGTTTAAGCTCCCAAGTGAGCTTCGAAACGCGATCTACGAAGAGCTTTACCCCAACCGCAGATTTACTGCCTACACCGTGGCGGGAAAGATTTTCAAGACTGAGATCTTCAAATGGAACAGTTTCAACCACTCTGCTGCGCTGCTTGCGACCTGCCAGACGATCTATGCGGAAGCGAGCTCTATTTTCTACGCCAACAGCGAGCTGCGCACTCTCACTTACCTCGACGGGTACTGGAACTCCGAAAACAACGTCAAACTGCACAAGCTTTACGAGTGCATGTCGTTCACTCGGGTCGCTAAGCTCACTCTTAGTGTTGAGCTAGGCCCCGTCATCGAGTGGGAGAATGGGAAAGGAAGGACTCACCTGAATCAGACAATTGCTCAGATCAGCGGTGCTTCCGGTATTAAGAGCTTGCACTTGGCGTTCAAGACGGATCCAATCCATGCTTCCCTTAAACAGGATATGTTCGACCTTGTAATGAGAATGTTCAAGGGAATCAATATTAGCGGCAGAATCACGGCGGCGATGGATGTATCGCTTGGAAAGCACCGCTTGGTTACATCGGCATACTACGATATGATTACCAGCCTTGGAGGGTAAGTTTTCTAGCGAAACATCGTACCGAAAGTACGCAGCCGCTAACGTGAATAGGAGCGACTTAACGCGCCAGCTCTATGTCGAAGAGGCGGGACGGTTGTCTGGATACCACGACGAGGAACGCCAAAGACTTGCCTTTTTGAGGCTTGAGATGACGTCCAGGAGAGATGAGCGAGACAACATAATTATGGCGCTCAGCCCGGGCATCGTTTCTTCTGGAGACACCCGCTTGAGGACTACCATGGTCGCCTTGAATTCTCTGGGTCTAGAGTATCAGGCGTCCTATAGTCAGCTACGTACAATCGAAGCAAGCCTGCGTTCTCTGAAGGATGAAGAAGAGAGACAAATCGGGGACAATTGGCCACGACTCGAAGCATCGTGAATGTTTCAAGACCCCCATTGGAAACGAGCAAAGAAGCGCCACGCCAAGTTGACTGCTCACACGTCTGTCTGCTTGTCTCGCTGCCGAATCATCGACAAAAGCATCAAGTCGGTCCTCGAGTCTATTCCATCGAGGTAGCAGAACGTTAACAATACTCAGCAAAACCAGGATCCACCTTTCCACTGACCTAAAAAAAATTCCAACTGCAACGAAACGTAACTGCTAGCTCCGGGCAGCATGCTCATGAAACTATTCATGAGCAATAATTAGGTCAACGTGGCATACATCACAGCACAAGTGGTCCATGGCAGTCTTGAACACGACATACAGCTGATGCTAAGGTGAACAAATTAGAATGGAGGCTCCCAACGCACTTCCGGCATCACTTACGACTGGAACAAGATGGCCAAGGCCTTCTCAAATCGAACAATAGTACAAGCTCGAGATAAAGTAGAATCATACATCCCCAAACGCCTCGCTGAAAGCACCATAATCCTTTTCCTTTTTATACATCCCATCGCACTTCCCCAAAGGTTGCCAACTACTCCATCTCCCCAATACTCATCAACACACCCACAACAGCAGCCATCAACCCATCTTCATACCCCGCCGCACCTCCCTTCGCATTTTGCAGCGCCAACTCCCTCTCCGTGCTCGGAACAATTCTGTCCCTCAGACTCCTCTCGTTCTTCGTCAAACTCTCCACATCGTCCTTGAGCTTCTGCACGTCCAGTCCCAACTCCTGCACGTCCGCCGAACCAGGGATGCCTTCCGCGGCGCCCATGTTGATGGCCGAGCGCAGGATATGAGAGATGAGGATGAGGTTGCGAGCTTCCTTTACGGAGGCCAGGGTAACGACGCCAGCGCGCGGGTTACGAGGCGAGGGCTTGGCGTTGACCATTGAGTCTTCTGCGCGCTTGAGCTGGGCGGGGAAGGAGTTGAGGAAGCTTGAGACTTCGGCTGCGATGCCTGGGCCTACGGCGTTGAGGAGGTTGAGGCAGAGAGGGAGGAAGCCGTCGGACCAGATAGAGAACAGACGCTGGGGTTCGTCGAAGGGCCCTTTGCCGCCGTCTTTGCGGAAGTAGTTGCTGATATTCGCGGTGCCGAGATGGGTGAGGACCCCGTCTGTGGCCATGAGCTCTGCGATTTGAGGCACGGATGAGAGGGATACAAGGAAGTTGATGGCGATAGTCCCGTGAACAGGATTTTGCTCCGTGCGCTCGGCCAGTTGGTCTGACCAAGAGAACAGCGAGAGCCCGCCGCGAACCAAGTTCGAGCCGGCGATCATGTCGGCAATCTGAGCGTGAATTTGTCGCACGCCTCTGACGGCGAGGATGCCTCTCAGCAAAGCAGAAAGCAAGACAAAGTCTCCGTCTTGCGCCAGTTCGATGCTCGTATGAATGTTTCCACATAGCGCACGGAAGCCTTTGGCAATAGTATGCCCGACGATCTCGACGAGGATTTGGCTGGTCGAAGGGTGAAGGATCGCCTTGCCGCCCATGCCAGAAGCCAGTGGTTTCGGATCCATGTAAGCGTGAGGCTGCAGTGTGAGGTAGAGAATCTGCAGAAGTGTCGTGTAGTACGTCAGGTCGTACGGCGTGGAGGCGACATCATAGTCCACGGGGCTTGTCTTCACCAGATGCCACACAAGGGGCAACAGATCCCTCATCTGGTCGATGGTCGACTTGACGCTCACGAGTCGTGAAATCAGGACAAAGGCGAGGTCAGCCCTTGTCTGCAGCAGTTCTGCGGCATACGGCATGTCCAGGTTGGTGTTGCTGTTGGCCTCTAGAGCATTGCGAGCTGTGGCTGCAAGCACAAGCTGCAAGTCTTGGTCTCCGTCGGCACATTCGGCAAGAGTAGAAGCCAGTGTCTTCCACGAAGCCAGCAAGCTTGTCTGCGCCTCCACAAGACTCAGGTTGACATTTGCCCGGCGGAACTCTTCTCCAAAGCCTTGCTTTCCAACCCAGTGTGGGTCGAAGGCCAGCATCTTCTCTGCCAACTTGACATCGTAGAAGTAGTCGTCTCCCAGAGGTGCAGGATTGGCCGTGGTCCTTCTGAAGTCTGCTGGCGTACAAGGCAAGCTCCGCGGCAGATTCTTTGCGAAACTGGCATGCAGCGAGCCATTGTATCCATCTACCTTTGCCGCCTGCTCACTGACGAAGCGAAGGTTCGGCACCACTGTTTTGAGCTGTGACTTGTCGCCAATTTCGAGGCTGGCGTGCATGTTGACCGCGATAATGTCGCACAGGAGCGCGGCCATCTGGATCTCTGGTATGGCGTTCTTGGCCTCCGTGACATTGCCGGATCGTGACATCGGCTTGAGCCCATTGAGCCATGACAGCGCGTTCTTCATGAAGTCGGACTTGGTGCGCACCTCATTGGTCGACCAGATCCAAACTTGCTGTGCCTTTGCAACGAATCGCAGCATTGCGAGCGCACGCGCAGGTTTCAGATTGCGGATATCGGCAAGCTGCTCGAGTGCATGGCCCAGGATCGTCTTCTGTGTGGCTGCTTGATCTTCGTGTTTGTACTTGTCCTTCGGCAACGTGCCGGTCAAGAGGTACATAGCAAAATACTGCTGGTTGCTGCCCAAGACTGCAGCGAGGAAATTCCATACTGCACACTCGGTGTCCTGGTCAGCGAGAGGCCGGTCGAGCTGCGAGAGCAAAGCCAAGAAGTTCTTCGATTCCTCATAGCTCACTTGCCCGAGGATAGAGGGCAGCTCGGTGTTGTCAGCCTGTCCGGGGGTAAGCAATTCGCCGAATAGCTCAGCTATGGGCTCTTTGTAGGTTTGGCGAGTAGCAAACAAATTAGCGAGCAGAGGAGACAGCTTGGCGAGCTGCGTTGGAAGAGAACCTGCGGTCTGGCTACGAAGCTTCAGCGTCCGGATCACGGTCGTCAGATACTTGCAGACGGAGACTGTCTGGCTCTCGATCATGCCCTGCTGCGCTGAAACGAAAGAGCCATCGTTCACCTCCAGGCCTTGAGCGAGGACTGCAGATAGAGGCGCCAACACAAAGTCGGAGACAGTCTGCGTTGTTGCTGCAGTGGACAAGACTTCCGTCAATTTTTTGCCGTCAGCAGCGTCCGCATCGATACCGTATGCTGATTTGAGCAGCCCATCGAACGCGTTGCAAAGCCTTGTGACCACAATCGCTTTCTCTTCCAGGATGCCGAAGCCCCAGTCGTTGAGGTTCAGCAAAACGTCTTGTGCGATTCTGGTGTAAGCGGCGAGTACAAGCGAAATCGTTCGCTCGGGAGTCTGTTCCGGCGCTTCCATTGGCGAGTCGAATCGGCGTCTAGGTTGCAGAGCTTCCGGTTTAGGCTTGCGCCTAACGACACCGTAGGTGGCATCCGCGAGTATAGATTCGTACAACTTGATGCAAGAGTTCAAGAAAGCATATTGACCAGCGCGGACTTCCACGCCGGATACGACAGCAACAAGAGCGCTGACGCCTGCGTTGAGGCCCAGAAGGCTACTTCTGGAGAGCCAGGACCACGTCCGCTCTGGAGTGTAACCGACTAGAGCTTCGAAGAAATCAGTGCAAGCTACCAACAGTTGCAGGGATCCTTCCTGGACGTTCTGATCAATGAACGCTAGCAGCTCGAGCTCCATGATGTCAGCCAAAACAGTGATGATGTCTGTATCATCCCTCAGTGCGGAACCGAAGCGTCCTAGGATGAAGTCGCTCTCTTCTCGGCCATTGGCGCCTGTTATCAGCACGCCCATGAAAGCGACTATTTCGGATGCAGTGTGTCTGTCTAGGATGTTGGCCGTTGAAGGGGTGATGAGTTCAGAGTTTGGTAGCAGTGTCGATAGCAGAACACCAAGATACGCCAGTCCGGAGTGGCTGTGGCTCAGCATCAAAACGAAAGGTCTAGTATCCTTGATGATGACTCCTGGGGTGCCAGCAGGTATTGTTGACACGGTGTTCGAATCGCCACCATCTGCGAGTACCAACGCACGAGCATCATCCTGGCTTTGGTAGTAACTAAGTGATGGCCGAGGTTCGAAGATTGAGAAGTTTTGCGTCAAATGCATGCTGTTCGCGCCTTCATCTTCATGGTCCAAAGCGTATGTGCGGAAATGCTCTTGCACCATTACAGTGAAGCTAGTCAACCCATCCATCAACTCCACAACGTATGCCGTGTCATCGGTACGTACGGTGGCCAATGAAGTGAGTATCCGCAGGAGTGGCGAGAGCTCGTATGGGTAGCGTGCGGCTGCTTGATCTAGGACGAATGGCTTGAAACGTTCGCCATCCCACAATGCGCGGTCGTATATAGGACCTGAAACGTCTCCAAAACTCCTTGTCGGCGTGTCGGGTGTGAACAATGCAAGCAATGCCTCCAGAACTTCCTCGCCGTACTGCACAAGTGGTAGACTCACACGAACAAGCTCAAACAGGACTAGTCGGCCGACAAGTGCAGTGGAAATGTCCGAGTCGGAAGCGAAAGCGCCCGCCAAGCTGTTGCTTAGGTTCGCAACAATAGTATAGACCTGCATGAAGTCCGTCGCCACCTTTGCAAAGAATTGCGGAGGATCGCTGCTTTGATCTCCGAGCTCCGGGTCCAATAGGGCCTCCCAGGTCTTCTCCGTGGCAGTGGGGGCTCTGCTAGGGTTACGTATGGAAGACGGCCGCCTTGATGCCTCGCGATCGCTACCTTCCTCGTCATGCTGTGCCTGGTCGCGTTTGGCATGATCGCGGATGATCATTGTGATTATGCTCCAGGTATACAGGGCCGGGCCTGCGACCTTGTTGCCGCAATCTGCGGCCTGGAAGAGAATGATATTGAGCTCCTTAACACATGCGTCGTCTGCGATGTAGGGCCCAGGTCCTAGATTGGGATAAGCGGCCGGGTTTCTTCTTTGTTCGATCTCTTCCATGGTCTCCGGCAATTTGAGCATGGCAGCTCCAGTGATCGATACCAGACATTGGAGAATTGGTATATACACATTTTGCGATGGGCTCATTGCGGACAGATCGCCGAAGTATCCAACCGATTGCATGAGCTTAAACCAGCCAAGCGCATCCGTTGAAGTCACAGGAGATTCGAAAGCAAACACGACGGCCAGAGTTATCCGTGCTGCGTTCACCAGGTCCTGGATAATGGCATCGAAGTAAGTAGCAGCCAGCTCGGGTCGGTCTTTCAGCGCGCTCGGCCATTGTGATGGGCCTTCGAGTGCTTTGGCCAGAGTTTCAATGGCTTGAATGCAAGGTGAAATTTTGCTCGCTTCGCCAGTCATCGCTTGGTATACGCGACGTGCCTGAATTTCGACCCAGGTTTCGACAGAGCCGAACTCTAGTGAAGACGGTATGATTGCTTCCCTCAAATTGTTGTCGCTTGCGCTAGCCGCAAGTGAGATGAGAAGTGCACTGAAAGCGCTGGCTGCGCTCCTTTCCTGCAGGCATATTTTCAATAGTCTCTGTCGTCGAAGCTCAACATCCTCGAAGTCGGGCGACGTTTTCCCTTCGCCGTTCACAGGCCCAGCCTTGCTCTTGCCGAAGTAGGATTGGCTGAGATCCTGACCATTGGTCGCCCTCTGCACTTTGCCCAGCAATAAATCTGCCGGTCTTTGTTGCCACTCGACGACCGCGCACCTCAATGCGGAAAGCTCATCGATTCCAAGCTCTTTTGAAATCCAAAGCGCATCATCCTTCAGTTGCTGTAGGTTGTAGTCGTTGTTCGGCGGTTGCGACACGTTTATGGGCGCTGTCTTTGTGTCGAAGGCAGATTTTGTTTGTGCAGATGGTTGCTGGAAGGGTGCGAAAGGCCTAGCAAGCGTGTCGCGAGTTTCGGGGTCGGAAACAAAGCTCTCCAAGGTAGTGTTTGAGCTGGCGCTTTGCAGATCGCTAATAGCTGTGTACGCCGACGTCCAGGGTATGAGAGACTCTGCACCAGACAGGCATTTGTCCAGTGCAGGAAAATATGTCGCCTCTGCCGTGGTGTCCATAGCTCCAATGGGTCCAATGTCAAAAGTTTCGCGCAGTTGTGATGCACAGAAGAGTCGCTAGCGAGGCGGTAAAGTGGATTGAGCGAGAAGTGGAGGTCGAGGAATTATTTCACATCATCCATAGTGAAGGGCAAAAAGTCGCTGGGTGACGCCGTTTGCCGGGATGTTGTTGTCGCTTGTGGTATTGTAGCTCCAGGTTTATTGTGCAGGCTGGTCGGCGCGCGTGAGTTCGCGACAATTGAGCCTTGTGAACTTGCCGTCCGAGCTTCTCCCGACTTCACATCCGCTGACCAGCAGCAGCACCTCGAATCGCAGGATCCCGAGCAACACCTCCATATCCCACACCACCAAACACAATGACTGTCACCGAAACCGTAAAGGAAGCAGTGGGCCTCGGCCATGGCGGTCCCAGCACCCGTACGTCCACCACCCTCTTCCGGCTCCCGCAGTAGCAACCGGCGCACATGCGACATCTCGACCGGACCGCATTGAAAGGACGAGAGCGCTAACAATCAAACAGCCGCCTCCAGGAAGGAGATGTCCGACGCAAAGCTTCCTCTTGCATACCGCGACTCATGCGCCCACCTCCTCATCCCTCTGAACAAATGCCGCCCCGCCAACTGGTACCTGCCCTGGAAGTGCCAGGTACGATTACCCACGATCCGTCGCCTACACGACACCAATGCCCGGAAACCTCCATCGTGGCCGCTAACACCAGTCTAGGACGAGAGACATTCATACGAGAAGTGCCAGTACGAGGAGTTCAAGCTGAGAGTGAAGAAGATGGATGAGTTGAAGGCGGAGAACCCGGGCCAGAGGAGCAACTAGACGCGCACGGGATGGAATAAGAAGAACAGATGTAAAGCCAAAAACACACAAAATATCACGATGTGGCTGCTGTACATATTACAAAGAGAGGAATGCCGCTTCCGTGAACGGCGCCTAGGGAAATGATTTTGATTATACCATGTTGTTTTCGCTAATGGTTGTTCTCAAATTCATCAATTTGGTCTAACAATACCGCCAAAATTTGCTGATCTCCAAGTAGGTCCTGTTGTGAACGGCTCCATACCAAGGTCAGAAGCCACGCACATACCGTCACCTCCGTCATTCTCCAAAAAGAGCCGTTCCAATGAAGGACCCAGCTCAAGAAATCCCCTACTACCAACCAACCTCTGATCAAGTGGCAAAGCTCTCGCCCTCGAACTCGGCCTCGAATCTCTTAGCCGCGCTGTCCTCGCCACCTTGGTCAACTTCGTCATGCTTACGCTTCCCAGCTCCCGTCCCGCCAGCGGAGAGCTGGTAGGTAGAGTCACCTTCCAGACCTTCGTCGCCTCCAAACGCTGATTCGAAAGCAGCAATGCGCTTGGCGTTCTCTTGAACTTCCATGTTGAGAAGATCTTGACCGACCATAGCAGCAAGCTGGGTCTGGTCCGCCTGCGTGTCGTACGGGAAAGGCAAGCCACTCAGGCCTCCCGCCTCCAAGTTGTCGGGCTGATGGGTAGCGGCGGCCTGGATCTCTCCGTCCTGGCTCGCATCTGGCTCTGGGCGGCTCTCTTCTTCCACAGCCGGCTTGACATCACTCTCATCTTGCCCAAAGCTGCCGCCAACGTTGCTGAGGCCAGCTTCAGAAAGACCGCCCACTGAGAACTCATTCGGGTGGTCAACGGCTCGCCCAACGCCAAAGTCGGCGTCAGCCTGGTCGAAGTTGAATTCAGGCTGCTGCTGTCCGGACAAATCGCCCATGTCGAAAATGTTGTCTTGAGTGGAAAACTCGTCCAAGCCCGCGAGGAAGTTCTCCTCCCCCAAGGCCTGGGTGGTGGTGTCTTCGACATCCGTGCCAGCGCCGACTGCGTCGCCAACGAAGGAGTCATCGCCACCAACACTTTCCGGCACCTCCAGCTGCTGGTCCCCAGGTCCATCGTCGGTAAGATCGATCTGCTCAGCCGTGCCGTTTTGCTCAACAGAGGCACGAGGCGCTAGGCCTGCCTCCTCAGGCCCATTACCACTACCGCCACTCATCATCCACTGCTCAGTGCGGTCTCTACGCCCATTTGGCGCCGCCCTCATGCGCTTGACGACCTCTGGCACCTCATCCCTGCCGTCCGGAAGCCAGCCTTTAGCCGAATGGAGCGGTGGCATGTACTCGAACTTCCTGTCCTCGAACGGAATCGCATCTTCGTCAGCGCGAGTGGTGCTCTTGATATCGCCATTTTCGCCACGACGCATGCTCAGTATACCAGGCGACTCGGCTTCGCGGTTCTGGCGAGCAACAACGCGCTCGTTGTGTGCCTTGATGCGATCATCCCAACTTACACCGGTGTGCTCGCGGAAGACTGCGCGGAAAGTGCGGGTGGCGGCCATCATACTTGAGCCCGTGGCCTCGAGGATGTTGTGGAAGGGCTTCTTGTTTGTGCCGGCAAAGAGGCAGTTGGTAGCGTATTTGTGGGGCTTGGAGTTGCTTTCGAAGATCTGCGAGGTTGGTGATGTCAATTTCGCTGCGGATGAGTATGTTTGGAGGGAGGAGAGGAGGCTTACTGTGAGATTGATGCGCTCGTTGGTGTTGGTTAGGGTGTCGACCTTGGTCAACATGATATCGTAGGCGAAGCCGGTGCCGTCTTTGAAGACGTGGTTGTTCTCTGGTGGATTGCTTCGTTAGCATTGTCTCCTTTCTTTTACGGCTGCATCATGGCACCCACCGTAGAACACATCACCTCTCCCCTTCTTCACAGTCTTCTTCATCAGGTCGCTACGCTCCTTACGCCTCTGCAGCTCAATCTTCCTCGCCTCTTCCTTCGCTTTCGCCTCAGCCTCTTCACGCTCCTTTCTCGCCCTCGCCTCGCCAGCAGCCTCTGCCTCGAGGACACGACGATCACGCTCACCAAGGAACGGGTCAGTAGCCTCTTTGAACACTTCACCAATCAGAGCCTGCGGCGCCTTAGACATCGCCCTGCCAACCTCGCCCTCTCCAATGCCCTCGTCGCCACTGTTCCTACCGCCATTCTTCTTGCTCTGCTTCTCCAATTTCTTCGTCTCCTTCTCAGCAATCTGATCCATGACCTCCCAAGAGAACGACTTCTCTCGAGACTTCTTCTGCTGTTCGAGGCACTCCTCCAGCCATTCCGGGCTCACGATGCTGATTTTGGATCCATTTTCGTTTGCTTGGAGGCTTTGCTGCACGACCATGGTGTTGTGTCTCCATTTCGCTTCGTCCACGACGACATGGGTGCAGTTGGCTTGCTCGTCGAACTTGGGCACAATCTTGCCGCCGGCGTTTTTCACCCAGATCTCGACTTTTTCCATGGTCCAGTTGCTTCTTTCTTTGGTGCGCCATGCTGGGATAGGATAGGCCACGTGGATGCGGCAGTTAGCAAGGGGTTTGCCGCCCATGGTTGCTGTGACTGATTGTCGTTTGTGAAGATAACAGGATTGTCGAGGCTGGCTCTCTGGCTACCGCAACGGAACTGTTGTTTGGAAAAGTGGTGGTAAGCTGCAAGGTTCGGCGGAAGGATGTTCAGAGTGGGATTGACGCCGTATGGAAAGGCAAGGTCTGGAAGAGTTGGGAAAGTTAGTTATGACTGGTGTGAAGTGACTTGATCACGATGGTTCGTAATCAAATGTTGTGTCGAATATCGGCTGAGGTGATGGTGATGGTCGTGCATGTAAGTATCGAAAAAGGGAAAAGAATTGAGGGAATGGGTAGCACTTTATGGAGAGTTGTTAAGGACTATCACATGATGCGAGTACTCAGCGCATGAGCGTGTGATCGTGGGCGCAATGGACGGCGTTGATGAGGCACACATGATAACAGTACGTATGACTCCAGCGCAGCATGTGAAGTCACGATGAATTGAGACGAGCGTAGTGAGGGTTTGAACATCCGACATGGACACATACATCGTCTACATACAATCAAACATCTACCTCAGCGCCTTGGCTGCCTTCACAAAAGCCTTGATCTTCTCCAAATCCTGTTCGCCGTCAGTCTCGACGCCACTGCTGACATCAACGCACACGACCTTGTCAGCTTGCTCGCCTAAGCTCTGCACGGCTTTGCCAACATTGTCAGGGTTCAGACCACCAGCGAACAGCACGTGCAAACCCTCATCCTTCCCCAGAAGTTCCACGACATGGCTCATATCGAGCTGCTCACCGGTACCTCCAGCACCTGAGTCAAGCAGAGGTAGTGAGTGGAAGCCACGTGTGGCGAGGCCGGCGTCGTTGGGCTTGAAAGCGCGGATCACAGGCATGGGGATGATGGACGCCCACTCAAGAGGTTCTTGACCGTGAAGCTGGACGATGTCGAGGTTGAGCAACTTCTGCTGCTCCAGCACGTAATCGAGGGGTTGATTTTGGAACACGCCAACGATCAGCGCACGAGACGGGTTCTGCACTGCGTGTGCTCCCTTGTGCTCAAAGAATGATATGGCTTTGTCCGTCCCAATGTATGCCGCTGATGTCTGTGATGATGAAGCCTTAGGCGTGTTGTGAACTGTCTGTGAAATCGCAAGCGCAGTCTCAGTGCTGACACATCGCTTTCGGCCTGTGACGAGGATCATGCCGATAAGGTCTGCGCCAGCCTCGATAGCAGTCTTCGCAGCTTCGGCGCTTCTTGTGCCGCAGATCTTCACGGCCAATTGCTTGGAGACTCGTGACTTGATCTGTTCTGAGTTGCCACCAAGAAGCTCGGAGATGAACTTCGCTGTGTC
Organism: Cladosporium austrohemisphaericum; assembly: GCA_022813715.1. NCBI lineage: Eukaryota > Fungi > Ascomycota > Dothideomycetes > Cladosporiales > Cladosporiaceae > Cladosporium > Cladosporium austrohemisphaericum. Next base: position 1,623,233 of record JAKLLY010000002.1, read on the forward strand.
CTTCGCACGCATAAGGGCCTCACCAACAAGTACCGCGCCAACGCCAGTCTTGAGGTACGGCTCTACGTCCTGTGGTCCGGTAATGCCAGACAAAGCGCAGAGAGTGGTACCTTCGGGCACCATCTCCATCAAGCGGTTTGTGGTGTCCATGTCAACGTCAAAGGTAGTGAGGTTGCGGTTGTTCACGCCAATGACCTTGGAGCCAAGCTTCACGGCGATTTCCATCTCATCAGTGGTGTTCACCTCTACTACGGCCTCCATACCCAAGCTCTGTCCGTACTTGTAAAGTCTCTCGAGCAGTTCTGTGTCAAGCATCTTGACGATCAGAAGGAAAGTGTCAGCGCCAGCCAAGCGGGCCTCCAGAATCTGATATTCATCGAAGATGAACTCTTTGCGCAGAACAGCCGGACGGTTGGGCATGCCAGCAAGGGCCTGCCTCACTGCTCTCATATCGTCGATTGAGCCTTTGAACCAGTCAGGCTCTGTGAGAACGCTGATGACACTGGCTCCGGCTAAAGCATATGTGCGTGCTTGAGCGGGGGCACAAGTCGACAGGGAGATTATGCCCTTGCTCGGCGATGCTCGCTTGATTTCAGCCATCAGAGAAAGCTTGAAAGGCGACTGCTTGAGACGGTCCGGGAACGAGATAAGAGGAGGCGACAAGTCGAGATCGTAGGCAGCCTGCAAATCTTCAGGCCGTTGTGAAGGGACTAGTTTTTGTGCGTCGACAGACACCTTCCTTTGTGCGTAGATTCGATCTAGAATTGATCCCTTCTTGTCGACATTGTTGGAAGCGGGCGTGTTGGGCTGAGAAACGCCGTTCGACGATGATTGAGTCTGCTTCTGCAATTTGTCGTTCTCGGCCCAAGTGCCGCCTTGCATCAGCATGAAGTTCTTGATCATGACTCGGCCTTCCGCGGTGAGAATGCTCTCAGGGTGGAACTGCACGCCTTCGATCACATATTCCTTGTGTCGCACACCCATAATGATGCCTTTGCCACCGTCTGGCCCAGCGGCAATCCAAGATGTAACTTCGAGGCAATCGGGTAAAGTAGGGTGCGTTCCGGCGAGCGAGTGATATCTGGTGACGGGAAGATCCTGAGAGAGTCCAGCGTACATTCCCTTGCCATCGTGGCGAAGCGGGGAAGTCTTTCCGTGAAGAATCTCGCCGGTCTGAGAGACTGTTCCTCCAAAAACCGAGAAGATACACTGCTCGCCCATGCACACTCCCAGAATAGGGATCTTGCCGGCGAAATGCTCAATGGCATCTTTGGAAATGCCAGAGTCGCTCAATGGGTGGCCCGGACCTGGAGAAACGACCAGCTGGGTCGGCTTGGCGGCCACGAGTTGCTCCAAAGTGATCTCATCGTTACGGTAGACCGTCACAGTAGCACCCTCCAAAACGAGATATTGGTAGACATTCCAGGTAAAAGAGTCGTAGTTGTCGATAAGAATGAGGTTTGATGCTGTGGCTATAGGCGCAGCAGGGACCGGTTGGTGCGGCGAGTGATCAGTCAGATCGCTGTTCGACATATTTGCCGTGTGGTGCGATATGTTTGTCTATTGGGAGACAAATGGAAAGTAATTGTCTCGCTCACTAACTTTCCGTCTCACCTATCGATGCCACTTGGATTTGCAGTCATCGAGGACGGCTGCTTCCGCAACGCTAAACTTTTAATTGGACCCTTGTGCATCCGCTCGGCACTTACCTCCTCCTACGCCGAGACGCGATATCTCGACGCGTCTCTCCGCGACCGCACGTGCCTTGCACTATACCGTACCGTGAAGGGCAGACTGACAATTAGGCACTGCGCGCGCATGCTCTTCCGAAACAACCATCGCTCTTAGAAGGCGAGTGTAAGCAAGATCTTCACGACAAGACTGTCGCACATCAAGAGGAAGCCACATACTCGCCATGACGGACAAGGTGTATTCCGCGACATACAGCAATGTGGGTGTTCTACAGCAGTGTCGCGAGTCTGATTTAGCTAACAATCGCACAGGTCCCGGTGTACGAATTCAACTGCGAAGGCCACCACTGCATGCGACGCCGAGCAGATGACTGGATCAACGCTACCCACATCCTGAAAGTCGCCGACTATGACAAGCCCAGTAGAACTCGCATCCTCGAGCGCGAGGTACAGAAGGGCGTCCACGAGAAGGTCCAAGGTGGATACGGCAAATATCAAGGTACATTGGCATCATGTGGAGGCAGAAAGCGACACACATGAGCATATCTGACGGATTTCCAGGAACATGGATACCTCTTCCGGACGGTAAATTGCTTGCCGAACGCAACAATGTGCTAGAGAAAATGCGACCCATATTCGACTTTGTACCCGGTGACAAGACTCCTCCGCCTGCACCCAAGCACGCCACTGCGGCTTCAGGAAAGGCACGCATGCCCCGTGGCGCCGCACAGCCGAAGCGAGCACCGCGTCCACTTCGTAAGGCTTTCCCGGAAGCATTCTGTAAAGCGCGAGGGATCTTCTGCTAATGCTTGTACAGCCTCGTACATGCCACCGCCTGAATACGACCAGATCGATGTTCATATGCAGGATAACCGAGCAGTGACTCCGGAAGGCAGTATAGCAACGGAATCTGTATTCGACGGATATGACACCCAATTTGGATCTTCGCGGAAGCGCCGACGTCTCATGGAAGACCCGCAGGTGCAAGCTGCAAACATGCATCAGCTATGGGCGGATGAGCTGCTAGACTACTTCATGCTCCAAGGCGAGTACCCAGATGCACCCTCGTCAGTGCCTATGCCACCAGAAGGCGCGGATCTTGATCGCCCAATTGACGACAAAGGCCATACTGCTCTCCACTGGGCAGTCGCAATGGGTGATCTCGAGATGGTCAAGCGTCTGCTGAACGATCGTGCATCCATTGATGTTCAGTCAAAGAACGGCGAGACGCCTCTGATGCGCTCCGTGATCTTCACCAACATCTACGAAAAGCAGAATATGGAGCGCATAGCCTCTTTGCTTGTTCGTACTGTGAACATGCAAGATTGGGCAGGCTCCACAGTTTTCCACCACATTGCCAACACAACTGTCAGCAAAAAGAAGTACCAATGTGCTAGATATTACATGGACTGCATTTTGAACAAGATGGCGGAAGTACTTTCCCCCGACCAAATCGAGCGCATTTTGAACGAACAGGACCAATCAGGCGACACCGCTATCACTATAGCCGCTCGCAATGGTGCTCGAAAGTGCGTTCGCAGTCTTATCGGCCGTAACGCTGCAGTCGACATCCCGAATCGTCTCAACGTAACTGCAGATCAGCTTATTGTTCAACTCAACAACAGGCGTCAAGAGCGAGCCCGCCAATTGAGCTCGTCGCCATTCCAGTCGACCGACGCGGTGAACGCCATCGGCGGCGCCGTCCAACCACCCCATGCAATCCCATTCGACCCGCTTATTCCTCACACATCACTGGAAGGGTCACAGGAACCAGAAGACACAGTCTATAAGTCAGAGCCTGCTCTGAAGCTCGCCGCACATATCGCTCCGACACTCGTTACCAAAATCCGCTCGCTTGCATCTGCGATCGATGCTGAGATTGCAGAAAAGGACGCCGAGCTTGCTGAAGCCGAACGCGTTGTTAGCATGCGGCAGGCCGAGATTAAGCAGCTTCAACGCCAGGCCGACGAACTGCGTATCAAGGAACTCGAGCAGACTGCTGGAGGCACGGAAACAGAAGAAGATCTCCAAGCCCAGCTCGATGCCGTCGAAGCTGAGTGCATTGCGTTGCTCGAAGCCGAGCAAAAGCGTAACCTCAACACCCTCTATCAGTCTCCCGTGTCAGATGTGCCTGCAGGCCCGCCGGACGACTCGTTGGACGAGGAAGCTCTCTTGCAACTACAGCTCAAGTACGCTCGCAACATTCTCCGTATGAAGGACGAGCGGGCAGAGTTGGTCCAGGAAGTCACGGGTCATCTGGCACGGGCTGGTTTAGACGAGGGCAAGCAGCATCAGTATAAGAAGCTGATTACCGGCGCTCTCGGTGTGCGAGAAGAAGAGCTCGAGGGTCTTCTGCCGGAGATCGTCGAGGAGCTCGAGATGGGCAGGGGATTAGAAGGTATCGGTGTTTGAAGCGTCTTATGAGTCAAATTTAAGAGGCTTGCTGATTTGATGTCCTGCGACATGTTTGTTCTCTTCGTTTGGCGAATACGTAGCACTCGATGCCACTACAATTTTACTTGGTATATGGTTCGAGATTGTCTTGCCGCGTCCACACAGTTGGCACTCTGAATTTTCGCCTGATCCCATTTCCTGCAGCACTTTACGCCAACGAGCGAGCTCGGCAGGATCGAGTGTCGTCTACAGCATAATGAAGCGTGGTTACATGCATGGTGCGGCGCTTGGCTGCTGTGCCGCATGCAACACGCCAGGGGTGGAGCTTGGCAAAGGAGGCGAAGGAACCGTTTGGAGGCTTTTTTTTGAAGGAGCCGAAGCGTCCAGAGACCTGCTTGACCACGCCAATGACATCTCGGCTCGGCTTCCATATGAGGCATGTCGCTTCATCCAGCACGTCTTGGCCTGGCAATACCGACAGTTTGTCCACTGTGGAGGGCCACACTTGCAAGCTCCCGTAAGGAGGTAAGGTACAACGTCAATTAAGCTGCAAGCATTATGAGGTTTCCCATAGAATCCATGCATTTTTACTGACGCGGCTATACAGAGCATACCAGCATGGCTCACCACAGTCAGAGGCTTCCAAGAAAGATACAGCATCCCCTTCCCTGCTACATACACTGTGCCGCGCTTCAGATTCGTGCGTGGCCTACCTTATCTTGCACTAGCTCGTGCAGCCGAGCAATATACACTGCGTTGCGAGAAGTAGGCTTGCAAATTCCAGTTCGTTACTGGCTTACTTTTTGATTGGGCCGCTCCCTGCTTGCCGTGTTCTCACTGCGCGTTTTTGCAAATGATGAATCAGTGCCCTTGTCAACATTGGTTCAGGCCCGCGTCTTCCGGAAGTAGTTCGCTATGCTAGTGTGGTCGAGCGGCACGGCTGCAGTAGAAACTCCAAGACGACTTTGTTCTACTGCTTCCTCAGGCCTTGGTACCTAATCTTCTGCACACTTCCTGCTCTTCGCTGAACAGTGCTCAACTTGGTGCCTACTCACCGGAAAGTAGTCATCATGGCGAAAGACAACACTATCGAGCTCCAGCAACCCTTGGACTTCCCAGATGGCCCACTAGGGTCCTCGGACGCTCTCAAAGAGCAAGTCGCACAGCATCATGGTAACGCAAACGACATGGCCGACATGGACAGACTGGGCAAGGAACAAAGACTTGACGTACATGGCCATTGATTAAACACCCTGATGCCAGTTCCAAAGGCTGACACGGTATCCCAGCGCAATTTTCGCTCCCTCTCTGTCTTGGGCCTTACCTGCGTCCTGATGGCCACTTGGGAAACCATGTTTGTGTACGGCCGTTTCCCAATCGAGATATGCTACGAACTTTGCTAACGCTTGCGTAGGACTGCAGGTATTGGCCTGATGAACGGTGGCCGCGCTGGTATGGTTTGGGTATATGTTGCAACATGGGTACTTACACTGTTTACTACTGCATCCATGGCCGAGATGGCATCGATGTGAGTTTGAGCTCATTAGCGACTCAGCCACACTGCGTTAGACTGACATGATTACAGGGCACCGACTGCCGGCGGTCAGTATCACTGGTTCGTGATCTATTACATGACTTAGCCGAATATCTGCTCACCGGTACAGGGTTTCCGAGTTCGCGCCCCCTAGCATTCAGAACGTGCTGAGCTACGTGTCCGGGTGGCTGGCTGCGCTAGGTACGTCTCCCATTTAACGTCTTTCTACCCGGTGATCTTGCGCGCTGACAATTTCTTGTTCCTGAAGGTTGGCAGGCGTTTATCGCTGGAACTTCGTTTGGAGCTGCGAATACAATCCTCATCATGGCTTCGATGACGCTCGATTACGAAATGCAGCCCTGGTTCGTTGGTTGTCAACTGGTATCCGTCGCCAGAGCTGACTTCCTCTAGGCACACAACTCTGCTGACCATCTTCGTTGCGCTTCTTGCCACTGCATTCAACACATTTGCTGCACGGAGATTGCCGTCCTTCGAAGGAGTGATCTTGTACCTGCACATTTTCCTCTGGTTTGGCGTAAGAATGTTCTTTCAAAGTCACATCGGTCCAACTCGCTGACCGACGCAGTATCATATACCAAGTTGGGTTCTAGCACCCAAGGTATCAGCAGCTGAAGTCTTCGGTAAATTCGAAAACTTCGGTGGATGGTCCTCGCTTGGTGCAGCAGCCGTCGCCGGACAACTCGCAGCATCCTCGGCATTCGCAGGCGTGGATAGTGCCGCTCACATGGCAGAAGAGGTAGATGCAACTTGAACCAGCAATGAAGGCATCGTACTGATTTCGTCCAGGTCAGAGATGCATCTCGAACCGTCCCACGCATGATGATGCTTACGACACTAATTAACGGCGCGCTTGGTCTCGCAGCGACCATCACGGTCTGCTTCATCGTCACAGACATCGAAAGGCAGATTCTCAATGGCGACCCGAACTATCCGTATGTCGAGATTCTTGCAGAAGCTCTAGGCAGCGTTGGCGCAGGAGTGGCACTAGCTTCGGGAGCCGTTATAATCCAGATAAGTACGTTGTGATTATGACCTCTTTCTGATGGCTGAGCAAAGTAGGCTGATTTCTGCAAGGCATGGCTGTCAACTCAATCGCTGCGGCTTCGCGCCAGGGTTGGGCCTTCGCCCGTGATGGGTAAGTCTTCACAGCAACATCCTCGTGTGAAACGCTAACCCCATCAAACCAGCGGTCTTCCCTTCTCCTCCTGGCTCATGCAAGTCAGAACTGTAGACGGCGCAGCCCTGCCCGTCAACTCGATCCTCGCCTCCCTATTCGTCTGCGTCATCATCGCATTGCTAAATCTAGCCGGCTCTCGAGTCTTCATGTCCGTCGTCAGCCTTCTCACCGGTGCCCTCGGAATGACCTACGCTCTAAGCATTGGCTGTGTTCTCTGGCGCCGCTGTTTCGGCGCGCCACTCCCGCCTGCTCGATGGTCGCTTGGACGGTTTGGCATCCCGGTCAACATCATATCTCTTCTCTACATGATCATCTCGACCGTGCTTAGCTTCTTCCCGATTATGGCTGAGACGGGGCCCAAGGATATGAACTGGTGAGTGCTGTTATACTTTGAATAGTCGGTCAGTGCGGATCAAGCTAATAGATTTCCGGTCTGGGTTTGCAGGTCCAGTGCCATCTTCGCTCTGATAATGGTCATGAGTGTCGTGTACTACTTCGTTAGGGGTAGGAAGATTTACACAGGCCCAGCTGAGTTGGTGAAGAAAACCATATGAGAGGCAGCTTACTATTGTTTGATGGTTGCTCAATTGCTTCAGCTGGGCAAAACAGATGCAGTTCGAACTGCTACGCGGAACTTCTTGGAGCTTGACCAACTATTCAAAGCTTGTCTCGATGATCCATCTGGTCTTGCACACCTTAGATATAGGCAGCGATCGAGCGTGTCCTTGGGCATCATTCCAGACTGGCCGAATTGATGAAATCGGGTTGGCTGTCAAGGGAGGGATGCTCTTTCTTTACTTTCGATATCTCGATGGCTAGGCACCTACGAGATTCAGACAAAGCTGATTGCATGTGCATGAGAGTCATGGAAATGATTTTCTCGGTCGTACGTGTGCCTAACGTCTCTCAGTGGCTCCATCGACATTAGCTATTGTCATGTAGGAAGATATGAGTACAGAGAAGGGTGAGATACTCACCCTTGTTCTCCCGTATCTCAATGGCCAGACACCTCCGAAATTAGAACAGAGCTCAGGATATGTGCACAGGTATCGCGGAGATGCATGTGAGAGACAATGACACAGGATGTCGATATCGTTCCAAGAAAAGTACGTTACAAGCTATGTCTAATAACACTAGGCTTAGGCTTTGTAGCAGGAATAAGGAGCGAAAAGCATAGAGAACCAATTACTTCTTCGCCATCAAACCCTTCAACACATCAGTCTCGGCCTCAGAGCGGGCGAGCTTGATGCGAAGATCGTCGCGATCCTTGGTCATAGCAGCCAAAGCCTCCTCCAATTCCTCTAGTCGATCCTGGCGACGCTGGCGATAACGGCGTGCAGCCTCCGTGTTGCGCTCGCGTTTGCGTTTGCGCGAGTCGCCTGTCTCCTCGGGAAGAGTGTCAGAAATGATCGGAGAGGGTTTAGCAGCAGCAGCAGCAGCGGAGGCAGGGCTGGAGGATTTGGAGTGCGGGCCAACGTTGGTGACGCTGGGAGGCGGCGTGATGTTGCCCGAATCAGCATGGGGACCGGTGAAAGTGGCCCAAGAAGAGTTGGTGGGGATCCCGACTCTCATGGCACCGTTGGACGGGGAGCAGCCAGTGGAGGCATATTCAGAACCAGTAGAAGTGCCACTGAGAGCAGGCGGAGAAGGCTCGAACGAAGTCGCTGGAGCCGGAATCAGGTCGAAGGAAGCATTGTCTGACCGTGTCGAAATGTCGACCGGCGTGAACGTCGAAGAGGCGGCCGTGGTAGTAGTAGCAGTCGAAAAGTCAAGAGAAGTAGCGGTGGTGGTGGAAGCTAGTAGGGCTCCAAAGTCGAGTTGAAGGCCAGGCTCGCTTACTGCTGTATCGCAGGTTGGTAGTGCATCTTGCTGGGTGAAGTCCTGGTTTAGGAATTCAGAGAAGTCTAGGCTGAGTGAAGACCAGTCTGCATAGTTGTTGGTATCTTGAAGAAAGTCGTTCGAGTTGTGATACACGGGGGAGGGGCCTCGTTTATACGAGGCCTGGAAGCCTTCGGGAAGTCCTTGGGAGGGGGTGAGTCGAAAGACGAGGCGCGTGAGTGAAGATGATATTGTTTGAGGGAGGGAGAAGGGCAGGCTTTATGAATCCAGCTGAGGTTGCATTGGCGGGGGGCCCGGGGCTGAGCATACGGCCGTGCGGTGTGTTGAATGCAGGTTAGCGTGAACGGTACGATCCTCCCGTCGATGATCTGTGTTGGATGCGAAGTGACTCACTTCTCTCCAATCACATTGGAGATGTCTGGGTTTGAGCTACTGTACTTCATAGCTTCCATCTCACTCAATGGGTGGGCAGCGGTCTCCCTCCTACCGTGGGACGGAGCACCAGGTAATCGTGCCGCTATCTTCCATCAGGGTATGCGAAACACCATGGAGATGCTTGAAAACATATACATGGATCTGTATTTCAATGGCAAGCAGTATCCCCAATTGTGACGAGGTCATCCGATATTTTCACAGATCACGTGATTCAAAGCTGAATGGCTCCACCGGCGAAAAGAAACTCCGACGTGTAACCGCTCCTCGCTCTTCCACCAACTATCTGAATAACAGAGTGCAGTCAGTCAATCGATCTTGATACCACGCCGTCCGCTGAATCGCCATATGACTTATCGCAAGCCTCAAGTCTCGAACGTAGTCATGGTCATATTCGTCCGCATTCTGGGTGGAAACCTAGTCTTGAACGGCGAGTGAAATGGTTGTTTCATCATTGTCTGCAAAACATTTGGATGTGGAAAAAAGAGTGGGATTTTGACTGACCTTGATGAATATCCGCGATCGTAGGGCCAAGTATACCATCGCTATTGAACTTGTACAAGAGCAATTCGACAACACGGCCGATGAAATGACAACGTTGAGCAGACTGTCATTCGATCAACATATCTCTGTAAGCTGAACATAAAGAAACACTGAACATTGTGAGTGAGAAAAGATTCGATCCTTATGTCACATTTGGCCAATAGCGAAGCGAACACGAATACAACCACTCAAGTGAGATCTCGTGAGCAACGATGACAAATCCCGGTGTTACATTGCAACGCCTCTCAGCGGAACCCGTCTCCTGCCCCATCAAGATACCATCCAACACATAGTCAACCGTGTGACAGAGGACGACCAGTCCGGCCTCATAGCCATTCGCCCTCTTCCACCAGGAGAAAAAGCGAGATGGTGGTTGCAATCTGCGTCGAGAGACATCCAATCCATTTCAGGGTCCCTATAGCGTCAGCAATCAAATTCCTATCAAAATGCCGGATTGATCATATGTCCAAAGATAAAGAGATAGCGCGAAAGAGAAGCATTCAGCATCTCTCGGGCTTTTCAAACGATATCGACATATTGTCGTCCTCATTCCCGGGGTGTTCAGCCGCCAGCGTAGGAATCGAGATATTTGGGTTCTCATCATGGTACCTCTATCTGCGTAGTAGAGAACTGAGGCCAAAAGCATGGGGCAGACTGACCTTGTTTTAACAACCGATCAACGTTTATGGGCTGATACTGGCACAGAGCTCTGAGCTTATCGTCGATCTATCGATGGAATTCGTCGATGGATTGAAGAATCCATAGCCGTGCATCATTATAAGATCAGAACGAAGGGAAGAAGGCTTGTAACAGTCGAGAGATGAATACGTGTGATCCTCAGCAGCCCAAAACACACTTTTATATCTCTATCCTCCCCCGAAGAGACGAATGAGCCATCCTGATTGCAAGATGGTGCTGATACCCAGCCCTCCCTGCAGTCATCCTGTGCCTCGCTTTGTGTACATTAGCGAAGGCCTCGCATACGCTTTCGATCGGATGAAACGCAGCACGAAATACCGAAGAGCAACAGCAGTATGCTCGCCCGAGCCACATTCCATAGGCTTAAAAATCGACCATGCCAGCTCTATTGTCATGCGTTCTAAGCCCGGTCCATGTCTGTGAAACAAAGCGGTTGGAAAACAGGGATGTTTCCGCGTCAATCGTGAAATTCCGTCTATGCCAGTAGGTAGCATTGCCAACATGCCACATCTATCCTCTATGCCAACAATCTCACCTCTCCTGTCTATCCACAGGCGTAGCACCCAACACCCAGCCCAACCCACTCGCCAAGCCCCCACTAACAGCATTCGTAACCAGATCCCTCCTGCGCACGCGCTGCTGCTCCGTCTCACCAGAGCCCTCGCTTCCAAGACTGCCAATGCTAGCCTCCAAGCCTCCTCTGTCACTCTCGCCTGAACCTCTTGCCGGTGCAGCACCCTCGCCACCACCGCGCCCGAGCGGGATGTTGCGGCTGAAAGCCCTAGCGGCACTCCTCGTCAAGTCGAACATGCTGACAGGCGCCTCTTCTTCGCCCCCTCGCCCAGCACGACCCATCTCACGCCGCTTCTGGCCGAGGATCATTTGCGGTTGGTCGTCGGGGAGGACGAAGTGGCCTGGTGTCTGGGAAGGTGGTTCGCGGCGGTCGGCGCGGTCGTCAAAGTCTTGCTCCTCTTGCGCCTGGGCGAGCATGAGGGAAGTCAGTTCTTCTTCACATCGGCGCCAAGCGGACAAGATGTCTGTGAGCGCGGAGACGGGTGCGAGTAGAAGAGCGAGGGATAGGAGCTCAGTGCGTTGCTCTAAACGGCGGAGAGTGGGTGGTGTTGATGTGGAGGGACGGTAGCGGCCTGCAAGGAAGGCGGCCCGCCAGGACTCGTCGTCATCGTTGGGTGCAATTGTTGAGCTTGTGCTGATGTTGCGAGTGTGCTTTGGCGCAGAATTAGGAGGCGCAGTCATGTCTGCATTGGACGGCGTGAGGCGGCTGACGATATACGAGTATGCGGTCTCGAAATCGTCTTCTCTGAGAGCGGCTTCTATCGCCATGAAAGTGACTCTCCTCTCAGCATTCTTGCGTTTGCTCTCTAGAGCTTCAGTCGCATTCGTAGGCTCGTCAAAGTCGTCGCTATTTCCCTCGGAAGTCGTAGCTGGCAAGCCAGCGGAAACCAAGTTCTGTCCGATCGCGATCAAGTCGTCGACCTTGGTATAGCTGTTCGGGTTTTGCTCGAGCACCTTGCTAATCAGGCCTATCGGATCTTGCGAGACGCGAATATTGACCGGCTGGAACGGCACGCCATGCTGTAAGACGAGAGAGTAGAATGACAAAGAGTGAGTAGCTGCGATCAGAGCCGCGACTTCTCGGAACCGATCGCTAGATGGAAATCGAGGTCGGAAGGTGGTAATGCTACAATTCGTTAGCCTCTTTCCAAGCTCTAACCAATCCAACATGGAGACTCACATATCATTCGCCTTCTTAATCCCACCCCTAGTCTTATTCCCATTACTAGCACCATCATACGCCTCCAGCGCTTTGCCCAACAGGATACCTTCCGTCTTCGCAGCCGGGAGCGCAGAGTCATTGCCCAAAAAGAGCTGCTCAATCAACTGAAAGCCTGCAAGAACATTACCAAGAGACATCAGCAAGCGAACTTTGGCGGAGGCGGACAACGTCCTGCTCTGTCGTGACGAACGGAAAACTCAAGCTCTCTTCTGGCGCGCCAGCAGTGGAATCTGTGTTCAGGACGGGATCGACTTTTTCTGCTGGAAAGAGAGCGAGATGGGTAAGTGTCTGGGTTGGGCGAGGCAGAGTGTTGGGTCGCAAGGGTGGAAGTGTGGAAATGGAGACAACATTCTAGGAGAGGGAATGAGAGGGAACTTACGGTTTGTTTCGGTGAAGACCTTGAGCATCTCGGCCTCAAAGTCCTCTTTGTCGATTTTGCCCAGAACGCCAGCGCCGTTCTTTGCCGCCATATCATGCGGGTCAATGCCCCAGTTCCAAAGCCAGACGAGCTTCGCCCGGCAGGCCGTCCAGTCTGTTTCGTCCTTTTTTCCCGGCTCAGTCAGTCCGCGAAGCAGTTTCTGAAGAACCACCATCTGGCTCTCAGCAGTGCCATAGAACTGCAATCTGGCGACTTCCACAAGCGAAGCTGTGTGTCCAAGACCAAGAAGCTGGTACGCAGTGTACACGTGCATCTGCAGGAGCATGTACGTTTCCATGCGTGGCGTAGTCAGAGGGTGCTCGGGAGTGAGTAGCCTCTCAGGAAGCAAATCTTGCAGCGTCTGCGAGTCCTCCAGTGCGATTGCATGCTTCTCTACGCTTGGAAGGCTGTCCACGCTTGTTGCAAGATCGGGCGGAGGCAGGAAGTCCAACAGCTCAGCAAGTCTGGCCAAAACGCCATGAGCGCCCTGAACCGTCTCCTTGCTTGAGGATTGGGTAGCATAGCAACTTGCAAAGGCGGCCTGCGCGTATTGCAATTCGAGCTTCCTTTGCAGTTCGTCATCCAAGTATGGTCGCAGTTCGCCTCTCTCGTAGCCGCCAAAGTCCACGTCACTCGGTCCATCCCATTCCTCGATGAGATGTGTGATGAGTGGGAAATTGTCCTGGGCATGCAGTACCATCCAGCGATACACATGCTCCCAGTCGTGGCCCGTCTTGTCGTCGGCCGACACGCCATCAAGCGCAATCTTGCGCACTCCGTCGGCCACATCGTCTGTCTCAGCAACTTCATTCTGCTGCTGCTTCTGCTGCCTTTGAGCCTTCTCAAAACCCAGCTTTCTCCTCTTGCGATCCGTATGCCCATACATCCACGGCCCAACCAAGCTCTTCATATCCCTCGCAACATAGCTGCTCTCAGCGTCCAAATCAACCTTCTCCCTCGCCGCCCTCGCCAGCAACATTTCCATCCCCTCCTTGCCCTCCTTCGTCGCAAACGCCTCCAGCGACTCCTCAATCGGATCCTCGGGATAGTATTCGAAATTAACCCTCAGCAAAGGCAACACAACACTCACAAACCACACCCTCAAATACTCGTTCCTCTCCAAAAGCCCCTCCACAAGCCCAACAACCAGCCCCAACATCCCCGTCGCCTCATCAATCTTCTGCGCCCGATGGCACAAGAACCCCGTAAGCAAATCGTCCGGCGCATGAGGCGGGAATCTCGGAGCCCTGATCTCGTCCAAACGCAATTTCTTAACCTTCTTCCTCGCCGTCGCGGCATCTATATCACTGACCAGACTCGTGTCGACAGGGACATCGGGTCTGTCGACGTCGAGGTACAAGCGCGAGCCGACTTCGGAGACGTAGGAGCGGTAGAGGGCTGGGTCGAGGGATTCGGGCAGGTAGGTGAGGAGGATGCGCAGGACGAGCTCGGAGGGCAGGGCGTCGGAGCGGGAGGGCGTGAAGGAGTGCAGGGCTGGGATGTTGGCTGAGGAGGCGTAGTGGACGGCCAGGAGGATGCATTGGTCTGTCGAGAGGTCTTTGAGGGGTGTAGGTGTGGCCATGTTGGGTGTGAGGTGGGTGGGAGGCGTGTGTGGAATGGGTCGCCTTGTTCGTAAAATTCGTTTGTCGTTAGCTGTTTATCATTGCAGAGCCTTGTGTGGTGGTTTGCGGAGGCGAAAGTGGGTGTTGCGTGTTCGGTTTGATGTTGGGTTGAGTCTGGACTGGAGTCTGGTTACGTTCGTTCATCGACTCTGGAGAGACCCCACCAAAGCACCAAAATGTCGATCTTCGCACGGTTCAAGATGCTCTGCAATGACAAATATGTCAATAGACACATAATCACATAATCACACGGCGAACGTTCAAGTCGTGGGCATAAGTACCTATTGGTTGACTTCAACTCTTTGAAATTACAATGAATCATTGTCAAGACACAACAACAACAAGCACATGTCGGCATACTAAATAGACTCTATTCCTCTAACGATGATCATGCTCTATGATATGTTCCTCTCATACCACTCCAAGCTATCTATCGCCTCAAAGCTCAAACAGCCGATCGTACACGCCACACCCCATCCGTAATGCTGCTGAAGTAAGCTCTCGAGCCTCTACAGGCTGTCAAGTTCGAAAGAAACGAAATCGTCCAAGGAAATGAAAAAGAGAGAAGGCATTGCATGCCTTCCCGCGTATCGGTTCTAGCCCATCCAGAGCGCCATACAGAAAACCCTAGCAAAAGCGCCAACGCTAAATCGGAAACACCCATTCCTGTTCGAACTCCGCAAAAGGCAAAAAGGAAAAGGAGACGAGAAAGAAGCTGAGAGTTTCGAAGGACGAATGTCCACATATGACCGTAAACAAGGAGATGAAGGAATTCACAAGGAGAGGTGATCAACTTGCTTATCGCAAGAGAACAGCAGCGATCGAGTCCTACTCGACCAGGATATTTGGGCGGCGGTGGCTCAGACTCGCGCTGCGGTTAGCGCCGAATTCGGCGACACGGCGGTGTCCAAATGATGTAACGCGGCGACGTTGTTGTGACAGGGCGTCTTGCTCGCTTGATTCTTCTTCCAGAACTGGAGGCGTAGACTCGCGCGTGAAGCGGCGTCTGCTTGCATCCAGGTTGAGCGAGGCGACACGCGGTACAGCGTCACGGTTGGACTCGTATGCGCCAGTGTTGTTGGCACGACGAGCATTCAGGGATTCGCGAAGACTTGGGCTGCGGTGTGACAGCTTGCTCATGCCGATCGTGTGGTCCCGCGGGCTGTGGTGGTTTGATGGTGGAGAGCGAAGGTTTCCGATATCTGTCATTGCTCGTGAAGGCGGGCGCATATCTTCGTCGCCACTTGGTGCCTCATATCGGTCGAAGCGAGGAGCCGACAGTCTGTTACTCAAGCGGCTATGGCGACGTGATTCCGGTGCGCGGTGAGGCTGCGATGGTGTGGTCTCGTGCTCTGAGATATCGTCGCCACTCGCTTGGTCGCTGTTCACCATGCTGCTGTTGCTAGGTGGGAGACCCAGGATGCTACTCCTGCGAGCCTCGAGGCGACTTAGAGGTCTGTTCGCGACCTTGTTCAAATCCTCCCCAAACGCGAGGCTTGACCGTGAGTATTTCGACTTTGGTCCTGCAATTCTAGGTGGCGTTTCGATACCGATGGGTGAAGACATTATGCTGGGTGCTTCATGTTTGCCTTCACACAAAGCCAGGCAAAGATCTGTCAGGTTGCGGCACATCAAGTCGGCCTTTCGTCGTATCTGACGGTCGGAAACTGTGGCGCCGTTGATAATAGACGCGGCCGAGTATGTTGTCCCTTGTGGGCCAGCGCTTCCGGTCATGGCCACCAGTTGCAATGCATCCGTGGCTGTCGCTTCAAGAGTGCGGTAGAGAGATGCGCTAAGTAGAGCCTTCGCTTTTGCAAGCGCGGCGTGCAATGTGGGGTGGATATCAGCTATGGTTAGAGATGACTCAGTTGGTGATTTCGGGCCAGTTGCACCGCCGCGGGTATCGCTCTCTGGTTTGCGCTCCTGCTTTGGAGATGAGTTGATCGTAGTAGGTGCCGTGGTAGCGGTCCGAGGCCGCTCAGAGCTGGTGCCTCCACCAACAACAGCCGCACTTGAAGTAGAGGGAATTTTTCCAGTCAGCTCGAGCTTCTTGATTCGTGACTTCAAGTCGTCGAGTTCGTCCCACACTGTAGAGGGCGCTGTCTGCGAGTCAACCGAGTCTGATTCGGGAGCCGAACGTTTGGCTTCTGAGCTGTTTGCAGGTGAGTCGCCCTCGGAATCCTGTGGCTTCGCTGAACGACTGCCATGACGGTTGCTATGAGATGCAGCGGAAGGATAGCCAAATGATGGTCGACGCCTTCCGAAAGTCGGCAGTTCTGGTGACTTTTCTGGGGATTGCGCGCGGTTGTAATAACGGGATGACGTTCTCGGAGAGCAGTCGGGGGCGTCCGAATAGAGATCCGGGCGTCTGTGGTGCGCACTGCTAGGCGTGTTCTCGCCGTATCGGGGTGATGTGAAATTTGTGGAGGACTGGGGACCAGGAGTCTTGTATCCGTGGTTCGCGCGGTTGGTATCAATATGTGTGCTGAATCTTGACGAGGGACGACCTGCGAGTTGGCCCGATGTGCGCGGTCTGCCGTTCTCAGGTGCCGCATGCAGAGACGACGAGGCTGTTTGCTGGTGTCGCTTGCCGTGCCATGACGAGCGGGATGCGGCGCGCTGGGTGAGGGTGGGCTCGCCGTCGGTGCTGTCCTCGGCCAGCTGCATGAAGAGGTCCTCGGTGCCGTCGGGCTGTGTTTGGTCCATGCTGGTGTCTTGTCCTGTGAGAGCCTCCAGCGTGGCTTGGTGTCTGGAGGGCGTGCGGCGGTGGGAGAGGCGGCGTTGTAATTTGGAGGTTGGGAGTGAAGCTGCGCGGGTGTGGTATGACGCGCTGGAGGTGGTTGGACGCGGGGCTGTTGTCGAACTTGAAGTTGGCGTCGAGTCGGAGTTGGCAGGCGTGAGCTGCTTTGTTACGCCATTTCGTGAAGCAGGCAGTAAAGAGCGAGTGGAAAGTGAAGGCGAAGGCGAAGGCGAAGGCGATGCGCGAGGCGATTCGGAAACGTTGTAGGTGGCATGCAGCGGCGACGAGGGTGTATGGGTATGTGTATCTCCTGGCCTCTTAAGCTCCCTGTTATAGTCGCTAGCGCGAATATTACTACGCAGACGCGGCGAGGGATACAGAAAGCGTGCCGGGATCGCGGGCACCGGAGCCTCTGTCTGGGAGATCAAGCTGGAGCGTCGCTCTGCCGTGAGGTCGTCGTCGCCCAACGTGCGCCGACGCAGGCGTGAAGGGGATGAGCGTTGCAGAGAAGAGGCTGGCGAGTCGGTGCTGCGACTCAGGTCGCCTCGTTCGCCTCCCTCCTGAGGATCGCGGAGAGACAGCCGGCTACTAGCGCGTGAGCCTTGCGTGCTTCGTCCCTCCACGCGAGCGGCCATGCCTAGTTCTGATCAACCTGATCGAGGCTTTTCTTTGTGATCAGCTTATGTATTCAGAGGTGACTGTTAAGGCTGCAAGGAAGCAACAACAATTCACTTGGAAGCATCGCCAAAGAAAGTTACGCAATGATGGCGATGGCTTGTGGACCCGCGTGCGCCCATTCCTCGGCGGGCGCGTGAAGCGTAGCGTACCAAGGTTCATCCATGCTTGCCGTCACCTTCAACTGTTGTGCCGTCCAAATCGACCAGCCTAAGCGAAGTGCGCGCTCGAGCGCAGCGCTCCAAGTCTTCTTCGCATGCACGCGCCGTTTCACATCTTCCTTTCCATCTTGAAGGGGCGCATGAAACACACTAGCCGCTATCTGAAAAGTCACAGCCATCACCAATCTGCGTGTAAAAGACGCCACAGCCTACTGCACCAATGACATGCCCTGTGTCGCGTCCGGAACGCGTCTGAGAGACTTCTCCCTGAGGAGTCTCATCTGGGGAAGCCCGAACTCAAAACATTTTCTACATTGCGAGCACTGATCATCACTTAATCAGTCCTCACCCGCGTGGCATTCCGAGAGCCCTACTCAGCATGTCGGAAGGGTTTTCCTTGGACCTCACGGCAACTTGCGTCCGCATCGACGGAAGCAATACCGAAGCTATCAATAGCAGACGAGGGTTGTGCAACCTGGCAGGCTTGGAATATCCACTTCACTGGCCGAGTGCCTGCAGGCCGCGTTGATGCCGGAAGATGAATGCCTAGTCGTCTGTCCGCTAATGCTTCAGCTCTCATACCCAGGGAGTAAGCGCAATGGCTCCGACGAAAGAGGAGTGAAAGATGAGTGACTACTGCCAATATTTGGGCATCCTCGACGCAGCGCACCTTCCGCTTGTCCGTAAGGTTGTCTGTTTCGACAACCGGGTTGGACACGAAAGCAGCTACCATAGCACGCATCTCGTTCTGAAGATGCTAAGACCACTGAAACATCTAACTAAGTGCCTTCGTGTCTCGAAGGTGCATATGCAGCTACCATCACACGCATTTTGAACCACGAAGACTCGGGCCACTGAGAAGCAAACAAATATACGGACTAGGGGAGGACTCTGGAAGCCATCAAGTACAGAAGGTGTGTGTGCATCGTACGGTCCGACGATGTTCTTCGTCGCGTTCATGTTCAATACATCGCTCGGCATGGGTGTTGAAATCCGCAAGGAGGTGAGACAACCCTCTCAACTCTAATGAGCCTGAGTAAACACACCTCCTACCCATCCAACTGCCCTAGATCCTACAGAGCTGTACAGGATTCTGCCCAACGCCATTCTCAACACCATGCGGTCCTCTAGGCTCCCACAGCTCGCTACCAACACTGTTCTTATACCAGAACACTCCACGGGGGTCCCACTTCCTCTTCAGATCCAGCAGACGTCCATAGTTCTCTCCATAGAACGTGCGCTGCCATTCAGGTTCTGTCGGATCGGCCTCGTTCACGTAGGCACCAGTATCTGGAGCCAGCTCTCTCAGTCCTTGCACTGCCTTGTCGCGAAGGTCGGTTGTGATGCTTTCTTTCTGAGTCTGATTCAAAGGCTCCCAACTTCTGGGCAGAGCAATCTGCATGCAAGCCTTCCTCCACGCCGGCAATACCGCATTTGAGCCACCGGCTACGCCACCTTTCGGACTCCAAGTGCCGGGACCTGCAATCACGTGTCCTAGTATTGGCCATCCAGCGGTCTCGTCGCTCGCTCTGCGCAGGGTATCTGCCAGTTCGGTGAGGGGCTTGGACAAGGCTTCCTCGTCGAGAAGGCGGCTGCCGAGACGGACCGGGATGCCAGCCGTGTCGGGCTCGTTTGTAAGTGGAAACCCTTTGTTATAATCGGAGTGTTCTTCGCCATCGCTAAAAGCGAAGATCGAATCATCCCAATGCCCGGCCTGCAAGTACTCTTCGATCGGCTTAAGAAGCTGTCGGACTTCTGGAGGCGTGAGCTTGGGCGCAAGCCATTCGCCGTACAGCTTCCCTGCCATGGAGGAATTGTGCTCAGTTGCATCGATTGGTGTAGCCCAGAAGTATCCCATCAGACCTCCTTTTACTAGTTGCGGAACTTGCGAGTGGAAGTACGCCACCATCGACCAGAAGGTTTCGGACTGAGCGGTGGTGTTGTACGCGAAGCTGAAAGCCGTGTACGGTATGCTTTCGTAGACCTTCATGGTCACCGAGACAATGACTGCGAAATTGCTCGCGCCGCCCTGTACGTTACGGTGTTATTAGCGCTTTTCGACAGGTCAGGTCCGACCAGCAGCATCACTTCACTTACCCCTCGCAGCGCCCAAAACAGATCCGCCTCCTCCGTTTCATTGACGGTCCTTAACACCCCGTCGGCCGTCACAACTTCCATTTCCAGAACCTGGTCGGAGCCCAGCCCATAGTACGCCGTCACAGGCCCATGGCCACCATGAGAAATCCAGCCTCCGATTCCAACGTGCGGGTCCGCTCCACCGATGGCGGTAACGTTGTTGTCAGCGGCAAAGCGGTAAACATCGACCATTCTTTCGCCGGCATGGATTTTCAGCGATCCAATCCCGCCCAGCGCGAGCGCTCGAGGGTCGCCCCGTTTCAGTTCGAGACCGCGGATCTTGTGAGTCTGGATCGAGAGGGAGTCGGACGCGGAGGATCTGGTGTTGATCAGTATTGGATTGGTATCAGGGAAGGCTGCTCAAGCATCCGAGACTGAAAGCCCAACTTACCTCCCCGGCGCATCATGCCCTGTCCCTTTAACCACAAGCCTCACACCCGTCTCCCTCGCGAAAGAAACGGCCTTCTGAATTTCGTCTGCGTTGATAGCAGGGACGACAAATCTCGGATATCCGTCTCGACTGCAAGGATACGAGCTGTTAGGGAGACAAGTCACATCGTTGTAATCGGCCGACACCAGACTCATCGCATGGAAAGAGGTATTGCTCCATTGGCTTGTAATCTCGGCGCAGGTCGCATTGTTGTACTCTGGTTGCGAAGGATGGCAGACTGCGCCTGGTGGAGTCGGAGCAACGAGACGGCCTGAGATGGAATCGTTCAGGAGTTGCCAGGAGGCTTCGGTGGGCCAGTTCGGTGAGTCGTGAGTGGGTTTGCACCATGAGGGGCCTTGTGGGTGATGGAGATTGGAGGAGGATGGAGGCAATGCGAAGGTAAAGGAAGTGACCCAGGCTAGGGAAAGCAAGAGGTGAGTGGACATATTGCGTTATGGGTTGCAGTTTGCAATGGCAAATTGCGATGATAGGTTTCTCTCTTCATGCGAGAGAAACCCTCAATGCTTTATACCCTCGAGCAGATGGCTTCGCTTCAGCTATCGTCGTACGTTCGTACCGCAGAATTCCGATTAGGCATCGTCATAATGGCAGGATCCAGATTTCTTGTCGCAAAGCTTCCCAGAACGGTCACATTCGTCGAAGGATCAGGGACCCTGGCAAGGCTTGGTATGGAGTGCTTTCGCTTTCGCGCCTATAGGTAGTCTTCTCGAAGGATTGAAGGGGCGCAGCTTGGATAGGGTTCCGCTACGCCTAGTGTGGCTTTGCCTTTGCGCAACGTCGTTGCGGAATATCACTTGATGTTTGGGTGGAGGTCGTGAAGTAAGACGAATGAAACTGTGGGTTTGGCTTGAATATGTTGGCATAAATGGTTTATTTACTCCGTGATGATTGAAACGATTTCATATATACGATCGTTTGATGGTGGTACCTGGTAAGTGTCGATTGCCTCCGCTGGTCTGTAAGTTTGTCTGCTTTCTATCGTGCTTCCTATAAACACGTAAACGGCTACTATAAGACCTACCCATGATCTCAGGAATAGAGACCACTGAGGTGCTCAACTGACTGCACTAGTATATCATAGACATATAAGGAACTACCAGCAGATATGCTCTCAACTTAAGAGACCTCGGCCTTTGAGATACTACCTCCTAGAAAGTGGCACAAACTTACGGACCAGAGGAGGTGCCTCAGGAGGCGCCATAGCCCCAACCCTAACCCTTGCCAATATCTTATGTCAGCTTCTTTACATCCTTTGCAGTGGTGCCTGTCGATTGAGAGGCTGGTAATGAGCTGCGTATGCACCTGGCTATTTGCTAATGCTGTTATTGGGGCTGGGCAATGTTGTGTCCGTTCATAAACGCGGTCTATCGACTTGGGCGATTTGCTGGTGACAATCAAGCATAAACATGTACACTGAGCTTCTTTGAAATAAACACTGCCAGATTCCACAGAGATGTAAAATCGATTGATACACTGCCGTATACCGTAGAACTGGAAGAGATGTTTGTCTGCTTCACTGAACACCTGGGGCGATGCAATCGAAAGACGGTCACCTCATGTCAACCCATCTGATGAGAGTCCTGCCTCGGCTCGACAGCACGTTCCCCACCACCAACCCGGGTACCTTACCTTACCGACTTGCCTGCGAAACCTCGTGAGTGTCAAAGACAGGGAGGCATTGAGAATGTTATCAAACACTCTCGCTCCTGCTCGCTGTCATCAAATTCGAATATTCTCGCCTGTGATACACTGCACCCGAGGTTATCGGTCTAACCCAAGACTCAGGAACGCAGACAACAACAGCCAGGCCGACATCGACAAGCAAACAATCTCAAACGGATTCACCCCAACAATGGCAGGAGAGAAAAAGGCAAAGAAAGAACCAGCAGTCCCAAGACCAAGCGCATCAGTCCTCCTGGTATCGCCAACAAACCAGTTCCTTCTACTGCAAAGAGTCAAGCAGTCCTCGTCGTTTGCCTCGGCACACGTCTTCCCTGGTGGCAATGTCAGTAAATTCCACGATGGCGAGATGCCTGGACCAGAATCGCCAGATAGGCATGTAGACTCGGACGTCTACAGGAAGGCTGCTATTCGGGAGACTTTCGAGGAGTCGGGCATTGTGTTGGCACGCAATGCTGGGTTTGGACGGTTGATCGAGGTGCCGGAGAAGGAGAGGGAGGAAGGGCGGAGGATGGTACATTCGAATGAGCTTCCGTTTGAGCAGTGGTTGGCCGGGAAGGGAGGGAGGGCAGATACAGGTATGGTGTCTACAGGTGTTGCACGATTGTCAGACGATTGCTAATGTGATATCAGAGGGCTTGATCCCATTCACCCGCTGGGTCACCCCAACGAACGTCCCTAAACGATTCACAACGCAGATGTACATATACTTCCTGCCCACGTCGTCTTCCACGCCGCTGTCCGCATCTCGTCAAGCGGAGACAGGATCTGTAAGCGGCGAGGAGGGCTTCGAGCCAGAGGTATCTATCCCTACACCGACCACGGACGGCGGTCTGGAACACACGACTGCGCGTTTTCTCCCAGCGTCAGCATGGTTACGTCTAGCACAAGAAGGTCGCATCATCCTCTTCCCACCGCAATTCTTCTTACTTCACCAGGCTGCCCAGCACCTCGACAACCTCAGCTCGCCCACCGCTTACGGCAGCATTACACGAGATCATGTGCCGCGTGAGGAGCTCGAGGCAAGGAGAAGTCGACTGGTCGAAGCCATCAAGTCTGGCAACCCTGCCTGGACAGAGAAATGCATTAGTCCCACGGTGCAGCCTCCTCGTGGTGGGAAGCGGAGAGAGGACGGTCGAGTGGTGCTTGGGCTTGAGAGACCTGGGCCAGAGCTCGAAGCTGCCAATGCCGGCAGACGAGGTCACTCAGAGGACTGCGTGCTGGTTGACTTCCGGAAGGAAGGCCCGCGACGGGTTGCGGTTATCAGCAGGGAAGAAGCGATGAGGCCGGAAGCCAAGATATAGACGTGTAAACACACGTATGCATAGCCAATCGAGCATGTCTCGTTTGCCCATTACACAGAAGTCACCATGAAGAAGTACCATCCAAAATCAATTAGATGTTGAAGGGATGTAGGTACGCAAGGAGCCACACTCGTTACTGGGTTCACCTGACGGCGCTTCGAGGTGGACTATGAAGGTCCTTTGGTTTAGTCTTGCAAGCGTACAAACCGGCCGTACCTTGCAAGCAAAGTACGACCGGCAGGACGCTCCAGCCCACGGAAATGCCAGGACACAAGACGTGACGCTGACACCCCGCTCTCATAAAGAGACCTCGTGTGTATCCGGAAGAGGAGGAGTAGCTGGATTATCGGCTTGCTGGGATTGATGGGAGAGATGAGATTAGACGAGAGAGTTCTTACCAGTCGATGAGGGCTACATTGTGCTAATGAGACAAGCACTACCGTCACCTGCCATATCGTATGAACAGACAAGCATAAGCATATGCATGCTCAATCGATAGCATGTGCCGAGCGTCGTGATCTGAAGTGTGAGAAGACGAGACTTTGCGCGAAGAGGAGGAAGTTTTGTAGCGGCCGCGCCAAGCTTCGGTGGTTGGTGAGCTTCAGCGTCACTTTGATTGATCGCGAGTCAAACGCCGTGGGATCAATCGACTTCCTTGTGCACACCATCCTCAGCGATACCACTGACCAACTCAACAACAACAACGACACACAACCTTCACCATGGCCGACACAGAAATGGACGTCGACGCGCCGCTGTCGCCCGCCGACCGCAAGGACGGCCAGTCAAACAACACCCAAGATACACGCACCGCCGAGAACGCAGCCGCCGTGCGCAGTATCGAGGGCTGGATTATCATTGCTACAAATGTGCACGAAGAGGCGAGCGAGGAGGACATCCAGGACATGTTTGGCGAGTACGGCGAGATCAAGAACCTCCACATGAACCTCGACCGCAGGACTGGTTACGTCAAGGTGAGTGAAGGGTTGCTACATGATCGCGCAAGCGGCTGCGACCATATGTGGCCACAGCATCGCAGGGTATCAGTCGTAGGTACAATGCTGACTTGAGTGCGCTTTACAGGGCTACGCTCTCATCGAATATCCCACCCTCGACGAAGCAAAGGAAGCGATCAAGGAGGCAAACGGCAAGCAACTTCTCGAGCAGACGATCGGTGTCGACTTTGCATTCGTCCGCCCACCTCCAAGTAAGAGCTCTGGTGCGGCCAGAGGCGGTAGGAAGTCCGACAGGCGCAGGAGCAGAAGCCCAGGCGCGAGACCGGTGCAGGACGACGAAGATGAGATCGACTGAAGGACTGAGTCTTGTGATTACAAATGATACGATGCCACGAAAAGCCTCGTCAGCCGGAAACGAGACACGTGATTCAATATTGGCGCAGACGACACAGTCCTGTTGGCTAGAGGAGGAACGGTGACGAAGGCGCCGACAGAACGTCGGCAGAGATAGAAAACTTAACAAGAGTGAGTGTCAGAGCTGCAAAACCACTCAATTGGCTCTTTGCTGACAATTACTCAGACATCTCGATCTTCTCGGCAGCCTCAGACAGACCCTCACAACAGAAAAGCAAGGCGCCGGCCTGCTTGTCTGTTTACGTACCGGCCAGACATCTGGCGGAGCGCAAAACTTGGTCACCGCGAGTACGGTTATGCTATGCGCAGGCTTTGAATCCCTTGTGTCACTTCATCGGAACAAGGCTCGAATTTCGCCGAGATGAATCGAACCCTTGAAGTCTCCACCAGAAGTGACACTGTTACACAGCAGTCTGAAACGTATCGCCTGGTGGCATAGAATGCAACCGATTCACGTGTGCCGAATTCTTGTATGATCAGAAGACATTTGGCACGAGAGTCTGCACCATTCGTGACTCGCTACCACATTGCAGTAGTGACTGTCCTGGAGCTCGAGGACGAGATCGTGGTTATTTTAAATCAAACTGGCAAGTCAGACTACAGCTTAAATTTGAGGGGAAGAGACAGTCAGTTGAATTCCGCCGTATTGAAAGAGTTGCGCATGCCAGGATACTGTATACAGCGTCTTGGACATTTGAGACCGGTGGCCCACATTCATGTTCCGCGGAGATCGCACGCCTTTCGTCTTGGTTTTGGCTGCCTTACTGGACCGGCTAATACTTGACCGATTCTAAGCAATACGGGCCATTAGTCACTGAGGATCCTTGCTCGTGCTCGAAACGATCGAGAGATCCGAGAGAAGGGGCAGCGACCTACTAAATATCTCAACGCAGCAATTACGAGCATTGCAACGATCTGGCCGAGTGCAAATCATCTACGACGTTCGAAATCCAATCTTGACGTTGTAGCTGGGCTTCCAACGCGTGGTGGAACAAGTTGCTTCAACGTTCCGCCTATAACACAGGCTGTTATAGCACACGAAAGCTGCACCTCCGGGCACGAATTCCGCAATCCCCAGATGGAGATCGACATGCTCGAGAATGCCTCAATCACAGCTGTAAGACAAGGCTGAGCGTTCGTCATCTTACACACACAAGCTCCACTAATGCCAATGGCCAGTGAAGAAAGGCCCGCGGTCTAGGATGGTCTGCTCGGCACTGTATATCCGCGCGGCGTTCTATTCACGAAGACCGAAGACCAATACACACTACTGGAACATCCTGTACTGCTGATGGTCATGTACGGTCACTGTGGCAGCGCCTCGCATCCGCTTCTGCTGATGGTCGAAAATACTGGGCAGGACCATACTGGCTACTTTGTCACGATGTTAAGACATAGGGATGGTCTGTCCCGACCCTAGATATTCACCCATGACCACTGAGCGCTTCCAGATGACGATTACCAGCTTGCAATTTCACGTGGAACGTTCTCCACGTTGTTTCCCATTTAGATTCGAGGTCTCTGAATTCGCAACATGGCTTTCGCCCAAAACGGCAATTGGTCAACATTGCGTAACGGCGCAACTTCACAACGGCGCAGCAGCAACAGTGCAGAACGCTGCGACAGACAGGACGCTCGTCTGGCTTGGAGTTCTTGGACTATAAGCCTTTCATTCGCCTGTTTCTCTCATCTTGTTGTCCTGCGTAAACTAACTCACTCACAGCCGTTCACTAACACTTCTGGCTACGGCCGCACACTCTTTTATAACACTCGTTTATGAGCATATTTTGAGCATATATTTTGAGCACATTCTTTTGATAATTCGTTAATACTAATACAGCATCTACATCATGTCTATCTACGCCAGGGCTGCAGCCGCAGCTCTTGCTGTCAGGCAGACGGTCGACAACCCGTCTGACCTTACCAAATGGGCTACTGGCGACCTGCTTGAGTGTAAGTTGCATTCAACAATGGTGTTGAGTCGTTCAAGTATTGACAGTAGCTAGCATTGAACGCTGGTCCCATCTCGACCCTCGGAACGGTCCTCGCTCACTTGCTTCCGGACTCTCTTACCGATAACCCCATGCCAGATGGCAAGCCATGGGGCAAGAAAAACTCCACCAACACCAACCAGTACGAAGAAACACCAGACACTGGAGTCACTCGCCACTATGACTGGACGGTATCCAAGTCGCGCTGCGCTCCGGATGGCGTCGAAATCGACTGCTTGCTTGCGAACAACCAGTTCCCAGGTCCTCTGATCGAGGCAAACTGGGGTGATTGGATCGAGGTCAAGGTGCACAACAACATCTCCGATGAAGGCACCAGCATCCACTGGCACGGTATCCTGCAGAAGGAGGCCAAACACATGGATGGTGTCCCAGGCTTCACTCAGTGCCCCATCGCACCGGATGCCGACTTTACCTACCGCTTCCGCGCCGACTTGTATGGCACAAGCTGGTGGCACGCCCACTACTCTGCCCAGTACGGCAGTGGTCTCGTTGGCCCCTTGGTTATCTACGGCCCGAAGAACGTTCCTGATGATGTCGACCTTGGCCCTGTGATGCTCATGGACTGGTTCCACACATACTATCAGGAAGAAGTCGATGGCCTTTTCAACGAGGTTCCCAACGCCATCGTTCCTCGCGCGGACTCCAACACTATCAACGGAAAAGGCTCTTACCCTTGCTCGCAGGCTGATGGCAAGTGTGACGACGATGTGCCCATGGCCACCTTCAACTTCACTTCTGGCAAAACTCACCGTCTTCGCTTGATCAACCCTTCTTCCGCGGCCACCCAAAAGTTCACAATCGATGGCCACAAGTTCAAGGTCATTGCGACCGATTTCGTCGAAATTGAGCCCTACGAGACCGATGTCATCACTCTCGGTGTCGGCCAGCGCAGCGATGTTCTTGTCTACGCGGACGGCGAGCCTACCGATGCAGTGTACATGCGTGCTTTCCGCCCTACATCCTGCTCCCTCAGCAACGGCAACGAAGAGGTTCTTGCTAGCGTCTACTACGAGCACGCCGACCGCAGCAAGCTCCCTAAATCCTCTCCGGGCCCCAACGCATATAACGGCTACTGCGGCAACGATCCTCTTGAAGACACTGTTCCGGCATACGCTATCGAGGCCAGCGAGCCCAGCGTCACCGAGATCCTGCCCGTCGAGCTCAAGTCTAACGGCACTCACCTCGTTTGGTACATGGGTGGCCGTACATTCCGCGCCGATTACAACGACCCCATGCTGTACGACATCAGCGAAGGAAACCTTGACTTCGACTTCATGCAGAACGTCCACAACTATGGCTCCAACAAGACCATTCGCTTTGTAATTGAGAACACTGGTCCTCAGCCCCACCCTATGCACATGCACGGTAAATAGATACCCTACTCACCTCTTTTACGGACATTTGACTAACATACCAAACCAGGCCACAACATCCAGATCGTCGCCGAGGGCAAGTGTGGCGATGTCGGTACTATCTTCCGTGATGCCGTTGGCGGTGGCGCCGGAGGCCCTCCCCAAGGTCAAGGCCAGGGCAGCGCCAACTCAAGCAGCGCGACCGGACAAGGTCAAGGACAAGATGAAGCACAAGACGCCACCGAAGGCGTTGAGGGCAACGAGCTCGCTGCCAGCGGCAACGCTCTTGCCAACGAAGTCCCTCGCGGCAACCTCCTGGCGAACGAGAAGCGCCAGAATGGTCTCGACATCCTAGGCGACAACCGCCGCATTATTGGCGACGGCATCGCCGGCGAGACTCTCGAGCACTTCGGCACCTGCTGGGACGGCAAGGTGACGAACCCGAAGAACCCTGCGCGTCGCGATGTCGCGCAGCTGCAGTCGAACTCGTACATTGTTCTGCAGTGGAACCAGGACAACCCTGGCATCTGGGTAAGTTGTTACCGCGGAGATTATCAGAGGGCAGCACGAACGCATTGCTAACATCTTGTGCACAGCCCTTCCACTGCCACATTGCATGGCACTTGAGCGCCGGCTTCGTGTGGTCCGTTGCCGAGCGCCCTGACGAGCTCAAGGGCATGGAGTTGCCCTCAGAGATGGCTGAGACTTGCAAGAACTGGGACGCATGGACTTCCAAGAACATGGTAAGCATATCCGCGGTCTCCCCTCAACTCCCTCCCAAGTCAGTCACTAATCGTCCTCTCCTTCAGGTCAACCAGATCGACTCCTTCTAAATCTGGTCAGTTGCAACTAGGCGGACTTTCGTAGTTTCACTTTTTCGGACTATATAGTCCTCTCCTCTTACGAATTTATTTCTTTTGGTTTCTAGATGCTTTCCGCTGTATGAATATGACTGTTCTCGCGAGAGGCTTTGTTGATCGATCCGAACCGCTAGTGATGTTCACATTGTGAGAGACCACGCCTGTAACGATAGCCTCCTACTAGGTTGCGAGAAACGTAAATGCACAAGTCGCTGGTACCTTGGGATGGTTAGTCAGGTGGCATTGAGGAAGTCGCACCTTGATGGTGGAGCTTCGATCATTAATCAATTCTGCGCGCCCTAAAACCTTCGACTTCCCCTTACCTCTTCAATTCCTCGTATCATGACTTCCACCAGGAATTTTTTTTCATGATCATCCTGTGACAGCACGCTAGTCCTTGCTAGAAGAAATGTTGCTGCCGGGCTCTGGTTCTCGACAGAAAGGACCAAAGGTCGCGGTTTTCGTCGAACCTACATGTATTCGGCCGTCACAAACCAAGCGACTCTTAACTTGGGAGAGTTGACTCCAAAACACAGCATCATCATCATCATCTCGCTCTTCAGAGTCCTCAATCGTACTCGCGAAACACGCCACCTCGCCATAACGTCTTCCTTTTGCATGGCGACGCCGTGGCGCCTCCATGGACGAGTTCTCCGCGGCGTCTAACACCACGTCTGGCCTCTTTAGCTGGGCTGCTGACATGGATCACTCAGGGTGGATCGTTTCTGTCATGTACATCTCGGTCTCCCATCAACACAGGAGAGGCGAGAATCTCCTACACCATGGTGTCTGTCCACAAGCTGGCATCTCCGAAAGCGCAGGCAGCATCGTCATCAACAACCAAAGTCCCGTTATTTTTGCCCCACTCGAGAGCTCCATTCGGAGCTTCCACAGCTCGGCCAGATCGATCCGAACGATCATGAACCGAATGCAGGCAGAAGAAGACGCTTAAGCGAGTCTTGTGATTTGGAATCGCTCCCTGCAACATCATTACACACGAGTTCATGTTGTTATTGCCGCTCGCGGCTCACCCAGCGGGCATATTGGAGCTGGAAAACGAAGCGCAGTCATCAATCCTCCGCCCAGAGCTGTCAGTGCCAACACACATGCAGCGAAATCAGCGGATGGACTGCCTATATGTGGAAACTTCTATCGACAGCGAGAACAGTTTCAACAGCTAATCGAGTAAGTAAGTCAGCTTGGGCGGACGCATCGCGTTACCTACATCCTCAGCACCAATCGCAAGCAGCCTTCCAAATGGAGAGTGTGACATCAATCGAAACCCTGCTTGCCCCGCCGGCCTCAAGGCAAGTGGGGTGTTTAGATGCAGCAGTTAAGTAAGGAAGATCGTTCCCTACAAGCTCTCTTTCATTTTCTCCCCTTACATCCCATTCAACAAACCACACATCAACACCAACAAGCCCAAAATGTCATCCACCTACCAAGCCCAATGCCACTGCGGCCACCACAAGTGGGAGTGGACCCTTGAGTCCGATAAGCAGAGCCACATCCTCTGCCACTGCGACACCTGCAAGGTGCTCTCCGGCGGCCCCTACACTCTCAACCAGATTGTCCCCAAGTCTGCGCTCAAGATCACCGCTGGTGGTGAGCCGTCCAAGTACTCTTACAAGGGCGACTCTGGCAACTCTGGTAAGCAAAACGAACTACCGACGTACTATCAAAAAAGGTATTGTGCATGGTTGCTAATACTTCATTTTCACAGTCAACTGCTACTACTGCCCGCACTGCACTACCCACATCTACCACCACCAGGAAGTCATGGGTCCGGACACCATCATTGCCCGCACCGGCATCCCGACCGACGCTCGCAAGAAGTTCCCTGTCGCTGCTGAGATCTACGGCAAGGACAAGCTCAGCTGGGAGCCCAAGATTGCCGAGACCTTCGACGTCCTGCCTCCCTCATAGATGGAATGCGTCTTGAACGTCTCCATTACGAACATTGATGTATAATGAGTTGAGCACGAAGGACAAAGTTGCCACCAGTAGTTAGCTAGCTAGTCGGCCGTAGTGTAATTGATCTTTGAGAAAGTTACGTGAACATATCGTTGGAGCTGTTCTTTTTTCCTGCCCGTCATGTAACGCTTTGAGAACTTTTGCTGTCATACGTTCTTCGTCGCATGGTTTTGTGTGATCTTACCACCCAGTAAGAGAAGAGCTACTCTTCGTAAGTGACAGTTTTGATCTTCAAGAACTCCTCCATGCCCCACTGTCCATTGAAGCGACCCTAGGATTGGAGTTAGCAAGATAGCAAACATTGACCTGAACAGTATATTGCTTGAACTTACCCAACCGCTCTTCCGGACACCACCATGGGGCAGCATTGCTTCGTCGCTATGTCATTGTTAGTGCTCATGTTGCGGTGACAATCTGCATCCAAACGCGAACTTACTGCACAGTCATGCTGTTGATATGCACAGCACCAGAGTCGATCTCCCTCGCAATGCGCAAGCCCCTAGCAAGACTCTCCGTGAACACGGCGCCGGAGAGACCGTAGTCAGTGTCGTTCGCGATCTCGATGGCGTGCTCGTCGCTGTCCACGGCGATCAAGCTGACAGTCGGCCCGAAAGACTCGGTGTAGAAGATGTCCATATCCTTGCTGACACCGCTGAAGATTGCAGGCCGGATGCGGTGCTCGCTGTCTTCCTTCGCGCCAACGTCGCCGTAGAGAACCTTGGCTCCCTTCTTCTCCGCGTCCTCGCGCAGCTGCTGGTTCTTCTTGACACCGGCCTTTGCAATAAGCACTGGCGCGTCACCTGCGGGAGGGTAGACCATTTCAGTCGAAGCCTTCAGTGCCTCGGCGAACTTGTCGATAATGCTGCTGTGCACGAGAATGCGCTCGGTGGCCATACAAATCTGGCCAGCGTGGAGGAATGAGCCGAGGGCACACTGCATGGCAGCCTTTGCAATGTCTGCGTCCTCGCAGATGATGGCTGAGGCTTTGCCACCGAGCTCCATCAGGACTGGCTTGAGCTCCTTGCCTGCTTTGGAGGACAGGATTGAGCCCACAGCCGTGGAACCGGTGAAGTTGATCTTCTTGACCGCAGGATGTTCGATGATCGTGTTCGAGACAGAGACAGCGTCCTCCGGCCTGTGGTAGATAACGTTCAGCACGCCTGCCGGAAGACCAGCTTCCTGCATGATCGAGCCAAAAGCCCAAGTGCAGCGCGGGCTCAACTCAGAACCCTTGAACACAGCCGTATTACCAGCCGCGAGCGCGTAGACAAAAGACCGACCGCCCAAGATATAAGGAGCGTTCCTGTCCAGGAGAAAAGGGTACAAGTCAGCGAATTGCCCGAGGCATGACGGGAACATATTCTTCGCACTCACCATGGAGCCATTCCATAGATCACACCATACGGCTCCTTGAAGACAAAAGCGCCAGTCCCAGGCGCCTGCGTCTGCGGAATAACACCGTTGATGCTGGAAATCAACCCAGCGACGTTGCGGAAGACTTCGACAATGGTCGACACATTGAAGTCCGAGAATTGATCCAATGCACCTGTCTCTTGCGCCATGTAACCCTTCAGCTCGTCCGCTCTAGCCTCAATAATGTCTGCTGCCTTCAAGAGGATCTTGCGCCTCTCAGCGGGCTTCGTCTTGCGCCATGATTTGAAAGCGCGTTGCGCCGATTCGACAGCTTCGGTGGCTTCTTTTGCTGTCGCGCCGTGGGAGGACCAGACTTTCTCGCCGGTGCTGGGGTTGAAGACGTCGAAGGTGGCGGATGTTGTGACCTCTTTGCCGTCGATCCAGAGAGGGAGAGGATCGGATGGTGTATTGGTGGAGCCCATGTTGTGAGTTTTTAAGGCGGGTTTGGTCGGGTCGATGATGCTTGTGACTTTCGTCTTGAAGTGGTGGAGAGGAAGAGAGACCCAGACATCCTTGGGAGATCCGTGGTCGCGTTGTTCATATGCGAGGCGTGATTACAGAGCATAGGCTGCAGCAGTCAGCTCCGTCTACCTTGCCCTGGTCTGTGGTGTAAGCAGATGGTGGGGTTCGCGGAACGGAAGAACGCACGGCACTGTCAAAGTCGGCCTCGGACCACGTGGTCGGCAGATAACTACCTACATGAGCTCCACGAGAGAGACCACACTGCTTCGATGATTGTGTCTAAGCCCAGGTAGGAGATTCTACTCGAAGAGACATGGTACGCAAAAGGCCAAGGCAATCGATTGGAAGGAATTGCACGCGCGTGTATTTGTCGACTTCATCGTTGTGGCGCTTTTCAATCTTTTCGTTCTGACCGATGGCGGACCGAAGCATTGGACATCACCGAGGCGATGAGAATCATGGAGTTCGTTTGGCGTTCACAGACGAGAGAAGGAACAGCCGGTCATCAAATCATCCTCACTTGAAGACAGTTGGCACTCAAAAAGGTTATTCTTGTCATTTTCGATTAATGCAAGAGGGCGCTTCGCGTCCCTCTCAACATTGCATCTATAGAGCCTAGCTTCTACTGCCAGTGACTCCTTCGCCGCAGTCATGATTATGATAAAGAAACGGAAACAAAGTGTAAGCGCAGCCTGCGTCGCATTACACGGCTGGCAATTCTAGAAGGGTATTCGCAGAAAGGAAGAAGAAAACAAAGAAACACGAACGCCTTGCTGCCTCATGCATGAATGCCGTGGAACTGGTTTTTGTACAGTACAGAAAGGTAATGCAAATGTACCGCTCTAGAGAA
This sequence comes from Cladosporium austrohemisphaericum, assembly GCA_022813715.1. Lineage (NCBI taxonomy): Eukaryota > Fungi > Ascomycota > Dothideomycetes > Cladosporiales > Cladosporiaceae > Cladosporium > Cladosporium austrohemisphaericum. The sequence continues at coordinate 1,656,838 of JAKLLY010000002.1, forward strand.
GAGGAAGAAAAGGGCCTGGGATTCCATCGTCGTTGTTGCTGCCAATCTACAGAGCGAAGACGGCGACACCAGCGGCGAGGACGAGGCCACCGAAGCTGGCGGCGGCCATGCTGGCGCCACCCTCGTAGGGGACAGTGGAGTTGCTGTTGCTGCCAGTAGGAGAAGCAGCGCCGGTGGGCTGGGCACCGGTGGCGTTGTTGGAGATGGCGTACGGGGCGGATGCGACAGGGGCAGAGGTGGCGAGGGTGGTGAGCGCGGCGGCAGTGGTGGCCTCCTCAACAGCAGGTGCAGTGGAAACGACAGCGCTGGCGGCAGAGGAGACGTGCTCGGCGGCGGCAGAGGTAGAAGCAGCAGCGGCGTAGGAAGAGGGAGCGACAGCAGAGCTGGAAGCGCCAGAGTAGCCAGCAGGGGCGGACTCGACCTTCTTGTCGTTGGAGATGCCGAACTGGGTGGTGTACTGGTACTGGCCAGTCTTGTCGTCGATAAGCTGGATGCCGTATCCCTTGGCGCCCTCAGAGCCCTCGAGGTCGCTCTTGGGGTCCCAGGTGTAGCTGCCGCTGTTCTGGATCTTCTCGGCGATGGCGTAGACGGGAATGAGGTTCTCGGCCGGGCCCTTCAGGAGGACGAGGGAGACGGTGCCCTCAGTGGTGGGCTCCCAGGTAATTTGGAAGCTCTCGTCAACAGGGACAATGGTGTTGAGGCCAGGCTGGGAGATGGGGTTGCCCTTGGGAGCGTCACCGGTCGGGGTGGTGTAGGCAGAGGCCGAGGCAAGGCACGCAAGGCCTGCGGTGAAGAGCGCGGTGAAAGAGGGAGCCATTGCGACGAGCGGTTGATTACGATGGAAGAAGGTTTGTGAGTTGAAAGTTATTTGTGTGAAAGAGCGGGCGAGTTGGTGATGTAAGGTAGAGAGTGTCTTGGGTCAAATGAATGCGGTGGTGGGGTGGTGTTGATATAGAGAGTGGCTGAGAGTTGAAATGTCTCAAGAGGTGTACGGCGTCACTAGGGAGGAAGAAGCGAGAGAGAAGCGTGGAATGTGAATACGGGAGCTGCACCTACAAATACACCGACGCAGTCGCATCAAGGGGCGCGCGAGAGGCGTTCGATAGTGCATCGAAGGATCATGGCAGATTGCACCCTCGCTTCCCGTTATGGCCTCGTCGCAGAGCGCCCACCGGTGTGAAGATGGTATCGTTTCGAGCCAGAGTGCTTAGACGACGGGTAGCAGCCAGTCTCCACGGTCCAGCGACGGGCCGGGCGAGTAAGATTGCAAGAATGGAGCCCCAATTCGTCGCGAAGTGAGGTCTGTGGACTCGCTAGACGACTATCTCATTTCCGCCGCCGTTTGGCGCCGGGCTATTCTTGAACTTTACCTTGACGCGGTGGCAGCACCGTCGCTCGTTATCCCCATGATATCGATCGCGATGAGCGTGCAGATGTGATGTCTATTGCGCCCATTACGTAGGTGTAAAAAGCGTTGCAGTTGCGAGAGAAGAACGTGCTGTCACGCTGGGTGTATGGAGGAGGGTGGTGGTGCAAGTGCGACCGGCAACGCTGCTGAGACACCACCCGTGCCCCTGATACCGTAAACGCGCTAACAATTGACACCATCGACGCTTGACAGGCTACGCCACCATGATTCAAGCCGGCAAATCACACGGAATGGCCTCTTGTAAGGCCTCTTGTCGTGATGCTTCTGAAGGCGAAGGCGACGACTAGCAAATCGAAGAATCGCGCAGTCATCGCTATGAGGTAGCAGTGCCGCGGCGTGGCGTGCGTGGTGTATGTACAATGCAAGCTAAGTCAACGGTAGTGCTGACTAAATAGATTGGCCATCGTATAGAGCGTCATAGTATAGCAAGCCCGATGCAACAACAGATGCAAAGATAGATCTCTGCAATATCTCGAATGACGCTATGTATGTATGTGAGCATTGGCAGAGATAAATATATCTCAGAAGAAAACTTGCTAGAATACCAGTGTAACCATCGTTGCACGAACAGAAGAGACGGTAGTTCCCGACCATGATCTCGCATGTTTGGCGCCATTCGTTTCGGCTGCAACCATCGTTGAGTCCTCTACGCAAAGGTTGGTCGCCACTCGCCTCCATCGCTGGATAGGCATAGTTATCTACCATTTTACACGAAGGACTTCTTTATATGCGACGTACATCAACCGAGCATTTGATGAATCCTGTGCCTTTGAAGGCGTATGTCACTGTTGAGCGACACACCTATGCTCACTGACAACAAGCCTCGGTTGTGACGTCGCTTATGTACCAGTGCCTCTGAGAAGCGCCACAAGACTTGCAGTAGACACTGATAACAAGCAAAGGTAACCCACCTCATTCGGTCCAATGATGGTTACAAGCCTTGTCGCAACCCTCGGACTACATGTACGTACATGTAGCTGACCATTACGCGGCACATCTCGGCCATTGGTCGTGATATCCCTCAGAAGTTGGGGAAAGGTAAGCTACACGCATAATGTACCAGCGATTGTACAATGATAGATAAGAGGGCCTGAATCCCTCAAACGCGCGGATGATCGTGGAGCTCAGAATGGAAGAAGAAGCATGACTTGTCGCAAATGTCATCCTCAATTGCAAAATAATATATACAATCCAGAAAAACCGCACGCGAAACTAGATGCCCCAAGCGCCCTCGCTCGCAACAAATTGGTATCCGCACGACCCGACAACAACGCCGTGCTTCTCGTCGAATTGAATCGCAGCGCATCAGTCAACTTTCCATCGAAGCCAACAAAAAAATCGAAACAAGATAACCGCAAATTCCGCAGCTTTTGCCAAATGGCAGCGAAAGTCTATTAGCCTCCCGACTAGGGAGATCGATCCTCCTTCTCTTCTATGAGCGATTGTACAAGTACAACGACAATAAAAAGGTGGGGTATAAAGCCTTTCCGAGTTTGGTTGGGCGGGTCATAAGGTCGTCAAGCGATTGTGGAAGAGGTGGCGGCCGGTATGGTAGGCATGTCTCACTGTTTGGAGAGTGCCGCAGCTGCTAGGTTGAGGAGGTTGTTGTTTAGGAAAGACGAGATCGAGATCGACTAGAAAGGATTTATTGGAAGATGGCGGGTGTGGGTTGTTTAGCCGCAGATGCCGTAGTCTGAAAGAGAAGTGTTAGTGGTGTGATCTGGCAACGAGGGACGGTGTACCGAACTGGACTTACTCATTGCGCTGAACGGTTGGGGAATCATGCCGTTGCGTGCGAGGGCCTGGAAGTCCCACTCTGTGACATTGTTAGTAAGTCTCGCTTCATACTCGTCTTGCATATTGTTCAGCTTACCTGGTGCACCCTCAGTCTTCCATGTCCAGAAGATCCAGCCGTCAGCCTTCTCGAAAGCGACGAACTGAGCCTCGATGTAACGCTTGATGTTGGAGCGGTCGGCATCGCTGAGGTTCTCGACAGAGCCGGAGTATTTGCCATCGCAGGAGCCGATATAATAAGAGCCCTGGCCGCCCTTGTTGTAGGTACCGTCGTATCTTGCGCCGATACCGCGGCCGTTGAGCCACTGGGAAGTATGTTAGTACAGAATCAAAGACACATGGTAACAGACTTGCTTACCTTAGCGCAGTCAGTCAAAGCACCAGACCACTCGCCAGAGATGGTCCACTTGTTGTTGCTCGCCATCTGGCTACCGAAGTCACAAGCAGTGCTGACGTGGTCATCCGGGCTCATCTCAAGAGCGGAAGAGTCGAAGACCTCGTAGTGGTGAGTGTCAAGCAAGAGGTTCCACATGCCAGAGCCCCACTCGTTCCAGGAAGTCACACCTTCGAAAGCATCGTGGAAGGCAATGGCAACGTCAGTGTTCTTGAGGTTTCCCCAGCCGTCCATGTAGAACTGGCGAACAGTGTCCATGTCAAGAGACGGGCCAAGAGGCTCGTTCAACAACTCGATGGAAGCAACATTGGGGTTGTCGGCAAAGTCGTCACGAAGCTTGTTGAGTGCTTTGAGGGTCAAGTCAACGGAGTTGCCCTGGGTCCATTCGGGAGTGCTCTTAAGCTGGCCAGAGTTGTCGAAACCGTTCTGAGATCTAGGGGCGCCATGCAGATCGAGCATCACCTTAATGCCGTGGTTGCCGGCCCAGCCAACTGCTTTTCCAACGTAGTCGTAGGCGCCATACACGAAAGGAGCTCCCTCGCCGCCAATGATTGACCAGTAACCGATGGGAAGACGTACGAAGTTGAGTCCAAGGGACGCAATCTCGGAGAAGTCGTCTTCGGTGATCCACGAGTTCCAATGGTCACGCAGGCGTTCGGTGTCCCAGCCGTATTGCTCGCCGTAAGTGTATTCTGCAGAAACGTTAGCTGTACTGATCCTCCAGAGATGTGCTTGCATAAAACTGACCATCAACAACGTTGCCGGGAGTATCTTCGAAAACTGAGGGAGTAATCCAGGGCTCAAGGACAAGCCATCCACCGAGGTTGACACCCCTAATCTTGTCGTTGCCAAAGTCGAAGCGAAGGTCACGCTTGCTTGCACGGGACATGGGAGAGGCTGGAGCTGCATTGCCGACTGATGCCAACAGTGCTGCTGCTGCCACCGCCGAGGTGGTGACCTTTGCTGAAAAGATCATGATGGACAATCAGGAAGCCGTGTGAGTATTGATGTAGAAGGTGAGTTGGTAATGGATCGAGGTTCCATTCAAGTTCCAGAGGGAAGCTGCAGAGTGAGTCTGTTCTTGAAAGCAGGTGGCTTGAGATGTGTGTCTTGAAACAAAAAATCTACCAGCCCCGAGCATGGGCACAGCTCGAGCTATTTGAACTGATCAACGTCAACAGAGAAGCAGCAGCTACCCTACCTGATCGTCCGAGTCGATCCCCTAAACTACACATGAAGCGCCGAGTGGCTGTTCGGCTTCGCCTTGCTGCGACCTGCTCTCACATCCCAGTAGTCCCAGCGTCCAGTGAGACAACGGCGTGTGACCGTTTCTCTGAGCGAACCCCGCTGAAACCATGTCCCGTGTCGGCATCTCACACAGACCAAGCGTCTCGGCCAGGAAATGGTATATGTCGATCTACAGTCCGCCGGGTCATAAGGAGCGGTGGAAGGGCAAACAATTACGTCGGGTAGTCAGCTGGGGATTTCTGGCAGAAAAGGATGTCGGCGAAGAATCCCCACGGCTGCAGGGACTGGGTAAAGCCGGGCATGATGGATGTGGCTTCACCAGGCACTGCGCGCCATTGGACGCGGTGTGCGGAGCAGGCTGCGGGAGGCTTGAATGCTCTTGCTCCCTGCGTCGGTGGATGTGCTGGCGGGTTGTCATGCGCCCGATGGGATTCCGTCGTCGGGTGCTTGGCCAACATCTGCGAGACTGCGACATAGGGAGCAACGCGAAGACTGCCAGCTTGGGTAACGGGTGGAAAGGGGCCATCGTCGCGCGACGCTCACGCGGACGGCAAACATCAGGTAACCAGGCAGGCCGATCTCCTGCTGATCGCAGTGTCGTCAGAACGTCACTTCACGACAAGATGCTGGAAGCCACGCAGTAAACCCGGCAACACGGCAGAAATCGCTTCCAGCAGTGGGGATTTTGACACTCCAATCGCCCGAGAACACGTTGAAGTCCTTGTTGTGGGACGTGTGGTGCTGGTAGTACTGCCGATGCTTACTGGATGCGGCAGGCTGTGTGTTGCCGTGTAGCAGCTGGCTGAACGGACTGGGTCGAATTCGAGTTCTCGATTTCCCATCTCATCACCCGCGCTTCCTCCGGATTTCCCCACAACGCTTCGCCTTTCGACTATACTGCTTCGAGTTGGAGCAACAACAAGCTCTTCAGGGAGGAGGCGCTGAGTCAGAGCTACGGTGGTACTATCCTCCAAGCGCTCTCGTCCACCGTGGTGCCTCCGAGTTATGACCAAAATGTCGTCAGGCAGATGGAAGATCTGGATGATCTTTAGAGGTCACACGATCTTCTGAAGAAAAGAGAGTTTGCCTGACAAGGCAAAAAGCTCCTAGGTGCTGATCGCCGGCAGAGAATGACACGGCACATGGGGAGCTGTTCGGGTCAAGAAAAAATACCTGTGCCGAGGCTGTGCGACGTTGCTCATGACGATGTTGCTGAATTGTCTCAGTCGAGGATATCTCAACTGTCGCCAGGGTACGCCCTACATGATTTACTTTTGACAGACATCATCGCTTGCAGGACGACGACAAAGGAACCATGGGGGCGCTGACCGTCGGCGTCGTCCGCTCAGCCAGCTGTGTTTGCAAGGCTGAGTCAAGAATGAGGGCTGGGCACAGTGCCAGCCATGGCAAAGGCTGAGCAACGCTTGTTTTGATGAAGACGCAACGCAGCGCAACGGCGGCTTCACGCCTTGCGAAGCACAAGCAAATTAATACAACGGCGACTATCAGCTGAGAGCAGGAGACTTTGGAGATAGCAGCCATCAATGGCTTGAGGTAACAAAGACGCCTTTCTTGCGACCAAATGGAGCAATGGCTGGATGTCAAAGACGCCTAGGTTGCTGCTCGAATGTTGCATTGCTACGTTGCAGCCAGCGAAGTACACCGCTGGGTAGTCCCATACCTTTCTAAGAAGACGAATTGACCAGATCTGTGCAGATGATGCCGAGGCCGAGATCCTTCACGTTCTGCGGATCCAAGGCATCTACCTGCTCAATTCCGCCGTGGTAGGGTCCCAACCACACGATTCGTACTTGCCAGTGTCAAGGCTCTTCATGTCTTCAGCACTGAGCTCAAAGTCAAATACGTTGGCATTTTCCTCGATCCTAGAGTGCGTGACGCTCTTGGGCAAAACCACGAATCCTTTTTGCAAGCCCCACCGGAGCAGGATCTGAGCAGGAGTCTTGTTGTGTTTAGCCATGAGAGGCTTGAGGAGAGGATCCTCACCGCGTGTATTGCGGACAAGAGGAGAATATGCCTCGAGGATGATGCCACGCTGGGTACACCAGTCGACAATGTCTGAACGGGCGAGCCATGGGTGGAGCTCCACTTGGTTTACGCTGAGGATGCCAGCATCTTCAGGAGATTGTTGCTGGGATCAGTCAGTATGTTGGCGATATATGGCCCTACAGGCCATGGTACGGCCTGCGTGAGTTCATGGCAACTTCACGCTCGCTGGTGGGTTCCATTCAACATATACGAGCGCGTTCGTACCAGCGTCACGCGTGCGCGAAGTCGACTCACCTTCTGCCACTGCTCCAGCTCATCAAGGTGATGCACGCCGAAATTACTGACACCAATACTTCTGATCTTCTTCTCTTTGACAGCTTCAACAAGCGCCTTCCAAGCCCCCAGCCTTCCTTCAGTGCCTCCATATGGTGCGTGAAGCAGGCACAAGTCAATGTACTTGAGCTTGGTTTGCTCCAGACTTTCGTTGATGCATCTCTTCGCATCTTCATAGTTGATGAATCTTGGAGGAACCTTGGAGGTGTAGAAGAGTTGGTCACGAGGGATACCTGCCGCAAGCATGCCCCGAGCTGAGGGTGCTTCATTGCGGTATGCATGCGCAGAGTCTACGTGCCGGTAGCCTGACTTGATGGCATGGCTGACAACGTTTTCTGCAATGTCTGCTGGGCTGTTATGGGATGTCAATATTTTGGCTCTCAATGGTCATACCGTGCACGCTGTTTGCGAGCGTGGAAGACATTGCAGAATGGATGGTACTCACGTCTGATAGACTCCTGCGCAATGCCGCGAATCAGCAAGTTGTAGTCTGATAATGACACCGCACTTGGACAAAGGAATGTAGCGACACCGGCCAGGTCTTAAAAGCCTTCGCATTGTGACCTACCATATCCGAGTACGGGTATCTCGTAGCCCGACTTCATGCGAAATGTTGAGTTAATGTCGAGTCCCATGGTGTGTGCTGTGTTCTGGAAGGAGCGTGATTGAGTTGGCGCGACCTGCCTGATCAAGGTTTGCGCACGTGCAACGGCTTTCATGTCATTTATCGGGAGTGGCATGTATTTCTCGTGGAAATTCCAATGTCAGCGAAATGTGCATTCACTCCGTTTGCTTTGTGTTGCTTCGACGTTGTGGTGGAGAGACATGTCGACGTCAACGCGCAAGCGGGGCATTTACGCCCATTTCGTTTGGGCTCTGACGCATTGCGGGTGTTTTCTTCTCGACACACCGTCGCTTACGAGCAGTAACATCTGCGCGGAACAAGACCTCCTCGTTGACTGACAGGGGGCGGCAACAAGATGCGTCTCATCAAGCAGAACATCATCGAGAAAGATGGCTCGGGCAGCGCGACCTTGCTACCCGAAGAGCCCGAGGACATGGTGAGCCAGTCCGTCTCTTGCACGCATCACCCTTTGTATGGTTGCTTATCGTATTCCAGTGGCACTGCTATAACCTGATTCGCGAAAACGACCTCCTACGAGCTTCTGCTCTGCGGAAAGTCACGACCGAATCCGCGTCCGGTTCCACTTCAAACCAGCGAGTGCAAACCATTCTTACAATCCGAGTCACAAAACTCGATTTCGACTCCTATGCATCTCAACTCCACGTATCCGGTCGTGTGGCGGAGGAAAACAAACATGTCAAGCTGGGCAGCTATCACACTCTCGACCTGGAGCTGCAACGTAACTTTACACTCGAAAAGGCGGACGGATGGGACAGTGTCGCAATAGACACACTGAAAGAGTCGATAAATCAAGACGCGAAGGCGCAGTTGTGGGCCGTGGTGTTGCAGGAGGGTTTGGCGAACATCTGTCTAGTGACCGACCACCAGACTATCCTACGACAGCGGATCGAGGTGAACATGCCCAAGAAGCGGGCAGGCTCATCCGATCATGACAAGGCTTTGCAGAGGTTCTTCCAGACTACATTCGATACGGTGCTCCGCCAAATTGACCTATCTGACCCCAAACCTTTGCTACTCGCAAGCCCAGGATTCACAGCCAGCAGCTTGCAACAATTCATCAAGACCAAGGCATCCGACAGCAGCGACAAGGACCTCAAACAGCTGATCCCGAAGATCACCGTGGCCCACTCAGCATCTGGTCACTTGCACAGCTTGGCAGAAGTTCTCAGCAGTCCCGCCGTGACCAGCAAGCTCAGCGACACCAAATTCGCTCGCGAGACACAGCTCATGGATCGCTTCTTCGAACTTCTCCGCAAAGACGATGCAAGAGCCTGGTATGGTCCCAAAGAGGTCGAAGCTGCTGTGGAGCGCGGTGCAGTAGGCAAAGGAGGCGGCTCTCTGCTCATCTCGAACTCGCTGTTCAGAGCCCAGGACGTCAAGACCAGACAAAGATGGGTCAAGCTTGTTGATGAAGTCAAGGAGAGCGGCGGAGAGGTTCGTGTGTTGAGCAGCATGCATGAGAGTGGCAAGAGACTGGAGGATTTGAGTGGTATTGCGGCCATTCTGACCTACCCTATTGAGGATCTCGATGAAGAAGTTGGCGGCCAGGAGGATGGAGCTGCAGACGATGAGCCCAATGGACGCAATTTTGTGCCAGACGAAGAAATAGATCTCTAAGATACCCACGATACAGATGATGATTCCACGATCTCTTGCTGGGAACAGCGTTTCATCTCACGTGAAGTTCAGTTGTTTTTACGAAGTACCCTACCCGTTGATGGTGTCTGCGAAAGAGTACAATATTCCTATACAGCCATCAATGTGCCACACCCATCCAACCGCGGCGTAGCAGTTACTATATAGATCTCGCCTTAACCCACTCCATTAGGCATGACGACCCACCATCGCGCCAAGCCCGCGCGCCTTACAACTACAGCTCCGGCTTCGGCTTCGGCTTAACAGATAAAGCTGTCCACTCTCATCAACTCATCTGTTCCGTCAAAGGTATGTCGCAACGGCTCTTGATCCGACCCGTGCAACTTCTCACGCCTCGACTGTGCCAAAGAACCGCCTCTGTCCTTCCCTCCAAGTTCCAATTCTCCAAAGCCACAGCTCCTACGCTTCACCAAACAAGAACCATGAGCGACATGAAGCAGATTTCTAGCCAGAGGGCTGCGCAGCGTGAGCACATGCCATTGCACATCTTCGCCCATCGGAACATCTGACTAACACTGGATGCATAGCCGTGGCTCACTACGTAAGTCTAAATCCTTCAGCAGCTGCATTGGCTTGTTCGGCCGCAAATGCTCGCCGTAACAATCTCAAAACATCATCGTCTAACCATCGACTCAACAGTCCCAAGCCATTGAAGCCGCTGGCCAAATCTGGGTCTCCGGCCAGATTCCCGCCGACGCTCAGGGCAACCTTGTCGGCGGCAGCATTGCCGACCAGACCAAGGCCTGCTGCGAGGCGCTCAAGAACATCCTCGAAGACGCCGGCAGCAACATCAACCGCACCGTCAAGGTAAGGGCTGCCAATCGACCTCGGAGTCTTTGAACAAGGAGGCCCTCTTGCAGACTGAAATTTCTCTTTGCTGACGCTTTCTCTTCTAGATCAACGTCTTCATCACCACCATGGAGCACTTTGCCGAGATGAACTCCGTCTACGAGAAGTACTTCACTCACAAGCCGGCCCGCTCCTGCGTTGCCGTCAAGGAGCTTCCCAAGGGCGTGCCCGTTGAAATTGAGGCCATTGCCCTTGCCGGTAGGGGCTAGACTGGAACTCGCCACCGGGCATGAACAGTGTTTGACAGCTTAAGCAGGAGCAGGCAAAAGTCGGCTGTAGCTGCATGATGTAAGTGACATAAAAATTACTTCTCCTGAGTCCGAGGGTTCTCACCTTTCATGTGTCTCGTGTGGAAATGTGGCTCCGTCTGTCTGATGTCGGATGTGATCTTTCGATGCATCTAACAATCTAGGAAAATATGTACAAGATAAGTAGCGTTTTCGCTCTTGATCGAGGTCCCGCGACCCTAAAATCCTCCTGGCCCAGTTTCCAGCGTCTATATAATGTTTCCCTATTCCAAGGGACCGTTGCCTTCCAGCCCTCGTCCTTTCCCTAATGCGTAAACAAGCGAATGTGGGTATCATCGATATGAAAGATTAAAAGCAGGCCAAAACGTGGCCAGAAAGAAAAGGCAAAAATGCCGCCGCCAATGCAACAGAAACAATCCGCTGAAAAGATGAAAGTCCTCACTGGAAAGGAACCCAGTTGTAGCCCATGGTAGTCGCCGCTGTTTCGGCTGGGCTGGAAAACTGAGCCATGGAGGTAGTGTTGTTGATAATGCTGTTGTTGTTGTTGCCGGACATCGCTGATCCGTTTGAGACTAGTTCGCGCCATTTTTGTTCGCAGTGGCGGGATGACCATCGGTCTGAGACGCCGTGTTCGAGCATCTGCATGAATTTAAACGTTAGCTAGAACTCTTTTGATACCCGATCGCTCATGGGATGACGAACCTTAGCGCTGATGATCTTCCACTTGCATTTCTCATAGTACTCGCACGCCACCTTGAGGGCGTAGATGTCCTGCTCCTCCCACACGCGGAGTCGTTGGCGGAGACGCTGGTACCTCATCTGCAGTGCAGGGAGGTTCATGTCCTTGTTTTTGTCGTCTTTGAAGCGGGCGGCGATGTCTTTCCAGGGCAGAGACTCGGTTTCCTTCAAGTGTAGCAGGTAGCGGTCGTCATCTGTGATCGTGGTCGCCGATGCTCCGGAAGTTGTGCGTCGTCGCTTATTGCCGCTGGATGGGCGAGACTCAAGTGCTGCTTCTTCGTCTTCACGTTGGCGTTTGACGGCTGTGATGCCAGCTGGATTTGGGGCTATCGATTGGTAGGGGCGTCGTGGTTGGGGTTGTTGGAGTTGAGGTGGCGATGGGGTTTCAAAGAGAGCTTCGGTGGCGTATGGTTGGAATGCTTGTGGTGGGAATGTCGATGCCAACTGCGTTGGTTGGGCAACAGGAGCGGTGGAGTACTGGATTCCGAGTCCAGCCGAAGGAGTCCAGTCCAGTGTCTCTGGTGATGGTCCAAAGGTGCTTGGGCTACTTCGTGGCCTTCCAGGGGCGTGTTGGTGTGGTGGATGGAAGAAGTTGGTAGTCGGTGGCATTTGGTAAGCGGCCATGTTGATGTCCGGGACTGATGCTCGTGCATATTGAGTCCACTGTTGTGACTCGACTGTTGACGACGGAAATGGTGTCAAGTAAGGTTGCTCGTATGTGTACTGATTGATCTTGGTCGTTAGTTGGGTTTGCTGCGAACGAGATGCAACATAGTCAGACATACAGAAACGGGAGTGTACCAATCGGTACTGACAAGAACGTTCGCATCGACGTCTCCACACAGCTGCTCGGGTGTGATCTCTTCAGACATAATGGGAAAGATGTTGTTGCTTGACGACATGATGAAAGCGATTCAACAGGACAACAAACGAAATGAGAAAGGTTGGTGTTGGTGGCAACGCTCATAAGAACGGGAGGATGAGGAAGGATGAAGTCGATCGTCTTAGTCGCGCAATAGGAAGAGGTGGCTCTGGAGTGACGAGCCTGTGCCGTAAGCCATGTCGAAGGGCAGGACATGTTATCACCTTTGTAGGATGCGCTATCATCAGCCATCCGCCGGGCTGCGCAGCACCAGCAATAGCAGCGATAGCGATGCTAGCATGGAGAGATGCACCCACCGTCGATGTCGACGTCCTAGTCCCCAGCGCACGGGGCAGCTGCACGAGGCTTAGGTACAAAGCGACTAGCTGATGTAAATTTGGCCACGACCCGCCGCTGGGCAGAGCCGCGAGCAGATATGGTGCCTGCGAAGGATGATTAGGGTGTGCCTCTGTGCTCGCGGGGCGAGAAGGCTGCTAATTGTCCGCATGTGGAAATGGGTAGAGGCGGCCGCTTGCGAGCCGACGGTGTGTTAGCTTGACGAGACGCACGATAGGCGCCCGAGGCTTGCTATGCTATGCTGTCTTTCAGGCATGGCGGCACGGACGAGGCTATACCGACCAGAATAGGCTCGCGGAATGGACGACGACATGGTGTCGGGGCCAGCGCTGGGGCTCTGGGAGCACGCTACGCCCGCCTCTGAGTGGGTGTGAGGAGGCCATGAGCTCGCCCAAGAATGCCTAAACGTCTCCACCGGCGCCAGGTCCTTATGCATGTCGGCAGCAACCGCGGTCAGATTCGGTTCTACCGCTGACAGCGACGGGCAGGGCTGACATGAGTTCGCAGGGCCGGGAGGACGTACCTCCACCCAGACACCTACGCCATACTCACACCACGCGGATCGCCCGCCTTGTGCATGCACGTAATACCTGTGTACGCTGTCTCTTGTGGCCACCACCTGTAACTCGGTGCGATGATGGTTGTCCGCTCTTGCGATCGCAAGCCCATGCCCATGCCCATGTTCATTTCCAACTCCATCTCGTCTCCACAGCCCACAATTTCCCAGTTCCCAGCCCTCTCCGCTCCTCCCTCAGCCTCACGTTGAAGATCCTCTTCCACCTGCTCCGCCATCATCATCGCCCTCGAGCCCAGCACGAAATATAATACCAATCGCCCCACTCACAAAAGAGCCGCAGCATCATGAAACACCGTAACCGCAGTAATTCTTTGGCCCACGTCGCACGCTGTTCGATCCGGCGCAAGTCGAACGCACGCCGCATCCTTGCAGCCTTCATCTCGCTCGCGTGGCTTTCGTGCAGATTACCTGCAGGTGTCTATTTTTACCTTTCGCAGGAATGACCGCAAATAGATCCTAATCTGTCGATGGGCTCACGCGACTCGCGAGACTAATTAGCTCTCTATATTTGGGACGTCTTGGTGGTGTGTTTCATCTTCTGCAGGCTCGCATCATCCGTCCCACTCAGGCGTTTTCTTGTCGAGGCGATATAATGTGTAGGGCTGGTTGATGGATGAGAAGGATGCAAACCTTCCAAATCTTTGCAGCTCGGAAGTCCAACCCCATCTCGGACGGCTCGCTGTGCAAGTCGCAATCTCTTGCAAGCGTCCGATTCCTTCGACCTAGTTGTGCTAACACACGTGCTTGACCAGGTCGGACGTTCTCCCACATGCCACGGCCTACTGTGATCTGTTTATGGCTTGACTGTTTTTCCTGATCATAATATTCTACATGTCTTCGACAACACTGACAGTGTTCAAATACCTCTCGACAACGCTTCCTGTCAGGATCGTTTGGTCAATGTCTGGTTGACTCGGTTGAATCCCTTACCCCAACCCGAACCCTAAGATCGTATATCTTTGAGCATCCGTCGCCATTGAAGCGTTGGGGAGTGATTTCCAACTGATCTTTGTGACTTCAGAGCCCTCATACAATTACTCGACGCGGTGGTACTGGCGGAAGTCCTGGGTTTGGAGACCCTCTGATCGTGCAGCTCCTTTCAGCTTGGAGACACAAGCCGATATTCCGAAGATTTGCTGGAAAGCAGGACAAAACCTCTCTCGACGATGCGAGATTGCACAAAAAACATCAGAGGTGACAATTCATCGAGATCATGGACTGATACTCCCAATTCAGCTGTAGGCACGATTGTCGAATATCCACTACCAGCCTGCTATAGCTTCGACCCCAAAGTAATAATCGCCGTCATGGACCCGTCCCAAACACCATCCTTGTAGTTCTCCTTCAGGTAGCGTAGCAACGCACCCTCAATTTGCGACCCAAACTTCTCAAACTCTTCCACTGACCATACTCGCCTTGCGATGCTCTGGACTAAGAACCCCGTCGCCTGCGCAAAAGGCTCAGCCTCCACATTGGGCGTGAACTTGTACTCAGACACCTGCACGTCGCCGAAACCGGCTTTTTCCAGCTTGTGAGGGATCGCAGTCGGATCACTCCATCCTGATGTCGGGAATAGACCACCCGGTGCGGGTAGCTTCGGTGCTTCAGGCAAGTATTGAGCCAGAGCTGGATCGGCGACTTCGGCCCACCAGACGATGGATTTCCAGCTCGTGAAGCCGGCGCGTCCGGACGGCTTGAGGGTGCGGTAAGTTTCTGAGAGAGCTACGCTGTCGTCTGGGCAGAAGAAGATGCCGAAGTTGTTGAAGATGTGCGTGAAACTGGCGTCTGGGTGTGGGAGCGAGGCTTGGTTCATCTTCTCGACATCGACGCGGGACCAGGATGAATTGCTGTCTTTGTCAACGTGACGAGCGCGTATGTCTGCTACGATGGACAGCATTTGATCGTCGATATCGCCGGCTACGATGCGGTTGATCTGGGCATTCGAGCCCAGAAGCTCGCTGGTGATGATTCCTCCGCCGCATGCGAGGTCAAGAACTTCCGTGCTGGTCTCTTGGAAGATACCCGAGCGCCAGAGCATTTCTACACCGGGAGGTCCAGTGACACGCTCATTCGTGGCTACTGTGGTTAGAGCTGGAGATGCCATCGTGAATGTGGTGGAGGAAAGAGGTCCTTGGGGGTGGGTAATTGGAAGCAAATGAAGCGCAGAATACCTACGTTGCACTGGGCGCGCCCTACCTTATATATTAGCTGTTCAATCTTCAGCTGACATACATGTATGCGATTGGTGTTTACGAAGGATTCAATGGCTGGAGCTGAACCGCATCTCATCGCATTCGGTTCTTTCAGCTCGGCCGAACTCTAACTCCGAGCTTTCAGCTCTCAGTTGGGAAGTGGACGGAATCAGACGAAAACAGTGAGATGAGTGAGCCAATTGAAAGCATTCCTTTGAATAGCAAACATGGTGGAAGAGCGCTCTGGCTCTGCATAGTACGACGCGGTCATAGACGGTTGCTCAAGATATCCTAGAGCTGGCGAGCAACAGATTTAGCGTATATAAAGCTCACATCCAAAACGGTGTTATCGATAGGGGGTAAGCATACACCGACATCCACCAATCAGACCAATCAAATACTAACATTCGATAAGATGTAGCTCAGTGGTAGAGCGTCCGCTTTGCATCTAGCAGATTGCGGAAGGTCTAGGTTTCGATCACCTACCTCTCCATTCTTTTTCGCATTTTCATCGCACTCCAAGCTGAACATGACTATCTGGACGATTTTTGCACGTCCAGGATTGGTGCGACAAGATTGTGGACAACGTCATTACTATGGACACATGTGCTTGCAAGTAAGTCTACAGACGCGCGACCGAGCAACCGAGTATCATCAATCACATATGCAACTCGGGTCTCAGCCTCGAGCGCATGCTGAACCTCGAGCACACATGTACCGCGGTACCTTGTCATCCAGACCACACCACGGCGCCGCTGCGTGTAGGCGGAGCTACAGAATCCTCCGATGCATGGGGCGCAGGTATACAACACTACCTCTCATTGCCATTGAAGGAGGCACCGCATCACGAGGAGCTACGCTGGAAGCTGACATCCATTGCGGTACCACAATTGCAGCATGGCACAGTGGCTAGCTGTGCATATCCGAGGATGAAAAAGGTCAGCTCGGTCACGACATCTATGAAGTCGACTCGACTACTCGACTTCTCGACTTCTCGGTTTACACGGATCTACCGCTCGTGTAGCCTAGCACCAAGAGCGCAAAGTACCATCGTGATATCAGTGTCGTGGGATTTATCGGACCAAATGCCGCGCGGGATGTCCAACAAGGATTCCGCTGCCGGCAGAGAATCTGAATCTGTCCTGAAGATCAGCCCGAAATCTTTAGGAGGTAATCCAAATCACTCTCTACACATTCCTCCCGTTTACGGGCGGGCTGTTACAACATCATGAGGATGCGGCTGGCGGCGCGGCCAGAACGTTTCTTGACGTAGAGACTCCGCTCGATCAAGCCACAGGACGTTTGACTATCGTAATGTGGCGCTTGACAGCTTGACAGACGCAACGAGTTCGCAGGACGCCTCGAAGGCAGTTCTGGCTCGCACAGTAATGCAGCTGCACGGTTTGTATGCTCAGCTCCCAAGCACGCGGAACGCAGGCGGGGTGCGTCGCGGGACTCGCGGCCTTGCAACTGATCGTCGACGTGCATCAAGGTGACCCGATCATCAATTATTTGTATGGAGCTGAGATTTTGACGGACTGCTGGTAAGGTGGAGCAATCGCTTCATCGCCGGAGTTGAGGACGGTGGCTGGGGTGGCGTGGCTGTCAGCTCGAGAACTCAGAGCTCTGCTTGAAGTCCCTCTGAAACCGACATCGGGCTCTCCGGTGGACGTGTCCAAGCCTGATCACAAACATGCCAATGGTCACAGGCTATGCTCGACCAAACGTCGAGGAAGAAACTATACGCCTGCTACCGTTTGCATGTCTCGGGCGCGAGCGGCCTCCCGTCCGTGAACAGGCAGAGCAGCAAACATCGATCACTGCATGTTCCATTTATGGTTTAGGGTATTCTGGAGACGACACTCCGTCACGATGCAGCTACTAGCAGCTAGCTCTGCAGTCCACAACGACGACGTTCAATGCGCGACAAGCGAGCCCTAGAAGGTACCGTGGCAAGAGATGAACGACATTGGCCGCAGGCGAGTCTCACAAGCAGCCTGACATGTGATATGCTCAGCTCTGCCAGGCCAGCCTCGTCTTGCACTCCAAACGCTGTGGCATGTGTACTGGTTGCTTTGCTACATGTACCTCCTATAGGGCTCAGCACCCTGACGCGAATCGGAACGGTTTTAGACTTCCGCGGGCATGGAAATGATCTGCCCGCCGCGGCCCGCCGTTGGATCAAATTCTCTTTGCCCATCCACTCCACCCCACTTCTATCTCCACGACCTCGTCTTGGATGCAGACGCTGTGCCCGAAAGGGTATTTACAAACCCCACCGACAGAAACGACTGAGTTGTCTTCTGCGTTAGCTTGCAACGAAGCGAGGTCACGCAACTGCGGTATGTTCGCTACGACGACACATCGAAGGGTCGGTTGAAGATATTTGACTCCAGTACAGACGGAATCAACGCAGCGAACAGAGCTGGGATCATAGATGCGATCCTTCCTTCATACAAGAGCTACAAGCTTGCGTAGCCACAGGTGCCATAGCAAACCAGCCACACGGTACTTACTTCCGCCCTCGACCCTGGGGCTGTAAGGTCAATCTCTAATCCTTGCGAGGATTACAGCACGATCGTCCTGATCCCTGCCCGAGTGTCCAGTACGTCGGGTTAGGGGCGATTTCAGGTCAACTGCATCTCGGCGTGACAACTCATGCGCAGACAAGTTGTACGGTCACTATGGGAAGTGCCGGTATCGACCCCTCAGACCGTGTGTGATGATTGACTTACTGTTGACGACACACGATTGGCCTCGACTGGCTAACTAGTCGGCTGGTACTATTGCCATGACGTCTCTGGTATCAAGATGGCTGGCTGTATATCGCACTCATGCTGTTACCGGCACAGAGGTAACCTGTCGTGGTCTTCGGACTCGGCACGACCGTCAAGCGGACCGGTGCGGAAAGCTCTTCCATGCGGAGCAACAGGTGAACGGCGCTAAAGTCAATTGAGGAAACACAGGCACGCCTTCTAAGCGCTGCAAACGAAAGCGCATCGAAACGACGTGATATCGAAACTTTGACGTCTGTCGGTTCGGGCCACGCGCTTTTCTCCGAGAGTCCACTCGGTCTGACGACACTAACAGCAGCGTGCCGTAACCTTTTGCTACTCCCCTATCCCGCAAGAGTCGATCGATGTCCTGGTCTCCGCCTTTTCTGACGGATGGTCCCTCGGTTGGGACTGATGTGGCGCGAACGCTCATAGCTGTTTCCCCAATTAGGAAATGGCGTCACAGTAGTTACTCCAGCTCTGCGCTTGAACCAGAAGACGTTGCATGCAAGACTGATGCTTCCAACTGATCGAGCACTGACATACGACATCAATATGTGGTTCGACGCAGGGTCATCTCACCAACCCACCGCTGATCTCTGGCATGGGCCTATTTCCGTGGTGAGAAAGTGTTTAAACATGCGATTGTTCCCACTTTCTTGACATTTCTATTCCTACTACTCCTCCTCCTCCTCCCAATCTACTCTCAGCATTACCTTGTACTTTTACGAATATACCCCTACTTGTACATTAATCGAAGAGCAATCATGACGACGAGAATGACTTCCGGCAGCTGGGCCAGCCAGCAGAACGGCACTTTCAACTCATCGAACAGAACTCCTTCAGGATCGGTTTCTTCCAGGAGCCAGGTCGGCGGCTTCCACAGCAGCTCGAGAGTGGGCGCAAGTGGTCGCGGCCAGTCGAACAAGAACTCCATTGTCTACGACTCTACAGCTGCTATTAAGAGAAAAAGCGCTCTTGAGCTCGGCTCGGGTGTATTGCAGAGTGTCGGCGAGACTTCTTTCATCGATCTTGTGCAATGGATCCGCGCAGAGCGTCTCTCCACTCTGCCTCACCAGGGCAGCACTTGGGACACCGTCCTTATCAGAGCGCTGTACGTCGCTGAGCGCCTACACAAGTTCGAGACTGCCATCCAAGGCTTTGCCCACGGCACCAATGCTGGCGCCGAGCTAGCCTACTCTCACATCCGCCTGCTTCTTGAGCGCCTTGGTCATGAGAACTCCGATGTTCTCGACAAGGCATTTGGACTTTTCTACAAGTCTGCTTTGACGATCAGCTCTCTGCTTGATCGCTCTGAGCTTCTTTCATGTACCCAAGAAGTTCAGGAGCAGCTTTGCCACATGTACACGGATTTGCTTACACTCGTGGTTGAGGTTGCCGTGTACTTCTACAAGACCGTCCAGAGCATGGCCGACAGCGAGGTCAGCTTGGACTTGTACGAGGTCTTTGGCGAGACTCTCGATTCCACCACCAACCGCCGTTCACACATCTCCAACCTTATCTGGAGCTACCAGATTGAATCAGAGATCGACACCACCGAGGATGCGCTTAGCATCGATGTATTGACCAAGTGGCTTGCGCCGCAAGACCGCGTGCTTGAGATGCTCGGCAGCGATCACACGACTTTCACTGACCAGCTCGCTGAGCGCACTGGTCTCTGGTTCCAGGAGAATCTGACCAACTTTGTCAAAGGCAGCAATGAATGCCTGCTTTTGACCGGTCCCGCGGGCTCTGGTAAGACCACCTTGTCTGCTGCCATTGCCGAAAGGCTGCAGCGTCCGGTGGCTCGTCAGAGTCTGCAAACCATCTATGTGTCGATTGGTGCTGTCCAGGCTGAGGCTACCACTCTTCATGTTGTAAAGAGCATTCTCTACCAGCTCCTGACCAGCCGTGTCGGCAACCTCGCACTGTAAGTCTCCCGGAACAGTATATCATATCTTCCAAAACGGAGACTGATCGATTTTCTCACAGTTACCACTCCCTTGTTAACGCTTACCACGAGTCTCGCCGCACTGCCGACCCTAAGGCTTACGAAGGCCACCTCTGGACCGCTCTCGTCGAAGCTCTTCAGCGCCCTCTGGAAGGTGCCAACAGCAGCATCATCATCGTCGACGGTACCGATGAGGTGCAGGGTGGCCAGCAGGCCGGACAACAGCTTCTGGAGAAGCTCACCAAGGCCGTTGGCCGTGGCAAGCGTACCAAGCTTATTGCCTTCGCCCAGTCTTCGACTTTGCCTTCCGGAGCTCGTGGTCAGACATTCAATGTGACGCCCGAGGACACTCGCGACGACATCCATGCCGTTGCGATTCGCTCTCTGGCTCACGTTCCCTTCTTCGCCAAGAAGCCTGGCCACGAGCAGGAGACCATCATTGCCAGCATCCTTGATGCTGCCAAGGGTTCCTTCCTCTGGACAATCTTGTTCAGCGAGTCTTTGCGCCCTGAGAAGAGCGCCGAATCCTTCGACAAGGCATTGCAGACGCTCAAGAGCTCGCCGCCCTCCGTCACGGACCTGGTCAGCAAGCTTTTGACTACCCTGCAACCGACGCCCGAGTCGAGGCTCCTCCTCTCTTGGCTGACTGTTAGCGCTCGTCCCCTCACCATTGACGAGATCGCCTGCTTGTTCACTGTCAAGCCTGAGACCGGCGAGGTCACCGCTACCCCAGCGAACGTCACATCTATCGTGGACTCCGTCCTGCCTCTCCTATCCGTGAAGCGCGATGTTGTTCGCCCTCGTCACAACGTGGTCAACACCACCTTGCAGGCTGTTCTCCAGCCGCTTATCGACCAAGGCAAGATCTCTCTGCCCCACAAGAACCGCCAGGTCGATTTCGTTCTGCGCACATTGGGATACGCAAAGAACGTTCTGCCCAAGGATGGCATGCCGACACTCGACAACTCTGATGTCTCGCTACCTTCGAGACTCTTCGCCAAACACCCGCTTTTGGAGTACACTGTCCGCTACTGGACCACCCACTTCGAGCAGACTCCTTTCGCTCCTACTGGGACTACTGCGCCCAAGGTTCCCGAGGAGTTCAAGAAGGCTTTCCCGGCCTCTCCCACTCTCCCTGTACTCGAGTGGATCTGCTGGGATGACCAGTACCCTGGTTCCCAGGAAGTCGACCTCCACACCCTCGTCGGCCGCGTTCGCACGGAGATCTTCACCCAGAATCATCCAGCCGTCATGCAGTCGTACATAAACACTGCTGCCTACTACGTGCCTATGGGCAACGATCGCGAGGCCACCAAGTCTTACTACTACGCTACCACCATTGGCCAGCACATCCTGAGCCCAAGCAACCCGGTGATCATCGAGTGCGGTAACCGTTTCCTCACCCTTTCCTCGCAGATGACGTCTACCACTCGCACCGAGATCATGACTCAGCGCGAGACTATCTTGCAAGTCCTTATTACTGCGTACGAGAAGCAGTTCGGTGCAACATCTGAGCTGGTTGTCAACACACGTCAGCAGCTTATCGACCTCTACGCGCACATCAGCGAGCAAGAGAATGTCAGCAAGTGGACCCAGAAGCAGGAGGAACACGTATACCGCGGCAATGACTACCATGGCGATCGCGGCAGCGGTGCTGGCTTGAAGGATACCCTTGGTGGCAAGATTCGCAGGAAGTCAGGCAAGCAGCTCGACACCTATGAACGCGGCTTCTTCGGCTCCAACGAAGAGGAAGAAGAGACCGCTGGTACTTTGGACTTGGCTGGTGCTATCGCATTGCTCAAGAAGGCCAGGTCGTTCCATGAGCAGAAGGACGAAGAGGCCGCCGAGGAAGTGTACGTTGACCTGTGGCACCAGCTTTCAACCATCTGCCGTGACACTCTCAACACAGAGTTCCATGAGCTCAAGCTGCAGACCGTCAACTCTTACAGCAACACACTCAAGGCACTGAAGCGCGAGTCCGAAGCGACGAGCGTCTTGCTCCTTTTGTCGGAGGAATACCGTCACCATGAGCTCTCGCACAGCGAGAAGGTCATCAACCAGTTGACCCAGACCGCGGAGACTCTTGAGTCTTTCGAACAGCACGAGGCTGCTCGCAGCATCTACCAGCAAGCGTCCCAATACTCCAAGCGCACCCAGAAGGACTCCAAGACCGTCAACAAGTACGAGGAACTCTTGCAGAGGACTACCAACAAGGTGTTCAACGACAACAAGAAGTCTGGCAAGTCTGTCGTCGACATGCAACGCTTGCTCAAGGAGTACCTGTCGAGCCGGGACTCTACCGTTGATGTCACAACTGTCACTCGCTCCCAGCAGCAAGCGACGCAGTACTACGAAAGCCGCCAGTACGAGCAGGCCATTGAGATCATCACGCTCACTCTGCAGCGTACCTGGTCGTCGTTCTTGTCGGAGTCTACATCAACCGTTGCCGATTCTTCTACACTCACAAAGGAGAATATTGCCCTCGTCGATCAGCTTGCTCAGACATTCATTGCGCAGAGGAAGATCGAGAAGGCCACAGACCTGTATACTCGCCTCTTCCGCGTTGCCATCGCGTCTCCGAAGGAGCGCAAGGATCTCCTTGAGTCGATGAAGACTCAGCTTATCAGCATCTACGACAAGTACGGCTACCCCGACAAGTCCATTAGCGTGCTCCAGGAGATCGTTGCTGTCTACACCAGAGTCTACGGTCAAACCCACGACCTCACCATCGCCACGCTTTACGAGCTGGGTTCCAGGTGCCGTCAGAACGCCCGTACTCACCCATACTGGATCGAGTATTACCAGCAGATTGTCAGCAGCCTGACTAAGGAGTCCAAGGAAGTCACCGAGGCTTCTTTCGAGGCTGCCAACATTGTTGCCAACACCTACTGGCAAGAGCGCCGCTCTGTTGATGCTGTGTCCACTTTCTCGCTGCTGTGGAACACTTTCGTCAAGAAGACCAAGTCTCACAAGCAGTTCTCTGACGCTACATTTGTGCAGAACCTCTATGAGCGCTACCGCCAGACCCTCGAGGCCACCCAGACTGATCAGCAGACGATCTACCAGGTCACGGAAGAGTTTGTGAACACTAGCAAGGCTCAATTCGGTGCCGAGTCTACTGTCTCGAAGCAGGCCTTCCAGTCGCTTACTCATGTCTCTGAGACCCTCACTCGTACCGACCGCAAGAACGAGCCCAAGCAGCTCGCGCTTCTGGACCAGCTGTTGCAACAGTTCAGCAAGGACTCTGCTGAGAGTCGCAACATTGCCTCGCAGAAGTCCGAGATCTTCCGCAGGAGACTCACCGAACAAACCAATGTGTCTTCCGAGGAGATTGAACAAGCCCGCTCGCTGTTCCAGCAGGAAATGAACCACTCGCGTTCCCAGTACGGATTCGCCCACCAATCCACTCTCAACAGTCTGCGCGAAGTCACCATGCTTGACTTCCGCCAGAAGAAGACCGAGGAGGCTATGAAGTCGATCAATGCTGCTGTGTCTGAGATCAGCACCAGCCAGACCATCACGCAGGAAGAGGCTATGCAGTCGGCTCACTCGATTGCCCAGATCTTCCAGGCCAGCCAACAGACCGAGCGTTCTCAGGAGCTGATCCGCGAGCTTCGTGCGCAGGTCATTGCCAAGGAGAAGCGCTCCAGCTCCAGCTCTGGCTTCGACATCACCCAGCAGAACGGTAACGCTGCTCTGATCTTCCTGGCTTCCCTCGAGTACCACCTGCGCTCCGACCTCTCCCTCACCTGGTCTGAGATCTTTGCTGATCTCCAGGCCGAGCGCATGTACTACGTGAACTTCAGGAAGGTCACTTCTGGTCGCAGCGGCCTTGACAAGATTGTTATTGCTGCCGCTCCCCTGCGTTTCTTCTTGCTCAAGCGTGGCCGTAAGGAGCAAGCTCACTCCCTTGAGCAGCAGATTGTTGCCTTGTTCGACCAGCGCGATCTGTCTGGCTTCTCCCTCGAGGCCAAGAAGACTTCCCCGACTATCTTCATCCTTGGTATCTTGGACTTCCTTGGAATGAAGAAGAGGCCAGACTTCGTCCGTGCGGTCATCATTGCCACCAACCGCAACCTGAGCCAGCTCATCGCATCCAACAAGTTCGCCGAGGCCTACGATGTTGCCAATGTTGGCTTCAAGTACGCTCAGGTTCACAAGGGCTACGAGAAGCCTGGTGCCATCAGCATGGGCTTTGAGCTTGCATCCCAGCTTGATGGACGTGGCGAGAACAAGTGCCCTGACGAGACTCTCCGCAAGAAGCTCCTGCAGCTCTCCAACCGCATCGTCAAGGAGATCCTCACGATCTGCAAGGACCAGGAGATTAACCTCGCCCAGGTCCACATCAACGAGCTCAACGAGCTTATCGCTCTTCTCGGCGAGCAGGCCGACTACGAGACTCTCGAATGGCTCCTCACCACTCTCTGGAACACCCGCGAAGCCCAGCGCAACTGGAAGTCCGAAGCCCTGCTCAACCTTGGCCAGCGTCTCGTGTGCTCTCGTTACCTTGCCGGTCACCCTGTCAAGGCCATCCGTCTGTGCGAGGACATCTCCTACAACCTTCGTCGCGCCCACGGTATCTCTCACCCGGCCACTCTCGAGTCCTTCCAGACTCTGTCTCAGCTGTACACCAGCGCCGGCCAGCACTTCCAGAAGAACGCCGCCAGCGACAAGAGCGCCGGTCTCATTGCTGCGGACTACTTCAAGAAGGCGGTCATCGTCGAGGAGGACATCCTCCGCTACCTCGTCAACGAAGGCTCCGGCAACCAGGCCGACGAGGACGACACCGCTGCCGCTATCCTCGCGGAGCACGGTGTCCAGGTCAGCGGCCCTGGTGACGAGTCTGACGAGCAGCTCGTCGACCGCAGCGCTGAAGTCAAGACTCACCTGCAGCTTCTCAAGCTGGCCTTCCAGCGCTACGGCCAGTGGCCCAAGAACTACGGTACCTACGAGCAGCTCAACGCTGATGTGTTCGCTCAGTACGGCGCTGCCCTCAAGGGCGCCGAGGGTGTCGAGAAGTGGACTGCTAAGGGCTTCGGCGCTGGCAAGGCGGAGAGCAACGAGGGCGTATTCGTCGCCCCGGCACAGTGGGACATCATCTAAGAAGTTGAAATCCTGCCCAAAAGTATGAGGAATTGTTATGAATTGGGGGTTTCCTTTCTTTTTCCTTGATATCGTTCGATACCAGACTATTTTTCTTTGCGTTCATAGCCTTCCTTTTGTTTATCACGGCCGCTTCTTCGAATACTATTGTGAATTTCAAATCAATTTTTATCCATCATATTCGTTTCGACAATCTCAGTCAATCACAAAACATTACAGCTAAATGTCCGATAACGGTTGTTGCTGAACGCAAGCTTCAACCAAGCTGCCATCGCAAGAAACAAAAGCCGATGCCCCCGCTCTTGCATGCCCCTCATGACGTTGAGGGAGAATGGCGCCTTCCGCATTGAGTTGAACATGCAAGTGAATCGCGGGATAAGATGCCGTGTTTCCAAATTGTTTCGCAGGCATATCGATGAAGAGGCGCGTCAAAGTGATCGATCTCGTTGATTTAGCCGGTAGCGTGGTCCAGGTCGAGTTAACTTCCACCATTTCGTGCATCAACAAGGCGTCGTTCAACCATTGAGAAAAGCCCCAAGTCGATTTCGCTTGGACCTGCATGGCGGCGTCTTTCAATTGCCGGAGCGTCTTCACACGTAACACCATTTCTCTTGCCCGCCACAATAAACACTTTCTTCCTCTTTCCCTCCCCTACCACGCAAAAATACCTCGACTCCAAACATACACCACCATGTCCAAATTCCAACTCAAATGGGGCATCCTCGCCACCGGCGGCATTGCTGAGAGCTTCGCTCGTGATCTCTGGCCAAACCCCGAGACCAGAGGCGTCAAGGATATCGAGCACAAGGTCGTTGCGGCTGCCTCATCCTCGTCCGCAAAGCGTGCTGAGGACTTCTTGAAGGAAGTTCGTGCCCCCGAGGGAGCCAAGGCGTACGGATCGTACAAGGAGCTTGTGCAGGATCCCAATGTCGACATTATCTATGTTGCGACTCCGCACAGCCACCACTACCAGAATGCCAGACTCTGCCTTGAGGCTGGCAAGAATGTGCTGTGCGAGAAGGCGTTCACGACAAATGCTAAGCAGTTGGAGCAATTGATTAAGATTGCGAAGGAGAAGAATGTTTTCTTGATGGAGGCGGTATGTCTCTTCCTACAGTGCAGCATCTAACGCGTAGAACGACAAGCTAACACTATTTCGTAGGTCTGGACGCGCTACTTCCCTCTCTCCATTTACGTCCGGGACATCATCACCTCTGGCAAGATCGGCACAGTCTACCGCACATCCGCCGACCTAAGCATGTCCATGGCACCCGAGGACACCTTCGCTGACTCCCACCGCATGGTCAACCCCGACTTGGCCGGTGGTGCTCTGTTGGATCTCGGCATCTACTCCTTGACCTGGGTCTTCCAGACTCTCTACACCACGCAGAAGAAGCCGCAGCCTCCCAGCAGCGTCCTCGGCGCAATCAGGAAGTACAAGACCGGTGCGGATGAACACACTAGCATGCTGCTTACTTTCCCTCGCGAAGAAGGTGGCGAGGCGCATGGAATCGCTACCACCAGCATGCGCGTGGCCGCCGACCCCGACGGAAAGGGCAGCGCGGGCCCGTCCATCCGCATCCAGGGCTCTGACGGAGAAATTCAAGTCTACCACCCTGCTTTCCGTCCTTCCAAGACCAAGCTCATCCACAAGGATGGTACCGTCGAAGAAAAGAACTGGGAATTCCCTGGCCCCGGCAAGGGCAGCGGATGGAAGAATGGCTTCGGCGGAGGCTGGCAGGAGGAAGGCGAAGGACAGGGCATGTACTGGGAAGCTGACGAGTGCGCCAATGCTCTCCGCGATGGCAGGAAAGAGGGCCAGTACGAGAGCCTGGAGGAGAGCTTGACGATCATGAGGGTCATGGACGAGGTGCGCAAGCAGAACAACATGACATATCCTGATAAGATCGAGACGCTCGATTATCCTGTTGAGCTGTAGAGATACATAGACTCTGCGGGTAGATAATTATATATATGAGCCATGAAAGGAAAGAGCGATTGACACATACTTGCCTCAAGCTTAATTACTTAAACTCGCAAACGACAAGCAAGACGAGCCATGGAAATGATGCTCTCGATACCGGCAGTATTTGCCTTAAGTAATGTGCCTTCTCATAACACCGATATCCCCGAGCGTCCCTTGTCTGGACGATCGCATTCGATGACGATGACCAACCTGCACCAACCCGCCTTCAAACTGAAGAAAAGCGGCCTTGCGTCTTCTTGCAACATGTCTCTCCCCAACACATCCCGAGCTCTTCAAAAATGGCATCTCAGTCCCGCGTCGCCGTCGTGACAGGCGCAAACAAAGGCATCGGCCTCGCAATCGGTGAGCAACAATCTATCCATAAGGCACATCAGCTAGCTGACACATGCCTTTCAGTGCGCAACCTCGCTCTCGATTATCCCAAATCCGCGCTCAAATCAGGCCCTTTCACAGTCTATCTAACCGCGCGCTCTGCTTCCCGCGGCGCCGAAGCCGTAGACACCTTGAACAATGACCCGGCATTGAAGAAAGCAGGCGTATTAGCCAAAGATGGAGGAGACACAACGATCAAGTTCCACTCACTGGACATCAGCCAAGAGCAGAGCATAAGGGATTTCAGAGACGCGTTGAGGAAGGAGCACCCAGACGGCATCGACGCCGTGATCAACAATGCTGGCATCGCAATGCAAGGCTTCGACATCAACGTCGTGCGCGAGACGTTGAAGACAAATTACCATGGTTCTCTACAAGCGACGCAGGATTTCCTTCCCCTGCTGCGTCCCGCCGGTCGGCTGGTCAATGTTTGCTCCATGGCCGGCAAGCTGGACAAGTACTCTGAGAGCGTCCGAGCCGCTTTCCTCAAAGCAGCCGAGACAGACGTCGCCTCCGCCACATCCCTCATGGATACTTTCACTAATGCTGTCGCGGAAGGACGGGAGAAGGAAGCTGGCTTCCCGAGCGCGGCGTATGCTGTTAGCAAAGCTGGCGAGATCGCCATGACGAAAGCTATCGCCATGGAGGAGAAGAGGAGCGGAGGCAAGAAGTTGGTAAACGCCTGCTGCCCTGGGTACGTGAAAACGGACATGACTCGCGGTGGAGGCGTGAAGACCGTGGATGAGGGTGCGAAGACACCTGTCCTGCTCGCTCTCGGGGATATTGGCGAGAGGACTGGTGGATTCTGGCAAAGTGAGAAGGAGATCGCGTGGTGAAGGCCGGCGAGCCGGGCGACGAACCCACGAACAAGCAATGAGAAATTGTACGCTGGGAGTTCGTAGAGGTGTAAAGAGCTAGCTAGTATGTTTACCCAGCTGAATGCACATCTCGGCGTGAGATGAAAATGCGTGACTCCAGCCTCGCGCCAGAGAGACATGTATGTCTTTCAAATCCTTCTGCACTCACATGCGCTTAATCAATGCATCCGTTGTCATTATCGATGCTATCTTAATAATACTTTATAGTGAATTGATACCGTTTAGCCGAAAGAGAACTCTGCTGTGCCTTTGACAGCAGCCATCGTTAACATCGCCCGAAGCCCAAAATCTGACAGCCAAAGGGACCTCAGTCGCCTCATGCACACACGACGCCAATCGGAGGCATCTTCGTATTTGTCTTTACACACTGCTTGTGGCAGATCACTTGCGGACCTTATCGAGGTAAGACATGAGCCACTCCTCGGTGCCGTCTTCGAAGACGCGCTTCGCGGGTTCCTAGAATTTGTGATTAGACTCACTGGTTTCCGAGAATTTCGTTCTAGGGGTGACGCTTACCAAGTCCATATAATGCGTATCGCTGAACCAGCAATTGTCTGCAAAGCAGCCTTTACCGCCGAATTTGCAGTGATGCCCGAAAGTACAGTCCACATCGCGGCACATGTGTCTTGCCTGGCAAGTAATGGAGCGTGCCTTGTGCTTCAATACCAGAACTTCGCCAGGAGTCAGACGCTCGCCGTGAGAATAGTCGCAGTATTCGCCAGCGCCGCAGTGTCCGGTAAGATGATAACTGTTGCAGCATTTACCGACCTCCTTAGTGCGAGCGAGGAAGCGCTTCTCAGCACCTGGGTCTGCGCGCGGAAGAGGCTGGTCTAGACGTTCATCGTCGACGTTGAGAACGACGCTGCGCTTTTGTACGACCTTCTTGGGCGCAATGTCGATACTCTTCGGGCCAACTGCTTTGCCAACTGTAGCCCACGTATTCGGAGCATTAGGGTCGCTTGTAACGGGCGCAGGACTAGTAGGTTTCGTAGTGTTGGGTGCACCAGCTGTGTTTTGCGGAATGAACTGGGGTGCTGGAACCGACGCTGTACGGACCGGCAGAGACATAGGCACTGGTGAAGTCATAGTAGAAGGCGAAGGCCTGTTCGGAAGGTTCGAGTCGCGGAACACCTTAGGGAATTTGACTCTCGGGAAACCGAGGGCAATGAAGCCTGGCTCTGGAGGAGTCGTTTCGACCAGAGTGATACGAGATGAAGTGGCGGGGTCGCGCTTGAATGGCTCGAGGACCGGGAGATATCCATTGTCATGGCAAGGACCGAAGAAGATATGCTTGCACTGAGGGATCGGTAAAAACAGGCGAAGAGTCTCGCGGATTTTGTGGTCGGCACGTTCTTTTCCGCTGCCGACGTCTATGAAGTTGAAAAGTGGTTGAGCCAGGCCGAATGATCGTCCGAAGGCTGCGAGCTCGTTCGGGTTATTAATGACGCCGCATGCATGCAGCTTTTGGCCTAGTCCTTGCATGTTAAGCACGACGTTGACGACGATGTTCCAGTTGGACACGTGGGACTCGGGATATAGCTGCTTGAGGTGGTCCTTGAGCTCCGAGTGCAGCTGAGAAGCAGCTTCGGCGCCGCCATCTTTGCCTTGCGCGTACAAGTAGTTCTCAAACTGCGGTCGTGGTTAGCGAAATGGTATCATTATCGGGATTCGGTGGCAAACTCACTATAGCGCCATCGCCATCAAGTAAGACCATAGCAAAAGGATTACTCCCCTAAATATTGTCTATCAGCTATGCACACAGTACACAGTAGCAGCTCGCGGCTTACCGAAGCTTGTCGTAGAGTCAACAATTCAGTCTCGCGATGTTTAGCAGCATTGTACCAGATACGGCGCGACTCGACCTCGTTCTCAAAGTCGCCGCATTTTTCCTGATAGCGCGTCTGCAAGTCCTGATACTTTTGCACGAGATCAGAGACAAATGCCTCGCGCTCCCTATCAGACTGGCGGAAAGCCTCGAAGCGTTCTAGGTAGCTCGTGGCCGGCGCGTAGCCGTCGTGGCCATTCATGTTCGGCGGCAGTGTAGCTTCTTCAGCAGTCGTCTGGTTTGATGTCGACGCGCACAGGGCAGACTTTGGGTTGGAAAGTTAGAAAGCCAAAAAGTAGGTGGAGGAACAAACGGTTCTCTGCTAGTTGTTTGAGGCTAGCTGGGCTGAGCGAGGTGCAGGGATTATTAGACGAGCTAAGGCCTCGAGCCACTGGGGAAAGGTGGCGCCAGTCAGCGCCTACGAAATTGAGATGCATGCACTGCGCTATGTGCTGGGCTGGGCTGGGCTTTGTGCTTGCTTGCAGGAAGAGCTCCTTCCAGCTCTGGGGTGCATTTTAGGCAGCCCACTCATTCACTTGCAACTCAGCCTTCTTCGCAGTGAACACAGAAACCGGCACACGCGACATCAAGTCGAGTATCAGTCACGATTCGCGCATGTTAGAAACTGCACGGGCATTATTGCAACCGATGACGCGTTTCGATGGTGATCTTCTGAGAGGTAAGCATGAGCCAGCTGATATGTACACCGGAGGTCGCGCGATGGTGGACCTTGAGGGATAGTCTCCGGGCGGCTGCCAGCTACTTGGGTTACAACATACCCGCTGATAGGAGCCTACCTACCTTCGAATGAGACAGGCAGGGCTTGGATAAATCCGAATTCAAGGAATTGACATTCGTCGTAAACTATTACACCACCATTTCCGTCCCAACAATCCCCTCTGGTATCAACCCGACGCCTTCTCCCTTCCCATTTCTGTTTTTCTCCCCATCCCCTGTTTAGCAAAAGCATGCATTGGTATCAAAGAACAGTCGCAGAAAACTCTCTCTCACGTCTCGCTCGTCACGTCTCGCTCGTCACGTCGTCATTTCAGGAAACACTCGTCGTAGGATCTCTCCGCCCCTTAAGTGGCCTTGGAGCATCCAGAGCAAGCGCACTTGCCAGGCTCGCACGGGCACTTGCCGTCCGCGCCGCCGCAGTTGCACTTGGTCTTCTTCTCGCCGCCGACCTCGACGTATTCCATCTCCGCCTCCTCAGCTGAGCGAGAGGTGGACTTGACATCCGAGTTCTTGGGGCAGCTGGAGCAGTCGCACTTGCCGGGAGCACACTGGCAGATGGCACCCTGAGCAGAGCAGTTGCAAGCGGTGCGGTCAGTGCCTTCGACCTTGTGGAGGTTGAGGTCACCCTTCTCGCCCTTCTTGAGGCCAGCAAGGTGGCGGGCCTCGTTGTGTACGTCGAGGACCTGCTTCTGGCCTTGCTCGTAGAAGGCACGCATGCGCTGGCCGGTGGGAGTCTCGGCAGCCTTCTCGAAGTAGGAGGACAGGCCCCTCCAGCCCTGGTTGGCCTTCTGGGAGATGCCGTACTGCTGGTCGATGGCCTGGGCCTTCTCGCTTGCCTTGTACTTG
Organism: Cladosporium austrohemisphaericum; assembly: GCA_022813715.1. NCBI lineage: Eukaryota > Fungi > Ascomycota > Dothideomycetes > Cladosporiales > Cladosporiaceae > Cladosporium > Cladosporium austrohemisphaericum. The sequence continues at coordinate 1,688,642 of JAKLLY010000002.1, forward strand.
CTGTCGAACTGCTGGAGAGTGGTGGTGAAGCGGTTGGAGACGCCGTGCTGCTGGTCAAGAGCAAGAGCCTTCTCGATGGCCTTGTCGGAAAGGACGTAGCCGTGGGCAAGGTATTCCGCGAAGATTCTGCTTCTGGGCTTGTCCTCCTGTGAGAGGTCTTCAGGCGAGTCACCCTCCGAGTGACCGGCGGTCTTGCCAGGCACGACGTCATCGAGGTCAGTTGTGGCGGTGACGTTGACCTGGTTGGGGCCGAGCTGGGTGTTGTCGAGGAGGAGAGCGGTCTTAGCAGCGGTCGGCTTCTCGAACGTTACAGCGTAGGACTTAGAGTTCTCATCTTGGGAGTTGGGGGTGACCTTGAGGTCGGAGATCTTGCCACTGCGACATAGTGAGTATGCTTGTAAGCAAAGATAGAAAAGAGATGCTTACCAGAAGCTGAAGAAGTCCCTGACCTCCTTCTCGGTGGTCTCATGGCTGATGCCCTTGACGTTGACGGTAGTCTCTTGAGTCATGATTGCGGTTGTTGAAGACGTTGGTTTGTAAAGTTGGGTAGAAGAAGGGTTAAAGGAGGTAAAGTAGTACTTGTCAAGAGAAGGGATCTGCCAGGTGAGGCGTTTGGCGACTTATAAACACGATGCGTTGTTTCTGCGTCGTGTTATGTTCCCCTCTACGCCTCCACGGGGCCCTTGCACCTAATACGTCACCTGTGGCTTAGCCTTCCGGTGATCGGCGTCTAGCACAGATCTGCTGCCAACTTCGAACTGAATCGTATCGAAGATCTTCAAATCTTCTTTGGCTATATGAGGTCATGTTCGTGAATGTTCGTGAATGAAATGGAAGCATCGAATCAAACTCGAATAATGCAAATATATGGGTGTATATACACATGTTTTAGTGTTTTCCTGCCAGCTGCAAACATCAATAATGCCTTATGTACAAGGAGACTGCCATCGCGTTAGATGAGGCTGAGCAGAGCTGTTCAATCTGGAATACTTCTGCCTTCAGAGGCGACAGGATATGGTAACGAACACAATATGGAAAGCGAGAGCGAAAGCACGTTCCTGTGTGCGAAATTTCGATGCAGCAAATAGCCTGACGATCATGATCACATCTAACCAGTATCAAAGCAACTTTTCATTATTACCTTGTCCGAAATTTCCAATATCATGCCATGCCCATGCCGTGCTTGTACTGTCATTGCTTTTTCTCTTTTCCGTTGCCATGTCGTTCCAGCCAACCAACCGTGTCCGCCAACGCCGTATGCTATCGTATCCATCGCGTCGCAACACTGTCTTGTCTCTTCAGAGTATCTAGTTGCCGTTGGTCTGCTTACCCTTAACAGTTCTCCTTGTCCTGACGGCGTCGGCGAGCTGCTCGAGAACATCCACGGTGGTGTCCCAGTCAACGCAGGCGTCTGTGATGCTGACGCCCTTCTTAAGACCTGCAGGTCCCTCGGCGGGAACCTTCTGGGCACCCTCGTTGATGTTACTCTCGATCATAACACCGACAATGCCGTCCTGGCCCTCACGGAGCTGGTCGCCAATGACCTGGGCAACCTTGGGCTGGTTCTTGTGGTCCTTGAGCGAGTTGCCGTGAGAGCAGTCGATCATCATGACCGGGCGCTGGCCCTTGGACTCGAGCGCCTTGCGGGTGGCGGCGACGCTCTCGGGGTCGAAGTTGGTGCCCTTGGTGCCACCACGGAGGATGATGAAGCAGTCAGGGTTACCGCCAGTGCGGGTGATAGCGGCCAGACCTTGCTTGGTCACACCCATGAAGTGGTGCTTAGCGGCAGCAGAGCCAATGGCGTCGACTGCGACAGTGAGGCCGCCGTCGGTGCCGTTCTTGAAGCCCATGGGGAAGGAGAGACCAGAGGCAAGCTCACGGTGGAGCTGCGACTCGGTGGTGCGGGCGCCAATGGCACCAAGAGAGATGAGGTCTGAAAGGAATTGAGGAGAAATGGTGTCCAGCATCTCAGATGCAATGGGCATGCCCTGGCCGGTCAGGTCGCAGAAGAGCTGGCGGGAGACACGCAGGCCCTTGTTGATCTTGAAAGACTCATCGATGTCCGGGTCGTTGATCAGGCCCTTCCAGCCAACAGTGGTACGGGGCTTCTCGAGGTAGGCGCGCATAATGATGCACAGGTCGTCCTTCAGCTTGTCGGCAAGCTTGACGAGGCGCGAGCAGTACTCGACGGCGGTCTCGGGGTCGTGCATGGAGCAAGGGCCGACCACGACGAGGAGACGGTCATCGCGCTGCTTGATGATCTCAATGGCATCCTTACGGCCCTTGAGCACTGTGGGAAGAGAGTTGGCGGGAGCCGGGATCTCGGAGGTGAGGAGCTGGGGCTGGATCAAAGGGTCGTAGCCGAGGACTGTGGGAGGAGGTGGTCGTTAGTATGGGTGTCTCTGGGCAGTAGAAGATGATGTGCTAGCGTACCCCTCGCGTCGTCGACGACCTCTTGAGTGGAGACGCTCATTGTGTATAAGGGCTGAGTGTATAAGAGATAGAGAGCTTGTCTGGGCGTGACAGACGATTTGCTGGCCGGCAATTGGCTGCGGTTGGAAAAGTAGTGGTATGGTGGTGCAATGTGGAAGAGAGTACTGCCGGAGTATGTGACTATTCACGACTTTTCATGTTTTTGCTGAGGATAGTGGGGTCTGCAGGCGAGCGCTAAAAACAGCCTCCGAGCAGGGTCCCCTTCCTCCGTCACCGCAGATCGTCTCTTTGCTCTTTTCGTCAGATGGCACGCTTGTAGATATGGGCCTCCATTGTTCACAGCAGGTCCAGCCCCACTTCCACGAGTTCAGGCAGACCAGCATGCGCATCTCAGGCTGCATGTGCCTCCGGCCTCGAACCAACTTCACAGCCGGACGGCAAGCCACACACACTGCATCCGCTGCATCCGACTGCATATCCCTTTCGCCTGCAGTGAAGATAAGCATCCGGCTGTCGACTTTGCTACCACCGCACACACGGCTTGTCCGTATGTTTGCCTCCCCGCTGCTGGCTTTGTGAGCCAGCCGGTAGCCTGACGCTGTTATATCTTCCCATCTTCCCTTGACGTCCTGAAACGCACCGAGCCTCGCTGCAGCTCCTCGCCGTGATGCAGGCCGCTCCCGTCAGGAAACGCAGACGTAGCAGTGATGCAGACGGCCATGGCAGAGAAGTCGAGCCGGCCGACAAGGTATGATATTGCGGGCAGATTAACTTCCATCTCCTCAGCATGCTGACCTACAACCATAGAAAGCACGACCCACGCTCGGCATGTCTTCCATTAGCTCAGACTCAATATGGCAGCCTCAAGACATATACAGCAGCCCGTCTCGATCTTATCATTCTCAGCAGAACAAGTACGACAGCGATGACCAGTCTTCCATGCTCTCGGAGCCAGGCAGCCCTCAGGTCTTGTCAGCTGACGAGGAGGATGTCGACATGATTTCTGAAGACTCCGACTCAGCCTCGTACTCCCAATCAGCGTCTCGCAGCCCAGGCTTTGCCTCCAGTTCTCTTCGCACACCATGGAAGACTCGGACTCAGTCAGGACATCGCATTCCCACACCCGTGATACCACGCCCCAAAACCAGTCCGATCCAAACTCACATCCGGCGTCGCCATCCACAGGAGAATGTGGCTGGTGAGCGTCTGGACGTCCCGTCACCAATAGACGAAGACGAAGTCCCCACGCCACCCTCAGCTGCAGAAGCCGCTGGCTCACAACTTGAGCTCCTCACTGTTAGTGACATTGAGATGCAAGGCATCGACCATGGCGATGATTATGGTAGCGGGCAAGGACAGGTTCCCCAAATTTCTCTTTCGCCCTCACGATCCGGGACTGGTCAGCTACCCGGTACCCAATTCGCCCAGAGTCCTGGTTCCATGATGGTGCGGAAACAAAGGCAGCGAAGTGGCGCTCTGAGCGCAGCTGGCAGTGCCTCGCCCATGCGAGACGCGAGCACAAACAGCATGAACGGCGCCGGCTCGTCCATTTTGAATCAACAGGAGTCCGTTTCGGGCATCCACAAGCGCGGCATCAGCATGGGCTACAGGCCAGACTGCGAAAAGTGCAGACTCAAAGTGCCTGGCCACATGAACCACTTCTTCTGAGCAACAATTGACGGGACCCAAGAGGACCGCCCAACACCATTACTTCATGATCAGACGAGCTTTTTCTTCTTGGACAACTTTTCTTCTGGCTTCAGCGTTAGAGACCATACAACATCAGAAGTCACATTGCTTTCGCCCACTGAGCGACGGCGTTTCTTGCTTTGATCTATCAACGGGATTGCTTCATCCTGTGGCATGGGCCGAGATGGTATTCTTTGGGAATTGGTAGAGAGGGCGCAATGGCGTTATTCGCGTTTGTAGACACATTGTTACCTTATCATTATATCCGCACTTCTTCGGCATAAGCTTCCGCCTGCTTCAGAGACCATATATATCCATGGAAGCTTCTAGTTCAGGCTCAAGGCACTCCTGAGAACTTGTTGACACGCAGTATATCTATTGCTGTTGGTGCACTCAGAATCTACATCCAATGGTCGGGTGACATTTGAGAACAAGGCATATCTCATTGGCATGGAGAGAGGACTCCGTAGTGTCATAGCTGGTGGCTGCAGTCTCCTTGGGATTTGTTCTGATGCCGCATCTTTTTGGCATAAGTCTAGTCTAGTGTCGATTTGCCAATCTATCTGGTACCTACCCTTGTCATGTCGCTCCGGGTTTCGGTTGGATGTTGTTGCCAAGAATTGCGGGGAAGACGAAGCCAAAGTGTTTGTTTACGCTACGACATCAACACCTAGACACATGTCCATGCACCGCCTTTACTAAGCGAGCGCTGTTTCATTCCAAGGCCGGCCAATCGCCATTGTTTCACTCGACCTCAGCCAAACTGCTTTAATTTTCTTGCACCGCCTGCACATCAGACGGGAGGCGCGAAAACGCGACCCTCATCTATCATGGCGCGCCGCTCGACGAGATTGTCGAGCAGGAACTCTGCCACGCCGCAGGTATGTTGAGACACGCTTTACAGGCTCTCCCTGCTTTGACTAACTCAGCGACAGCCTGTCAAGAGGGTCTCCTTATCTCATGAAACCCCTACTGCGCGTGCACCTCGCACGGTACCCGCAAAGCTTGCATCTCTTCACGAGAACGATGAGATGCCAGGCGCGTTCCCTGGCTCTCCTAACGAGCAAGACACACCTACCGGCCCTTCAAAGCGTGTCAAGATGGCCGAAGTAGTCCAAGATGCGACGACACCCAAATCCGCCGCGCCAATCGAGGTCCCGACGGAAGAGATGCACCCTAAACACCTTCACCAATCCACCGTAAAGCCGCGCGAAGAGGCACGCTGGCTCGGCTTCTCAAACATGCCGCCGGCTACTGAGCCTCCAAAGCGCAACAATAAGCTTGTTGAGGCTCAAGGAACCCCATCCCGCACGACCAAGCAGGAGAATGCATTCAAGTCTCCGGATTTCACATTCACCTTCCGCCGCGAGCAGTCTCTGGAGCTCAGTCCCGAAGCGAAGCTGTTGATGGAGGAAAAGCGCGCAGAAGCGCTGCGCATCAAGGATCAAATGAAGAGCTCGGGAGAGGCGGCTCAGTCGTCAGGAGAAGCGCTTGGCCGCAAGATGGCACAGGCAAAGGGCAGGAAAGGCAGATTCAGTGAGCTTCACGACGCACAATTTCAGAAGATGGACTCGATTGCCGGACACGCTTCAGCATACCGGAAGGACCCTTCACGATTGGCTGTGCCAGCCACAACATCGAAAATCCCAGCGCAGACTCCCAGCAAATCACTCAAGCGCAGCCCTTCAAAGGCTGAGCTTGACAAGACCGAAGCGACACCTTCTAGGACTGTGCCACGCATGTCATCTAAGCCACATCTCACTCAACCGGGCAGCCAGTTGCGCCGCGCGCCATCCATGAAGAATCTACGGGAAGCTGCAAGCGAAGATGCTACGCCCGCCAAACGCGTCAAACGCGCTGAAGCTCACGATGTCTCGAATGCTCGTCCTGACAGCAGCGGCAAGGACAATGCGCAACCCTCTACACCACAGCACATCAAGGACTCTCGCACGCAGCCGAGCTACCCGAGCCTGGCCCATCTTTCAACACCGACCCAGTCATCACTTGCCCGCGCCAGCAGCGTGAAGTCCACTAAGACAGCCAGCAAGATTCCCGGCCCAGGCCTTGTGCGTTCGCCATCCAAGCCGGATCTCGGCGAGCCGAGCAGAGATTCTCCCAAGGCAGTGACGCCTCTGATGGCTAAATCGCCTGTTAAAGGTGGGCTATTCCCTCAGAGAATTGCTACCGTATCAGCGAGACCGACGGAACCGGAGACTGGCAGAAATACCCAGACGGACGCCACGCCTTTGTTGGCGAGGTCACCAGCTAAGAGTGGGTTGTTCTCTCACAGCACAGCTGCCAGTGGACCAGACAACGCAGTCACTGAGAAGCCAAAGGCTATGATGGATGCCGCTCTCGCTCGTACACCAGCAAAGGCTGGAAGCAGCAAGCCTACACGCCCAGAGCAGGACAATAGCCCATCTCCTCAAAAGAAGGAGCCGCAGCAACCACTTCTTGCCCGCAGCCCGCTTAAGATGTCTGTGGCTAAGGACACGGAGACTCAAGAGACCGGTGAAAAGCGGTCCGGCATCCCACTTCTTTCGCAATCTCCATCGAAGGCATCGCAAAACCACAACCCGTTTGCGACAACGGCTACTCAGTCGCCACCGAAGACGACTGGCAGCAACCTTATGGGCCGCTTCAACCTACTTCGCGCGTCGCCCATCAAATCTATTCTCCGCACTCCTCAGCGTCTGTACTCAAACGATCCCTCCAAGATCGCGGCTGGCACACACTTCGCCACTCCCCCTAAGTTTGGTGACAAGGCCTCGAAGCTGCCAGGCCCACCGCCAGCGACCGCTCCTGTCCGAAAGCACGTTGATTTCTCTTCCTCCACGAAAGACAGGGAGGCTACTAAAAGCACTACTCCCTCCGAACAGCCTTCTTCTGACGGAGAAGACAATGCTCCCTCTGATCCACCAGCAACCATCGCTACTAACTACCCCACGCTACCTACAATTCTCAGTCCTGTCGTCAATCCCACACCTGACCGCCGTCGTAAGACCATTGCCCCGGGTGACTTTACCTTCAGGGCTGGTGACGGCATTGTCTTTGACAGCTCCTGCCTGGCTCCTGCGGCATCCTCGAAGCGCCCGTCTACTATTCGTCACGTCTCGGCTGAGCCAGACATCATCCCATCTACCATTGCAGCAAGCCAGAAGAAGCGCAAGTTCGATTTCGAAAATAAAATCAACGCGAACCCGACCGAACTCTCTCCCACCGTCACTCCTGGCAGCAAGAAGCGCAAGTTCACCTTTGAGAACACCACCATCGCCAAAGCCACTGAGGCCACCGGTATGTCCGACAAGGAAAACGGTGAGGCCAATCAGGCTGAAGATGAAGATGAGAGCCGGCCGAAGAAGCGCGTCAAGTCGGCCGCCGTCTCCAAGAAAGTTGCTCCCAAGCCTGCGTCCAAGCCAAGCTCGAGAATGCCAACGCTCGGTGTCAAACCTAAGGCTGGATCTGCTGCAGCTGCAAAGGACGACAAGGAGAAGAAGAAGAAGTCGAGTTCCTCGATCAGCATGGCGAGATTGAATGCACTGGCCATGCCAAAGCGTCGTGGCTAGATCTCGATCCTCAACGCACCCCATCCCGCTGGCCTTAGGCATTGTCAGCATAATAGTGGATGGGCTATTTCGTACGTCTTTTCCTTTTTCGGGGTCTTTGTAACGACGGTATGGGTCTGGGATGAACATGAAGCAAGCACTGAGTTAAAATGGTGGCTCTTGTGGTTGGCTTTTGAGGCATCGGAGTTGAGGCATTGCCTTGTTCTGGGTTGATTGGACCTCGCCCGGCAAAAGGGTTTTGGGGTTAATTGTGTACAACAGCATACAGACAGTTTCATGATACAGAACATCGTCTTGCAAGTTTTCGGACCAACTTTGAAATCAGTAGTAATTTCAGTCATTATTGCGGCGTGCGAAGGCCAACATCGAGGTATCATGAGGCAAACGAAACATCAAACTAATCGACAGAGACAGAGGCAGAGCCGAGAAAATGTGAAGAGCAACTGGAATCAATCATCAACAACATCGTGAACGCTGGGCAGAACCATAAAAGCGGGTGCAATCAACTCCACTTGTCCTTCCATCTCCCTACGTCTTCGCTGAAACGTCCAATTAACGCATTGCAAAAGAGCTCGGAATGAGGAGCCCAGGAAATTCATCGTCGAGCCGGATTTTGAACAGTAGACACCGAGAGAAACACCCATATTAGAACCACACGAAAATCCTTCGGCTGGCCGAGAATGAGAAAGCTCGTTCACATCAAGACCTGCCAATCGCAGGACGTGCCGCAACCTTCCGCGGTGATGCGCTCTTGCCTCTTCTCCTCTCCTTGCTCGCTGCTCCGTCTTTCAGCTTGCACCGGTAGGAGTGCCTCCACCAAGCCGTACGGCCTTTCTCACCCGTCACGACAAGCACCCACCTCCCACAACTTCCGCACAGCGCTTCCTTGTCTCCGACTCCGCGAGCAGCTCCCGCCGATGCTCGGAATAAAATGGGCCGTGGGAGAGGTCTGCCGGCTGCCGTAATTCCGTGTGCGAAGTGCATGTGGTACCAGTAGGCGCTGTCTTTGAGCGTGAGCCAGGAGGAGCATCTACCGCACCAGCCGGCGCGCGTTGCTCCATCGCCGCGAACGTAGGTCGGAGTGTAGAGGTCTTCTTCGGAGCGGGAGGGTTGTTGGCGTGGGTAGAGAGGATCGTTGGCCAGGAGATTTTGGGTTGGTGGAGCGTTAACGAGGTGGGTAGTCGGTTCAGAACGGACAGCGTGACCGTTTCCATAGGGCATCGACGAGGTCACGCCTTGATGTGTAGATGTTGGATTTGAAGGGCCTCGATAGAAGTGTTCCAAGTTTGGCGACGTGCGAGGCAAGGATTGGAAGCTGTTGGTGTTGCACTCGGTTCCACCGTAGTGGGAAGCCTGCAGATGGTCGAAATCAGGCTCCGAGAAGGAAGAGTGCGATTGGCACTGGTCGATATCAGACAGATCGGTCAAATCAGGTTCATATGCGTAGCCTTGGCTTGTGGAGTAAGTCGGCACCGTTTGAATGTAATCAAAGTCGAACGAAGACGATGTGTTGTAGACGACAGCCTGCTGTGGCCTCTGTGAATGAGCAAGTAGCCATTCTTCTGGCGTCGATGCGGTGCTGACTTCCTGGTAGTTGCGCGCGGCATCGAACTGTCCACTGGTCGGGCTGGGAAATGTCCCTTCCAAGTAGTTAGGCGTCTCGGGAAACAGGTCTTTTTGCCATCCGCCCGTGAATTCAAAGCTACCGTAAGACGAGTTCATCTCGAAACCGTTTCAAGGCACTCGCTTATAGGTGGGCAGAGAAAAAGTGGGCGGCCGCTTGGGAGGCCTTCTCGAAAGTGACACATCACAAACTGGGCGCTTGTGGCATGATAACATACCAACTTTCAGGGATAGCGGCTCGGTGCTGCATGCTGCTGCTGTGGTCCATCGCCGCCTCGACAAAGATCCGTGTCCCTCGGTGACGCCGTTTGAGCGTGCGCGGCGTGGGATTATGCTCACGTGGGTCCATGGCCTATCGATGTTGTGCGACCACGGGTTGAGGGCACGAGCGGAAGACTGCTGTCAGGCAGCTCTTGCGTGCATACGAGCAGTCGTGCTCCCACACCATTCATGGAGTGACGGGTGGGATGGCCCGATCCAGTAGTTCTTCGGCGCTCTTGGTCCAATCGAAGTGAACGATAGGGGGACCCTCGGACGCAAGGGGTGAGCCCGAGCCGCTACTGAACCAAGATTGAATATCGCCGCCGACCTGGACTAGGGTTTAGGGTATAAATGCTGCCCTTTGGGGAGGCGCGCATATAAAACAGACCATGTGGTCCTCTGAGTCAATTGCGATGGTTTCCTTGGCCAGGCAGATTCATTCCTCATGGATGCGTAGCATGAAGTATTGAACTATACTAGTCTGATCTCTCGCAGAAACCGAATCGTTGATTACTATTTAGAGCGTGCTGATATCGATTTTTGACTTCAGCTCATTCGATAGATGCATCCTTAGGAGTTGCAAAGGTGATAGTCGTCCAGGCGGATTGTGTATACAGCCACACCCCACGCACATCCTTGAGAAGACGGTGAGACCCAGGAATGGCGGGCAAAGTTATGTCGGTAATGACCCAGGGCCAGATCATTGGTAGCGTTTGTCTCTCGGTGGCGGGTCCGATATTTCATCATGCCTGTGCACAACATTGCCTTGTTGTGAATAATTTTGCTTGGTCCAGAGGTGGCAAGATGCAGGTAGCCAGCGCGGGCCGAATATGCCGTGAGAGTGTACGAAATCTGCAAGACCGGTGAACCTCAGGAAGAGAGGATCGTTTCGTGTGTGTGCTCTATGTTCAGCGGGTCGTTCTTGCGCGTTGACGTGACATTGCAATGAGGTGGCCCAAGTGTCGTCTGCGATCTGACAGCCAATATCGCCAGACCCGGCTAGGCAGCGCCACCACTTGTCCTGGTGTAATGCTTCCATGGACCGCATCAATATGGACTGAAAGCAGATTGCAAGCATGAATCTGGACACATTCCTGACGCATCTTCCTGGCGGTCAACTCAGCCCATGGCCAAAAAGTGCAAATGTGTTGCAACGGTGATCCAGAGAAACGAGGTGCTATGTACCGCCACCAGATTGATAGAAGCATGCAGCATGGGAGAGAAGCTTGCAATAGGTCTGTCTTCTCAAAGGAATGGAAGTCCTAATTGTTCGGAACTACTGGGTTTCAATGGCGGTATGCGCCAGTGCCACCCACCGACACGAAAGATAGTTCGAGACTGTAATCAATATCAATGCTTACATATGTACAGTTTCTCCAATATTGACAAGCACTGCTAAGACTTGTCCTCCAATCATCTACAATTTCGAACTCACATTCAACTTCTCCTTGGGACCGGCCAGCGGGTCGTAGACATTCAATCCCAGCGTGTCGCTCGGCACACCAGTTGTGTGCATGCTCAGACCCCTCGTGTCAACAAACTCTGGTCCCAATTGGCCAACATTGTTGCAGCCGATCAAGCGCATGTTCATTTCCATCTCGTCTTTCAAAAGCTGCATAGCGCGGTCGACACCAGGCAGACCATAAGCAGACATTGCGTATAAGAATGGCCTGCCAATACCGACACCCTTGGCACCCAAGCAAAGTGCTTTGATGATGTCTGTGGCGCGTCGAATACCACCATCGATGTAGATTTCGATCTGGTCTTGCAGCCCAAGGCGTCGAAGCTCAGGCATGACTTCCGCGAGGACTTCGATACCAGAGCGGGCAAAGTCGAGCTGACGACCACCGTGGTTGGAAAGAACGACACCTTGGCATCCCACGTTGATGGCCTTGATGACATCCTCTACGCGCTGCACACCCTTGAGGATGATGGGCATCTTCGTGACGCTCTTGAACCAGGGAATGTCCTTCCAAGAAAGAGCAGGGTCGATGAAAGACGAAATCGCGCGCGCAGCACCTTGCGAGCGGTCAACATTGTCGCCACCGGTGTCTTGCACGTTGGAGCCGACGTCAGAGAACTTCGATCGCATGTCTTTTTCGCGGCGGCCAAGCTGTGGTGCATCGACGGTGATGAAGAGACCCTTGCAGCCACGCTTCTCAGCGTGCTCGATAATGCGCTTTGTGATATCGCGGTTCTTGTTGACGTACAGCTGTAGCCATTGGACTTGGTCACCTTCCGCAGCATCGACGATCTCGTCGAAAGAGCAAGAGGCGAGAGTTGGAATCATCTGGACGACGTTGTGCTTGCGAGCGCCGCGAGTTAGGACGACCTCGCCCTCAGGGTTGCCGAGCTTACCAAGAGCGGTGGCGGTCACGTAGAAGGGAATAGAGACCTTCGAGCCAAGCATTGTTGTCGATAGGTCAATGTTCTCGACATCTTCCAGGACTCGGGGCCTAAACCAGATCTTGTGGAAAGCCGAGTGGTTCTCACGAAGTGTCTGAAATTGAAAGTCAGTAAAACCTCCCAATAAATGCGAGACCAAGTTATCAGACTTACAATCTCGTCATCAGCACCACTGGAGTAGTAGGCCCAAGCCGTCTTCTTCATGACATTCTTCGCCACAGCTTCAAAGTCCATCAAATTGTAGCATTGCTCCAAAATGGGCATGCGGTCTACCCTCGCCAAGCGATCCTTCTCTTCTGGGTCTTCGGCCTTCTCCTCTTGCTGTACAGTCTGCATGTCCACTTCGCCAAGGTGTTTGCTCTTATCAAGGAACTTATCCAGTGTGTCGGGCGGGTGAATCGGATCGTACTCCTCAGTTCCATCTTTGCCGGCATACTTGAGTATGATCTTGGGGCCGCCAGGGTGTTCGGGAAGGAACTCTGTCACGTCGTACGCTAGAGGAAGATGGTCAGTAAACGGTATGGCCGGCAGGGCGGTACCTGTCAGTGAGCGGTTTTCTCATACCTCGGCCATGGATAATCACCCAGCAGTCGTCCTTCGAGTTATGCTTAGCGACTTCCTCGCCCGTGAGCTTCACGCTCTGTGTGTTGTTACTGTCGTGGTTCATCGTAGCGATTCGTCCACGCCTCCTTGTCGATGTAGGACGGATCTACTGTGTCTCTTCTCGAGATAGTATAGCTGTATGGTGTATGGTGCCAGAATTCCCAATGGCAGGTTACAAGGCAACGACTCCTCCGATGTCTTCGCAATGAGAAAGGTGGAAAGGGTGGTATAGCAGACAGAAGTCAATGTAGCTTGAGAAGAAACACAAATCCCACGAGCCTATCTATCCCCGGTTTGCCGCAGACCACGAGTATGCATGCGGGAAGCCGTCCGATCTACCAAAGCCGCGGTTGGCGACGCCCTTCGCACCTCTTTACCCCGAGTCTGTATCTCCACACTTTGTTCAGCCACCCAATTAGCGATCTGGAGATTATTCCCGACCCGCTCGAGCGGCGTCCAAACATCTGAGATATCGGCTAGTGCGGAAAGTATAATAGCGAGTTGCCGAGAGTGTCGGTGGCCGCACTTGCCATGAGCGAAGCTACAGGGCTGAATGACATACCGATAACTCGGGATCACCACGCAATAGCGAGCAATGTTTTGGATCTCTTTTGACAATTCGAGCTTCGCGGACGTGTATGCCAAATGTTTGTCGTTTGAACCCCCAGCAGAGGCAACTCTAGCAATCATTATCCAAGCACCTGGCACTTCAGAAAATGATTCTCTTGCTTGTGTCTATATTCTACATGTACATGAGTCTAATGGCCAGACGTTACGATATTTTAGCCTCTCAGGAAGCCTTCTCAGCCTCCAATTTCTTCGCCTTCGCAGCTTTCTCCCGCTTGCCCAATTCGGCCTCAATGCCGATGCCACCAAAGACACAAGCAACGCCAACCCACTGCATACCACCGAGACTATGTCCGAACCAGACCACGGAGATGATCATTGTGAGCATCTTTCGCGTAACCGTGACGGTGACTAGGAAGAGCGAGCCAAAGATAGAAAGAGTGTAGACTGCAGAAAAAGTAATCAGTATGAGATGTCAAGATGTATTCCCAGTTGTAGTTAACTTACAGATAAAGAGCTGCCCGACGGCTCCGCAAACGGCGAAACCAAGGACATCGTAGAGGATGGCGGGGTGCTTTTCGTAGAATGCCAAAGCTCCGTAGAGCTCGCCGGCATTGCTACCCATGCCCACGTACGAGCCAAGGCCAGTCTGAGCAATGTACGGAGACAGCAAGAGGAACGCACTCGTGAAGAGGGTTTGCATCGAGTTCAAAGCGCACATCATCTGCTGGCCGGAGTATGGCTTGAAAGTCGCGTTGATGTCGTCCTGTGTCGAGTTCGTGAGTCCATCGAAGAGGAGGTTGATGCCGAGTAGCATAAGACCATATGTCGAGTTACCGCTCTGGCTGCCCTTCTTCTTCGATCCAGCCGGCTGATGCAGGGTGAAGATGGCAACACCGGCGGTTACAAGCGCCACCACGGCGTACTTGTAGAAAGGGTACTTGCGGCGGTAGAGAGTCACATGCAAAAACATGACTGGCAGGAGCTTGCATGATTTGGCAAGGATGAAGGTGATGTAGTCCACGTGGGCCAAGCTCGCATATCCAAAGGGTGAAGAAAGTGACGAGGTCAAAGATACCAGCGCCAAGGGCCAGAAGATTTTGGTCGAGGGGAAGATAGGCTTGTCTGACTTCGAGGTTCTTGTGAATTTAGTGTAGACCCATCCAAGAATCGCGGCGAATAATGACTGGACGGTGTTGACGACCACAGGGAATCTGAAGACTTCTGGCTTTGACTCGGTGCCGTAGTTCGTGGTAGTGATCCTCTCCTGAAGCACGCCCCATGTCAAGAATGCCGCATAGATTCCAGAAACACAGATGACAAGGTTCATGGCATTGCTGCCGGACTTCTTGTCCTCTGTCTTGGAGATGCCGGCATGCTTTTGGCTCGTTTTCACGATGTCATCGACAGGCTCAGGGACTTTGCCGTTGGTGTTGCGTTGACGAACACTTCCTTTGGCGACCATATTGAGAAGAACTCGAGGGCAAACTCAAGTACTCGAGACCGTTTGTCCTCTCGAAACGCGAAGAACAATGTTAAATGTCAAAAGTGTTGTTGTAAGATCAAATTTAAAAGTACCTCTTCGAAGTCTCGCACACTTGTCCCTTTCACAGCAAGCAGCGCGTGCGCGGCGAAACGCGCTGTCATTGGCTGGCTAAATTACGTGCTTCAAGAAACCCCCTGAACATGATACTACATGTGGCAACGCATGTGAATGTCAAGCACAAGCATTTCACTCCGTGATCTCGGTCGCAGTTTGATTGAAACGAAAAGTTGAAGCACTAAGCAGGATTTGTAATGCCCGTCTCGCTATTTCATGTTTTGTAGAAAGTATTGGGTGTGCAATGGAAAAAAAAGCCATGCGTCCTGCATATGGTATCTCGTCCCTCCCGTCTTCGTCCCTTGGTCGCTTAACTCTTTCAGCTGCTGTATGCACATCGCAACGCTATAACGCTGCAGCCGGTCTACAACATTGATGCATCTAGAACGTCTCCTCTTCCGCCGGGAACTCGCCATCGGCTTCCTGTGGAATCTCGAAGCCCTCCTACATAATATGTTAGTTACTGCCTAGGATCTTCAGCTGTTCAACATGACACTTACCTCAGTCGAGTACAGGATAGTCTGGATCTGCTTAAGCAAGCTACCCTCGTCCTCTTCGAGGACGGGATCGGCTTCCATAGCCTGCTGGATCAGGAGCTCGATGTCCCGAAGCTTGCTGAAGTAGAAGTCCCGCTCGCGCTCCAAGCCTGTCACAGTCTCCATCAATTCAGTGTTCTTCGCCTGCAGTGCTGCACTGGCTGCGCCACCAGCACCAGCTTGACGACTCGCTGTCCTAGGAGCGCTCGCGTTGGCTACCGGTCTGCGCGCAGCGCTGGCTGTGGTGGATGAACGCGTTGACCCCATGCTGGGAGGTGCGGCAGCAGCAGCGCCCTTCCGCCTGCCGACCGCATCGTAGTCGCCGCCGGGGTAGTATTGGTCCCAGTATCTCTTTGACCATTGCAGGAATTCCAAGTTGTCCTGCATCTTGCACTTGACGAGCGACTCGGTGGGGAGAGGGCGGTCAACATGGTGCTTGCGGAAGGTGTTGGAGAGGATCTTGAAGTTCTCGAGGTACTGGTATTCGGTGGTCGCATTGAACTTCACGCGGGACATGGGAAGATCGAGGAAGATGCTGTCGTAGATCTGGCAGAGTGCGGCACTACATAGTATACTGTCAGTTTCTTCCTGGATGCGCGACGCATCATGCAAGGCCATGTCCGTGAAAGGCGTTCAACATACCCAGTACCGCATTGCTCGACTTTAGTGACATTGAGCTGAAGCAGTCCGTTCAGCCATGCCAGAAGCTCTTGTCTAGAGCAGAGTGTCAACAGCCGTCATTATGTCCGCTAGTTTTAGAGGCACACCGTACCTCGACTCGCCCATGTTGAAATATGTCCACTCGTTGTGGTCGGCGTTTTAGTTAAAAAGCGCAGATGGAGTCGACTGGAGATATGGAAGGTCTTGGTCCGGAAGTCTTCGATTTCGTATAAGGGTCCTTTTGGCTCACGTCGCAAGGGTACGCAAAAGGTTGCTGGCGTTTGTTGTTGTGTTTGGCTACCTGATTCTGGTGGGGGAGAGCGGGCAGAAGCCCCAGCCGACTCCAACCCAAACTCTAACCCTAATCATGGATGTTGAGATGCGGGAAGGTATGGCGAGGGAAGCACTTGAGAAGCATCAAACGCCATCACCTGTTCGACTTCACTTACTGTCTAGAGTGATGAATGATAATTGAGATCATTCTTGATCAGGTACTTGAGACTCATGGAGAGTTTGCGAGAACATCTAGATCCAACGTAATCGTCTTATTGAACCCACGGCTCTCCTCGACTGGCTCCGTTTTGGCTTCACTCACTCCCGTGCAGACCATTATTACAACACCTTGAGTACTGTTTACAGCGGAATTAATTGCTCAGAAAGCGCACCACAATGCACCGGCACTCTGGATGGGAGTCTGCGAAATTCTGCCACTCCGCCATGTGCCGCCATGTGCACCTAAAATTCACGTGGCTCGCTCAAATTCCATATCAACTGACTCGAAGACTGATGGCTTCTTGACATCTACGTATAGTGAGAGTGTTCCAGAACAACCACACCGTACTCTGACCGACTTCGGTGGCCGATACAGGCGGGCTTCGCGCACACTGACGATTTGAAATGACAATCGAATACCAACTATTAGCCAATATCCTTGACCCTGGAATTTCGAGGGCCGCTTGACAGGTGGGCCATGTGGTGAGAAGGCGGCGGTCCTCGGATCCGCTCGGACGCGACCTTCGGCCAGCACCGAGAATGGTCAACTCCTCCGTACCACGCGAGTTCTGGATCGAAAGAATTGTCAGGGTCCAGAGCCATCGATCTGCTGCACTGTCTGCTGTACGACTACAACAGACTCTCATTGAGTTCCTCCTTTTTACAAAGAACACATGCTTCGAAGCAACCCAAGCCTCATGTGTATAAGCATATGCACAAGAGATGTCAAGACTGGCCAAGACGGCGGGCGGCTGGATAAGCGAAAGGGTTGCCGGCACTCTCATAGCACTAGCGCAGGGTGGCGTTGCATCGCGTGTTGCTTGGTCTTCTTAGAGGCTCGACGCCAGAACCTTAAATTGTCGAATATCTCGTTCCACAGCTTCATGATTCGCCTCTTTCGCGACTTGCCTCGCGCGGCTAATGAGTTCTGTGGAGACTGGTCCACATTCGCATGGTCTCCGACCAAAGTAGGGATGGAGATGAGAGATAGCGGCAACGGATGGAACATCGGCCAACCGAGGAAGATAGGGCGCTCGCGGAGGCACTCAACCCGAGGCGTGGGGATGCAATAATGTAAGTAGGGTGGTCGCCCCAGTCATACCTGGCCTTCTGTTCATCCTGTTCGCGCTCCTCTTTCTCATCTCACCCAACACGCCATCGCCCTTGAGGTGTTCAAAGCGCAACCATGGCGCAGAACCACGAGGACGCAGCCGCCGAGTTGCACGCCACCATGCAGGAGCGCACCGCTCCCACACATCACCATGCCGAGGACGCCACTGGTGCCAACCTGCCTGTTGCAGAGAAGGGTGGATTCGAAGATGTCGAGGCTGATTCCGCTTACTCCGGCGAGGAAGAGCCAACAGAGCATGACAAGAAGACACTCCGTCGGATAGGCGACAAGTTCCCAGCTTCCGCCTATTTGATTGCCGTTGTGGAGCTGTGCGAACGCTTCACTTACTACGGTTGCCAAGGTCTCTTCCAGAATTACATCAACAACCATCCCGATGGTCGTGACGGCCCTGCAGGACTCGGTCTTGGGCATGCCGGAGCCACTGGCCTCAACGTCTTTTTCCAGTTCTTCTGCTATATCACGCCCATCTTGGGTGCCATCATCGCCGATCAATATCTCGGAAAATACAACACCATTTTGGTCTTCGCAGTGATTTACTGGGTCGTAAGTGGTCATCGACAGAACCCCAGTAATCGATTTTCGAAGCTGACAAGTTTTCTCACAGGGTCTTGTGATCTTATGGACGACCTCCCTCCCTGTTGCCATTGAGAATGGTGCCGCTCTCGGTGGCTACATTGCCGCGATCATCGTTATCGGATTCGGAACCGGTGGTATCAAGTCTAACATCGCTCCACTTATCGCCGACCAATACACCCGCAAGAAGATGGCATTGACAACGATTGCGAAGACCGGCGAGCGTGTCATCATTGACCCTGCGATCACCTACCAGAGGATCTACATGATGTTCTACGCCTGCATCAACGTGGGATGTCTTTCGCTTCTCGCCACGCCATTCATGGAGATGTACGAGGGTTTCTGGACTGCATACCTCATGTGCTTCCTCATGTTCTGCATGGGCATCGTGGTTTTGGTAGTGTCGAAGAAGTTCTACATTGTCCGCCCTCCGCAAGGATCCGTCATTACCGACGCCTTCAAGGCCATCGGTCTCATGATTGTCGCTCGCAACACCGACGCTGCTAAGCCATCCTGGCGCGAAGCCAACGGCAAGACTAAGCCTGTGCCGTGGAATGATCACTTCATTGAGGAGCTGAAGCGCGCCCTTAGGGCCTGCAAAGTCTTCGCTTTCTACCCGGTCTTCTGGGTCTGTTACTCTCAGTTCTCCAGCAACTTCGTTTCTCAGGCTGGCCAGATGGAAGGACACGTGAGTAGCACGCAAATACACACCGGCCGTATCAAGAATCAATACTAACAAACACCAGGGAATGCCGAACGACCTCATGCAAAACTTCGATCCTATTTCGATTATTGTCTTCATCCCGATCTTGGACAAGGTGGTCTACCCCATTCTGCGCAAGCTGAAGATCGAACTCAAGCCCATTGCTCGCATTACGATTGGCTTCTTCCTAGCCTCTCTCTGTCTTATGTACGCCGCCATTGTGCAACACATCATCTACTCCGCTGGACCGTGTTACGGTAGCCCTGGAAAATGTGCGGCAGGCATGGATGGAAACAGCGCCCTGCCTAACCATGTGCACATCGCTGTGCAGACACCTGCTTACGTCTTCATCGGTCTGTCCGAGATCTTCATCTCTGGTAAGTCTTTCCAAAACTACAATAATTCATTCAATTGATTTACTAACATTCGTAAAGTTACCGGTCTCGAATATGCCTACACCAAAGCCCCGCCAAGCATGAAATCGTTCGTGCAGTCGCTTTACCTCTTCACCTCTGCCATCGGATCCGCCATCTCAGAGGCGCTTGTTCCTGCTACTGGCGACCCAGCCATTATGTGGATGTACAGTGGCGTGTGTATCGCGTCGGCCGTCACCGGTGTCATCTTCTGGCTGACGTTCCACCACTACGACGACCAAGAAGCAGAGATGAACGAGCTGGACGCATACGCTGAAAAGCCCATCGATCAGAAGCAGGTCGATTGAGGAATTGGCCACTTGTACAATATTGATGGTGTGATGAATTCGAAGTAGTATGATCTAGTATTTTCCAAATCCGTTCAAACACACTTCTGGAGCAGTCATGACACTTCGGGCTAGTCTCTAATATACATTGAAGTCCGCCCTTACACTGGAGCCTCCCAACTTCCGTGGTCCGTGGACGACTTTCCCGTGCTGTTCAGGAGCTGGGCACTGCGATCTTGTGATCGCCGCTCATCACGGTCAGTCACTGGGCTCCATGTGTTTACCACTAGTACATTTCACGATCGTCAACACATGCCATTCCATCGACGCATGATCTTGTCTTCGCTTATTTTGGCCAGAATGTGCCAATCGACTTGTTTGCTTGCTGTGCTGACCATGACAACGTATAGTTCCTTCCATCGCACCAGAAGCTACGAACGTGATGCCATGTGGCAATGATTGCTACTTGATTGTCGTATTGATAAATGACAGATCAGCTATACATTTCTCCTATTTACCTTACGATTGATCGCTTTCTCGACCTTACCACCATTTCGCAGTACAACATCTTGAAATTAACATTGATATCGATACCGCAAACTCGACCCGTCAGCCGTATTACCGTCTTGGGCCACGATGGCCTTCCGGGGCTATCTTCCCATTTGGGTGTTTCTGGTATCTCTCTTCACCTTCTCCAATGCTTCCACCACAATAATCGAGAAACACGTCATCTCTACCAGCATCACGGTCAATGAGCACTCCAAAGAGCTCCTTTCGGCGGAGTTGCGCTTAGTCGCCCGGGACAAGCCGTCGCACGAAGACGCAGGCAAGAGACAAGTACAGGATCCGTCTACTACAACTGCATCCGGTAATCCGGCAGCGTCAGGCTTGTTGTTCCTCGTTGGCACGCACGCTGTGACTTTCACAGGTGGCGAAGTCAAATCCATCGATGGAACAGCTTTCAGTTTAGATCCGCAAAGTCGCACGTTGTACGCGACCGGGAGCCCTTATTACGTTCCGGTACGGCCTCAAGCCTCCTCGAGCACTCTCATCGAAAGTTCGCCACTTCCGGCGGCTTCGAACAGCGCCCAGTCAGAGACTGCCGCCGAAAGTCGTGTGAGCCAGACTTTCTCCGGGACGCAGTCTGGAGAATCTTCTTCGACGACCAGGCCGAAGAGTACTGCCAACTCCCCAAGCTCAGTATCAATCCCAACTACTGGTGTTCCGCAACCATCGCAATCGACCTCCACAACTAGCGAGGCCTTGCAGTCGAAAAGTAAACAGTCTGAAGCCGATACACGTCCTAGCTCGATGACAACGACCGGCTCGACGAACGTGGGGAGCTCGCTATCGACCACCGTCACAAGCGAGTCTCTCACTGGTAATCCACAAAATTGTGAACGCACAAGTAGAAGCGAGAATGCACAGTCTTCAGCGTCGTCTTCGGATCATGTGCCGGGCACTGGAATCTCAATCATCACAGGCTCAACGACAACTACCGGGATCGGTGGATTTCCGAGCTTCGCAAGCTTCACAAACTCTTCTGCGTCGGCGAAATCGTCCTCAGATTCGGCCAATGCCAATACACCTACGCTTGGGACCGGGGCACCGATTTCATTGAGCGGGTCGTCCATTTCCTCCTCACTGACGAGATCGGATTCTCGTGGACCGAAATCGATTCCATCAACCCTCGGTAGCATAGATGCTCCGGTTAAGACATCTGATTCAATGGACAGTGGCACTGGAGGCCCGTCTGTGGAGACAGATAGCAGCTCGAATCCTAGCGATGGCCAGGAAGAATCCATGACCTCAAGCATATCCAGTAGCGGCAGCAATAGTGACACAAGAGGCACACACGCACCAAGTACAACGCCGGCTAGAACTTCTGTGACCAGTCAAACGGGGAAAACATTAACAGGCGAGCCGACCTCGCAAGTGGCTCCTAAGGAAGTAACTCTCGAGACAGTCGAATGGCGCCAAAGTGCATCGCTGGTATCATGCAAACCTCCATGTACCCTGACTCTGCCACCTATCCCACTCAACACGCCAGCCGTTCTAGAGTATCCTGCTATCACGACATCAATATGCACCAACGTCGGCAATGTGATATATACATACATCACAACAATATCCGTATCTGCTGCGACCATCTCAGAACTATCGCTGAAACCACTTCCTGTCAGTCCTATGAGCAGTGACCAGCCGGCAGTGACAAGTGCAGCAGAAGCACAGTATCCGCTTGGGTTTTGCAGTATGGCCTTGCCTGCTGGAACCAACTGCGGTGATTCGAGCCTTCGGGATAGCACCGATGGTAAGTGCGGTATAGCCAATGGCAATGTGACGAAATGTCCTGGGATGCAGTGCTGCAGTGCAACTGGGCAGTGGTGAGTGAGCTGCAGTCCTTCAGCGGTATAGCTTGAACTAACCCTCGATAGTGGCACTGACAACGGCGCCTGCGCAAAGGAAAGCGGATGTCAATCCGACTACGGTGCCTGCTGGCCTGACGGCCAACAGAGTTTCCTTCCTCTCTCCGAAGCATTTGGGACAGCAACTATCACCTCCGACTGTCCCATTGCTATCCGACCTTCCCTTCCGACTGCAGGTCCTATCATTGCCGGAGCTACTAACCAGACTGCTGACGTTCCCACTGCTACTCAAACTTCTACCACCGGTGTAATACCACCTCCGATCGTGATTCCAGGACAAACCACCCAAGGACCAGTGCCAATACCGGTACCTGTGCCCATTGTACCACCGGGTATTCCACGTCTATGCGGTGCTTGCGGAATTAACATGGATCCATTCGAATGGCATCTAGACATAGGGTGCTCTGGTCCGCTTTGCGATACAATCAAGCCTAAGGGCGGCGGGTGCCACGGTCCTTTCTGCGACATTTTCAAATGCCACATTGGCTGCGATGGAGGCAAAGGTGGCGGTGGAGGTAGTAAGCCACCACCTCCGCCTGAAGAGGAAGATGAGCCTGATCCACCTGAAGACGAGGATGAGCCGACGAAGCCGACTGTGAAACCGACTGGCACACCCACGAGGCCCTCTGGAACTCCTGTCACGGAAGAGCCCACGAAGAGCTCGTCTGAGAGCGAGTGTGAGACGACGATGACAGCCACAGATGTCACTGCATTCTGCAACGTTGTCACTCAATTCGGTAACTTCGGCAATACATCTAGCTTCGCAGCACCTCAGACGACTTGCACTTCCACAAAGAAGCGAGTTACCGAAGGATGCACGGTCAAAGCGACCACCACGTCCGTTTTCGACAGTTGCTCGAAGACGCAGACTGCTACCGACATCACCAAGTATTGTACTGAATCCGTGTCCGGTGGAGTGACGTATACGCCATGCACAAAGACGGCGAGTACGGTGTTTGAGGGCTGTTCGGTTACTGCCACTACGACTTCGGTGGTGGATGAAGCATGTCAGGCGATGGTGACGCTGGCACCGGATGATCCGCAGGGCGAGTTTGGAAGCCTTCCGAATAATGATACTTGTCCTTTCTATCCTGGTGTTGAAATCAGTCCGTTGGATGATCAGGGCCAGGATGGGCAGAAGGACAATGATACTTGTCCATTGTTCAACGGTACACGGCCGACGATAGACGATGATCAGGGAGACGACGACAGCAAGGGCTGCAAGGCGAAGAATGGCACAGCAAGCGGTAGCGGGAGTGGTGGCTCATGTCCGGCTTCAATGGCAAACCTAGTCCAAGGTCCAGACGGGGCGGAGGATGGCAGCGAGTCCTGTCCGATGAACAACACCATCACTTACGAACCCGAAGGTGATCTAGAAGGTGATGAAGCATCATCTTGCAATGCCTCAATGTCCACTATGAACGTCACACTAGACATGGAACTCAGCCAAGGCGAAGACGGAGTTGCGCCAGAATCCTGCTCACTGAACTCAACCCTCGAAGTCGACAACCTCCAAGGCGAAGATGGCCCAAGTGGAAGCGGATGCCCAGTCCCACCAGAAGGCATGATCATATCTCCGCTCGCAGATCAAGGCGACTACGCAGCCATGAACGACTCCTGTCCAATGCTAGACCCCAGATACCCTATCTCACCAATGGACGAACAAGGCGATGACCCGAGACCAAAGGTAAACGCCTGCCCCATCCCCAACATCACCATCGAAGAATTACCTGACGATCCTCCCGAACAGAGCTCCACCGGTTCCACTAGTTCGACGATGAATAGCGAAGCGCTGAGCATCTTGCTCTCTATTTGGAGTCCCCTGACTTCAGCTAAGACTTCCACTTCCTCTACTGGATGCGCACGACCAGCGAGTCGCACTGGCCTCGGACCGTGCTCTCTCGTGATTCCAAAGTCGTTGCTCACAGCTTCAGCTACGGGATCTAAGGCGTCGAAAACGCTCATGGTTGTCCAGAAGACTGAAGTGTCAGACGGTCCGAAGCAGCTTGTCAGTACCGGACAGTCAAAGCGATTAGGCGAAGCACCGAAGACGAAGTCCGGGCAGCTCACAGAGGGGCAGGGAGTAGCACTGCAGGGTCCAGAAGAGGTCGATCTTGGGAAGTCCAAGATCCGGGCCGAAGCGTCAAGTGCGCAGTCTGGAGCCCTTCAGGGTCGCGATGCAGGCCAATCGAATTTCCCTTGGTCTTGCGCTTGCGAGTCGACGGGTTTCATAACGACTATCGAGGCTACGACCATTTGTGGGCAGGCGATGTGTCCCAATTGGGTAAGCTTGACGCCTTTGAGCGAGGAGTCTGTTAGTCATCCTCCTGATTTGCCGACGCTGCCGCCTGTGACAAAGACGAGCGAGGAGTCTTCCGCGCCACCGCCAGTCATCACCAGCGAATACACTCCGTGCCAATGTCACGTACCTAGGGACAAGGATCTAGGCTCCTGCTCAGGAATCCCGAGCTTTACGATAGCAGAGATCGGCGACTTCCTGACCAAAATGGAAGGAGACGTGCCTGAGTCTTGTGCGTGTGATGTAGCAGGCGGAGAGCAGACCACTGTTGCTCCATGGACGACATGTGGCCAGACAGTCTGTCCCAACCAAGTAGAGGAAACCACGCTCAGCGTTCCCGACGACTGTCCTCAGTCTGCTTGTGTCCCGCCGCTCACATCCGATTACGGTCTCTGTTATCTGAACTCGCACGAGTTCACCAGCAAAGGCGAGCCAAAGACCGGCTGGGAATGCGCATGTGACGGGCAGCCGAGCACGCTTGTAAACGTCCAGACGGGTTGCCACGGCCGCCCGGTTTGCCCGAATCAGAACGAAATAGTGAGCGCAATCCCGACCTGGAGAGACATCGTTCCTATGAGCTACGAGCTTGACTGCTGGACAGCTTTGCCATCTCTCTTGTACTTCGGATTATGCAAACAGTCAGCGATGATGGGGAGCGTGGCACCCTTCGCGGCGGGCGTGGATGCTTGCTTCTGCGATGTAGCGGGCGATCCTGATGGCTCGGTAAGTTTCGAGGCTTCACGTACTGGGTGTGGCGGTAAGCCGCTGTGTCCGAACTCGGAACCTTTCCCAGCGGTCCTCGACATTTCAATTCGAGATGTTAGGATCCAGGGTTCTACTACAGCGACGGCGACAGCCGTGAGACCTGTAATTCCCGTGGTGACGGATGCGACGCCTGGATCTGTTCCGATGGCTATGAGTGAGCCCACGAAGGCGGCTGCGGGTTGGACCTGAAAGACAGAGGTCGACCCTTTCCTCCTCGTGTGTGTAAGATGTCTGTATCTTAGTGAACCAAGTGAACGACAATAGAGACGGAGAATTGATTGAGATTTCTCGTAGGCCTGTTACGAGCTCGGTACTAGTAAGTTTTGATGGCTGATAAGGTAGGAGCACATATTTCTGAAAAGTTTTCTTCGTGTCTTCCTTCATGATCTAGGCGTGACTTAGGATATAGATATACTTCAAAGTATGAAAGTATTTCGACGAGCTCTGGGGTGGTATCAGATATTCCCGCCAAAGATATCCATAGCACTCCCGATGAGACGCAACAACTTCAAGGAAGCGTACGAGATTTTAATCTCAAAGTCTGACGTGCCTCCTACCAGGGGTGACGATGATGTGGAGAGATGATGGAGACTGTACCGACGACGAGGGGTTGGGAGGTTATGGCGACATGAGGTGAGGCTGGGAATAGGAGCACGGGCAGGGCGGCACAGGCCGTTTTGATAATCGATATGACGGCTTCGTTTATCGAAATAGATCTGCGCGCTGTCAGTGTCAATATTTACTTACGAGTAACGTCATCGCTAATGGTAAGGTGGATTCGAGAATTGCGCACGCGCAAATTGGAGTGTGTGATATGCGAAAATAGCCACGGGGCCACGGGGAGGGAGAGACAACAGAGCGCTCACCAGGACCACAGATTGTATCATCAGTACCGCAGTCGACACTCGCATCTGCACGCGTCTTCCCGCATCGGGTACTCGAGGAGAAGGTTTCTGTGCAGGCCTTGCTCTGTTATTTTTCTTCTGCCCGAACCTTATTCTGCCAAGGCAAGGCAGACGCAAGTAGGGAACCCCAGCCTGTCGCAAGCAGCCGAGCGTCGCGTTGGATCGTCCTTGCTGTGTTTACTGAACTGTGCTTGCCGAAGCCTCTGCGACAAACCCGTCATCGCCTTCCAACTCACTCTCGCTCGTCCACGACAACATCAGCACCACCACCACCACACACGCCAATTCAACCGCTCTCCTCTTCCCATCACCACACATATTGTCGCCACCGCTCCGCCGACACCACCCTCAGCCGGCTGCCCGGCTCGCTGAAACGCGACGCCGCGCACTGACTCGTCCGCCCGCGTGGCACTGCGCTGTACTGTATTTGCGTCAACGGCCACAACGCTCGCTGCGGATCTGGGCCACCTATATTCATTTGCCCGCGACAAATATTTGCCTCGACCGCCTCGTCTGACTATATGCCGTTGCGCTCCTGGCCCTGATCCTCCCGCTCGCTGCTAGGACGCACGCTCCGAACTCGCACGATTACCAACACGACCACGATTACGGCCTGTCGTGGACACCGAATACACCACCCCGGAAACCTGCCTGTAACAACACCCCATAGACAGCAACATGCCGCCCTCAGGCCGCAAGGGTAAAACCCGCGTGCGTCGCGGAGGCCATGCCGCCGAAGCCCACGAGCCCTCCGACATCGACACTCCTGAAGCCATTGCGACGCCCTCGCGCGTCTCTAGAAAGCGTGCTCGCGGCACTGACGCTCCTGCACCTGCTGCCCGAAACACGCGACGCAAGACCAAGGATACCAGAACCCTCGACAGAGAAGACACCGAAGGCACCGAACCCCAAGACGTTAGCGACGATGGAACCGAGCCTGCCCTTCCGAGCGAGTTGGAGATCGTGGCAAGCTTGAAGATTGCCGACAGACAGGTCAACGCGACCGAGGACTTTGCGAACGACCTGCTTGAAGGTCAGGAGAACGTGCCGGGCTACGGTAAGATCGCTGGTCGGGATTGGGCTTTCATTATTAGGAAGGTGGAAGTCAACATTGGCCGACCAGAGGCTCACGAGAGATTGCCCGTTGAGGATGTTGGAGGACAAGCTGGCAGCCCTTCACACAAGACTGTTGTGGACATCGATTTGGGCCCTGATCGCCAAGTATCGAGGTCGCACGCGATCATCTCATATGATGGGGCCTCGTTGAGCTGGTTCATTGTTGTTAACGGCAGGAATGGTCTCCGCGTTGACAACAACCTGTTGAAGCGCGGAGCCAAGTCGTTCTTGAGAAATGGCAGTGTCATCGAGATTGCAGGCACCCAGATGGCTTTCATCACAACACCGAACGATGACGGAGACGGTCCTGTTTGGGATGCGTCCATCATCAGGCAGGCGCAGAAGTCATCTGAAGAGGACGACGATGGATACGACGACTCGAGGATGAACGGTTCCCGACCTCACGCGCACCCTCAACATCGCGGGCAATTGCAGGACGCTAGCCGTCAGCCGCCTCAATACAACACTCAGCAGCAACAACAGACACGCACCCATCCTCATTCTCAGCGTGGTGCAGCTCTTCACAGTGGCTCTGTTGTTGGCCCTCCTGGCACTCCCCTTCGCCCGACTACCTCCACTATGGGCAAGTCTTCGCCTTCTGCCAACTATTCTCGCGGCATCAACATGGAATCGACCGAAAGCATCGACTATTCCGCTAATGGCGCGAAAGACCTGAAGCCGCCGCACTCGTACGCTCAGCTGATTGGCATGGCCATTCTCTCCACTCATGAACAGCAAATGACACTCAACAACATCTACAAATGGATCATGGCGAATTACGCCTTTTACCGTTTCAACACCGGTGGATGGCAGAACAGCATTCGCCACAATCTCAGTCTCAACAAGGCTTTCACCAAGATTGCACGCCGTACCGACGAGCCTGGAAAGGGCATGAAGTGGATGATCGAGCCTACCGAGTTCGACACCTTTGTCCAGCAAGGTATGAAGGGATGTCGCAGGCCAGCTGTGCAGATTCCCATCGGCGGCACTCAAAGTACAGCTGCTTCGCCGTCTAGCCCTCTTCATGCTGGTCGCAACCCACCTAGCAGCGCGGTTGGTATCAAGCGTGCAGAGGACGAAACCACGCCACCACTGCCACAATTCCAGCCGCCATACCCAAGGTCAAACGAGGCATTCACGCCCGATCGCGGCTCGAGGCGCAGGAACGCGGAAGGCCAGGGCCTTGGCATCAATGACAGCACCGTCGATGCGGCTGGTCAGGAAGCAGCTTACAACCTCGACTTCCTCCGCTCCACGCCTCGCAATGGTCTGACCGCTGCTGCAAACGCGGCTGGCTCGCCGCCTGCTCTCTACGTCAACGATGAAGGCCGTGTTGGCCCTATGGACACACCATTCCCTCTGAGGCCGACTGCTCGCTTCGCGCCGCCAAGCACGTTGCGTCGACCTAGCGATTTCATTCAATTTTCTTCACCTGCACCTTTCTGGAAAATGGAAGGTCTGGTTGGTAGCACGCCTTTCAAGCCCTATGACATGAGTCCTCTGAAGACCCCGTTCCCGATGCTTAAGCCCAAGATCGAGAACGCCGAGGAGGAAGACGAGAAGAAGATCATCGCAGCAGCGGAAGAGGAAGATGAAGAGAAGGCTATCAGCACCGGTGAAGCCGAAGGCATCAAGTCGCCCAAGTCATCCGGAAGTGGGACGAAGCCGTCTATCGACGAGAAGCCGAGTGGTCGTCAGAGCCCCGTTATTCCGTCATCCTCGCCGCCTCGCCCAACGAGCGCAGGTCGCTTCACCGGCCCAGAGAGCCCCTCTATCGCCCGCCCAAGCACTTCTAGCTCTAAGGGACTCAGCTTGCTTGCTGCCGCCACCAAGGAGGCTGAAAAGCTTCCAGAATCTTCGGAGTTTGGCACCGCAGACGCCCAAATGGCTGCTCCCAGCAGCCTTGCTCACACTCTCCCGAACTCGCACCCCCTCGCCGCTCCGCCTCAGCTACGACCCAGCCCGATGATCTCAAGCGGACCCAGCGGAATGCACCACAACGGTGGCTACCAGCAATTGCCTCCGCCGCCCGCACCGCAGCAACATCACCATCATCACCAGCCTCAGCAGCACGCTTACCCGGGCATGAATGCTGGTGCCCAGGATGATGACGACGAGGGTATTGATCTCGCAAAGTAAGTGGTGACACCAATGTCAATTAGGTGTGGGACGATCAAAAACTAACTTCCATCGCAGGGGCTTCCAACCTATCGGCTCATACCATCAGCACAACCACTTGTCCATGGGAATGCACAACATGGGCAACTCCCACCCTCTCAGCGTCGGCGTTGGCACCCCAGCTCCCAGAGCTGGCTCTTTCGGCCGCTAAGCCCATCGCCTTATCTCTCTGCTCACCACTGCAGCAAGTGAATCCGAACCCACTGCTGCTTTCTGTGCCACCTTCGACTTGACTTTTGATTATCTGGCGCTACTGGATTAGACACAACAGTTCACACCGCCAGGATGTACGATTTTGGGGAATTGGCGTAGGAATGGAGTGTTGGGAGGCTGAAGGTTGCTTTTTTTCTGGCGTTATGCTTTAGAATGGCTTTCTGTTTACATTACGCTCTGCACGAATTTGGAACGGCAACAATGGTGTTTTCTGGCTGGGACTGTTTGGGTTTGGCTTTGTAGTGTAGGATGTTAACGCTGCTTCTGTTGGGAATAGACATGAAACTTGATGCTGGGTTTTTTTTATTTATCGAACTTGACTTCTTGACCTCAATGAGTTTGACCATGTGACAAGAAGATCCACACTAATAGGCGAAAAGGTCTGGCGATGCATATTCATACCTTATATACCTTATATGTGAGTATGATGAAATGAGAAAATGTCCCAGCCATGCTATGCATGCGTGCATACTTCAAGAAAAAACCGCCGATTTTGCAAAGACCCCATAGGTACCCAAAAGACTGTAAGAAAGCAGTGTGAAGCAGTTCACCTCAAGGCCTGCGCCTCAGGTTGCGCCTTAGCCATGCTACTGTGGGCGGGTTGACGATTTCGTTGAACAACGCTGTTCCCCATACGAGCAACGCGAAGCCAGCAACTTGCAACCACTTGAATGTTTCCCAACCCAGGCCGAGCGAGACGAGCCAGATGAAGAGCGTGCGGCAGGTGTCGATTGTGCTGCGTGCTGTGGCGGAGATTTGGCGTGTGACGGAGAGGCCGAAGAAGTTGAAGCCGCTGCGAGAAAGGCATTTGTTAGTGGGAGCTTTAGGTGGATAAGTTGGAATGACAGATGTTAGCTTACCCGATGGAGATCATGATCAGCACGGATGTCACGGCGATGGTGCGGTTGGTGAACATTTGGTGGAAACCTTCTCGTGCGTCGAAGTAGCCGCCTTGGCCTTGTGGTGTGCGGCCGATGGCAAGGTGCAAGATGCCGGTGCCTAGCAGCGTTACGAGGAAACCGAACACGCCTTCCCAGCCAACGACTTGGATCGGGTCCATGCTGAAACGCTCCATGATAGACTCTTCCAGCACGAATTGGGAGGCGGTGAAGATCTGGGCGCCGGCGATCATGCTCACGCCGAGGATCGTTTCGGCGGGAGTGTGTGCCTCAAGTGCGCTGACAGCAGCGCGAGCGTAATGGCGAACCAGGTTCTCGTGCGCGTCGGGGTTGGGACGAGTGTCACCTGGCAAAGTTGAAGGGTGCTTTTCGAGAGCGCCGGCGAGACCGACGAGGGCAACGCCTGCTACTACGATGAAGAGGGAGGCCCATTTCCAGGGACCAAGGTGTCTTTTCAAGAATATGACGGAGAAAAGGCCGACGAAAAGGACGAGGGCTCCACGAGTCATTTGGTAGATACTGGCGGCAACAAAGAGCAGACCGGCATTCATGAGCGTGGTGCCGAGGATGTCGCAGATAGCAGGCAGCGCAAGCAGAGTCACCTTCCAGCCGGTCAAAGGCTGGCGCTCATGTGTAAGATCCTCCGCATCGGTGAATGGTTTTGTAGGCAGGTTTGTAGGGTCGACGAGAGTTTGAGAGGCGGACAGATCGCCGTGCGCTACATCGTCGTCCATGTCTGACGCGGCGTCTTCCTCGTCGCTGCTGTCGCGACGCAACACAGGTGTGTACTCGGCATCTTGCGCACTCTCGCCCCGGACAAAGCGTTTGAAGAGGAAGGATAAGAAGACTACCAGCCAGCAGCCGCTCTCGCCGATAAACATCTGGAGGGTTTGGAGGACGGGTTGCTCGAAGAGCTTAGGGCGATGGGTGTCGCAGTTGGCTACGCATTGCA
The DNA here is from genome assembly GCA_022813715.1 of Cladosporium austrohemisphaericum. Taxonomy (NCBI): domain Eukaryota; kingdom Fungi; phylum Ascomycota; class Dothideomycetes; order Cladosporiales; family Cladosporiaceae; genus Cladosporium; species Cladosporium austrohemisphaericum. The sequence continues at coordinate 1,719,939 of JAKLLY010000002.1, forward strand.
TGTCCTGGAGAGAAGATCAGAATAGGCTCTAGTCTTGAGGCAATGGGGATCTATACCTGATACTTGGTGAGCAATGTGTTGCAGACTCCCGTCAACAGCATCATCGCGACCAGGAACGGAATGAAGCCTTTGGTCGACATGATAGCGGTGGTGCTTGGGAGGAAGTATCTAGGTCGTTGGAAGGTAAGTCTGATGTACTCGCAGGTACATATCAGTCCTCCTCGTGTCGAGCGAGAGGAGACGAGGTGGAGTCGGTGATAGTGATAGCGCCAGGCGCAGCAGCACGTGCTCGAGGTCAAGTGAGGTATGAGCTCACGCGCGCCATGGCTGCGATGCGATACGCATTGACCTCCCGATTCGGCTGAGGCTCTTGCCGTTCTGAGTAAGCGCGTCGGTGAATGAAATCACCACCGTTCCTTTGTTCTAGAGAGCTTAGGTAGGTCGACATGATATACACATGTATATCAACGATTCTCATTTCATCTAAACCCTCGGGGCTATAGCGAGGCGTTTGTAGGCTCGTCGCTTCACGTCTCGTTATTGCTGGCATGTTGTGATACATCCCAAGCACATGTCTGACTCCGACCTCAACACGACCAGGAATTTGTCGCCATCGAAGGACTGATATACCCATCTTTATCAACATAATGAGCGATACCGCAACGGCACGAGTGCTGGCCACTCCCGAGCTGCTGGAGCTGATACTCCTTCCTCTACTTGGCCAACTACGTGAGCCCTTGGAACGAGAAGATCCAAGGTCTCCCAAAACACGCCTCAACTGCAGTATACTTCTCGACTTGCTTGGACTCCGCCGCGTCAACCGAGACTTCGATTCTATCATCATTTCCTCCGTCCAACTAAAACGTGGCCTCTTCCTTTCTCCAGACTGTCCACCGAACCGAAGCTGGAGTTGCGAATCAGCAGGCCAGCTTCCAGCTATCCTTCGGTCCTTCTATCGCTGCCCAGCACTCAAATCGCCTCCTGTGTTGAATCCTATAGCACAGACGACATTCCCGAAATATCACTTCCGCTATTGGCATCTTGATCCTGCAGCGTCTGGAAACAAGTACTGTGCATACTTGATCATCACCCGGGACGATGTCCGCAGGTATCGTGCTATAATGGCTGGGCAGGCGAAGATGCTGGATCGAATGCTACTTTCTCAGCCACCTGCGCTAGCACTGGATGCTATGATCTGGGACGACCGTGACGAGATGAAGGAGTACCTTGGTCGGACCACTGACTTGGAGGACATGCGCATTGAGAGCGAGAAAGGCGTAACGGTGGGAGACGTTCACCGACGAGTGGGAGAGCTTTTTGATCGGTATCAGGATGTACCTGCGATCAAGCTGACGACTGTGTGAGAAACTGTGACTATGGAGGGCGTTGAGATCAATGATCCTTACTTTCTTCCTGTTCCTCTACATCCAGCCAGCCCGCCTAGCTCCTCGAAATAAGGGCGCATACATAAGGTACCAGCGCCCGCTTGAAGGAATCGAACTAGGTTCGATTACCAGGGCGCTATACCTACAATTTGTCGATCACGGCTGCCCAATTGAAGAAGAAGCCTTCGTAGGACCAATTGCATCACTATTACCACGACGCTTATGATACGACCAGCGACCGATACCGCAAGGCTTTTGTTGGTGCCTTTGCGAACCGGTGTGATTTAACAGCCTCGAGAAACACATTTCATCCAATCTCATTGTCAAAAGCAATTGTATATCAGGTTCGAGCGGAAGTATGACATAGCTATCCAACGACGTACCTTGTCAATCGATTCCTACGTCTGACTAAGGGGGGTCGCATCAACATTGATTAAGGAGCTCTTACTTGCAGCCGTGTAATCACGAACGATGTTTTGGAACTGTAGACATGCAAATGATGCATTGGTGCATTTATGGATAGGCGAACACGTGAATCGGATCATCAAATTACCGCTTGATGACGCAGCAAAATACCATTGCCGACTGGATCTGCGAAGTCGGCGTCACGGATGACAACAAGATTCCAAATGCGCAGCGCAACCCAGCCTATCATTTCATGATCGCAACTTCCACATACACATCAGTAGTCGCTGCCCTGCATTCACAACACCGGTAACAGACAGAACAAGTTCCCTCTTCCACTTCCTCTGCATCCAAACCTCTCTACACGCAGCACACCTGGCATACTCACTACTATCTACAACACAGCACACCAACCGAATCTAAACATGTCAGCTCCACCATCCCAACCTACATCACCCAACACTCCCCTAGGTCCTCTCGTCCGCCTACGAAACAGAACCCAATCTGAGCTCCCTTCTCATCCCGCCCTGCCTCCTACGACCGGCACCGCACGCCCAGCAATCGCCGAGAATGTCGCCGCCATCCTCGCCGAAGCCGACAGCTTCATGACATCCTACCTCCCACGGACTTTCAAGACGAAGTCCAAGGATAAGCGCTCTCCGCCCTCTACCGCTCCCGTTGAGCTCCTATCTCACGAGATCCCGCGTTCCGAGATTCCGGAATCAGTCAGACCGAAATGCGAGGGTATTGCAGAAACATGGTTCGCACGCACGAGTATACATGAGAACGCTGCGAAGAGTGGTACGGCGAGCTGGGACGAGTTCGATCGAGGGACGCGAGCAAATCACGCAGAGCGAGAGGACGATTATACGCCGGATGTCCTTGATGCGCATTTGGTGTTTGACTGGAGCGATGAGCTAGGCAAGCTGGACAAGAAGGTCGGCGGCTGGGAAGATGTCGGGGCCGAGGTGAGAGAGATGCTGCACAACATTCCACCGCCATTGAACGATCGCGTGTTCACTGTCATGGTGATTTGGGCAAAGCGGCCGGCCAAGAACGACTGGCTGGTTGTACAGTTGCCCGTCGACCCTAAAGGCTTGCCGGGCGTGAAGTATCAGGACAGACCTAAGATCACTACCGGGCAATACGTGAGCATCGAGCGAGGAGAGCTGGTGGATGGCGGGAAGCATGTCAAGTGGCAGATGGGGACGGCTAGCGATGCTGGAGGCGTTTTGCCGATGTGGGCTCAGAAGTTGGGCGTTCCTGGGGCTGTGGTGAAGGATGTTGGGTTGTTCATGCAGTATTGCGAGGAGCAGAGGAAAGGAAAGGTGTGATTGGGAGACTGGAATGTACGCCTATGATGATAGAGATACCCTAAAATGAGCAAACTCTTGCAGGAGTGCTACGATACTGGTACGAACAGAGAGCCGGTACGACCATGATATCCGGAGGCTCGACAGTGTGTTCAGCACAGTGTTGGGAATCCACCTGCCCTTTCTGTATCTGCTCCTGCTATCCTTTGGAACAAATGCTTAATCCGTTGAAAACATCGTGTGTGATCGGGGCGTCTGTCCGACGAGCATCAAAAAGTGTGAGCATTAAACATATAATTGAATTGTTGCTTCACAGTCGGAGTATGAGAACCGGTAGACGGCATAACAACATCAAGGACGAACGATCGCAACACATTAGTCGCACTAGCGACTATCCGAAGGATCGGACAGACGTCTGATCTAATTTCAAAGCGACAGCAGCATCATTCGACTAGATACACGTCGTCGACATGGAGAGGTCCTAACCCTACTTACCCCAAGCTGGCTTGATCGAGATGATAACATGAAGACGTTGGATGGCTCAAGCAATTGAATCGACTTGACTTGGCCCAAAACAATACATGTATCATGCGGCTTTCCGATCAATCTCGCCGGTCTGCAAAATCTATCATGATCATCCATATCCGTTCGAGCGACCACAAAGATCACAGAAACACAACTGACTTCGGCGACAAGACCGCTCGACCTCGGCTGTAACAAACAACCTAAGCATCTCTCCGCCATTGGCACCCCACAGCTTCCCCATTATTGACCGTCGGACCGATCGTCATCCAGGTCTGGGGAGCTTGACCTTTGCTACAGTATTCTTCCTCTCGCTTGTTCCTGTACCAATCTCAATCCTTGCTGTAAATAAGCTAGCCTGGACAGCTTTACATTGCCTGAAGCTCAGCCTTTGGCGATATCAAAATTGACCATGTCCTCCGCTCTGAAGCGTCTTTCCTCTCTTGTAGCTCAGTTCAGCCCATCGCCTTCCTCATCCTCGACGCATGAACACAGACACAACATCCACCAGCTCTCTCCCACAGTCTTCTTATCTCGAGCTGCCGCGATCGAACCGGAAGCATGCGCAATTTACCATACCACTGCCAACAAGAAAGTACTTAGGCGGTCATATCAGGAAGCGGCAGATCGAGCTAGAGGATTGGCGTACTACCTCATAAAGCACCAACACAAAAGAGTCGGAATCCTCGCGCCCAATACGCCCGCATTCTTGGAGTCGATATACGGCATTGGCGCAGCGGGATCGGTGAATGTTGCAATCAATTATCGGTTGAAAGAAGATGATATCGAGTATATCTTTGACCATGCGGAGGTCGATTCTATCATCGTGGATGCGGAGTTCCAGCACTTGCTTCAAGGCTTCCAGAAGAGTCATCCAAATGTGAAGCTCATTGTCGACACGGATACGGATGCGACCGAAGGCGAAGGTAGTGGGCCTTTCGATCAGGCTGTGCTTGAAGGACTGGCGTTTGACGAACAGACAGGCGGCCATGGATGGAATACCCTGGAAACCGAAGCGGTGAGCGAGGAGGGTATGCTGGCATTGTCATATACCAGTGGAACGACAGCAAGGCCCAAAGGCGTGGTCTACACCCACAGAGGCGCGTACCTAGCGGCTCTTGGAAATATCGTTGAAAGTGCTCTCAACATGCACAACTCCAAGGCGGATAGATGTCACTACCTCTGGACGCTGCCGATGTTCCACGCTATGGGTTGGACTTTCCCGTGGGCGGTGACGGCTGTCAGGGGCACGCATTATTGTTTGAGGAAGATTGATTACCCAGAGATCTGGCGGTTACTGAAGGACGAGGCGATTAGCCATTTCAATGCTGCGCCGACGGTGAACATCTTGCTCTGCGCGGATCCGAATGCAGAGAAGCTACCAGGTAAGCGTCGAATGTTCAAAGGCAAATAGCGCGCCTGCTGACAAGTTTACAGAACCAGTGCGAGTGACAGTCGCAGCAAGTCCTCCCACGGCTCATCTATTTGAGACAATGGAGAATCTCAACTTGAATCCGGTACACGTATACGGCCTGACCGAAACCTACGGCCCCATCACCAAAGGCTACTTCAAGCCCTCCTGGAAACAACTAGACGTGAAAGAGAAGTACGGCCGCATGGCTCGCCAGGGCCACGGCTTCGTAGCCTCATTACCAGTGCGAGTCGTAAAAACTAGCGAAGACGACCCAGACGAGCCTTCTGGCGATCTCATCGAAGTGAAGAAAGACGGCAAAGAAATAGGCGAGATCATCTTCACCGGCAACATTTGCGCGAAAGAATACTACAAGAACGCCGACGCCACGAGGAAATTGTTCCTAGGCGGCGCGCTGCACAGCGGAGACCTCGCGGTATGGCACCCAGACGGCGCGATCCAGATTCTCGACCGCGCGAAGGACATTATCATCTCTGGTGGCGAAAACATCAGCTCGTTGGCGCTGGAGTCGCTGCTAGTCACGCATCCGGACATTCTCGAGGCCGCGTGCGTGGGCAAGCCTGACGAGAAGTGGGGAGAGACGCCGAAGGCTTTTGTTACTGTGCAGGCTGGGAAGAAAGGTCAGCTGTCTGGCGAGGAGGTCATCGATTGGGCGAAGAACAAGAGCGGGATCAGTCGCTTTATGGTTCCGCGAGAAGTCGAGATTTTGGATGAGCTGCCGAAGACGTCGACCGGTAAGTTGAGGAAGAATATTTTGAGGGATTGGGCGAAGGGAGGGAAGAGGGAGGAGAGTGCTTGATTCAAGACGCCATCTGTTGTGGTGTTGTCGGGCTCAATCATCGACATCTCGTAATGATACCTTATTGTAGAGTACAACATGTCTATCGAAAGACATGGCAGTGCAGACTCACGCCTCTCCGGCCATGTTCCAGACCACCCGTGTCAGCGGCAGAGGCGCAAAATAGTGCGACTTTCCCCGCTGCGCCATCATGCGTGCCGCATAACCCAAAGAGAAGGATCACGTCTTCATTAGAGAATTATCCTCGCGGCACGACCGGATAGTGGACATGGTAGTGATGCTTCTTAACACGCGTATAGCGATGTCAAAGACGTGAAAACGCACGCGTCGCGCAAGCTCCGTGGTGTTCCGATGCCGAAGCCCGTTGTGCAAATCTTTCTCAGGAGCCAGCCTCCCTCGATCTTCACGGAATTGGTGAGACTTCGTTGCTTCACCCCCCATTATAGGCGGTCAGGGCCTGTGACGAGCGCGATCAACGACGCAGGGAGATACATATCGTGCTTTTTCGGTGAATGCATGTATGTATGCACTGCGCCAGAAAACAATATGTCGGTATGAGCTGATGAGGCTGCACTTCGGGAGTTGAGGTGCGGCTTGGGAACGTGTGTTCCACTTCTTACTGGTTGCCTCGTTTTTCTGGTTTCGAGACGGTAAGGCAATTAGAGCGAGGGCGTTGGAGGGAGTCGTTACAACATTCTCATTACATGGACTTGGATGCCTAAATGACAGTCACGAGGAGAAGGAAGACAAGGTCGGAATTACTCAGTATTCTATTCAGATCACCGTCTGCCAACATGTACAGTGTATCGCGATCTCAACGTGAGCACATGCCACATTACTGTGTATAAGACTGCCTTTTCCACTCACGCGCAGGCATGTGATTGGCCGTATCACTCACTGCCGGCTAGATGCATCGATGTTGATGTCATGAACTATCTATCTCATCATTCTAAACATGGTGTTTTCGAACAGCGCAGCGAGGATGGCGCCTTTGCTTTCCAGCAGGCAGTGGTTTGCGAAGGCAGGGCAGGGTGATCTGCAAGCCTGCGGGTGTTCAGGCGCGTTTGTTCAGGAGGAGCGCAGTCAAGTAGCAGCAGCTTGGCAGCCAGCCGTCAGTCACATCCTGCAACGCACGGGCGAGAGCCGACAGTGAAATAGACTTGGGCAAAGAGACAGCGTTTGCTTCAATCAGCCTAGGCTACTCGCACAGTATCGTCGCGTGGCACAAGAGAAAAACCAAAATTTCGTCGCAGTGACAGTCAGTCTTCTCAAGCTCGCGCCTGGTAAACGTGTCCAATCAATCAGAAAATCAGAGTGGGTAGAGACGCGCTAGCGAGCTCGGGCCACCGCGGCCGCTGGGAAGGGCGATGGGCGAGCTACATATATCAGCAGCAGGTCCAGCTGGCTTCGCGCGCGCTCACGCTATGCGCAAAGCCCATCAATTCCCGCCACACCTTCCCTTTCTCTCCACCACCACTTCGCGCAGCAACCAATCACCATCCGCGCTGTACTTCGCTATTGATCAATGAGCATTTGATCGCATCCTCGTCGTAGCATGGCCATGCCCTAAGCCTGGCTCCGTGGTGATCGATTCTTTCTCTGTTCTTACGTTCTGGCGTTTGCATCCCCTCGGCGTTTGATGGTTTGAGGGTTTGCTTCCTCTGTCAACAATGACGAATTCACGGTAAGTTTGCGCCTCGTCAAATCCATTTCATTGCCCGCATACGTGCTGACATCACGTGATCGCAGACTTGACCGCCTGGTCTCTTTACTTGAGACCGGCAGCACCCAGCTTATTCGTAATACTGCGGCACAGCAGCTTGCAGACGTACAAAAGAGCCATCCCGACGAGCTCTTCAACTTGCTCGAAAGGGTTGTTCCTTATCTACGCTTCCAGTCATGGGATACGCGAACCGCCGCCGCCAAGGCAATCGGCGGCATCGTTGATCATGCTGAAAAGTACGATCCCAATGCAACTCTCGACGAAATCAAGAAAGATGAGCCCAATGGCGACGACCAGGCATCGTCCGTCAAGAAGGAAGAGCCTGACCAGTCCGCCTCCTCGAATCCGGATCAATTATCACTCGCCACCCTAGACGTTGAATCAATTCTTACCTATGGCAAAGAGCTCCTCGGCAGTGCTGGGAAGCAGTACGACTTCAAGCTCGCCGGCTTGAATGCTTCTGAACGACTTGCGCACCAGAAGAAGTCCCTTGTCAAGCGCCTGGGTCTCGGCGGAGAATACATGGAAGATGATCTTGTCGACGAGAAAGACATCGCAATCCGACCCAATTCGTTCACCAAGCCTAATCTGCCCGCATTGGAAACTACCATGTCGCAGCCCGAGGACTCGCTTGTGAAGTCTCCTGAAGAGGCAACCGGACAAACACCGTCCGGTGGCGCCGAACTGAGCAAGCGTCAACTCAACGCACTGAAGCGACGAAAGAAGGACGAGCTAAAGCGCGACAACAAAAGATTCAAGTACGACTTCACTGGATCCCGCACAGGCAGCACGAGTGTTGCACAGACACCCGTGGAAGCAGAGGTCAAGCAAGAGGTCAAGGAAGAGCCTAACGGCAACAGCAACAACGATTACTTCTCTGTTGGCCGCAAAGGTGGCGACGATGACTCAAAGGTGGTATCCGAATTCAAGGGTTTGCCAGTCGCCGAGAAATCAAGCCTCGTGGCCGATGGAGAAGAAGAAGGCAAGGAATGGCCTTTCGAGCGACTCTGCGAGTTCCTTACTGTCGACCTCTTCGATACGAACTGGGAGATCCGTCACGGCGCGGCGATGGGTCTGCGTGAGATCGTGCGTGTTCATGGTGCCGGTGCTGGTCGCAGAGCAGATAAGACCCAAGAAGAGAATGATCAGCTCAACCGCGCTTGGCTGGATGATCTTGCGTGTCGCATTTGCTGTGTGTTCATGCTCGACCGCTTCGCTGATTACGTCTCTGATAACGCTGTTGCTCCTATCAGGGAGACGGCTGGTCAGACAATGGGAGCGGTGCTGCAGTACCTACCGCCTGCATCAGTCCATGACGCGAATCGCATTCTCTACCGTCTTGTCATGCAGAAAGAGCTCAAGAGATCGCCTAAGACATGGCATGCATGCCATGGCGGCATGATTGGAATGCGATACCTAGTCGCTGTACGGACGGACCTGCTCTTCCAAGACGCCTCCTTGATGGATGGTGTGTTGGAGTGCGTGATCAAAGGTCTTGGTGACCCTGACGATGATGTACGCTCTGTCAGCGCCGCCACACTTATTCCTGTAGCAAAGGAATTCGTCAACGTCCGATCCAGCGAGCTCAGCCACCTTATTAGTGTTGTCTGGGAATGCTTGTCGAGTCTGAGCGACGACTTGAGCGCTAGCACAGGATCTGTCATGGACTTGCTTGCCAAGCTGTGCAGCTTCCCTGAAGTGCTGGACGCTATGAAACGAAATGCCGCCACCGACGAAGAACAGTCTTTCGATCGTCTCGTTCCTCGCCTATACCCCTTCCTGCGTCATACCATCACAGGTGTCAGATCGGCTGTGCTTCGCGCTCTGATGACATTTATCAACATCGAAGGCGCAGATACGAAAGGGTGGATCAACGGCAAAGCGCTTCGTCTGGTCTATCAGAACTTGCTTGTCGAGCGCAACGAAGCGGTCTCCAAACTCTCCTTGGAAGTGTGGAATGCGCTTGCCGATGCGCTTGCTGCTAAGGGACCCCACGTCTTCAGAGCCGAGTTCGAGCCTCATGCGACTGCTCTCTTGACACTTACTATCCATCCTATTGGTGTTAGCCGCCATCCCATTGCCATGGAAACAACTCTCTTCATCAAGCCCTCTGGCGTCAGCTACGCTCCGCTCGCATCAGCCCATCGCGCATCACCGAGTAATGGAGCTGAGCCGTCTAGGAAGCGCAGGAGGTCGGAGAAGACCGCCACAGCCGTTGTCCCTACACAGCAGACTTCGCATAACATTGATGCTGCCATCATGCAAGGCGACGTCGATCTTGTGGGCACTGACGTTATGATCAAATCACGTATTGTTGCTACAAGAGCTCTCGGCAAGGCGATCTCACTATGGCCGACTGAAGAGCGACAGGGCTTCTTCGGACCTCAGTTGATCCCTCAGCTTCACTCACCGTTTGCTTCCACGCAGACCTTCACTGCTATGCTGCTCGAGAGCTTTGCAGCTCTGTCGAGCGATTCCGATGCCTTCTCGGGAGATTCTCTGCAGGCTCTGAAACAGCTGGTCGACGAGGATAGACCCTCATATTACTCAGATCTCACCAGCTACCTCCGAATCGCGAGAGCGCAGTGTCAGCAAATGATCAACGCCTTCCAGGAGCAAGCACACGTCCCGGGCAACAAGCTCCCCATTCTGGCCGTTGTATGTCAGGGCGAACCGGACGCTGGCAAAAACGCATTCTCCCTTGCGGATGCCGAGAAAATCGTCACTGTAGACTTTGAAAAGCTCAAAAAGTCGCTTTCGACAGTGCAGAGGATGTCAGCCGCAGATGGCCTGAACACCGCGAAACTCGATGCGGAATCTGCTATCACTACGGCCCAAGATGCCAAGCGTGTATGCGACTTGCGTGTCCGTGCTGCAGCTGCCAACGCGCTTGTAGCCTTCCGCGAGGTGCCTAAGAAGCCGCAAATGACAATCAAGGGTATCATGGACGGCGTCAAGGAGGAAGAAAATTCCGACCTGCAGCACCGCTCCGCTGCAGGCATCGCAGGACTAGTGGCTCAGCTCGTCGCGACCGAACGCAATAAGGTTGTTGAGAAGGTGGTCGGCAACCTGGTCAAGTTCTGTTGCATGGAGACCGGCGAGACTCCTGAGTTCCACCCCAACGCCGACAAGGAAGCTGGCATTCTTTCTCTCCAGAAAGACGAGGACATCCAAGACCGACCAGACGCCGCGAAGTACGAACGCGAGGTCAAGAAGGCGAAGATCACCAGGCGAGGTGCCAAGGATGGTCTCGAACAGCTGTGTCGGATCTTTGGTCCCGATCTCTTCAACAAAGTACCGAAGTTGCGATCCGTCATCGAGGATCCTATCCGTCAATGCTTTGATGGCGAGCTTCCAGCGGATATTCGGGATCCTGAGAACGAGTTCGGCCAGGCGGTCGTGGATGCCATGTCAACCTTGCGCGCTCTTGTTGCAACACTTGACCAGGCGCTCCATCCCTGGGTACTCGAGCTGATGCCCAGTGTCGCCAAAGCAATGCAGAGCAAGCTGGCCGTATTGCGCTACACGGCAGCCAAGTGCTTCGCCAGTGTCTGCAGCATTATTACCGTGCAAGGCTTCACAATGCTGGTGGACCAAGTTCTGCCTCCCATCAACAACGCCCACGAGGTCGTCTTCCGTCAAGGTGCGATTGAGTGCATTTACCACCTCATCCAGGTCATGGGTGATGGCATCCTCCCGTATGTCATCTTCCTCCTGGTGCCAGTCCTTGGTCGCATGAGCGATTCAGACCCGGGTGTTCGTCTAATTGCAACGACCGCCTTCGCCACACTTGTCAAGCTCGTACCTCTGGAAGCAGGCATCCCCGATCCTCCGGGCCTTCCCCAGTCCCTCCTCGAAGGCCGTGACCGCGAGCGCAAGTTTATCTCCCAAATGCTGGACCCTAAGAAGGTAGAGCCCTTCCACATCCCTGTCGGCATCAAGGCTGAGCTACGCTCCTACCAACAAGATGGTGTCAACTGGCTCGCCTTCCTCAACCGCTACAACCTACACGGTGTTTTGTGTGACGATATGGGCCTTGGCAAGACGCTGCAGACGCTCTGCATGGTTGCCAGTGATCACCACATGCGCGCCGAAGAGTTTGCAAAGACTCAGGCGCCAGACAAGCGTCGTCTGGGATCGCTCATCATCTGCCCACCTACACTCACCGGCCACTGGAAGCAGGAGATTCGTACCTACGCGCCGTTCCTGCATGCAGTCGCCTATGCAGGCCCGCCGGCCGAGCGTGGCAGGGTCCGGGGCGAACTCGCCACAGCAGACATTGTTATCACATCGTACGAGATCGCGAGAAACGACATCGATATCTTGCTGCCGATCAACTGGAACTATTGTGTTCTGGACGAAGGTCACTTGATCAAGAATCCCAAGGCCAAGGTCACACAAGCTGTCAAGCGCCTCTTGGCCAACCATCGCCTGATTCTTTCCGGTACTCCTATTCAGAACAATGTTCTGGAGCTCTGGTCGTTGTTCGACTTCCTGATGCCTGGCTTCCTTGGAACCGAGAAGGTCTTCCAAGACCGCTTTGCCAAACCTATCGCAGCAAGCAGATTCGCCAAATCATCGTCCAAGGAGCAGGAGTCTGGCGCGCTCGCCATCGAGTCGTTGCACAAGCAAGTCCTTCCCTTCTTGCTGCGTCGCCTGAAGGAAGAGGTGCTTAACGATCTTCCTCCGAAGATTCTGCAGAACTACTACTGCGACCTCAGCGACTTGCAGAAACGCCTTTTCGACGACTTCTCCAAGAAAGAAGGCAAGTCGTTGCAGGAAATGGCAGGCCAGCCTGATAAGGAGGCCAAGCAGCATATCTTCCAGGCCCTACAATACATGCGCAAGCTTTGCAATTCGCCGGCCATGGTTATGAAGGAAGGCCACAAGCAGTACGCTGCGACACAGGCACTGTTGGCCAAGCAAAACTCCAGCTTGAAGGACCCTGTCCACGCTCCGAAGCTGACGGCATTGCGCGATCTTCTGGTGGACTGTGGCATCGGCGCTCAGCAAGCCGACACCTCCGCCGTCCCTACTGCCGACGAAGCCGTCTCACCTCACCGTGCCCTGATCTTCTGCCAAATGAAGGAGATGCTCGACATGGTCGAGTCCACAGTACTGAAGAAGCTCCTCCCCTCAGTAACCTTCTCCCGCCTCGACGGCAGCGTCGAAGCCTCCAAGCGTCAAGACATCGTCAACAAATTCAACTCAGACCCCAGTATCGATTGTCTCCTCCTCACAACCTCCGTCGGCGGTCTCGGCCTCAACTTGACCGGAGCCGACACCGTCATCTTCGTCGAACACGACTGGAACCCCCAAAAGGACCTGCAAGCCATGGACCGCGCTCACCGCATCGGCCAAAAAAAGGTCGTCAACGTCTACCGCCTCGTCACTCGCGGAACCCTTGAAGAGAAGATCCTGAACTTGCAACGCTTCAAGATCGACGTCGCTTCCACGGTCGTGAATCAACAAAACGCCGGCCTAGGGACGATGGAAACTGGCGAGATTCTGGATTTGTTCAATCTGGGCGAAACAGATCCTAATCTGGCACTGGAAGGTGGGGAGAAGAACAATGACGTGGATGAGTCGAATGCTGTTGACGCCGAGGGCAATCTTAAGGAGAAAGGAAAGAAGGGGATTTTGGATGAGCTCAGCGAGCTTTGGGATGAGAAGCAGTATGAGGAAGAGTTCAATCTCGATGGCTTCTTGAAGACGATGAAGGCTTAAGCGGGATTGGACATTACTACTACAACACATACATCTTCGAGCACGGAAAAGCTCGATGGTTGTACGCATAGCGGAGGCGTTTTGATGGATATTGGTTTATTGTTTTTCGGTCGGGGTCGAGGAATAGGATCATTAGCGTGGGAGTTGAAAGTTTTCTCTCTATTCTTTCTCTCGAGTAGCGGATAGCTAAATCTTATTGTATGACTAGATAGTAAATTGACGGTCGCGTGATGGGTCTCGTAGACCGATTGCGACGACCTTGCGCTACCCTGATCTGATCTTTTGGTTTTTTTCAAAGCTGCAGATTCCTTGTCTATGCCTCCATCGCAATTCTGATTCTTAGTTACCGACCTGGGTCGATTTTCCATCATCATATTCTCCATGCTGATCTTCTTGCACAACCGTTCACGCACGTGCGGCGTGGAATCGCCCTTCAGTAGTTGAATGAGGTCTTAGGAGCTATTCTGTCGCATGCAGTGCTTTAGGCCTCGTGCAGCAAGCTGCGTGACACAAGTGAGGCTGAGGGGTGGGTTGATAGTTGCAATGTAAAATTTGTTCAGTCCGAGTAGCAAAGATGCAGATCGTAAGCCCATACGCTTTCGCATCCAGCGCTTTTCCCTGGGACACCCAATTCGCCACTTAACGCCTTCCTGCGCCAACGCTCATGATAGGAAATGACTTTTCTTCTTCTGGAGGCACATGATAGCCAGCTTTTCTTTACTCGTCCACGTCCATGCTGTCCTCGGCTCCCTTGCCTCTCACCAACTTCTTCTGCTTCTTGGGACCCTTGGCCTTGGTCTTGTTGCCGTCAACTTCCTGGTTGATCGCAGACTTCTGCAGGTCCTCCACGGTGATCTCGTCGCCCTCCAAGTCCATGGTCTGGTCGAGATCCTCGTCGAGCGCCTCCTGGACCTTGTCTCTGTACTGAGGAGGCAGCAGGTGCTGGTTCTCCGCCACCAACTTGCGATCGGCCTCGAGCTGGGCGGCGCGGTTGCCGGCCATGCGGTTCTTGTAGAACTGCCTCTCTCTCTTGGATCTAATCTCGCCAACGCGCGACATGGCCTCGAGTGTGCGGGCGACGAGGTCGCGGTTGTAGCGCACGGGGACGTTGCGGCGCTGCTGGAACTGGAGCGTGCTGTCGACGGTCATCTCCTTGCCGTGGGCGCGGCGGAAGGCCTTGGTCCAGCCAAGCTTGCGCGGGTTGCGCTTCATCTTGAAGTTCTTGTGGCATTTTGAGCGGCAGAAGCGAAAGAGTTTGGCGTCGTTGCGGACGAAGGTGATGCCCTTGGAGGGGTAGCAGGGCTGCGAGCAGAAGTGGCAGGTTTCGACTCTGGAGGGTATGTTAGTCGTTGTACGATCTATGCGATGTATGTCAGATTTACCTCATATTTGCTGGTTTGCGCCTGTTGGCGACTTTCTTGGTGGTATATGGGTTGGGCGTGATCGCAAAAGTCGCTCGGCCAGCCAAAAACTGCTACCCAAAAAGTTCAAGGTCGATGTGGTCCGTGCTTTCCCGCGGTTCGACCCTTCCATCTTCCTACTCACCTCCGACGCCGTCCGAGTAGCCATCCCGAACAATTATTGTTATAACCAAATCGCACTCATTCAGCGCCACCACGACATCAAAGAGACGCAACCTCACACTCTCATTTACCACATATCACACACATAATGGCGACAGCACTTGCAGTCGGTGTCGGCGTCGCCGCAGCCGCCTTCTTCGTACGCCCCTCTACCAACATCTATGCGCCTGGGACGGTATTAACAACTTTTAGGGTCGCGCCGGTCTCGTCGCTCTTCGCAGATACCGCGGTGGCACCAACGCCATCGGCAAAGCATTCTACAAGGGTGGTTTCGAGAAGACGATGAACAAGAGGGAAGCAGCGCTGATTCTGGAATGCTCGTACGTCGATCCCGAAGCATGGGAAGATCCACCAGTCGCGACAAATGCTGACACAACATCCCAGGGAGCGCGGCCTCAACAAAGAAATCGTCCGCAAGAGACATCGCCAAATGATCATGCAGAACCACCCCGATCGCGGCGGAAGCCCTTACCTAGCGACGAAGATCAACGAGGCGAAGATGTTTTTGGATAAGAATACTTGAGGATTTTGCGAGTGGAATCGGCATTGCATTGTACTATCAAAAAGAGTGGGATGTGCTTATGTGGTTTAAAGCGTGGCGTTGGAGGATACTCATGGCATTTACATTGTACAAATACTCTACTCTCAACTATGAAAAGCGGTAGCGGGAGCTATATCTTGTTCAAAGCCGAAGCTGGCGTCCCTGCGTCCCTGAGCGAGGATGTGAGTTAGGAGAAGTGTGGGGTTCGTAACTGCAAAGGCGCTGGCAAGATATGCTATACACGGGAGTCCGATCAGTGCTGCAGTGTTTGGGTACTATGGTACTCCTCAAGGCGCAGACGCCTGGTAAAGTGTCCGGAGACCCTCTTCTTCGTGGAAATGATCAAGCAAGGGTGCCCAATCTGCTTTTCCAGTTTTGGATTTTGGTCGTCTCCTGAGCAAAGCCACTCAAGTCCGAAGCTGCTCGCCTTCCATCCAAGTAGTCGTAGCTTCATATTGCGCTCGTGGCGTTCATGTTACGGCAGATGTTGACATAGAGTCACCGATTGGTGCACTCAATCTCCTCTGTTTGATTGGCCGCGAACATCATCTCGTCTTCCCAAACAGCTTCGACGCCACATTCGACACCTTCTTCACATCCCTATACGTCAAACTGATCCGTTCAACCCTCTTACTGCACCCTCCATTCGCCTCTACAGCCTCTCGATCTCCAAGCAAAGGCCAGTTAGCCACAGTCTCAGCTCCAAGATCCTTATCCTCCGTCACCTCAGCAATCCCATGCAAAGTATCAGTATAAGCCGACCCAGTGGTAAGCAACAACGACCTCGGCTCCTGCAAAATTTGCCACCCCCGTGGCTCCTCTGATCCATCCTCCTTTCGCTTCTCAGTCACATCGAGCACCAAACTCCCTCCGAGGCTGACAGTGGCGACGACAGGGAAGTATGCGTCTCCATCCTCGTGGGGCATGATTCCTTGGCCTGGGAGGTACTCGTTGACTAGGCAGTGGTTGATACCGTGAGGTGCGTTTTTGAAGATTCCTAGAGAGGAGATTCGGTCTGCAACGGGGGTTGTAAGCCATGGTGGGAGTTTTGAAGTGGCGAGGAGGGTGTTGTTTGCTGTGAGTTGGGCTGGGATTGCTTGGAGGCGGCGGTGGGTGAGGGAGATCCAGCGATTTGTGGGTATCTGAGATTGCAGAGTTTAGTTATGATATGCACATGTGTTGGGTGTGTTGGCCGGTATACCTACTTTCTCAAGGGTGCGTTCTTCCTCGTCTTCTGTGATAAAGTTTGGGATGTAATACATCGACTCCGGCAGGTCTGAAATGCGGTGCTGCTGTAACGATTTTGAGGCTTCGCTGGCCATTTTCAAGGTATTGTGCGTTCGGCTATTGTTTTGGTGAATGCTTCGGCAGTGTTTTCGTGTAAACGTTCAAGAAAATGATGAATGTGTCGTTTGATGAAGTCAATCAGAAATCAGAAGTGTCGTGAAGCCAGAGATTCAAAAGCATGCGCGGCTGATGAGAGGCGGGGCAATTCGATTTGGACTTCTTCACAACAACACTCAACTCCATCACATCCGAACATGGCACCAAAAGGCAAGGGAGGCGACAAAGGCAAAGCGGCTGACAAGGGAGGGGACAAGAAGGGTGGCGCCGTAAAGGGAGCCCAGTCAATCAACGTCCGCCACATTCTGTGCGAGAAGCACGCCAAAAAGGAAGAAGCCTTGAAGAAGCTGAACGAAGGTGTCGCTTTCAATAAGGTCGCTGAGGAGTACTCAGAGGATAAGGCTCGAGCAGGTGAGTTTGGTCGTCTTCGTGTGGAAGGCGTGGTCAAGTATTGACAGTGACAACAGGTGGATCACTTGGCTGGAAAGGCAAGGGTGCTCTGATGCCTGAGTTCGAGAAAGTTGCTTTTGAGCTCGAGGCTTCGTCGATTAGTAGTCCGAAATGGGCAGAGTATGTTACGCCCAGATCTTGGATTCTCGTGTTCGTACTGACAGGTGGCAGGTGTAAAACAAGCGAAGGGTATCATATTGTCATGGTTGAAGGGCGTAAGTGAGGTAGCACACTACATTCGGCAGTAGACAAGTCAACTAAAAATTTACGACTTACCAAGGTGCCTCTTTGCGCCAATGCGGTGCGGAACGCACTCGGTGTTGTCCCTGGCATGTGGTGGTCACATTTAGATGTTGTGACATATGGAACTACATGTACGATCGCCTGCAAGTTCACTCAACTTCGATCCATTCACCAGGCATGCGCTGCGCATTACTTCCGTCTTGGCTCTCCTCCACCATCCGCCAGAAATGATATAAGAGAGCATGCGAGGAGTAGGTGTGGACGAGAAAGTGTAGGTTGGATCGCCGGCCCGCGGACCCGCTCAGCTCAAAGAAAGCGAGTGTCGACGTCACCACGTACACAAACACTCTCTGCTTCTGTCCTGCCACCACCTTCGAGTTGTTCCAACCACATTGGTGTGATACACCTTCAACCGCCAATATGCCTGTCGCACCGCCAGCTGGGTTCGCCATGCCCGTAATCAAAACTCTCGCCGACTGCGCTTCCTACAGCAAAACCGTCGAACCCTATATTCCCCAGCTCTATGCGCTGCCCGACAAGGTTCTCGCCAACATCGGCGACCTTGAAGCCCTCAAAGATGTCTACGCCTCCACAAACCCGATCATCTCTGGCTTCGCCTTCTCCCTCGCGCTCTTCCCGATCTTCCTCGTTGTTTCCGAAATCAACAGGAACTGGAGCCAGGTTGACCGCGTGTGGTCAATCCTGCCCACGATCTACCACATTCATTATGCTGTGTGGGCTAGGATGAATGGCCTGGAGACGCAGAGAGTGGACAATGTTATGGCATTCAGCGTGTTGTGGTCGATGCGCTTGACCTTCAACTACTGGCGCAGAGGAGGCTACCAGATTGGTAGCGAGGATTACAGGTGGAACCTGATCAAAGGATGGATTGGCACACCGGCATTCTTCTTATTGAACATTGTCTTCACTTCTTCGGTTCAGAGTGTAAGCACATGGTCTTCTTACCATACTATCCGTCACAAAGCTAACCATACAATCAGGTCCTTCTCTTCGCCGTCACGACCCCGACCTACGTTCTCCTCTTGGTCTCCCGCCTTTACCCTACCATGACAGCTGTCGAGATCACCCTCGCCCGTTTCCTGATCTTCCTCATCGCCATCGAGTTCATCGCCGATCAGCAACAATGGAACTTCCACCAAGCCAAAGCCGCCTACCAACGCACCGCCAAGCCGCAACCAGGCTACTCGCGCGCCCAACTCGACCGCGGCTTCAACACCACCGGTCTCTGGAGATTCTCGCGCCATCCCAACTTCGCTGCTGAGCAAACTATCTGGGTCACTCTTTACTCTTGGGCTGCGTACGCTACTGGCCACTGGTGGAACTGGACTGCTGCGGGTGCCATTGCGTACCTGAGCGTCTTCGCCGGTAGCACACCCTTGACGGAGTACATCTCTTCTGGCAAGTACCCCGAGTACAAGCTATACCAGCAGAGGGTTGGAAGGTTCTTGCCTAGCATTTTTGGAAAGTACTGGAAGGAGGACGGAGAGGTGTCGATGAAGGCGAAGATTGAGGCTGAGGCTGCTAAGAGGGCGGGTAAGAAGGAGTGAGCCCTGTGGAGGATTTACACGAGGGATAGATAATTGCTAGATCGCAAATCTCGATTTTCACATCTTGGTTTGGAGAGCCGTTTGGAGAATGTGAACATGTGCAACGTCTATGTCCGCAATCCCACATGGCGATTTCTCGATATGCAACATAACCGATAAATGCAATGTTGAATATGCGTCTTCGGTTGCGTCCGTACCTTACCTCGTAACGAAGCTTGAAGCTGGTTGTAATGTTGGAATCAGGTCGTATTAAGTTGTCCGAATTGGTTGGTTTTGATCAAAATGATAGGCAAGCGGACACCGTAGGGCTCTAGCAGCAATCAGCACAAACGTCCTCATCGTTCAAAACAGCGCGGCCTCGTAGCTGTTATTGCAGGCCCGTTCAGACGACGGCAATCAGGATTGAATAGTAATATTGGCACTGACATGGAAGGTTGACAAACCCAACCCTAACCCTCCATATAAATGTAAGCCAACTCACATGCAATGCCTCCCGCAAGGCAGCCCTCGCTTCGTGCCTACCAATGGTGTGAATGTAATTGGCAAATAGGCGTACAATAGCCACGTTAGACGAGGATGTCCAGACGGATAACGGCCGGCAAAACGTGCCTGGCAGATTTCCGCTCGACTCGGCCCAGAGTGCCGCGCCTCCACGAAAAGTCGCGCAGAAACGAGACATCGATGTCCCGCTCTCGCTCCCTGGTTGGAGGAAACTCAGACGTGGCGGCCATGCAGAAGTGCTTGTCGACAACTAGTGACTTAGCCAGACTGCCAGTGCTCGTAAGGCGCTCTTCGAAAATGCAATAAGGTCGTTCGTACATCCAGTTGTGAGGTTCACAGAGTCTCGTCTTCCGGCAGGACCGGAAACCTGCGTTATTTTGGTGCTGCAGGCATTCCCCACCCCCATGTTGCTGGCGTCGACCTTTTTTGCCGGAGTCCTTCCATCTGCCTTCTACGGTACCCTGGCTTTGTCTGGCGAGAAGTTGCCGGTGACCGCCTAGATCGCACGAACGCTGCCTATGATGCTCTCGTGCCAGACAGCCTCTTGACGCCCAGATAGACGCAATCCGAAGCTCGCCTGCGTATTCATACGACAGGCGAATGCCTCGAAGCCTCGCGTGCCAGCCGTGAGAAGGTCCAGGTCGTGTGCGAGTCGAGCGTGCATAAAGGACCCTGCATATAGATCTGACCTGCTGCGGCGCGCTACTGGGTGCTTCGCTGCGTGTTCCCGGAGTGGAGACAGTACCAATCCGCGTGGAGGTTGAAGAGCAGAGACGGCTGGGATGAGCTTGTCTGCTCGCGAGCCCTCGGAGTCCGTCAAGTCTCTTCACACTTCAGCTTCATTCCTGTACTTGTGTCCATACCACGAGCCACCTGAGGCACAGGCCACTCACTTCCTTACTCCTCCACGCCTTCCATCCAACATCCAACGGCGCGGGGCAGCACGGACTCGCAAATCGCAGCAGCCGAGGCCGCTCGATAACGCGATAAGGCGGACGGTCGAGAACAACGACTCTGGCAGTCGAGCAGGACAACGCACCTGTACAGTGACTGTTGAGCAGCACGCACACAAGTGCAGATACTTGCTTTCACCAGTGGTATCTCACATCGCGACATTGCCCGCAGAGTCAAGTCAGCACGAGGCTGATCTGCAGACCTTCTGAGCAGTCCGGCTGATCAAGGCACCCCACCACAGCTCACACTCGCGAACACTCTCGCAAAGCACCTCATCACCGCCCTTGTATGAGCGCTGAGTCCTGATACCAGTCGCGACTTTCGCGAAGGTCTGCAACGTCCGCGGTGGCACATCAGCACTTCTCAACACCTGTAAACCGTCTATCGATTGACGACTATCTCCCGAGACCACACCTTTTAGCGCCATGGCGACATCCTCCGTAGAATCGGTGCAACAAGCATCTGGAACATCAGAAGCAACGCAGACGCCTTCAGCAGCACGCCCGATTGCTGAACAGCCTCTCAAACTAAAAGGACGCGCTCGCCTGGCCGCCGGACTCCAGCGCATTTCATCATCACAATCTTTGGCAAAAGTAGGAAGGTCGCGAGCACGGACATATAGTGGCACAGGAAAAGGCTCTGTGTCTTTTATTTCGCTCAGCTCTACTGGTTCGAGCTATGGGACGTCTTTTGGTACATCTTTGACATCAGAGTCCTCCAATGGATTCTCCACGGCTCCTACGTCTACTGTCACTACACCAGGAGCTCACGTGCCACCATTTGACGACCGTGCAAGGTTTCGATCCTTGTCAAATTTGGACGAGAAGAGCTCTGCGGCAGTACCTTCAGGTCTAGCGGTCACATCAAGACCTGGCACGGCGACACCTGGTATTGCAGAGGTTGACGAGGACTACTTTTCACGGGCAGTCGTCAAACAAACCCCACCACGAAGAAAGCTCAACTTCTGGCTCGATATGCCATCCGAGATAAAGATGCAGATATTCACCTATCTTGAACCTAAGCAAATCGTCCGATCATCACGCGTGTCAAAAGACTGGCACCGGATGTGCTACGACGGGCAGCTCTGGAGCATCTTAGACACCGCTGGATTCTATCAAGACATCCCCGCCGACGCACTCGTCACCATCATCACTAAGGCTGGACCTTTCGTACGTGATTTGAACCTACGCGGATGTGTACAACTACGTGAGCGCTGGCACAGCAGAGGTCTCTCGGACGCCTGTAGGAATCTTCAGAACTTCTCACTCGAAGGGTGCAGAATCGATCGCACATCAATCCACAGCTTCCTGTATGCGAACAGCAGGCTTGTCCACATCAATCTTTCTGGTCTCGCAGGCGCGACCAATTCGGCGATGAAGATCATTGCAGCGAACTGCCCGAAACTCGAGCATCTCAACATCTCATGGTGCAACAATATTAACACGCATGGTCTCCAAAAGGTTGTTGAAGCTTGCTCGAATCTCAAAGACATCCGAGCTGGCGAAGTTAGCGGCTGGGATGATCTTGACTTCATGCAACTTCTATTCCAACGCAACAACCTTGAACGCCTCATTCTGATGAACTGTAACAGCCTCACTGACGAGTCGCTTGCAGTACTGATCGAAGGCAAGGACAGTGAGATCGACTTCATCACTGGCAGGCCAGTCGTACCTCCAAGGAAGCTCAAGCATCTCGATCTCACACGATGCCGTGGCATTTCTGACCGCGGAGTTCGTACATTCGTCAACAACATCCCTGAGATCGAAGGTCTCCAGCTCTCCAAGTGTCAGGGCATTGTCGACGAGACACTCACACAACTTCTGCCAACGACACCCATGCTCAGCCACCTGGATCTGGAAGAGCTGGAATCGTTGACCAATGCAGTCCTTCAAAGTATAGCCACCTCGCCATGCGCTAGCCGACTAAGGCATCTCAGCGTCTCGTACTGTGAGAACATGGGAGATACTGGTATGATTGCACTGATCCAAGCCTGCACTGGTCTACAGTCGCTTGAAATGGACAATACGCGCATCTCAAACCTCGTTCTTGTCGAAGCTGCCGCCATGATGCGTCAGCGCACACCTCGTACCATCTTGACTGATGACGCACCTTTCCAACCAAGTACTGGTCTTCGCTTGATCGCCTACGACTGCTCAAACGTGACTTGGACTGGAGTGCGTGAGGTCCTGTCCCGAAATGCCGAAGTCATCACTACAACTAAGACAGCCGAGCTTCCACCTCTCGAGAAGAACGAATGCATCACAAGCGAGAGCACGAATCCCTCCACACCATCCTCATCCGTCGAGCAACTCCCACAAGCACGCTCCGCAACACCACGCATCCACGTCGTCCGCGAGCACGCCTATCCATCCCAGATCATCCAGCTGAAGTGCTTCTACACCTACCAACCGACTGTCGAAGAGCACACCAAGCGGGTCTTGCGTGGCGACTTCGCTGCTGCACGAAGACTGGAACGCAAGTGGGCGGAGTTCATGATTGCTCAGGAAGAACTGGGTGTTGACGGTGTTGGCAGCAGGCGGAGGAGAAGAAGGGCCAGGGAGGCCCAGATGATGCACGCAGATGAGCAGGGTGGCGATGTGAGTGTTGGTGCAGGCCCAGGCGCGGGAAGAAGGCGTCGTGCAAGAAGTGGAGGCTGTGCGGTCATGTAAATGGGCGATTGAAGTCGATATCTCATTTACCTTTCGTTTTCAGGAGTCTTTGCTTTTCTAGGGACGGATTACATTGGGCTACGGAGATCTGGGACGGCGTATTGGCGGAGTTATTGCTTGGGTTCGAAGGTTCCTGGAGTCCTGGGATCTGCTTTACAAGTGTCGGCAAGGGTTTTGGTGGTGGCGATGGTCAAGACATAACAGCATACGACGGCGAAGGGTAGTAACAGCACAATCGATGTGACGGATCACAAAGCCATGAAGTCTGCTCTATAATCTCAGGCTCGATCATATTCTTGTAGTAGTCCACCTCATTGTTTGTAGCTTCAAGGAGGAGAGATGGCCTAGGGCGCCATCCTGGACTAACCTTGAGACTATATAAGCCAGTTCCGGTGAGGAGGCTCTTACACTCTTCACAAGGAGGACTAATACTATACCATACCGTGAGACAAACTATGAAAGTCAATTTCCGGAATAGATGGTACATTTGTAGTCGACGCACGCTGCCGAAAACGTTTCGTCTGGATCACGCGGATGAGAGTTCGTGGCTAGCTGACTAGGTCACGTTGGCTGTGGTCAGACTGTCGCGCTGTCTTGCGGTGTAGTCGAGCATAAAATAGGGCCTCCCAGGCTGTATGGCAGCTAGTCTGCCTTGGCGCGAGGTAGCTGTGTCCCATAGCGGTAAGCCGAGTGACGAAGATTGGGACGATTTGTGGCTGTTGGTAAAGGCTATGCGGCTGAGACACGCCAGAGGGTGGGATATGGCTTGGCCGAGGGCTGACCGTACCGCGTTGTTACCTAAGACGAGTGTTTGGAGGTACATACAGTACTGCTGTGTCGCACAGAGGCTGAAGAGGGCAGCGTGCGAGATCATGTACTTTGTATCCTGTCCTGTGTGCAAGTACCCGCGTAGATTGTACGTGCATGGGCTAGTCAGGTAGTCTGGTATATCCGGTGACCAGCGTCATTGCTCATGGCAGAGGGCCGGTGGTGTTTCCGAGGCTCCTTCGTGGCAGCAGTAGTATACGGGCGGCAAGTCGGGTGAAGTAGTGCAGCACCTCACCATCCTGGAGATTAAACGCAGCGAGCACCGGTCTGGACACCCCGCTGAAAGAAGATCGTCCTCCACCTCGCCCGGCCCTGGAGTTGTTTTTGTGCGCATCACTACTAGCATCACTACATACCTTACCTTACTACTTACGTCTATATTTCTACCTTACTCCCCCTGTTTCGTGCTGCTGCCTGGTCCGGCTTGCGAGTCACCCACCCACGTCCACCTCGCACTCGCCAGCCCGAGTCACAGCTCACCGTGACCGCACATACACAGCCTCTCCCCGACCCGGAACTCGAGCCAAGCGCCAGGTCTCACTCCCAGGCCTCGACTGCCCCTGATCAGCCTTTCCCCAAGCCCGCATCACGCCTCAAACAACAGCTGGGCGATCATATCACAGCCGACTGCGGCGCGGCGCAAGAGCATGAATCCGCAAGACTCGCGGCACGATGGTAAGTCCGCCTGCTCCCGGCCTGGAGGCACCAGGTGCCTTGCGCAGTCATTCTCACATACCCACGTGCTGTCCCCGATTGGGTCACTCTATACAGTGACTTACTTGTCTGCAGACTCCACGAAACCCGCCTCCTCCGGCTCGCAAAGGCAGAACGTGCCTTCGGGTCTGCTCATTCCCAAACATAGATCGTCTGGAAACCTGGTAGCCCACGCGAGCAACAGTGCCAACTTCCAGGCCGACGCGCAGTCGCGATTAGGGCGGCTGAGCGTGGATGCGGGTACGGACTATGACTTGGCCAGGTGCGTACAAACAATCGAAGCCGGTGTTGCAAAAGTTGCCATGCGCCTTTGCCAGGCAGCAAGCAAGTGACGGCACATCGCCTGACTCTGGGGCCCAAAAATGCATATGACAATAGCTAACGTGCATACCCGCAACAAACAGATCACCCATCTTGACCGCAGAGCGCGACAACGGCTTGCGGCGCATAAGGACTGCACGCAACCCTTCCTCACCAACGCTTCCGGCGTTCGAAGTCCGATCGGCGAGCTCTTCTGCTGCCAACTCACGAAAGGCCTCACTATCTCTGCCCTCTGGTCCGGCCTCTCCTGCGATCCCATTCGGCGAAGATCTGAGTCGTTTCCCTTCCGAGTCTCTACATTCATTCTCCTTCGCACACCAGAACAGTGATACCTTGCAAAACCGACAGCAGGTGCTCAAGCGCAGTATAGAATTCATGCGGGATAAGCTGGGTTGGGCTGCTTCCTCGCCTCGCATTGCAAGCGCGCAGGCTCGATTGGCTGGCGACGAAGAATTGCTTAGTATGATGGAGTTGCTACAAAAAGCCAACATGATGAGCCCGGAAGCTCTTAGTGCCGCAGGACTGGGAATCGATCATGGACCTTTGACTGGCCCAGCTCATATGGTAAGCGACAACGTCTTCGAGAAAAGCTTTGTGAACCCTAGCGAGGAAATGGTCGAAAGTCCGAGCGAGGAGACGTCTTCGGACACTGTGGGCGACCCATCCGAGACTCGGAGCGAAGTTGTCATTTCGCCTAGCAGTAATGAGAACTTACAGCCGGATCCCTTCCAGCTCTCACGCACAACATCAGAGGAAGACCGCCTCAGCCCAACGAGTACCCGACCTG
Source organism: Cladosporium austrohemisphaericum (assembly GCA_022813715.1). Classification (NCBI taxonomy): domain Eukaryota; kingdom Fungi; phylum Ascomycota; class Dothideomycetes; order Cladosporiales; family Cladosporiaceae; genus Cladosporium; species Cladosporium austrohemisphaericum. The sequence goes on from JAKLLY010000002.1 coordinate 1,745,748, forward strand.
GCCAGCAGCGCGCAGCTCTCAAAAGGACATACACGGATACATCTGGGTTATCATTGCAACATCGACTCACAGAAGCCATGGCCCAGCCCTATCATTCGAACCGCTCTTCTTCGATAGCACCTGCAGTAAATGCTTCAGCTATCCCACAACCTGGACCCAGCCGAGCAAACACAATGCACGAGCGTGCACCACATGGTCACCGCAACAATCACCCACAAGCGATCTTCACTACGGACTGCAAAGCCCCTTGGACTATCACAGCCGCAAACGATCTAGCTTGCCTCATATTTGGAGTCACTCGAGCCGAGGTTCGCAAGCTGGGAATCATGGAAGTCATTAAAGAGGAGCGCCGCAAGTGGTTGGAGGAGAAGCTGAAGAACCCGGAAGCTGGTACGGCCGCGCGCCAGCCAAAGCAGCCGGTGAGTAGTCCGAAAGCCGGGTCCAGCAATGGCAGCATTGCGGGCATGGGCAATGGGGTCACTGCTAAACTTCTGTCTAAGCCTCCTGCTCGTGAGACATATCAGTCCCGACGCAGTAAGACTGAGAACGGCGTTAGGAGCACTCCTCCTAAGACTCCCAACCACATGAGCCACAAATCTCGTGGCGTTCTACTTTGCGGCGACGTTGTACCTATCAAGAAATTGAACGGTTCGTACGGCAGTGCTTCGCTCTGGGTAAAGGAGAAAAGCGGTGGCTTGATCTGGGTCATGGAAGAGATTGCAGAGGATGTGGCTTATTTGACTGTGGATGAGATTGGGTCCGTTGTGAAGGGAACTGGCGCCATCGAACCGATCTGGGGTATGGACCGAGTTCGGAAGGGAATGGATGTCCAGAAGCTCATCCCGAGTTTCCCGAAGATGGTTGGCACTTACACTGGCGCTCTTGACTATGACGAGGTCGCAAGACTGCGAAGATTCACCGTCAGGACGAGCAACTCGATCTCCATCCCTGTCACGATCGATCAGTTGTCGGGTGAAAGTACGTTCAGAGTGTCTAGCTTCCCGCACATTGCTGGCATCCTGGTTTTGAACCCGCGCACGATGAAGGTCAGCAGCAGCAACAGCGTTTTCTCGGCTGCACTATTCGGCCGTGATGACCCAGACGGTATGTCTGTGACCGATCTCATTCCTGGATTCGACAAGGTCCTCAATATCATGACCGACGAGGATAAGATCAAGCTTGTGGACGGAATTGTGATTCCTGAGCACTCGTTCAGAAGAGCAAGGTCGTTGCTTGCGATGCGCGAAGGTAGCGCCGACGCGGCCCAGTATTTCCTGCGACCCAGCGGACTACCTGCAAAACACCGAGACGGAGCAGACATTATGATCGATGTGCAGATGCGCGTGGTGAAATCGGGGCGTGAGCCAATTTACCAGGAGACGGTCATTGAGGAGGACGTGGAGACTTCTGCTCCCGGAAGTGAAGTTGTTTTCGCGCTTTGGATCACTTACAGCCGTCAGCTTCACGCAGTCCACCACGGCGTCGGCTCAGTCACAATTCCCGAAAGCCGACCGACAACGCCACCCTCGCAACCACGACCCGGCTCTGCAATTGACGACTCCATTCCCACGCCTATGGCTGTGGAGGAATCCAAATTGGACATCGAGGATCCTCGTATCTCACTCCTCACCCGCCAGATGGACGAGGCTGCCGCGAGTTCCGATGACGGGTCACCTACAGTTGGCGGCGAGAATGAGGTTTATGAGCACCCGTCACCCGAGCTGATAGAGGCTGGCTGCAAGGTTGTCAAGAAAAAGAAGATCGAGGATTTCAACATACTCGAGGAGATGGGCCAGGGCGCGTATGGGCAGGTGAAACTCGCGCGCTACAAGAAGTCCGCCGCGAAGAAGATGGTCATCAAGTACGTCACGAAACGCCGCATCCTCGTCGATACCTGGCACCGCGATCGCCGCCTCGGCACGGTACCCCTCGAGATTCACGTCTTGGACTACCTCCGCCGCGACGGCCTGCAGCACCCAAACATCGTCGAGATGGCCGACTTCTTCGAGGACGACATCAACTACTACATCGAGATGATCCCGCACGGCCTCCCCGGAATGGACCTGTTCGACTACATCGAGCTGCGCGTCACAATGGACGAAGACGAATGTCGCAAAATCTTCAAGCAAGTCGCCGACGCCCTGCACCACCTTCACCTCGTCGCCAAAGTCGTCCACCGCGACATCAAAGACGAGAACGTAATCCTTGACGGCGAAGGCAAAGTCAAGCTCGTCGACTTCGGCTCCGCAGCGTACATCAAGAGTGGGCCCTTCGACGTCTTCGTCGGCACAATCGACTACGCTGCGCCTGAAGTGCTGCAAGGCCGCCCGTACCGCGGCAAAGAGCAGGACGTCTGGGCCCTCGGCATCCTGCTCTACACGATCGTGTACAAGGAGAACCCGTTCTATAGTATCGACGAGATCATGGACCACGACTTGCGCGTGCCGTGGGTGCCGAGCGAGGAGTGCATTGATTTGATTCGCAAGATGCTCGATCGCGATGTTGAGAGGCGCATTGGGATTCAGGCTGTGCTGGATCACCCTTGGACTTTGATGGAGCCCGAGGGCGAGGATGCTGATGTTGAGAAGGTGCTGTTGGACGAAAAGGCGCATGGTTGAGTGGACTGCCGAACGTTGAAGCGGTTTGCATGACTGACTGAATGGGTGGGCGGGTGGCTACTTTTGGATGGTCATACGAATGGGACGATGCATGATGGATGGGGCGTGGAATGGGCACTTTCTTTTTTGTTCAAACCCATGAGCGGCATAGCGGGAGACGGAGACATATGGAGTGGACTGGCGAAGACACGCCGTTGTTTTGCTCAAGGGCACGTGAGCCCGAGGGCCTTGCTTTTTTTTTTTTTTTTTCTTTGTTATATATCACGAACGATCGAAGAGATACCCAGGAATAAAATTCAGTTCAATGTTGGAAAATTGCTTTCGACTTCCGCGTAGAATATTGTGAGATGGGTATGTATAGATACGATGAGATGGGCTACAATTGAAACAGTGACAGAAGTTGAACGAAGTCTTGGGCAGGCCCTCGGAACAGTAGCATTGAGAATGTGACTTGACAAAAGCTACCTTAACGCCAATACGCTGCCCCAAAAATGACCTTTTTTAAACGCCCTGTCTCAACCCAACGACATTCCCCGACGGCAACTTCATGTTGCCTACCGAAGCGTGCAATGCTGGATTAATTGCACATTTAGTGCTCGGTCTGCTGGGGGAACTCGAAGTTGACACCCTTGCCGGTCAGACGCTTGTAGACCTCAGAGTAGGTGTCGAGGCGGTAGTCGACGCCGCCGCGCTCCTTCTCGTCAAGGATGATCTTGAGGACCTTGGAGTTGTCCTCCTTGGTGCGGATGCGCTTGCCGACGATCTCGACGGGGTAGACGAGGTCGGCGAGGATGGCGTCGTGGACGGCGGTGAGAGTCCTGGAGCGCGGGCGCTTCTGGGTCTGGGTGGAGCGGCTGCGGTTGCTGCGCTTGGGGCGGGGCAAGATGCGGCGGGAAGCGATGATCAGCACGTGGCGGTCGGAGAACTTCTTCTCGAGCTCACGGGTGAGACTGGTGGTGGTGTTAGTGAGTGCAAGAGGAAGTCAAGTGAAGTTTGCAAAAACTTACCGCTGCTGGGAACGGTGCCAGCCCTGGAGAAGGGGAACCGGGACGAAGATGACGATAGCCTTCTTGCCGTGGCCAGTCTCGATCTATGAGAATCCTGGTGTCAGCATAATGCCGCCCAGTGCCCACCGCCTCTCCCAAATCGAGTTGTTCCATGTGTATCCCAATATCGTGTGCTTGCAGCCGGCGCCGAGCCATTGCATCTGTGCATCGCACTGGATCCTCCTCTTATTTGTAGGTGTGTGTTCTACACGCGCATGAAGCGCGCGCATTGGCAGGTGGCTCTCATCTTACCTCGCGGGCGGAGACGAACTGGAGCGGCCTCAGGGCGGCGCGCATGTCCGGAATGTTGGTCTCGAGCTCGTAGAGAGCAGTGGCGATGCTGGTCTCGATCTCATTGGGCTTGGCCCTCGAGGGGGAGTTGGGAGCGATCTTGTTAAGGGCCTGCTGAGACATGGTGGGCGGCTTATCGAGTGTCGTTGTCGTCGAAGCTAAGGATCGAGAAGGTGCGCTGGTTGCGAATGAAGTCCAAACTCGAATTTCGCAAGAGTGCGGGCTGGATGACGCTAAGCCTTAGCTCCGGGCGGGCGCCGACTTCTCGCAGTAAGCTCATGTCACACGCAGGAGATCCCGCTGCTATTACCCCAACCCTAATCATCGACCGCAATATTGAATTGAGATGTTCCAGTAACACCTCATGCTCATTCACAGAGTGGCAATGTATTGGGACAACCGAGCTGACTCCCTGGTTATATACAGAGCTCACTTGCTCAATCTACACGTTTCCTCGTCGACCGGAGGCATAAATATCAAAGATATTTGATTCAGCACTGTACATGTATGCGACTCATGAAAGGACCTGCATTTCTCACTCTATGGATATCAGTCATCGGAACCACGCCAGAATACTGTTTTCCATGGAAACAACAAGCGAAGAGATGCAGTCTACAGCACACTTAATCCTCTGTCGCTTGCCATTGGGATGACTGCGCAGTCTGATAGCTCGCCGTCCATTATCAATATATCTTCTGCCTCGCTGGTGGATCTCTTGCTTTCAAGTACGATCGATATTGCCCTCAAGCTCACAGAACTACCCAGTTTCCCACCGGAAAAACATCAGCTCAGCCTCTCAATCCTTCAAGCAACCGCCTATTGGTCTTCTCCAACCAAGAAGCTAATGGCAAACCGTCGGCTCGGCCTTTCGGTCACGCCTCCCGCCTCGTCGTCCCTCACAGAAAACGAAGCCAACGACCCATACCACAAACCTTCCACAAACCTTCGTAATCACCGGAGCAAGCTCCCACTCTTCGTAGGTGCCTCTACAACAGAACATTTTCTCCTCCGGCCTCAGGTCCGCAGTCATCGAGCAACAATTGGCTACATTCCTGCACCCGCTAACGGGCGACCACAATATCGGAGCATGCTCCTGGCCGGCGCTGCCAGTTTGTAGGAGCCAGCTCCATCACGGGGCCTGTTTCTGAATCATTCCCAGAGATTTCTACCTCCTAGCTGATAAGCTTCTCGTATTGCTGTAGTCCATGACGGTGAGAAGAGCGATCTAGATCCTCACCAAGGGCTGCCCCCAGTCTTGCTTTCTACGTGTAGGAGAATCCCCTGATATGGCACACGATTTCAACGGTTGACTGGACTCCGTGCGTGCCAGCGCTAGAGGCTGACTGCGTTTTCGGAAATAGGTCCTCCAACCTCACGGGGAGGAAGTGGCGTGCCACGGGCATATAGAGACTGGACTGGGAGTGGCCGTTCTTCACGCAGCACTGACAACTTACGAGGACGATGCTGTCTCCACAGACGCAAGCGTAGCGTCACCTGTCTGTAGGTTTCCAACCGACGAATGAGACTGCAACACTATTTTGTGCAATTTGTTACATTTTTTGCTTTCGAACATATTAAAAGTAGTCGGGAGCTAGTGCTACCGTAAAGACTGCTACAAAAGTCCGGCAGACACGCGTTGGTGATAGTCGTTTTTTTCATTGCGTCGTGAAAAAGTGCCGTTCCGTTTCCGTCTCTTTCAGGGACCCCAGCGCGCCAAACTATATACAGCCTGCAACATCCTGCATGCGCATTCACTTCTCATGCGAGACCGTGACGTCCGTCCGTTGGACTTCGAACTGCTCTGGGAGTGCCTCCTGCTTCCACCATTCGCAAACGCTGTCGAAGAAGTCGGTTGTGCCTCTGGTCTGGATGGTCTTGAGCGTATGAGCATGGTCCTGAGGGCGACGGAAGTCTGTCCGCACATCGATAGGAGCTTCCTTCAAAGCCGGGTGTATGTTATCGAGGACGTCTTGCAGTCTCACCCAGCGTAGCTCAAAATCTGCGGTGTCGAACTTGTTCTGTGCTTCCCGTGCCTCTCGAAGCCGGCGAGCGGTGCGTTCCAATTCTGCCTCGAAGGAGAGCTCGTCGTCATCCAGCATCATTTCGTCCTCGGGAATGGAGGTTGCGCCGAGTAGGTGACTGGGCAGGATCGCACGCACGCACTGCTTCTCGTCATCGCCCAGCGGCAATGTCTTCCACTCCTCAGCGAGCGACTGCTCGTAGCCGGGGGCACTTGAGGAGAGCAGAATGTCCAACCCAGCTTTGCCCAGCAGTGGCGCTGCTTGCGCGTTCAGCACGAACAGATCTTTGCTTTGCTTGTGCAGCGAACCATCTGATGATGTACTTGGCACAGGCAGCGCTTGCAGAGGGGTGAAATGCTCCAACACCTCATTTTCCAGACGAGACTTCTCGGTGTCCGCGTCGAGTACCGGATCCAAGAACCTCGACATAGCGTGAGGCAACGATAATGACAACTCCTGACGATGCTTGCTCTTAGCTTCAGAAAGCTCACGTTCCAGCCTTTTTCGTTGCTCCTCCGCTTTTCGGGATGCTTCTGCCTTCCTTTCCTCCTCCTCCAGACGAGTCTTGGCTTCTTCAGCCTGCCGTTCCTCATCGGCCTTACGTTGCTCTTCAGCCAACCGGATTTCTTCGGCTTTGCGTTGCTCGTCTATCTTGCGTTGCTCTTCGACCTTGCGCTCTTCTTCGATCTTACGAGCGCTCTCTTCGGCTTCGCGGGTCTTCGCATCGTCTTCTTTCTTCTTCGCCTCTTCCTCCCTCACCCTCGCATCTTCTTCCTCTTTCTTCGCTTTCTCCTCGTCATGCTTGGCGGAATCATTTTCGGCGTTCGCATCTTCGGTAGCGGGTACGGACTGCGCAGCAGGCTCAGGCTTGTGAGCGTGAGGAGATTTGTTGCTAACAACAACATTGTCGGCATCCTCCATTTGCTCATCGACCACTGGTAGAGTTGGCTCGGCCTTTTCGCGAACAGAAGAGCTTCGTCTTCGAGTCCTCCCAGAGTCATGCGCCGGTTCAGGAGGCTGTGCAGAAGCACTTTTTGTTCGTGGTCGTCCTGGTCCGCGCTTCGTGTTAGGGCTCTCTGGCGGTTTCATACTTTCATCTGCTTCTTTGGTCGTCTCCGAGCTGGATTCATCAGATGAAGAATCCGACAAAGGCTTTCCGCTCGCAGCGCGCATCTCTCTCCTAGACATAAGACGCTTGCCGTTCTTGCGCTTTGGTGGGGTATCCTCGGCACTATTGTCTCCTGATTGGGGAGGCGGTCGGCGCTTGACCTCGTCCCGCTTGGTGACTGGACTGGAGCTTCGCCTTCCAGACTTACTAATCGCCTCATTGTACAGGCGATGTAGCAACTCGGATTCTTGGCTCCACATCGGGCCATGCCGTTCGTCTGCGATTTCTGGCCAGGTTTTGCCTTGTCGATTGCGCCAGAGAGGGTTGAACTGGTCCAGTTCTGTGAGTGACTTGACGGTTTCCAGATGCGACGTGCCAAGCACACTCAAAAGTGGCTTCTCCGGCTTCTGGAATGCTTTCTTCTCCGTCATCTCTGCAAGCAGCATATTTATCAAGTAAGAATCGCCAGTCTTCGCCGCAGCTGCGATGATGTTGTTATCGACAGGCACGCGCGCATCAAGAAACTCCCTAACACTATTGCGGTCGTTATTCACAACAAGTTTGTGAAGGTTCTCGTACGTCCGTGCCATGAAATGAAGCTCGCTAGAAGGCCTGCCGCTGAAGCGCTGCTCCTCCTCACGTTCTCGGCGTTTTTTGGCATCAACGCTATTCCACTTCTCCATGGCCCTTCGGAGAGACGCTCTAATTTCTGTGGCGTTTTCGGTTTCGTCGGTGACAACATCAAGTGCCTGCTGGCCCTTGAGATTCTGCCTTAAAGGATCCACGCCAGCGTTCAGGAGAATATCCACAACGTCCGCATGTCCGTTCTCGGCTGCATCAATGAGAGGAGTATCTTTGTCGACGTTCGCGCAATCGACACGGCAACCTTGGTCGATCAGATACTCCACTACCTCAGAGTTGCCGTTCAGGGAGGCGATCTGAAGAGGTGTATTCTTCGCGAATTCCTCAATTTCGAGTTGATCCGGATCTTTTTCTCTCCATTCCTTGACCAGGTCCAGATCGCCATCTTCGCAGGCTTCGGCAAGTTTTGTAAATCCATACTTATTGATATGTCGCTTGTGTTCCCGCCCAACAGGCCTACCTGGTGTAGATGTGGATCGACCGATACCGCGCCTGCGCGTCGGTGCGTCTCCTTGCCCGTGAGATGTTGTCTCGGAGGATACGCTAGACTCGTCCCAGGTTGCTTTAGTCTGCTTCGGCTCACCGCCAGGAAGTTGAGTGACAGCTCTACGCTTTCGGTTACCGTGTAACTCCGAGGATCCGTCGTACATTGCAGATTGGGTAGAAGCGGCGCGTCGATGTCCCTTTCTGCCAGGCGAAGGAGACCTCGCAGTGGCGCCGCTGCCGTTCACACCCTCTGAATGAAGGTCCCTTAGCCTGCGCTTTGCGACATCCATGCTGGGGCGTTTGTTTGGCAGGTTGACCGAAGAGGCACGGTGCTTCCTTTTCCTGGGGTTGGGAGATTCCTTGGTGTCAAAGCCAGAGCCAGGCCGTTCAGATCGAGCGCGCGATTTAGAGCTAGGCGGCGAAGAACGACCAGAGGCAGTGGAGCGCGTGGGACTAACATCACTGAGTGGTTCGCTGCTTTGCTCCCGAGTTCTCCTAGTCTTCTCTTCCTGGACTTCTTGTGATGCGGCCTTCTTCGCAGGTGCTGGTACAGCGCTGTCGTCTGGCGATCCAGGAGCGTCTGCTTCGTCGTCTTCGTCTTCATCTTCGTCCACGGCGGGCTGAGAAGACAGCTTTTGCTGCTCAGGTTTTTCCTGTTTGATCGCGTCTACCCGCCTCTCTGCTTCTCTCTTCTTGACGGGACTCGTCAACACGGTCTCCGCCTCGGAGTTCGCATCTTCATCGCCGTCGGTCGCACCAGTCGCATGGCCGTTGATTGCCGGCGGTGGCGCGTCGGGTAACTCGTTGTCCTCGTCGGCTTCGATGGAGCGCTTCGGGCTGCCGTTGGATGCCTTCGCCAGATCCGCCGAATCGGGACCGGGGCTCTTATGGCCGTTCGTTGCGGACTCGTCTACTTGTTTCTTCTGCGTGTCTTCTGCCGACGCAGAAGCTGCGGCTGGCGATTTACTCCCATTCATGCCAGGCGCAGGGGCACATGCTTCTGTGCGATAAGGCTCCGGGCGCGAAGGAGAGGTGCCTGGTTGACCGCCGGCGCCAAGGTGTAATGGTCAAAGGCTGCAGTAGGTAATGACAGCGCCAGGCCGTGTCGCGAAGCTGTACAGATAGAGTTGCTGACGGTGAGATGCGCGATGTTTCGTGTTTCGTGAGGAGAGAGTTTGGGGTGGGGACGGTTGGGACGAAGCAGTTGGCTTGAAGCTGGGTGGAGAGATGTCGGCGCCCGGGTTCAGGCAGGAGTCTGCCAAGGCGATCTAAGCCGTTCTGATAAGGTAAGGCAAAGTACCTTTACGAAATTAAGGCACTGATTACATGTGGCGCTGATGAGATGAGACGCCGTTTCGACGCCACTGGAAACATATGGCATGATCTCTTGAAGGTCACCGTATCTGTATCTATGCGCACCCATAACATGTTCACGTGATGAGTCAATCTGCTTTGCCTGTGCCGCAGATGGAGGTGAGGCTCGACTGGCGTATTCCTGGTGGCGGGGCGGCCTAAAAGTATATGCAACTGGGGAAACAAAAGTGTGGGATAAGGACTAAACTTCAATGAACGGCACTGGCCAGTAAGTTGCAAGCACGGCAATTGGGCAAAAAGGCACCGGTGCTGAAGGGGATCGTGATGTCGTCTACGATTTGTCTCCGCGTAGAGGAAGAGGCTGTAAGTATGGTTGCGTTATTGCATGCTAACTCATGTCCCGATACAAGCGTACTCTCGACGTTTGCGTACGCTGTGTCCCAGAGCTCTCAAAGAGAAAGTCCGTGACATTGCCAGTGAGATGGAGAAGCTCGTTGGTGAATGCGTGAAATCTTTGGGGTGGTATCTGCATGAAGGTGCCCGGGTCCTTTTTTCCGCTTCAGCGATGTATGTGCCCAGTCTCAAAGCTCACTGCGTGGCCATCTGTGTTATGCGATCGTTTCTTTTCATACGTTCGCTAAAATCACAGCGCCGTCGCCGCTTCGCCAAAACCATGCCATCCGTCCCTCAGCGTCGAGAAAACATCTAGTAACCGTACTGGGCGAGCTCCTCCCTGACCTTGCCGTCGATGGGGGCGCTCTTCTTGGCGTCGATGAGCTTCTTCTGGAGAGCCCTCTTGCGCTCGTAGTAGGCAGAGCCCTTGACCTTTCTCCTCTCCTCGAGCCTGGAATTCGGTTAGTATCCATCTCATCCTTTTCTGCAGCAATATATCCCAAACGTACTTGTCGACAACGTCGCTGTACTTCCAGCCGAACTCACGGCCGAGACGGCCGACGGAGCAGTACTTGCGGCCGGGCTTGAGGCGGAGGACACGGAGCGCCTGGGGGACGACCATGCGCTTCTTGTGGTCGTAGGGAGGGGGGATACCCTCGAAGGCCTTCAGGCGGTTCATGGCAGCGGCACCACGCTCAGTCTTGTGAGGGATCATGCCACGGACGGTGCGCCAGAACATCTTGGCCGGCGCACGGTAGTGCCATGGGCCACCGCGAGAGGCGTTGAAACGGGTCTGCTTGCGGAGGAAGGCCTGGTACTTCACTGTTGGGCAGTCGTGTTAGTCTCGGTTGCTGATATTCCATTTCCTCCTCGGTCGGTTCGCTCGTGCGCAATCGGTGGGTGTGTTTCCGGATGAGTGGGTAGACGTACGCTTCGCGCGGAAGAACTCGCCAGAGATGTTGAGCTGCTCGCAGCGGACAACAACAACCTTCTGGCCGTTCAGAAGCTGCTTGGCGACAGTGGAGGCCAGGCGGCCGAGAAGGTGGCCCTTGCCGTCGACGACAACCTGTGTATATCCATCAGCCATCGCTGTTCTTCACCACCTCCAACCATTCATTCGATATCCTCCGGGGTCGTGTATGTGCGCGCGATTGCGGCTCGGAATCGGGGTATGCGTACCACAGGCTCGAAGGTCGACATTTTGCTGCGGTTAGTACGAGTGGTGATTGCTGGCTGGTGTTCTCGTCACAGCGTCGCTACGCTCAAAGTTGGTGCAGACGAATTCGAGGCAGACGGTGCGGCGGATGCCAAGATGACGCTAAGCCACATTTGGACAACCGTAAGGGACGTTAAGGTAACACTTCGATGACAAGATTTGGTGCTCAGAGTATCGAATGGAATTCATTTTGCATCAACTACTGCCAGTGAGCTCGATACAATGCTTGACGCTATTCAATAATGTCAATGGTGTCCGTCGCCTACTCCAGCACAAAGCGTCCTCCCCCAATTGGCCTGGCCTGCTTTCTTTTCGGAGTAGACCGCGTCTTTGCTGGGCTCTCCATTTCCGCGCGCTTTTTCTCTTCCTCGATATCATGCTTTGTCTCCATGCTTGTGTCTTGCTCAGATTCTGTCAACACCGCCTTCTTCATCTCCTCAATGAGATTGACGTTTCCGCCGAACTCCTCTACTTCTGCTGCTCGAACGGCTTCAGTGTCTTCCAACGGGATATCGTCGTCGTCCTCCCGGTACCTCCTAACCACGTCCAATTCATCCAGGGTGCCTACCGCTGGCTTGGCTCCAGGATGCTCTTTCTTGTAGCGCGCGTAGAGGAAGTCCTTCAGATTCCCCGGCTTGGGAGGGTTGTCGGTGCCGTAGAAATTGGTGGCGATGAATAGGTTGGTGATGTGCTCCGGCGTATCGTCTGCTTGCCATTCAAGCAGCTCGTCCAGCTTCTTGCGGAGTTCGCTCATCGCCCTTTTCTCGTCCTCGCTCGCAGAACCCGCTTCAGCCTCAGCCATGATCTCTTCGGTCACGCGGTATCTCTCTTCAGCTTCAATTCTGTACTCCTGTTTCTGTTAGCCGCCACTAATATAATATTAGAAATCTCATCAACATACTTCCGATTTACGCCAGTCATCTACGGCCCCGGCAACCAGGATAAGCGTCTTGATTTGTAGGTAGCGAGGCGTAGTAAGATCTGAGAGGTTGTAGAGCCCGAGGCGAAGGCATTCATCCCATTGGCCTTGGACGTAGAGTGCCTCGCACTCCTTATACACTTTGAGGTAAAGGTTGTCCGCAAGTGTGGCCATGTTAGAGAATATGGTCAGTACCGGTAAGGCAAAGGACTGATTCGCAGGTATCAAGAAACTGAGGGAGATGTCGATGCTGGGTGGGTGTTTCATGCTGTGTTGCGGGAGAGCAGTAAAGTGTTGGGTTCCGCACGGTTACCTGACACCCCTCCGCAAACGCAGACGCGCACGGACGTATGTGAATGCAAACGGACGAGAGCAAACGGACCAAAAGATGCAGGGTCTCATTACCGTCGTCCACTTGTTGTCCTCTTGAATCCCGAAGTACTACAAAGCTGAATCGTCGGCACCACTTCTGTTTCAACCTAACCGATCCCCTTCCACTCAAGATATCTGCACCATCAAGACAACGGATATGGAATACACGGGTGGTGCAGGTCCTGGGCCTCCAACAAAACGTCAACGGCGCGGTCCTATTCCCCCTTCGTCCGAAACAAGACCTTCGCTAACTGATGTTGCTGCGGCACCTACTGATATTTCCCAATCGTCCGAGACAAGACCTTCCCCAATTGCTGGCGCTCCAGCACCTACTGGTCCTTCCTCCGCTGCGTTCAACACCCTTCCACCCGCTCCAAGAATTCCAGTGACTGATACAGCTCGTTCCGTCATCGATGAGAAGTATCGCAATGTCAACAAGTGGCTGAAAGCTCTGCCCAAACTTCGCCCCAACGTACAGTCGGCCCAGATATCGACCCCAATCACAGGTCATGAAACAACAGAGTCGACTAAATATGCAGCCGGCCAGGCTACGTACGACTGGGAAGAAGCTCCTGTGGTCGACTCGCGGTCGTTTGCCGTGAAAGAGATCCTGACTGTAAGAGTGTTCCGGAAAGACTTTGGTCAAATGCGAGAATTCTGGATGATGACGGTTCGCGATACGAGCAAGCCCAAAGCTCCAGTCTTGCACGTTTACAAGCCTGGCAACACGCCCGAAACGATGAACCATGATGGTCTCGACCTCTCAATTTGTGCGAACGAGAGCGAAGTCCGCGAGCTGGGCGCCCATGTTTGTAGGCTGATGGATCGATTACCTTTCCAACTACTTAATTCGCCCTGGAACGACCTCAACCTAAGTTGTCTTGGAAGACAACTTGTTCAAGCCAGAGCTCTTGACCTATGGCGAGGTCCTTCTGGCTGTACTAAGTTGTATGGGAAGGAACAGCTAGTTCTCGAATTTGGTCTAAACACTGATGCCCTGACAAATCGGATCAACGATGCGACCAAGTTCAGTCTTGCTGTCAGGTGCTTGATCGATGGCGACAGCGAAACTCATTTGACACATTCTAACCCAAGAGGCTGGATTCCGGTGGAGGTCGATTGCAGTCTTTTGGATGCCGAGACAATCCGTCCCCTGCCAGATGCACCTCGCGAATTCGCATATTTGATCGAGCAGCTACCTCCAAGCACAAAGATCGCACCGGAACATCAAGGTCTCGTACTCAAGGTGTTCCAGAGGGTTCAAGCTGCTGTGACCTTCAAAGTTGGGACCCGCAAGGACTTGGAATTCTTGGTAAGGCAAGAGCTGCAGAAAGCCATCAAAACCATGGCCCCTGAGAGTGTGCCGACCAAGAGTGTATCGACCACCAGCGCGCTACAAGCACCAACGTCAGAGACCAATGAGAAGGACACAACGAAGACGACAGCGCTGATGAAACGACGTGCGGACGGAGAACTGCTATGGCGGTATAGATGGGCATCGTCGTGTTTTTTCGCACCTACCCAGCTGGCTCGTAATAGTGTTTTTGGCGACCTTCCCATGTTTGAAGTCAAGACTCTCCAGTTGCCCAAGGTAGCTTACGTTGCCAACAAGATGCTTGCAATAACAGACAGAGCCGGAACCACCCTTGATGTCTGGGCAGCCGGAGCGATAGCGTCCGATGAGATCTGCCTCCAAGTTCTCACCTTAGATGAGATCAAGGCTCGATATTGTTCGTCAGAAGACCCTGACAACAAATGCGCCCAAAGACACATCTGCATGGTTTGTTTGCAGGCGACCCAATGTATGGAGATGACAGTCACTTCGGATGCACGATGGATTTGTAAGCCCTGCTCAGTCCAAAACCCTCATGCGACGGGGTACCGGCAGCGTGGACCACAGACAATAGCAACGGAGAAGGCCCCCAAAGGGAGGGTCGCACAGGCGTCAATTGAAAGTTTCATTGGCAGGCTAGCATCTCACGCCAAAACAGGTGCGAAAAAGTCCGGCGCTGTTGCCGTTGACTACTATGCACTCAAGACCAAATTGATGACTTTTGTTGTCGACAGCGCCAAGGGTCAATGGCAGGATGCTTATGATGGTATCAGATCGGAGAAAGACGCAAATTATGACCGAGAGGAGGTCGATAGTATCGGGCGCGCATTGCCTCATCCAATGCAGGTCTCGTTGGACGGCATTCTTCCATTCACCCTGGTTGATGGGCATGTGGTACAGCACGCGATAAGCGATTCCGGACTAACACTTCTTTGCATCAACTATGTGAAGAACAAGTGGGCGGTTTCGATTCTCCCTGCTATAGCCGCAGCCGCTCAGCAGACCGAACGAGAAAAGATCTCTGGACAACGCGACGAAAAGCTCTGGGCAGATTTTCACAACGCGATGGATCGCATTCATCGCTTGGAGCGACTGATGCCTCCTGTCAGGACCCGGGCCAAGATGAAAGCCGATCAAGTCGACGAAGTACGCATGGCCGAGTATGTGGAGTCATTGCGAACATCAAATTGGTACCCCAAGCAGCGTTCTCCATTCATGTCTTACACCAGGAGACCTGTTCATACATTGGCAGATAGCGCGTCTAAGAAACACATCGAGAAAGGCAAGTCGTCTAGTGAGAGCTTTCGCGGCCGAAACCCTGTTTATCAGGCCGTCGCCGCTGCGAAGGTGTCACCGATTTGGCCATTGTGGACTAAGGAGCAGAAACTTCAGCTGGAGCGACTAGTCGACGAAATTGAGAACGACATGACTCTGAATCCAAATCGACTAAAGATCCCTAGGAATAAAAGGGTCCCCTGGCCCTTCAGAGAAGAACACATGTTCCAAGATGACGACCTTTGGGATTGGTGGAACTTGGAAGCGCTGCAGAGATACTGGAGGGTTTTCTGGGAATGCAATCTCTCACATGATACTGTCGAGAGCCCTATGACTATCTTACTGGAGATCGTGATCCAATGGTTTAAAACCGGCGGTATATACGACTTTGTACGCTGCCAGATGACCGTTTTTGAAGGCCATCCACTCAGATTCTCAATTGGGCGCAGTGGAAATGTCCCGCCCGGCTCCCCCATGAGGACAGGTTTCATGACCACCAATCCAACATCTATTCGAGCACACTACGATATTCGCCTTTCCACTGTCATCGTTCAGCCATGGTTTGTCAACTTGGTATGGAGTAATTTCCCGACATACACTCATCCCATGATCGCACGAACGCTCCATGATCTTCCTTCGAAATCTAAGCATTACGATCAATTCCTCAGGGATACTCGACCAGTAACATACCCACGATTGTCAACCGTTGCAAAGCGTGCTCAAAGGAGGGCTGGTGATGCTCCTCTTGACGCGGAAGACGACATCAAAGAAATGATTGAAGACGAAAGCGAACAGACTGCCATGTTCGATCCAGTCCACGGTAGTGACCACGACGAAGCCGGAATCACCGGCAATCCGGTCGATGTACAGGTGCTGCAAGACGAGTATGATTTGATGTTGATTAGGCTTGCCGAGGGCTATCCTGACTACGAGTTCGACGAGGAAGTCGAAATCCACCTCGATGAGCTGCGTAAGTCAACGAAGGCCGGCAATGCTCCAGAGTTCTGGAACGTGTATGAAGACTTGTGGGACTCACTTCTTGCAGTTTGCGACGATGTGTTGACCTGCTGCATTTGTGATTTGCCTGTCAGCGAGAAAGAGATGTTGACTTGCGCGAATCCAGAGCACGGAAATGCAGTATTTCACTGGACATGCGATGAGAGCTTGAAAGAAAAACCTCTTGAACCGTCAATGTTGTGCCCTACTTGTAAGGACACTCAGTCAGAAGATCAGCAGACGGGCCCAATATCACGCCCAAAACACAGGAACATGTTCAACCTTGGCCTTACCTGCTACGCCTCGTCGACTGTCCAAATACTTGGTCATCTTCCTGCGATTACTGCACTTTTGAGTAACCAGGAGAACATCAAAGCAAAGTCGGTTCAGCAGTCCGGTCGCTTTGCGCGCGAGTGGCTACCAAGCAGTTTCAAGTTGACGAAGACTACTGATGATTTCACCATCCAAAAATGGTCTCATATGCACATGCAGAGCGCTCGCAACGTATGGAGAGACATGAAAGCTCTGCTAACATACTTGAGCGACACGGGATTCCCGATCGACAGGGAACCTTCTCAGCGGTTTTTCGAATCCATGCAAAAGTTCAACCCCAACAAGTGGAAAATTGGAGTCAACAACGACTCTGCAGACTTCCTCCTCAACTGTCTAGAGTGTCTGACGCTTCTCACGGACGACTCTGACACCGGTGACGGCCAGCTGCTTGACCGCGTGAATAAGGATGCGGACGCAAAGCTCCAGAAAGGGGAGGGACTGCATCCACTCAAGACCGCATCTCCGTCACAATTCAGCGCATATTGTGGACGGGGAAGAACAAGTAGACTTACTGCAAGTTTCTGCATGCAAACTATCACGGAGCGTCCTTGTCCAAAGGGAGACTGCCTCGAGGTGGGACGGGGATATAGCCACGATCTCGTTTTCGTTCTCCATCTTCCTGACCCATCGGCTCCCTTGGAAGCCTTCGCTCTAGCACAAATGCTGCAAGACTGGACCTCGACGAGCTCTGGAGGAGTAGAGTACTGCCCTCGTTACGGTCGTAAGCATGAAGGACAAGTGACTTGGAGCAACAGGATCACAATCTGCCCCGAAGTCCTGGTCATCCGCTTCGCTCGCGCGCAGGGTTTCGAATTTGCAGAATATCGCCAAGATCATGTTGACTTCCCGGAGTACCTGGACCTTTCTCCTTACGGTGATAAGCTCAGGATGCCGACAGACAAGCTGACTGAGAAAGGACCTACCAGCTTCGATCAAGACTGCATATACAAGCTGGTTGCGATCAACATGTATATGCCTGGCATTCGACACTACGTTGCATATGTTCTTATTGAGGGCGAGTGGGTTCTATTTGATGATACGCGGCCACATCAGCCCGCTACTGTTCAACATCCCCAAGCGGCCTTTAACGACCCAAGACAAGCTCACGTACCATACTTCTTGGTATATGAGCAGCTCAAGGGCAAGAAGCGCTTACCCTTGAGCGGAGACGGAGCCCCGACCGTGGGTCATATGTTTGCCAAGGGTGCTGCGGTTCCAGTCACGAAAGCACGTAATCTGTATGACCTCGAACCGAAAGAGAGCGTCGACGAGGGCGAGGAAGCTCAAAGGGAAACGAATATGCACAGTAGCGTGGAGAACGACTCAACTACCAGCCCCGCTCCAGGTCCCGGCGGTGCGGAAGATGTGAGGTGCTCACAGTGTAACCGCAGCTTCGAGAACGATGACGAACTTGAGGAACATACGCAGTCCGCACACAAAGAGCATGACGTTACCGATCTCGTGGATGAGTCTTTCACTACGGCTCCAGGAGACTATGACGATCCTGTGGACTCAAGGTTCGTGTGCAAGCATTGCAATGCGAGCCATGCCAACCAGAAGGACCTAGAAGAGCACACGCGAAGCGTTCATCCTGATACTCTTGACAATCCACAGAATCTTACAGTGGCTCAGCTTCTTCACGATGTCCAGCGTGAAGCAGCACAGGCTCGCGAGGATGCGGCCAAAGCCCGCCAAGATGCAGCGAATGATCTTCTAGCTGTCGAGAAGGTTCACCAGGACGTAGTGAGAGACATCGCGGCTCTCGCGAAGGCTCGTCAAGATGCGGAGGACGACCACAAGGCTAAAGCCCAGCAAGCAGCGAACGATCTTATAGCTGTCGAGAAGGCTCACCAGGACGTAGTGAGAGACATCGCGGCTCTCGCGAAGGCTCGTCAAGATGCGGAGGACGACCACAAGGCTAAAGCCCAGCAAGCAGCGAACGATCTTATAGCTGTCGAGAAGGCTCACCAGGACGTAGTGAGAGACATCGCGGCTCTCGCGAAGGCTCGGCAGGATGCGGAGAATGACCACAAAACTAAGGCCCAGCAAGTAGCAGACGATCTTGCAGCAGTCGAAAAGGCTCGCCAGGCTCTCGCGAAGGCTCGCCAGGATGCAGAGAATGATCACCAACGCCACAAGCAAGAGAGACTTGAGCAAGATCGTTATATCAAGGCTGCACACGACCGACGCATGAGAGACGTCCATCAACAAGAACTGAACTCGCTCCAGCGCGAGTCTGAAGCACTACAGCGCGAATTTGATGACAACAAAGGAAGCATCGCAAGGCTCGGAGAGAGACAGGAGTATATCCAGGCCCGGCAGCAAGTGATCATGCGGAGAGAAGGAGAGCTCAAGGATATGTTTCCGAATGAGTAGAGGCCCCGATAGTCATCACAGAATGCATGAACAGTAGACGATGGCAGTTTGAAATGTCTTCAGCTTTTCTTTTTGTAAAAGTATGCATTGTCACCCAGAATGAAGTCAATTGAATAGTCTGAGCACCTAATGCTCTCAATAATTGTCGAACGTGAATACAAGCCCGAAAAGTCTGTGCCACGATCACCCTCCACCCCAGCAAAGACCCTGCTGCTGTCGGCTGTCGTCACCGTACTTCAGGCCCTCAAAATCATCCCACCACGCCTGAGACACCTGACCGCACTACCAGTTTCGCACCCGGCGTGTTTTCTTCCTGCGGTAGCGCAGCAAAATCGCAACCGTGGCGTCCTCCAGTCTCTTCGACCAAGTCATATCCAGCCTGTCGCACGGCAACCTGTCCTCGCTGAACGCTGCCTTCGCACAAGCTAGCGAACAGATCTTCTCACCAGCGTCCGGCCCAACGTCCTGGCAGGATCGCGCATACGACCTTCTTGCCAATCGCTCCGCTTTCGAAAACACCTCGATCGCGCTCGCTGCGGCGACTTTCATCTTCCTCATCATGAGTTGGTCGTCGAGGTTCAGCAATCTGGGCCGCTTTTCTCCTTTCTCGCGCAATCCGCCGCAGGGCAGCACAATCGTGAGTGACGCGGACTTCAGCTACATTACGACCGAGGATCTGAAGCGTCATCAACAGCAGGGAGGGAGCAATGCCTCCGACGACATGGGCCCGCCGCGGGATACGGACATGCTGAGTCTGAGGAACAAGGGCCAGAGCTACGCCGTGCACTTTCCCGCGTATAGCATCCCTAAGGGCGAGCTTACTGTTGGACAAGTGCGCGACCAAGCCGGCAGGAAGATTGGAGTTGACGCTAGGAGGGTCAAGCTCATATACCAGGGCAAGAACTTGAAGGATGATTCACGGCTGTGCAAACAGGAGGGCTTGAGGCACGAATCTCAGATTCTCTTGACTATTGGCGACATCGCTTCAGCCTCTGGCAGCGACGACGATGATGACAGCACGGACGGCGTGGATGGAGCGGATCCCGACTCTGCAAAGCGCCGGAGGAACCGCAACAAGAACAAGAAGCGTCGCAACAAGCCCAAGACCTCTGGCACCAGCACACCCGACGCATCCAACCTTGGTGTACCGCTTCCTCCCACGCAAAACTCACGCGCCCCGTCACCCAAACCGCCACAATCTGCATTTGAGAAGATCGCCTCGCTGCGTGAAACTCTACACAAATTCGAAAAGGAAGTGGTCGTCTTCGAAGAGACACCACCTGCCGAGCCTTCAAAGCGTGACTTCGAGGGCAAGCGATTGAGCGAAACGGTTTTGACACAAGTGCTCCTCAAACTGGACGGTGTTGAGACCGAAGGCGACCCAGATGCGCGGGCAAAGAGAAAGGAGCTTGTCAAAGAGACACAGGATGTGTTGAAGCGTGTCGACGATGCCGCTGTCCGTCATGCTTCTTAGATGCTTTTGTACCGTGGAGAAAGCTGGGCGACAACGGTGAACATGATTGCAAGCTGAGATTGAAGGGTCCATGTTGCTACATGTCCCAGCATTGCGAGGCGTCTTTTGATGGATTCGGGAAGGCCATTATTGGCTTTATAGCGAGGCGTTCTCAATAGTGCCCGTTATGTTCTGTGTATTACATTACGAGATGACTTACGGAAACTACTATCTAGTAGTGAGCGCGTATTTTTCCATTCACCAAATTGATTACCGAGCCACTGTGAATCAACCGCAAGGCGTGCTTCAGCATATCGATGTTTGAAAATCAATAGATCAAATGCCGGTGAGCGTGATCGACACGTGGTTGCGTGCTGCTGCTGGGCGCTGTGAAACAAAACCCCACGTCTTCTCTCAGCCTCACTTTGCTGTACCACCTCACATCGGCGCCACACCACAATACATCCTGCACGAGACGCACATGATCTGCATAATGTCAGTCTCAGCACGAAAGCATGCCTCCAGATGAAGGCCACTACGAGCTGGAAATGCGATCTGGTCGAGCTGGAACGGCACAACCGTCGGCGACCGATCAACCTGTCAACATGGCCGATGACCGAAACGGAGACGACGACGTGCCTGATGAAGACGACTACGACGAGCGACTGAATCGACGCACAGTGCGGAAGCTTGACTTTATCTTGCTACCGTTACTATGCACATTATTCCTGCTCAACAGCCTTGACAAGAACAATATAGGAAATGCAGAGAGTGCTGGTATGTCACGTCTTCCTATAATAACTGAGTCAACGCTAATCATCCCTCTTAGGCTTCACGCACGACGCAGGCCTCTCTCCAAAAGACCTCAACATTGCGCTTGCGTTCTTTTTCGCGTTCTTCGTCGCTCTGCAGCCCGTCGGTGCTGCTCTAGGCCGCAAGTATGGCATGGCACGCTGGGTGCCAGCTTGCATGAGCTTGTGGGGCTTTTGTACGCTGTTGCATATCTGGGTGCGCAAGCGCTGGCAGTTGATCTTGTTACGGGTTATCATTGCTACGCTTGAGTCTGGGTTCTATCCCACGACAGTGAGCTATCTCAGCCTGTTCTATACCAGGTATGAGTTTGCTGTCAGGCTGGGGTTCTTTTACGGCCAATCTGCTGTGGCTGGTGTGGTGGGCGGTGTGTTGAGTTGGGCCGTGTTCACACGGTTCCCGGAGAGGCATGGTGATGATGGAGATGACTCGACGATTGAGTCTGGCCCGTGGAGGAGTTGGGAGGTTTTGTTCATGATTGAGGGCTGCTTGACCATTGCCATTGCTCTGATTGGTTTTCTCTGGCTACCACACAGCGCCGACACGGCATGGTTCTTCACGGAACGCGAGCGAGATTGGGCGGAACTGCGCATTCGACGTGATCGCGAAGAGGCGTCGCATGCGAAGCCAGGCCAGAGCGCGATTGCAGAGGATTCGAATGACCTGTCAGAGAGCAATGTGAGGCCCTCGACAGAATATGACGAAGAAGCGATGAACGATCGAGCTCAACTATTAGAGCCAAGGCACCAGACACTGCCACGCCGCCGAAAGATGTCAACAATCTCAACCATATCGCTGACGGCAGACTCTGGGCTCAGCAGACACGACGTTATCTCAGCAGTGGCACAGTACAACATCTGGCACCTCCTGCTCTGCAACATACTATCCGCTATACCCGCGACAGCATTCTCCGTCTTCCTCCCCCTGGTAATGAAGCAACTCTCACCTCGTCTTCACCTCTCACCAGCAGCCTCGAACCTACTCTCAGCTCCGCCCTTCGCTTTCGGCGCACTAGTGTTGTTTCTCTTCACACGCTGGTCAGACCGCAGCCATCAGCGTCTCATTCCCATCTTATGGGGCCTGTCTTTGCTATTGATCGGGTTGACACTCACAGTCATGACGCCAGTGGAGAGCTATGTGCTTCGGTACGTTAGCCTATGCGTCTTACTCTCTGGCTCGTTTATCGCCTCTCCACTGACTGTGGCGTGGTTGACGAACAACACGCCTGAGCCCGGCAAGCGAGCGATCTTGCTTGGTATCAACGGGTGGGGAAATTTGGCTGGTGTATTCAGTGCACTGCTGTTCACTCCGGATGATGAGAAGGAGGGCTATGTGAGACCGTTCGTTGTGACGCTGATTTGCGTCGGACTGGCTTTCACAGGTTTCGCTGTGTTTAGGATGACGCTGAAAGGCGAGAATCACAATCGAGACAGGATCGTCGCAGAATGGAGCGAGGAGGAGAAACAGAGAGAAGAGCTGCTTGGCGATGTTGAGTTGTCGAACGGCTCGCTGCGATCATATTCACCAATCGCAGCACTTCGCGAGAGCTTTGCACATCGACTAGGATTGAATGGAGCGCGGCGCGGAGATGATAAATTCACGTATAGATATGGTCTATAGATTAGCTCACGGAAATGTATCTCAGCTAGTGGTATACGAAGTAGCCTTGCTGGCATTGCCCTAAGTGGACTAGCTCGAAGCTTAAAATGCAGTGTACATCTCTTGTCGATTACCTTCACCTTGAAACCCTCCGTAACTTCAGTAACAACAAGGTTTCACCGCGCGATTATCTGAGAGCCCAAAGGAAAGTAAAACACCGATAGCAACACTCCTCGAAGCGCAAGAGGACACGACAAGACACTCATCCTTTAGACCAAAGGCCAAACGATATGCGTACATGATATGCTGAGTCGACACAATGGCAGTCGAGCCTATCCTCGCGTCTTCACTCTGGCCAATCGATCCGTCTTCCGAGCAATCGGTATCGCCAAATAAGCGCAGAAAATTAGCCACCGGATGTTCCTCAATCGACTCATCTCTCAACGGCGGCTTCGACTACGGCTCCATATCCTGCATCAGCGCCGAAGCAGACAGTGGCAACAAAGAGCTCTCCTATGCTCTGGTTGCGTCGCACCTTCTTCGTTCGGACCACCATGAAGCTACTATTGTGGACACCGCGAATTCGTTTGATGTACGCAGACTGCATAGACGTGTCACAATCGGGTTGCAGGATACGGCATGTGGCGACAACGTCAAAGCCGAGGCAGTCAAAGTGTTGGAGCGTGTTCGCATTATGAAAGCGTTTGACTTTGTGGGCATGACGGAGTGTGTGACAGAGCTCAGGGAGGGTTTGGAGGCTCGAGGAAAGACCGGTTCGCCTCAAGCAGCGGTTTCGGGAAAGGCTGAAGTGCGAGCTCCGAGAGACACTGTTGGAGACAGCGAAGACGAAGATGACATGCTAGATGGACCCGATGTGATGGAAGAGCCAGCCGCACCAGAAGACAAGAGTGATAGGAAGGAGACGGAGGAAACAAAAGAACATCACCAACATCTGCTGATCATCGACAACATCACATCTGTCACATCACCAGTCATCAAAAACAGCCACGTCCAAGGTCAAGCTCTACTCACGACTTTCATGCGCTCGCTCGCCTACCTCACGCAGACGCACGAGATGTGCACAGTCATCCACAATGCTGCCGCCACCTACTCCAACAATGCACCCACCTCTTCTACGCCTAGTGTTTTCTCTTCATGCACGCTAGTGCCAGCTCTCGGCAAGACGTTCGCATACTCGCTCGATCTGCACCTTTTATTGCACAGAATGCCATTAACGGCCGCAGACGCGAAAGCGGTATACGCTGCTCACAAGGCAATTCCAAAATCCAACGACAGGATGGCAAGCGTGCTAGAAGTGCTGCAAGACCGAAACAGTGACCGCGTTGGGCACTGGTGCGCTTTCAAACCAAACGCAGAAGGCAAGCTCGCCGCAATAGCCACAGCATAGATCTCATATCCGTTTAAAAAAATTCAACTGTCCGCAAAGGCGCAGCTCCATGTTTTCTCTAGCCGTGGTATCTGTACATGTTGCATGACTGTGCTCCGCTTCTCATTCATTTCTTCGCCCACCTCCCACCATCATCTTCTTTGCACACCCTCTAGCTGCTCTCCTCCTTCCTGGAACCGTTCATGTGCTCGATCTTAGGGATGAACTTGGCGGGGAAGATGTTGACCTCCTCGTCAGTGCGGTTCAGCAGGCCCAATGTCCGGATCTGGTCGGCGGAGGGCGCGTTGTCTCTGGGGGTTTCGGCTTCCTTGCGGCGGTAGGCGGCTTGCAAAGCTGTGACTTTGGCGGCCTGTAGATTATTTGTGTGAGTTATTGTGTCCTTCGTGGATCGCGGGTTGCTTTCTTCTTTCAATGGATCTAGCGCACCTCCTTCCTGTGGTGCAGGCACTCGTAGTAGTCCTCGAGGACGGGGCCGCACTTCTTCTTGCCGGAGTCGTCTTCAGTGGATGTGTTGACGACGTAGCAGGCGAGGACATCCTGCCAGTAGGGGAAGCATCGTGAGGGACCTGTCGCGGGTTCGATGTGGTCAGCATGTTGCTTCTTCTTCCAATGCCTGCTGCTCCCACCACTGTCTACTCGCGCGCTCTCTCTTTTTCTGGACGAGAAGACATACCACCGGTCAGACCATATCCTGAAGACATCTTGAATTGTGAGGTTCGAGCAGGCAAGCAGGCACAACAACAGCCAATGGCGCACTCGTGAGCCGGCCTCTGCGGTCGAAGTCGGCCTCGCGCATTGGCCGCTTGTCGGTATGGCTTGGCGAAGCTGGGGATCGTTGACTAAGCCCATATGCGACACTTCTGCCTTGATCTTCACATTATTGAACATTCATTCCTCAATACTGAAGATATGATGGTTATTTGTTCGCATGACGAGAATGCCTCTCGGGCAATTGATGGAACAGCAAAATCATGGATTTCGATCAGCTAATCGGGTCGATAGCTCCGCAAACTCCCTCCATATAGCCTCTATGCCATGCAACGAGAGGTAGATCGTACTCGTAATACCGTTCTATCGTATCTATCCTGTATCTACATGTATAAGTGCGCCTTCCAACTCATGCTTGCGCACTGAACGGCGCGCTCTCAGCCCTCGCAAGGCACTCATCAATCATCCGCCACATCTTCTGCTGGTCCACGCTCCTAGGGATTCTCACGCCCTGCTTTCCCTCACCCGACGCAGTCGCAACAGTCCTTCCACACTGACTACCGCCCTCGCGCACATCTTCAGAAGACCCATGCGCGCCCTCCGTAATGACCTCAATATCGAACCGCTCGCCGCCCTTATCGTCGAATATCGCTGGGACGAAAGCAGCGGCAACAGCCAGAGGATCGTGTAGCGGCGGGCCTTCAACGAGCCCAAACACATCCGCGTACGTTTGCGCAAAGAAAGTCAAAATCTCGACGAACAGCTTGCGTACTTTTGACGGTCCTTCGCCGTTCCTGCCCACTTTATGACCGTGCAACAAATCCTGCTGAACCGTAGACGTGGCAAAAAGCTGGTGCGTCAAATCAAGCGGACAGATCGTCGTCTTCGCAGCCAAAATTGTGTTGTCGAAAACCGACTTCGCGCTTTCCGGGTCAATGTAGACATTAAACTCCGCGTAAGGAGTCCAATTGCCAAACCTCCCAGCCTGGTCATCTGCGTGGCCTTTGAGCACGCCCATAGGCGCATCAGTAAAGCCACCGCCAATTGCGCCGCCCATGTGCGTCAGACCACCGACATGCGCTGCCATCTCAGGGTGAACGGCGAACATCAAAGCGGCGTTCGTTAGAGCTCCAGTGCAGACCAGCCAAGGTGTGCCGGCCTCTTCGTTCTTCATAGCCTTGAACATGGCTTCCACAGCGGAGTCATCGGTCCTAGGCTTCGTATCTGGAGTCGGCAGGCATGATGTGCCGTCCAGACCGCTTTCGCCATGAATGTCTGGAGCGGTGGCAATGGGTCTGCAGAAAGGTTGGCTTGCGCCTGAGTAGACAGGGATATCCGCACGACCAATCGCCTTCAGGATTGCAAGGGTGTTGATGGTCGTG
The DNA here is from genome assembly GCA_022813715.1 of Cladosporium austrohemisphaericum. NCBI lineage: Eukaryota > Fungi > Ascomycota > Dothideomycetes > Cladosporiales > Cladosporiaceae > Cladosporium > Cladosporium austrohemisphaericum. The sequence continues at coordinate 1,771,847 of JAKLLY010000002.1, forward strand.
TGAGAGAGTGGTGCGTTGCCGTAAATTGTGCTGATACCGAGGAGTTTGACACCCGGATGAAGGGCAGAGAGTAGGATTGCGAAAGCATCGTCGTGGCCTGTATCGCAGTCGAGCCAGATTGGGACGGGCTTGGACATGTTGATGTGTGGTCTTTCCGGAGTCGCCGTGGTGACAAGAGGTTGTCCTTAGATCAGGAGATGAATGTATCTTATAGTTCAGGGAGATAAGAAAGAACGAGCAAACACTGGAATTTGTAGGCAATGAAAGGACTGCAATCAATGAATGTACCGTTATCGCAAAAGATGCATTATTTGTCGTGGATCGTAAACGTGTTTGCTAGAGAGCCCAGGTGGCGCCGTCTCGCTGGCGGTCCCACACCAAAGTCAATCACGGCCCACTTTCCGATGGCTGGGGAAGACGTATCTATCTCTGTGAGTCGCAATAGTAGCGAGTGTAACTAATGATCGAGCCAGAACGTTGTTCTAGAACACAAACGGCCGAGCAGATGGGAAGTGGGAAGAGAGTTGAAGAGAAGACATTACTCATCGTATTGCACCGCGAGGAAAAGCGTATATACATTCGTTCGAACAAACGCATCACAGGCCACACACAGACAAAACCCTCTTCAATAGCCGTCTGTCTCAATTTGACAAACGCTCCATACTCCGGATGCCACACACCCCACAATCACGTCTTCCAATCCCTCCACCCTTCCACAAGCCCGTCCTGTGCCTTGCTCACCACGCTCCAAACCGGCTCATACCTCCAAATCTCATCAAGCGCCGGCACGACACCCGGCTCGTTGACGTCGCTCCACATGCATCCAACACGTCCACTCTTGCCCTGCACCTCACCGTCAGGCCACGTCACATTAACCTCAAACTCTTTGTCCCAAGAGCGACTAAAGAGGCGCAGCTCAGTAGTGCCGGCGCGGCTGGTGTCTTCGCCACCGCGCGAAGGTTTGTTGTTTGTGTGGACGCTTTCGGTCGTGTTTGCGATGTGGAGAGAGTTGACGGGCGAGTCGAAGATTAAGCGACAGTTCTTCGTTTCAAGACCACGGAAAGTCAGGGTTGCGACGTCGTCGGAGGTTGAGATGTTGTATTGCACCCAGTCTTTGTAGTGATGGTTCTTCAGGTTGATTGCGTGAGTTTCTTCGGGGCTAGGGGCGACGTTGGGCGCGAGACCTTCCCATTGGCAGGTATGCAAGCCTGCTCTGCGAGGGTCGTCTGTGCTGCCGCAGACCCATGATTGTCCGTTTTTGCTGGGTAGCTCGTCGACAATCTGCTCGACGTAGCCTTCGATGCCCGTGAGCTGGACGACATTCTTGCCGGTGTCTAGGTTGACATTCTGGACGAAGTAGTGCTTCATCCTGGCTTCTCGCGAGAATGGGAATGCCAGAAGGTTGTAGATGAGGCAGCCGATGAAGATGAAGAAGAAGAACGTGGGGAGGTGGAAGGTAAAGCGATGCAGGAAGGGTGCCAATGGGAGAAGTACTAGGATCGTCAATGCTGCCATCATGAGGTAGATGGGCAAGACTGCGTTGCCGTCCGCGGGAGTTTGGTGTAGTGCAGATGTAACAAACAACGCAATCTGACCGACCAGAATGACGTTGATAGGTGCGAGGATGAGGAACTGCAGAATCCAGGTCCACTGGGGCAGGGCACCAGACCAGGCTTGCTCATTTTCATAGGCCTTGACCAGGAAAGGATCATCATCGTCGAGTGGACCGTTGACATCTTGGTTCCTTCTACCTCCAAAGCGAGCAAACGTGTTCTGCGACCTTCTCTCTCCACCTCGAAGAAGACCAGTACGTTCGTTGGCCTCTTCGTGATCACCATCGCTGCTCCTCGGTCGCTCTTCGTTCTCCTCCAGCAGTCTGCGAGACGAGATACTAGCAGGTCTCGTAGAATGTGCTGAGCCAGAGCCGGCACCAGCGACATGCTCGACATACTTCTTGCGCTTGGGCAAGGCCAGCAATTCGAGGTAGCTGATCAGCAGTGCCACAAACACACTAGCATTGTACACAACCATGAAGTATCCGCTAGCCAGTTTGAAGTTGTTCTCCCCAATCGTAACGAAGACCATGGCGATCCAGCTGAAAACGTAGATCCACATGATAGCGTACATCCTGCTGAGCGCGGTCGGTCGTACCTTGTCAGCCATTGTAGAAAGAAACCACGCAATGGAAAACCAGGCAGCCAGCATCATCGACCATACAGCGTACTCAGAGCTGTAAAGGATGTACGGGTTGATCTTTGCCATGAGGAACGCAAGCGCTACTACGCAGGCGGATGACACGATGAACACGATCGGGAAGCGGAAGAACCCTCTTAGACCGTTGAAGTAGATCGGCTCGTCGTCATCCGAGTTGTGCAAGTATTGTTTGCGGGTGAACGGGTACCACTTGTCGAGCTTTGAGATGATTATCTCCAGAATGATCAACAACACTGGCGCCGCCACAAGCACAGTGACAGAAAGCGCGAAGAGATCATGCAGCTTGAGGACTGCAAATGCACGACCGAAGAAGTCAAACCATACGCCATTGCTTCCATGATCGGCATTGGCTCTGTCGAGACCATCGTCGCTAGACCCAGAGAACTCATCTCCAGAGTAAGAAGTCATGGCCTTCGTCGTGTCCAAGGCAGCCGAGAGCATATGCCACAGCGAGTCCGGGCTGGTGTCCCTAGCATCGTCCTGGTTCGTGTGGTACCTCGCCCTGGGAGCCATGAACGCCACATCCAGACCTCTGAGCCCGAGCTCTTCCTCAAACACCGAGTAGTCCGTTCCACTCTTCACGAGACCGCGCTTGAAGCCGTCGCCGCTTACCACAGTGCCGAAAGGATACTGACTTCTTCCGTAGAATCTAGTCACTTCTGCGTCGGAGCTTCTGAATAGCATCGCTCTTCCTCCCGCGCCAGCTCCTTCGAGGTTCAAGAATGTTCTTGGGAACTTAGCCGTAACGTGCTTCGTGTACACCTGTGCACCGTATAGTCCGTCTTCCTCGCCATTGTTCAGAAGTGCAACGATGCCTCTCTTAGGCTGGTTGCCCTTCGACGTGTAGTGTGAAATCAGCTGCAACACACTCACGACTCCAACGCCATCGTCCGTTGCGCCATAGCCGGTAGAAACGCTATCGTAGTGTGCATTTACCAGCACACCACCCTGTCCAACGTACGCTTTCGTCGAGTCCTCCCACCAAGCTCCTTCTTCATCCTCCGTTCCACGAATGTATACGACAACGTTCTCATTCTCAGTGTACCGCACCGTCGGCGAGCTCGCCAGCCACTTGTTCGCGTACGTCACATTATCACTCCCGCCATTCCACACCACCGCATCTTGCGAATCTTTCTTGAAGCCATTCTCGCGGATAATATTCTCCACTCGCTCCACAAGCCACTTTCTTATCTCACCGTTCCGCCGACTGTTGTACGGATGGAAGCCGTCGGTGAGATGTTGCAGGTCCAGCCATGCAGTCGTCAGATTCACACCATCGGCCGGCACAGGGTTTGAAGGCGCTGGAGGAACAACATGGTGGACCCAGAGGAGAGAGGCGAACAAAGCAGCGTAGACGGCGAAGCTGATCAGAGTGACTTGGGCGGGCACGAAGGCGATGGGGTTCCAGGATGACTTGCCCGGCATATTGGGCAGTCTGTGTCGCGCGCACAGAGAAAAGGAAGAGTACGATCTAGTTTGCTGGCATTGTATAGCAGGCCTGGCAGAGCGTGTTGCAATGGAGAGTGCTAGGCAGACGCGGCAGGGTTCGAGGGCTGGACTTGAGACATGAGCTTGGGGGAGCTTGTTGACTCGGGGTCACCAGACGGCGTGCATGCAGGTGGGGGTGACCTCATACAATCTTAGCGCGTATTGCGTTACAGACATATATACATGTATATATATATAAATATGCATGCACATGTAACGTAGACAGCAGATCAAGGATTGAAACGCATTATGGACCGGTCAATCATGCAATTGTAAAAGTACGTGTGTATCAAAAGGAAGTAATCGCATCCAAACATGATCGGTACATGCATACGACGAGACTATGAACATACGTACAGCAGCCCATGAGCGCAACGACGCTGTCGAAACCGTACAGCTCTCTGTCACTGATGGATAGTAGAAAATGTCGTTAATCATGCCTGCTCAGCCAACAACACTAATCCGATGCTGCTCGAGCAATAACAATCATCCTCTTCTCTCCACAACCAACCTCACCACCCACCAGCCTTGCAAGCCCTCTCCATCGTCAAGAAAGCGAAATGGCTTCCCACAACAGGACGGGCAAAGAAGTTCGGTCCCGGGAACCCACCATCTTCCTCAGTCTTGTACAAGTCCGTGAAAGGCCGGTCAGAAGCGGTCTCATTCAGCCACTTTGCGACGCGTTCAAGAATCTCAGTGCGAGTCTTAGGTGAAGCGACGGCTGCGGCTTGGAATTCCCAGTCAGATTTCGTGTACAGGTGACGCGAGTCTAGAGGGAGCTGCGTAGTGTTAGTGCAAGTTTTTCACGCGGGCATGAATATAAACTTACGCCGTATTTCTGCATAGCTGTGTGGTACCACTCTGACTGAGTTTGGTAGATGTGGTCCGGAATGAAGTCCTTGGATCTTTTCTTGTCAGAGTGCTCACCAATCGGTACTTGCTCGCCAGTTACATGCATCTCTGGCGAGCTCGTGCTGTTGTCTGTAAAAGTAGGATGGAAACAGAGAATAGCATCGGCGTAGAGCGAATACAGAGTAGTCCAAGATCCATGCCAGTCGTAAGCAAGTTTCGCGCGGCCACCGTCACGGCTGATTCCATACTCTTCCCACTTCTTGATGTAGGTTGAGGAAACATTGCTGTAGTACTCAACATCTTTGTCCTTGCCCATCACGTTGGCAAGCTCCGACATAGCTTTGATGCCAACAATGCCTTTCAAAGCAAGGTTGGTTTGCAGCGCCAGCCAGCCAGCGAAGTCATCAGTAGACAGCTGGTTGTGTGGACGTAAGCTGTATTCGACCAGGTACGATGTCCACTGCTTCCACAGAGGATACGATCTGCCGAGCCATTTCTGGGCTTGCTTCTTCGCAGTCGTGCCGCCCCAGCGATCATCAAGACCAACAATGCCATCGCGCTTTTCGAGTGTGGAGGGCATGGCAAAGGCCGACATGCCGTCAGACAGTGCGCTCAACGGCTTCTCTGTACCTTCCATCGCCCAGATGCTCTGGGCGTCCCTCTCATCGGCGTAGTTGAGACTGTTGACAAGGGCAAGGCCCATGATCAACATATCACCGCATTCTTCGACAGGCATGTACTCATCTCGGCCATCTGCATGTCCGGTCAAGTTCGGGAAATGAGTACCCAGGTCGTGCATGCTGTAGTCATTCGGATACTGGCCGCTAAGCATGTGCTCAATCAGAGGCTCAAGAAGATATGCGAGCCAGCGCGGGTTGGTATACAAGAAGAATGGGAACGCAGGGAAGATAACATCTACAGTCTGAGAATTGCCGTTGCTGCTAATCTCTTTCAAGAACAGCACAGGGTTGTCAGGGGTACCAGAGAAAGACGTGGCACCCATAACTTGACGCGCGCTGAGAGCCACGATGTCCTTGTAGTTGTCGCTGCCGCTGAGGTAAGCGTCGTCTGCAAGCTGTGTGCTGTAATTGGCAGCGAGCTTGGCTGCATGCTTATAGTCCTCGTAATGGAAAGTGATGAGAGCCATATCGGTGGCGAAGTAGCTCTGCCAGAGAGGACGCATGTAGGTCAAACCGCGGGCCGACGCATATTGAGTGACAGGATCTTGGATATGTGAGATAGTGAAGAGCACGTTATCCTCTTTCGACCGGCTACCAGAATCACTGTCTTTGCCGCTCAGATTGAAGCTTTTGCTGAATGCGAACACTGGCTCTTCGTCCATGATTGTGCGGAATTCGTCGTCCATAGTGTTGTTCAGCTGGCTAGTTTTGCTGAAACGCTGACGCAGAGGCCCAGAGACACCGCACTCGTGTGAAGCATCATTCGGTCCAGTAAAGTATAATGTTCCCCATTCAGCACGGTCTCCCCATTCTGTGAAGAGTTGTTCCGTCTTTCTCTTTACTTTCCAGGATTTCAGGTGCTGCGCATCCTTGAATTTCGTCTCTTCCAGCGACCAGACAATCTCAGAGCCGCGGTTGCCGCTGACCCACTGGCCGTTTACATCGACGTAGACATTGACATTGAAGTCTCCTTTAGCATAGATCTTGATGTATGCTCCCGGAATCGCCTGACGCAGAGTTGAGGTCGGTGTGATCGGAGACAGGAAGCTAATAGTCAGCTCGACCGGCGAGTCATAGCGTGAGTTGGGAGAAGGAATGGAGTATGAGAGGTTGGTCGTAGAGGCATCGTACTGAGCTCCCAGGTAGTGAGGGAAGCTGAGGTTATAGTGTGAACTTTTATCGTCTAAGGCATCATGGGCTCTGCCCAGCAGAGGGTAAACGGTGGAAGAGTCGGGAACGGATGCTAGAATTGAGAAGCCGATCTCCTGGCCAGTGTAGAACATGGGCCATTTGGTCCACGGCTCCTCTCTCGCATTGCCCAGCCAGGTCGAGAGATACGGATTGCGCACGATGAGAGGAAGCACAGGCGGCGTCAGAGTTGACGCGTAGGATGCGCTGAGCAGACTGGCTGCCACAGCGGCGAGGGAGCCTAGAGACGGCATAGCGGGCGTGACGAGACGGATAACGTCTACAAGGTTTCACGAAAGAGGGAACGAAGCCAGGGAGAGACAGAACGGCGCCGGGCAGTCCTGAATAGCTGGCGGGCTCACAGAGCGACGGGAAGTGGGCGGGTTCAGAGGCAGCGCGGGTGCGAAGGAAGGCGGTGGTGGTGTGGTGGTGTTGTGGGAGGTCTGGTGACGGCGACCTCTGACGGTCGTGGGCAGCGCTAGGCCGCCGACGGGCCAGCCAGCGATGGGCAGTTTGGCGTTTGATGGCATCACGAGGTGTCTGGGCGTGAGTTTGCGCAGCGCATGACCCTGGGGGTGATGATGTCGTTGGCTGCGCTGCTTTGTGCCTTGCGTGGCCAGCTCTTAGTGTTCCTGGGGCTGACTGGGGGCGAGCTGCGGGTCGGCTGCGTAAATGCGGGCTAGCGAGATCGGGATGCTGCAGTGCGCTGTTTGAGCCTGGCCCTCGGGACTTGGGCTTGGAGAGAGAGAGCTCCGAGTTCACTTCATCTCTTACACGTCACGTGTCGCAGTGACACTACCGTCTCCGAGCTTGTCTAGATGCTGCCAGAGGCGCTTTGTTGAAACAGGATCATCATCACAATTGAAGATGTTTGACTAAAGCAGCCAGCTGCCTCATACCCGACCTTCACACGCTATCCACCACACCACCGCCTTCCCTTACTAATAACTCGAGCGAGAGACTCATCGCTTCCATGGCTTTTGGAGAATGGTACTATCTTTACTGCCACCTTTGGTTCCGTCCTTGGTCCCATGTCTCCTGGTAGTACCCTCCTTGATTGTACCCTCCTCGGTAGTTATCTCCTTGATAATCTCCTCCCTGGTAATGTCCCTGATATCGATCAGGTCCTTCTTGGGCCTGGTTGTACGTTGCCTGGGGATAATTCTGGTACTGGTTTCCCTGGTCATCCCCGACCTGGTTGTTCGGGTGTTGGTAGTACTGGTGCCATCCTTCCTGGCTATCTCCCGCCTGGTTGTATGCTGGCTGAGAAAAGCTCTGGTTCTGGCTGAACGCTCCTTGAAGATTGCCAGTCTGGCTGTTCATCGGCTGGTGATGAACTGGATACTGAATGGAATCCCTCTGGCCTTGGTAGTTCCCTGGATGGTTGTACGTCGACTGGTAGTAGCTCGGGTACTGGTTGAATCCGTCCTGAGAATTCACTGATTGGTTGTTGGCTGGCTGATAAGAGCCATTTGAGCCCTGATACTGGCTGATCCCTCCCTGGTGGTTCATCGGATGGTGCTCTCCTTGGTACCGGGTATATTCTCCCTGGTACTGGTTGGTCTGGTACCTGCCCATGGACACACGTCCGCCATACTGACCTCCGGTATGCGGCTCAGCGTTCTGTCTCGCCTGACCAGCCATATACGAAGCATTGTTTCGGGCTGGAAGATAGGTGCTTGCCGTGGCGGAGAGCTGCTGCTGCCCCTGCTCTGCCGCTCTTCGTTCAGCCGAGTAATAATCCTCTGCTTTTCTGTCCATGGATCTGTGTTCGCGAAGTTTCTCAATCGACGAGGCATTCTGCATGATTCTTTCCATGGCCCTGATTTGGCGATTGGCTTGCTCCGTAGATACCCCTTCTGCGACTCTGTGGCTGGTCCATCGACGATTCGGGTGATGCAGCGACGGCTGCGATGCACGCTGCGCCTGCACTTGCCTTTCGTAGTACGTTGCGACTGGATGTTCTTCTGCCGGAGGACTCGCCGGAGCCGGTGCTACCTGTTTGCTCTGGGCTGAAACCTCCTGTTCCGCCTCAGTGAGAGCTTTTGCTGCTTCGCGCCTTGCCTGTCTTTGTCTCTGGTACAGTGTTGTGACTACACGGTCTTCTCCACGAGGACTCGGTAGTGATGGTGCCACCTGCATGCTTTGCGCAGAAGTGTCCGTTTCCGGCCCAGTGAGAGCTTTTGCTTCACGCTTTGCCTGCCGCTGCCTCACTCTTCTGTTTTGAGACTTCTCCGCCGGTGGCGCTGCGGGCGCACTCTGAGTCAGAGTGTCCTGCTCTACCTCAGTGGCAGCCGCTTGTTTCTTCGCTGTCGTCGTCGTCGCTTGACACTCCGCAGAAATCTTCTTCTGCTCTTCTTTCTTGCCAGCCTTCTTGGCCTTCCCCCGCTCCGCCCTCTCAAAATAGACCCATGCCATATCGTGGTCGTCCGCCTCCTCGTCGAGGCGGTGACACTCAAGCTCCTGTTTTGAGAGGGGCGGGCGCTCGACTTTGACCGGTCTATAGCGGGTCCGCTGTCCCAGGGGAGCGTCGTCTGGCTGGTTTTCGCTGGATGGGTAGGTATGCCCACCTGCAGCTGCCGAGTCTTCGTCATGCTCGTCGTCGTTATCTTCATTATCGTTGTCATTGTCTTCGTCTGTATTCTCGGGCTCCGATCCGGGCTCGTCGTCTTTGATCTGCGAATCTGTGCCGGCGAGATGCTCTGCATTTTCGGGGACGATTTCCAACGGTCCATCAATATCTGGTGTAGATGAGACCAGCTCATCTACACCCTCGGTAGTTGTTGGAGGAATCTCATGTTCCTCTTGGGTGTCCTCTGTCGGATCACCAATTTCTGATTGTGGAGTGGATGAGAACAGCTCATCCACATCGTCAGTGATAGTTTGAGGAGCCTCTGACTCCTCTTGGACGCTCTCCACAGAGCTCGTTCCGCAGCCAGTGCTGCAACCTGTCACCATGTTGTCATCTTCGCGCGCATCGGCGCTTGCAATGCTATCCTCATCCTCGCCATCTATCTTCCTGGCATACTCTCTGAGCTGCGCATTTGCTACCATCAGCTTGTCTGATTGCAGCTCGGTCATCTTCTTGTACGTCTCCAGCCTTTCTTCAAGCTCGAGGCGTTGATCTCTCTGCTCCATCAGCGCATCGAAATATTGGATGACAATGGCATTTGCCTCGTCTACGACTGCGGCCAGCTCTTGACTGCTCTTCAGCTCACTCATGAGCAAGCGGAAGTAGCGACCAGCCTCTTCATTCGCTGCGTGCAACTGTTTGACCAAGGAGATGTTGAGAGCCTTTTCTGACTCCAGCTCACCGGCAGTATCGATGAAGGTCGATGTGTGCTCTTCAGTGGCCTTGTCCCTTGATTCTTCGTCCATAGCTGCTGGTACCGGCTTGTTTAACATGCGACGACCGCCGAGACAGATGAGAACAGCCGCAGCCACACTTTCTTCGACCTCTTCGTCTTCAAGCGCGTGGAATGAAAGCAACCAGGGCAGCGTGATGATCCCGAAGATCACGAGGAAGTCAAGATCTACTCTACTCGCCGACCGCCAGATGTTGTGTTGTCCAGTCCACTGAGAGACTGCCTCTGTGCAAGACGTGAGGAGAAGGCCTGAGAGATTGAAGGCGTCGAAAAGGGACTTGTGAACCGATGTCGTGATTTGGCTGTCGTCTTCCACTGGAAACTGGAGGAGGTTGTAGTCGTCTTCAAGCTCGGGAAGGAGGCCGCAAGTTGCAGTGAAGACAAGGAGGGCGGTAAGTATGAAGATGAAGGCTTGTATCTCGGCTTGGTCGATTGTGAGGGCGTCGATTGCGAGATCCTGGTACATCGTGAAGAAGTCCATTGTGCTGAGCTTTGTTGTTTTGCGGTCGCGTCGGCGAGTGAAAAGGAGCGTAAGAAGCGGTTTGCGTCGCAATTATGTTCTGATGAAAGGTGTGCGAAAGAGATGGTTCGATGCGCCCGTTTGCTGTTCCGTCGGAGTGACTACCAAGGCTTTTGTGCGACTTTCACTTTGTGGCGACGAAGTAAGTGAGGTTGAAGTGAAGTCAAAGAAGGGCTTTGTTTGCTTTTTGTGGACTTTTGGAGGTATGGACTAATGTTGCGCCGATTCACGGAAGAGTGAGATCAAGAACAGTCTTGGAAAGAGATCTAAGTGCTATTGAGGAACATTTCTTATTGTCGATCGCGCTGGGTTGCAGACAACAACTACAATACTAACACTCAGCGATCCGCCGGCAGCGCTTTCTGAGCGTTTGGAACTCCTAAGAAGCCCTTTGAGAACAAAGATACCCGGTTTTGATAATGTCTGGTGCATTTGTGACGTCTAACTCAGCAGTCGGTGCAGGACTTCAAAGTCCTCGTGGACTGGTTTCGGGAATCTGCAAGTTGTAACGATGTTGGTCACTACCTTCTTGATTCAGCGGGCTCAATAGCAGGAGCGAAAGAGGTTGTCGTTGTGTGATGGGAATCTTGGACGTCTTGACTTGGAACCGCCTCCAAGCATACTAAAGCCTGGGGCAAGTGTTTCTCGCAATTGCATGGGGCATATTTTGCGACCCAGTTGGCCTTTGGGTAAGAGTCATCGACCGAACGAGGGAAAACCAGCGAGTGTGGGCCGCAATGCATCATCTCGATCTGATTCATATTTTTGGTATAGCGAGCACGGCTAAGACGACATCAGCTGTCTCGTGGACGAAGGCATTCACGGCGGCACTTACCCAGTTTAGACTCGGGGAAAGTTTGAAGACCAGCAGATACAAGCTTCTTGCTCCTCGTGCTATACTGCTTATTTCGCTCTTCAGTCAGAAAAATCGACGCCTCAAATCTCATTGCATAATGGTCTGAACAGCGAGTTAGTCAGGCCCTGCCACTTTGCGCGTACCGCGCCGCGTAGCCTTGCGAGTCAGTGGATTCGAGGAGCGCCCTGGCCTTGCGGCCAGTGCGATTATGGCCCTCTCGCCAGATATCAAGGATACGGTTTACAGGCTCGCGTGGGAGAACGGATGTCAAATTCACGACCTTGAAGCTTGCAACATGCTCGCTTCAAGCTGGAGCTGAGGTGAGGAAGCGGGGCTTCATCCTCCACCGTCAGCTCCGCCACCAAGCCTCCTCCCTCGGTAACGTTACCTCCTATCTCGCTTCATCTTCGAAGAGTTATTATTAGGCTCGGGATCTGGCCATCTCTCGCTCCATTGCTCTAGCTTGCCTTGGCCATCAAGTTCCACTCAAACCTCGCGGCAAGTCAACCCGCCAAAGAAGCTCCTACTGCCTCCTCGACGAACACCATTGCCGACCACAGCTTTGACGCCGCACAACATGACGACCTACAACGTTACGCTGTTTGAGAAGCTCTCTCTGCTCCCTCATGTCGCTATTGGTCTCTCCATCGGATTCCTTCAGCTGGCGACCAGACCTTTCACGAGCGACGTAAGGCCTCCGACCGCCTTCAAAGATTACATCTATGCCGTCGCCCGTTACGTTCTGGGCAAGGTCACCATTCCACATGAGAAATGGCTCAATGTCTCGACCGAAGTTGCCTATCTCAAGTTCGCCGGTGAGAGAAAGTTCCAACCCGATACGGCTGTGCTGCCTAGCGGATTAAAAGTCCATTGGATTGGCAACAAATCCGCCGAAAAGGTCTTCCTCTACTTCCATGGCGGCGGCTACGTGAACCCGATCTCTCCAGCACACCTCGAATGGCTCCTGGAACTCAGCACTGATCTTTCGAAGACGAAGGGTGTCGCGGTCGCAGTCGTTGGTTATACATGCTCTCCGGAGGGTCAATATCCTTTGCAATTCCAACAGGGCGCAGAGAGCTTGATCTGGTTGATCCAGAACCAAGGCAAAAAGCCTGAGGATGTACGCATCATCACCGAACGACCAATAGTGCTAGATTTTGCTAACTTGATACTTTCAGGTATTCATTGGTGGTGACTCGGCAGGTGGCAATTTAACACTTGGTCTCCTGTCGCACATTCTGCACCCTCATCCCGGCTTCTCGGACGGTCTTCGCATTAAGCTGTCGGCTCCACTTGCTGGTGCCATTCTCACATCCCCATGGGTCAAATTCCCTACTGATGACGATTCCGTCCGACGCAACGAGCAAAGCGACTTCGTCACCAAGTCAGCGGCTGACCGATGGGCTTCTGCTTTTATGGGTTAGTGGGTAAATCGCAAGATTGGATCAGCAAACTAACATCACATCATAGGCAAAGCACCCTACGACAATTACAACCAGCCTATCCTGGCTCCCGCCGACTGGTTCAGTGGTCTTGACCAAGTCGTCAGTGGTATCATCGTATGGGGTGGTGAACAGGAGGTCTTGATCGACAGCATTGACGCCATTGCCAAGAAGCTGAAAGGTGCCTATCCGCCAACGGAATACATTCGCTCTGCGGGTGGTGCACATGTGGGCTGGTTGTCGCACAAGCTCATCGGCATCAAGGGCAAGGAGGAAAGTACGACTGCTATTGAGAGTTGGATGGCTGCCAGACTTTAGTCGTCTACGACAAGCTACACGACGAGGTTTGGGTACTTTTGCTCTAACATCACGACGATGCGATGCAACGATGCAGATGCGTGTAGGCATTTTTAAACGATGTGTACATCATGAGGTTGGTTGCGAATGAGGAAGCTAGACATTCATAAGCGTAGCTTTCGTTCCCCCATATCGAATGCGTTGCAGGCCCAACTCCGAACCATCCTGCCTTGTTTCTCGCGCTATACATAAGGCACTCAAGTAGGATAAGAATTCGCCGATGTTGTACACCAGACAACATAAGACAGCTATACGTGGGCCCGCGTGGAACGCTCTACGCTCCGAAGTCCAACTTCAATTCTCCTTCCCATGCCCCATTTCCGGTGTACTGCTCCAGTCCAGTGACCCGTACAACACCATCCGCGGTCGCAACATCAACTCCACTAGCGTCGCAGTCCTTCGAGCCGATACTTAGGTGGACGTTCTGCGGTGCATCGATAAGACCTGTGATCGTGATGTTGGCCAAAGGTGCGGTCGAGCGATATGTGCCATTGATGTGGGAGGTGAGAGAGCCGTCGTGATAGGAGAACTATGGATACTCAGTTAGCTAGTCATTGACTGACACGTGCTCGGGGACAGTCTTACTGTAACTATCTTCGTAGCATTAGGTACCAAGCTAACGCCATCATCCAGATACAGGTCACCTTGGGCTTGGCCGTCGGAATCAAGAGCAACGAGGATGCTCCATGGGTTATTTCTGGTTTCAGTCGTGGTATATCCCGGCTCCTGCAACGGCAAGATCGAACCTCCTCGCACATGCACATTGATATATTCTAGCGGAGCGGACAACGTAACGTTCTCTTGCGGCTGTGCGTTGACGGGCTGAAGTGTGTACCAGTCGTACCACTTTTCTCCATTAGCGACGCCTGGGAAGACGCCAGAAACTGTATCGGTATTCGGCACCAAGACGGGTGTGACCAACAAAGATCTTCCCAAGAGGAACTGGCTGTATGTCTCCCTGAGAGTGATGTCTTCTGGGAACTCCCAGGCTAAAGCTCGCATTACAGTGTCGCCTTTCGCGTGGGCGTGATAGAATAGAGTGTACATGTAGTTGAGTAGGCTGTACCTTACTCTCATAGCGCGGCGCGAAGCTTCTGCGACGGAAGACCAGCGATAGGCTTCTTGTGAGATTGTCGCCTTCACGTTGTGGTTGCGGTAGAAGGGCTATAGGATAGCATTTGTTAGAAGACCAACGGAGCGGGGTATATCGAACAAGAGCTTACTGCGAGCTTGTTAGCACGTTTGTCAAACTAGAGATCGTATTCTTACTCACCGAAGAATGCAGAAAGTTCCATCCAGCGAGAACAGAGATCAAAGTCGGTATTTCCTGCGAAGCCGCAGGTGTCGGCACCGAAGAAGGGGATCCCGCTCATCATGAACGTGAATGCCTGTGAGATCGATAAGAACATGCTGCCCCAGGTTGAAGTGTTATCACCGCCCCAGTGAGCGGTCACCCGTCCGCTGCCCGCGAATGTTGACCTGCCGACCGTGAACGGCCTACGCCCAGGGAAGAGCGTCAGCAGCGACTCATATGTTGCATTGGAGATTTGGAGTCCGAAGAGGTTGTGCATCTCGTACTCTGTAGTATTGTGTGCATCATTGTGAGTAGCATTCGGTGCGATCGCACCTTTCAGCAGAGAGTGTCCAGATTGCACGGTATTGAGGACGTACGGAGGGAAGTTGAGGTTCCGGACTCCCGGTGTTGGCTCTGTTCTTCCCTGGGTGGTGGTGGTTGGGACTGGCAGGATCGTAGTGGTCGAAAGGACTGAGGCCTGGGCTGCCGATGCTGCGCTTACTGATGCGGCTTCGGTGGCATTGCTGATGTTGAAGCCGTCAGGATAGCGGAAGTCAGCGTTGAAAGGGTCGTTAGGCAGTAGGAAAGGCGGATGGACAGGATTCTCTTGCAAGCGACCGTTGCCGCAAGAGCCGACACAGAATGAAGAGGCTTCGCTCAGATCGATCCAGATGCCGTCAAACGACGTGCTGTTCCACCAAGTGACAATCTCGTTGGTCCACCAATCCTGAGAGGAGGGCAGAAGCCAGTCAGCCCATACAGAGAAGCCCGGCCAATTGTTGCCATAGTAGAAATCGCCAGTGGTCGGATCTCGGATGAAAGTATCAAGGGCGGCTCCACGCTCCCAAGGAGGGTATGAGTCGCTTTCGTTGTCGGGGTTGGAGACGTAGATGTTACTGTCGATGATAGGCACATAATGTTGGTTATTCTCGTGGAGGCTAGCGATCCAAGCTTGAAATTGCGTGACCGGATACGTTACTTCGTTGTTCGTGAAGTCTCGGTAGAGATCGTAGATATCCAGATCGTTCCACACACACTCCAGTGGGATATTGGCATCGCGATATCCTCTGACGACGTCTTCCATTACACTGATGTTCTCGTAGCCCCATCTTGTCTGATGGAAACCAAACGTCCAGAACATTTGCATCGCTGGCAAGCCAATGCATTGTTGTTGGAACTGGGAGATCGTGCTCAGCGCGCTTGACTTTCCTTGCTCGTCTTGACCGCTCAGAAAGTACAGATCGAAGCTTCCACCAATCGCTCTGAAAGTGAGTGTCTGGTTACGGAGGAGCCATTCCTGGCCATGCGCATTGCGTGCGTAGACTCCGTGAGAAGATGTCGATTCGTTTGCGTTGTAACGAGTCTCTTGGTAGAACGGAATCTGCCCGTACACGTTGCCATCCACTGTGTTTCCGCTGTCGGTTGCGTAGAACGTTTGTGTGTGATTAGTCCCGAGACGAAAGTCGTGGATGTTTTCGGCGAGGCCATAAACGTTGTAGTCCTCGATCATGTTCGTTACGACTTCAATGAACTGGTCTTCGAACACAATGACATGTCCATAGCTTGAGAAAAGTTCCTCGTTGTTACTTTGCCTGAGTACGCGAAACTGAAACGTAGGGTCATTGCTCCATTCGAAAGTCAGATCGCTGGAAGCCTCCGTAGTTTCTCCGTCGCCTTCGGGTTGTAAGACAATGTTGGCGGGTATCAAGTATTGCGTTGAGTTCTCCGGAGCAAGATACTTGGGATAAATTCGCACGTTCAACCGGTCTTTCGTTTGAAAGGAGACCTCCAGTGTCAAGTCGGCAATATCGTTACCATAAGCCTGACAATTCGCGCCGGCAATGGTTAGATCGGCAACGAAGCCTTGGGTACCGTTGACAACATTTGAGGCCGTGTATCCGGGACATGCTTGAGGATCTGGCGCATTATTGTCAAGGGTGGTAGGAGTAAGACTTGGAGCCGCATTGATTTGAGGACTGAGGGTCGGGATTTCGCGTTCTGTGGTGCTTGACTGAGCTGCTCGGTGTCAGTGGTAATCCACAAGAAGGAGCACAAAATACGAATCTTACCAGCAACAGTGAAAGCGTAGACCAGCACAATGATCGCTATAGTCGGTAATGCCATTCTGGTCTAAGGTACAGCTCAAAGATCTGTGCTCAGTACCTGCTTGAGTGCTTCCGGTCTCTTGTATTTAATCTTTCCCGATCAAGACTCCCCTCCTCCTTCTCCCGTCACTTGAAGCCACAACTCATCGTATGGAGGCATGTTTGCGGGGTTTGCATGGTAGATCTCAGATTTCCATGATTACACCTCAGGGCAGGCTCACTGCGTAGATGGTAAGCTTCGAGACAAGCAAGCTCTGAAGCTTCGAAGCTTCGATGCAGCGGGGATTTGATGTCAGCGTGCATCTTGTTTGTGGTAATATATGAAGACAATCGGTCCTTCTTTTCGCAAGATACTTAGCAAACCTTTGAGGTCGAAGACGGATGGCTTCTGTGAGAAAGAGGGGTAACATGGATACTCTACCGGACCCGGGAATTGCAAAGGGCAGCATGTTCTGCGAGGCATAGGATAGCCTTTGTACTGGAAATGGTACCAACGCTCCGATTCACTTGCTGCGTCCGCGCGGCCACGGTCTTTACTACCGACAGGCTACACCTATCGGTCATTAGTACCGTAGTAAGCCTCTGGCGTCGCGCGGGAGACTCGTATCAATGCAGGATCTCGCTGGCAGTAATAGATCAGGCATAGCGGAATGGCAACTTGAACGACTCTCGCATGTAGTCGAGCGTGCACTGTATCCAAAGAGCTTTTTTGTGAATAACAAAACCAAATCCCAAGAAAGAGAAGAGGCAAGTATAGGGAGGTAGGTAGGGCAACTCGATCCCGCGAGACCGACACGGCAGGGGTGATGTGCAATCGGGAATATGGGCCTGCAGATCTCTCGAGGTCGCCAATCAAACCGCGGTCGAACGTTCAGGTGGGAACTCCGATCTGTTGTACAGAAGCAAAATGCGTCCAGCATCGGCAGTATAGCGCATGATCGCAACGATTGTGTTATTGATGTTTCTTCGATCAGTCTTAATACATCGGTCACAAAGCCGCCAGTCGCCAAGAGGCCCACACGATCACGAGTGCTAAAATTTCGGAGTCATCAGAGACACGGAGTCCGGGAGGTACGGAGGAAGACGCCTGTAGCTGAGTTGCATTAATCTGTACTTCGAGAAAGAAACAACACATGGTATCAACGAATCCATTACCATGAGTGAATTTGTCCGGGCGGCCCATTCCAGAATCAACAGTTACCCTAGAAAGTTGCCGGGAAGACCCAGCGGCAACGACGATGATTCGGCACTGGTCCGCCCGAGGACCAAGTTACTCTCTGATTTGAACATCATACCCGGAAGCGCAGCCACAAGCAAAGTCTTCGAGTTAGGCGAGGATGCGACGGGTATCCCAGGTGTGCGTCTTTTTGTCAGGTCTGAGGAACAACCGTATCTACGAGGAGCTATCAACGCTCTGGAATGCCTCATCGAAAAGCATGGGATCGACAAATTGAGACGATGCGGTATAGTAGGCCAGGAACGCAGTAAGTTCATATTCGGATATGTTCTGTGTACTAGAGGAATGATAGCTGACCCTCACAGGCCCGCATATTGAAGACATGGCCATTGCCGCGTCTGCGTACGACATACCCGCGTTTGTCATGGATTTCCGACGCGAAGAATCACCCAGCGACCCGGGAATGCATTTGAGTAAGATACTACTAGCTGTCGAAAGGATGAAGATCGATGGGCAACAAGTACCGGCGGCGGATCCCGACTCGGAAAAGAGACCTGTGCTATTCCCACCACACCATCATTTGGATGTCATCCATGGCCAAGGCACTGTCGCGCTTCAGCTTGAACAAGAGATGTCAAGATACGGGACCCCGGCCTTGCGGGCCTCGACCCGAGGCAACGGACAAAAGTTCGGTGCAGTTGTTGGCGATATCGGAAATGGCTGCACCTTGAGCGGGATATGTCTAGCATTCTCGAAGCAGAGTCCTCAAGTCTATGGTGCCGCACCATCAACTGGATTTTGGACCCATGCTGCAGCGCACCAGTATCCAGGCCGACCAGTACCTCAAACCAGTGAACTCGAGAATTACTGGAAAGATACCGAGATTCCTCTTGGTGCTGTCCCATGGTCTGTTTTTACCTCGTCTGGAGATCTGGCGGGCGTCTTCGAAGTCGATGATGAGGCTTTGCGCGCAGCGAGCGGCAAGGTACTTGAAATGTGTGGCTTGAACATCCGCCCCGACGAAGCCGCTCCGTTAGCCGTTGCGTTGTACAACAACGATTTCCGACAAATAGCAGCTCGTATGTCCGCTCGTTACGGTCAGTTGACTATCGGTGTCATTTTGCAGCCGAGGAAGTCAACCCTGACTGGAATGGTATCAAAGTTGAACGCCGAAGCGCCTTCGTTTGTTCCCTTCTGAGGAGTCGGATGTGCGCAGATTCTTCGCTTTCAAGGGTGATGGCATCTCCCGGTGACCCTTCGGTAGCGCATGTTCACGGAGCCCTCATCTGGTCGCGCTGCAGAATTGCGACATCGGTTTCACCCATAGGAGAGAATCCCATGTGCCTAGAAAGGTCGAGCATAGCGTAAATGCCAGCCTCATGTTTTCACGAGATTGCGTCAGAGTCGCCAATCCCAGAGGCTCACTTGGACTTAGACTTGTGGTCTCCGACTTCTTCTAGTAACCTATCGATGCCACCGAACATCCGATTTTTATCGTTCAGGCACATTGCAGGAATGTGTCCGTGACCGTGCGAAGCATTTCGTTCTGTGCGAGCATGGGGCAGAGCACTTCGCTTTTCCAGTGTCCTAGAAGTGTTTGATGGAGGCTTCGCCGTGAAAGAGAGTGTGTACTCGACAGATGAAGTGAATACAGGTCCTGTTGATTTCGAGCTGGAATTTGACGACGATGAAGACGTCCGGGACGAGGAAAGAGTGTTGTGCGAATGGTCTGTCATGGTGTATAATTTGGTCAAAAACAGGTCAAACAAGCTCCATGTGATGTGTGTCGCGTGTCAAAATTGAATTGTGTGAGATGAGGCTGGAAGAGATCTAGAGCAGTCTGTCCCTGTCGAACGGCGAGATAAGAATAATTATACTCGTGGGTGTCTCCCTGGTCAAGTACATAGCGTCGATATCGTCGATATAGTGGACTCTCAATCGGGCGATGAACTGTAGATCGGTGATATTAGCGCCGGCGTTTCAGCCACTCGAGCCACCAAATACGTAGCGGGTGAAGAGGTGAGTACAGGTGAAGCCCAGATCCCGTCTACGCTAGTTTTCTCGGGCATGCATGCAATTGCAAATTGTTGATGTGGAGGATGCCCAATTTCACACCAGTCATGGGGACTCGGTGATCGCTAAGTTCTGGCGAAATCGGTCCGGGACAACTGAGCCTGCAAGTGTGCAACGTCGGTGGCTTGAGACAAAAACACATTATTATTGTCACCATAGGACTGCATACTAACAAGTGTGTATTTGGGTCGGCACACGGCAATCTGGAAATGGGTCAGCCGTCCACGGGTTCATGTGCAGGTGTATCCTTGCAACAGCAATAAGCCAGCATGGTAGGAATTTGCGGTCATAACAAAGAGAAACTGACACGAGATTCTGCTTCCTCCGGCTTCCGAGTGACTTTTCGGTCAAGGTACAGGCCTGGGAAAAACCCGCTCATAAGCATCGACCTTATACAGCGGCGAGAAAGCGGCGAGAAGCAGTCTGCACTCTCAGCGCGCTCAAATCTCGGGTATGCGGTCATCACTGCAAGCCTGGATCTCTTGTTTTATTTGCTGAATCGTTCAAAGTATGCCGCAGTGCCATAAGGGACATCAAGATAGCAACAACGATGATAAGCTATTTCACCCTTGCGGCTTCTGTCTCAGCACCGTCCTGAGACGATGGCTCTGGCTCTGGTCTCAGGTTCACTAAACAAGGCGCCCGGAACATCTCACCACTGTACGCTCCTCTCGCAGTTCCCACAGCAATGACCGCCCATAATAATATTACCGCACCGCCGAATATCGTGCCAAGTACTCGAAAGAAGAGCGAGGGTAGCTCTTGTCCTATGAGTATCGTACTGCTCGCATATACTCCCAACGGGAATGTAAAACCCCACCAGCCCATATTGAATGGCACTCCGGTGTCGTTAGCTGTCTTGTACAATGCGGCAAGAGCAAAGCTGAACCACAGTAGTCCCCAGCCCCACATAATCAGGGCGACAAAGAACCCAAGGACATACGCGATAGTGCCTGCAGAAGGCTCCAGTGTGCCCGTGGCTGGAAAAACCTCTGCAGCTCTCTTTCCAAGGTTTAGGATGGTGAAGCCTCCAAAGCCAAGAGGTCCAAGAGGTAGGAATGCGCTGACAATTACTTCGCGTGGTGGCATCTTGTGCAGTGCCAATCGTTGATAGTAGATCACAAGGACAGTGAAAGCCATTGGAGTTGCCATGCCCCATAGCACGTACGAGGCGATGATCACCCCCAACGCAAGCTGCGGTTCGGACATGACTGAAGCGACCTCTGAGCCTGCACCAGCTGCCACAATTGTTGCAGCAATGGGTAGCAGTTGAGCCGCAGTGATAGTGTCCAGTGACCGATGGTAAGATGCAGACATGAGTAGGACACCCAGGCTGACGGTGACCGTAACTGCAGCGATGCAGTCAATGATCCAGATCGCAAGAGCGAAGTAAGCCGACCATTGGCCCCAGGCTGGGACGCAAACATGCACCCACATCTCAACAAGCGTTGCAAAGCCCATTGGCACAGTACCCAGGAACAGGCTGTTATTCGGATCCTCGATCATTACCGTCCAAATCTCTGGCCAGATGGTGTATCTGAGTACAGAGATTCCAAGAGCAAGGAAGAAGAGCAGTGTATTCAGAACGAAGAAGATAATGCTCATCCAATGTAACCCGTTTGATTCCCAGGGGATAGTAGCGAATATGACGGCGACGACTCCAGTTCCCATGGTCGTTGCAAACCAGGATGGCGAGAAATTGCGTACCACGCGTCGCCATCCTTGGTCGTTCTTAGACACTTGGATGGGTGGATTGGAGGTAGATTGGGACTGGTCAGTACTCGGAGTTCGCGATTTCGCTTTCGCATCGCTGCCGTCAATCTTCTGGTCGTCAGATGGTAGTGCTGCTGATGCAGGCGTACTGATAGCCGGGTTGTCCATGTTGATGTTTGTGATGTCAATGTTTTATACCGGACAACATGAATAGAAGAGCGTTGTATTGCTGTAGCGAGGACAGACGACTACCGGTCCTGCATAATTTGAACCAAGAATATCCCAAGTAACCTTTCATACCCAGGACAAGAGAGGTCTTGGTTACCTGAGTGTCGGCAACGATGCAAGGTGGCGTGGTCTTGGTGCAACATTGACGGAGGAGCCGAGGTCGGAGAAACGCGGCAATGCTTGGTCAGCTGGAGCTCTCCTACTGGGCTCCTTCTCTCACCTGAACATCATCCTATCTGCAAATAATTGCGACACGAGGTTTCTAATTTCTGGGCCCTCCGGCTGCGACTGGTTCATGAATAGAATTCACTTCCGTATGGTCCTGCGTCGTCGGGTAAGTTGCTGAAACCGCTTAAGGAGCCCTCCGCCACGTGCACAACTTCCATGGACCAGTGTCACCGGTGTGAGAGGAGAGGCTGTACCAGCTCGAGACTGATGCCTAAAACTCATCATAACTCAAGCCCACACTTAAATCCTCTCGAGCACCATTCAGTGACAGACTGTTCACTCTACTAATTCGCATATCTTCTCGAAAGCTACGTGTTTACCATACAGGCAGCCGTCCATAGCGAGATCTCATCTGAAGTTCCGCCATGGCCACGGGTAGCGTCTTCTCTGATACTCTGCAATCCATCACCACTGCTAAACTCTCTGAGCTTTCAAAGAAGCGAGCAGTTTTCGATGCCCGGCACTCTCAGGTCATCGATAACCTCGAGAACAGTTCGGATCCTCTGTCACGCATCGCCACCCTCTTAGATGGCGTGAAACATTGCTTCAACATAGACACCAAGACTGGAAGTGCCGGCAGCACCAACAACCAAGGCAGCCACGATGAGCAACTCGCAATCGATCTCCGCCGCCTAGACCGCTTCCTTGAACAGGCCAAGTTCGACCCATCGCTAACGGGGCGCATCTTAAGCGAATGGGAGAAAAACCTGATTCGCTACCTCAACGTCCAGTCGCAACGTTACCAGTATGCTACGCTATATGGACAACTTGTCACCGAATGGCTTTCGCTTGGCAAGTCACCAGACGTTGTCCCATCCGCTGACGTGGAAATGGGCGACGGCTTCGAAGAGCTACCAGGAAAGAGACGCCTTGAAGCTCGCGAGCAATTCGAAAGCACACTCTTCACTGCTGCCAATGTCGACCAAAACGCGATCAAGCAGTATCTTGACAATCTTTTCAGTGACGAAGAGGGCTCAGATGGTAGGAGCACACGCAAAGCTCTTATCGCTCTACGCGAAAGCACCCAGAAGTTCGAAGCCGAGCTCGCCACGCCCAATCAATTCAGTGTCGACACTGTTCGCTTCTCAATTAATGGCCTACTCAGGGGAGACCTTTTCGCTGGCGAAAAACGCACTGTACTCAAAGACTTTCTGAATAATACGGTTATCCTCTCAGAAATCGCCGATGTCCTTAACATGCGCATGTCGACAATGTCCACCTGGGCATGGGCAAGCGATGGTGTTCCAGTGGAGCAGCGACGAAAGCTGAACGGTCGGTTCGACATTTTCATGCACGAGGATCTGCTGCATGCAATTTTCCTGCAATTCATTGGCGTTGAGTGGTCTGTCTTCTTCAAAGAGGTTTTTTCACGTTTCCGGCGCATGGCCTGGAAATCCAACTTCCAGCAGATCTCGCGAATCGAGAAGAAGCGGCGCGAGTACTACCTCGGGCTTCAAGAAACCGACGAGGTACTTGCGAGGAAGAGGCGCCGGACCTATCGCAAAGGCTACTTCGTCTATAACCTGCTCAACTCAAGAACTCAGGAGATTGAGCAAAAGGACGGTGAAGAAGAAGCGGACTTGGCCGCAGCCGCATCGCCTGTTTATTCACCGTGTTCGCCAACTTCACCAGAAATGGTCGGTGGATTTTCAGCACCTACCTTTCGCGGTCCAGCAGGTGGTGCAAAACGCCACCGCAAAGTCCACGTCGCGAAACCCGATGATGAAGAGAGCGAAGATGATGCAAGTGATGGCTTCGATACGAAGAAGCCGATGGAGCGCAAGCAAGATTTGCTCCACTTACTTGCAACAGAGGCGGCCGTGAACAAGCGGGTCCAAGGCAGTTTTACCGCTTTCCGTTCCGTATTCGACCAGTTGCAAAGTTCGTTGCCTCATCAGACAGTCATGGTGGTCATGGAGTTTTTTGGAGTCTCGAATACCTGGCTGGACTTCTTCCACGCCTACTTAAAGGCGCCCTTGCGATTTATTGAGGACGACGAACCGCGAGAGAGGAAGCGCGGCACGCCGGCCTCCCACACTCTCAGCGACGTATTCAGCGAAGCGCTGCTTTTCAATCTTGACTTCTCGATTAATCGAAGCACGAAAGGTGATTTCCTGTATCGAATCGCGGATGACTTCTGGTACTGGTCACACGATTACAGCAAAGATGTGACTGCGTGGAATGAAGTCCAGAAATTTGCCGAGATAATGAACCTATCTCTTAGCGATGCAAAAAGCGGTTCCGTCTCTATCACAAAAGGCAAAGTGAAAACTGGAGCTCGCGGCGATACTTTACCGACAGGACGCATCAGGTGGGGCATGATGTACTTCGATCCCGATACCCTCCGATTCAAGATCGACCAGAAGATGGTTGATGAGCATATCGATGAATTGAAGAAGCAACTGGCAGCGAAGGAAAGCGTCTTCGACTGCATCCAAGCCTGGAACGCCTACGCGAATACATTCTTCGCTTCCAACTTCGGCAAATCCGCAAATTGCTTTGGTCGAGAGCACGTGGACGACATTCTCATCACGCACCAGCGAATTCAGAAGACGGTGTTTGACGGGAAAGATATTGCGCGGTACCTGAAGTCCATGATCGAAGAACGTTTCGGAGTACATGATCTCGCCGACGGCTTCCTCTTTTTCCCGGTCGGACTTGGTGGCCTCGAGCTTCAAAGTCCCTTCATTTCACCGCTGTTGATTCGAGACAGCGTCGCAGAAACTCCCTCCAAGATTCTTGACGAGTTTGAAGAAAACGAGAAACAAAAGTACCAAGAGCTGAAAGCCGACTTCGACAAAGGCAACGATCCGGAAGGTCGCGAAGACGTCGATGAGCCGAACTGGAAGCCTTTGTCTGGCGCTGACGAGTTCATGTCGTTTGAGGAATACACGAAGTATCGGGAAGAGTTCACGACATCCTGTGCAGAGAATTTCCTACTCATGGCTTACGATAAGCTATTGGAGACGCCGGCGAAGAGCAGCATAGAGGCAAGCTCGTCGCTTCTTCAAGCGCTCAAGCAAATAGGAGAACACAACCGATCGAGTAACGGCATTACGAATTGGTGGTCTGGGATGGATGCGTATTGGAAGTGGATGGCGCAACTCTACGGTCCGGAGATGATTGAGCGTTTTGGTGGACTCCGAGTGGTAGAGTCGGGACTGCTGCCCATTGGTATGGTGGGTCTATTCCGGGACCAGAAGGTGAAGTGGCAAGGCTGAACCGTATCGCTACTTTCATGTGCGTTGCCTCGACAGCTGCTGATTCTCGGCTGATCGCTCATCAGGCTGCAGTGATCACGCCAGCCTACAGCTTGCAGACTTTCACGGCTGCAGAATGAAAAGATGTCGTGAAAGCACATTATTGGCTCAACATCTGCGAAAAGTCACCAGGTGTGCATGCAATGCGTCAAGTCTATGTCTGAACAGAATGGCATGGTGAGAGCGTAAGCAAGGCTTGCAGCTGACATACTTAAGCGAAGCCTCACGTTCGGCGAGACAGCTGAGATGACAAGTTGGTGCGACCACAATTAATGGGAAACATTGACGGTATGTTCAAAAAGAGTCGACGTCGCATAAGAGTTCATGGGAAACCCTAAAGAACGCTTTGACATCTCATCCGTTCGATATTGGAGATGAAGCCCGTCGAATACATGCCTCTATACTCACTGAACCTGTGCGCCGATGGTCGCATCAACTTTTACGATTCCGACAAGAATGAAACGGTGAACTCCTTCTCTTGTAGCGACGAGTTCTTCGAGCCAAACCCGGATATCGCTGGGAGAGGAGTACGTGCCACATAGCATGAGTTCTTTCAATTTGTTCTGACTCTATCTAGGTCGAATTCGCTTTCTTTGGCATTTCGATGTCTGTTTGCATCGCAGCTTTTTTCTTTACGGTCGTGCGATGGGGCTTTTGGCGGCGGAAATACTTTTCCGACAACTGGCCCGATTTTCCAACGCCTAGGTGAGTCTCCTCACCGCATTACAGCACTGTCTAACACACGTTGATGGTCCGCGTGAATCAGTCAACAAGCCCTCCACGACGCTTGGTGCGATGTTTTCGAGAAATTCATCTTTAGCTGCTCTGATCAACAAATATTCACCGGCCTGGCTTTCAGTGTAGTCACGGTTAGCTTCGAAAAATGCCAGTTGTCGGCGTACCACTACGACGTCATCACGCAATTGCTGGTTATGACATTGTCAACGCATATGGTCTCATTCGCTCTGGTACGAGACTATTACAAGAAGTGGCTACTAGCTGGAGCTCGCAATACCATCACGCTGTTTGTGTTTTGTTTGACGGCATACCTTCTCGCCGCACAACAGGGTGTACACAAGGGTCCCGGCTTTCCGATTCAACCACCTCCAGAGCCCTGGGAAAAACATTACGATACTACCCAACTCACCTGGCCAGCAGTCTGCTTTCAAAAGAGCGCAAGTCTTTACTTGGGGAATGACAAAGTGTTCCCTAAACCGCAATTGGTCAACTCTGGTGACCAAGAGATATCGCACAATGGGAAGGCTTTCATACTGTGGGCTATGGTAATGACAGGATACGGGCTGGCTATTCCTGTTGCCAATCTCAAGCTTCTGTTCTGGGTCAAAAAGAGGATATTTCCAAAAATTGTTTCCTCAAAGCTTGCTCTCACCAGCTTCACAACAGTCGAGCTTGCCACAAACAGCACAGACACCACCGTCGTGTCCAAGTTGTCAGACACCATTGACGTGTCCAAGCTGCCAGACAACATTGTCGAAGTCAAACCCTCCGATCTGGTCACTATCAAGATCTGACGCAGGACCAGCATTGGTAACGATCGTCATAATCTTGCAGCTCTGCGTGGTGGTCCTCAGTTTCATCGTCGTGCCCTTGAGCCATCACAAGATCAACGAATTGCGGAATTTTGTGGGCGGGATCACCAAGAAGAAGCTGAATGAAGACAACACGGGGAAGCGAGTTGGCATAAGCTTAGATCGGGAGGATCGAGTCGTCGACTTTGGTCAGTTCATCCCGTTGATGCTGACTGGACTCCCTGCATTCGCCTTGCTGGAGAGTCTCATTGGTGAGTGATCTGTGGATAATGGTCCTCGCGAGGCAGTCAATGTGCTGATGTGCAACTAGATCTGCACGCGGATCAGAAGAGACAGGGCCTATTTTGGATTTATCCATGGGTTTGTCGTTTAGCCCCTGTTGCTTGGATCATACGCGTCGTCTCTCGGGGCTTCGCGTGGGTGAAACGAAACCTGCATTTGTAAGATCGAGCGTCGGCAAGATTACGCCAAGCGGTGCCCATGTCTTGCTCGATCAGTGCAGTGACTGTACTCCATATTTGGTTCCACTGCCAAGAGCTCCTGCTCCTTCACTGCACGCCGATAGAACGTGGACGCCAGCAATTCACCGCCTTGACTTCCTCTTCACATCATTCAATTCCATGTATCTATCTCAAGGATCTTGTCTCTGATTGCTCTCGCATCCCACCGCTCCTGAACTTTTGAACCAGTCCATTCAACTTGAACTTTTCATATTGCTGAGAAAGAGCCAACACCTGTTTACATCTCCTCAACAACGAAAGACGACGTCAATCAAGCTCTGCGTCCCATCGACGCTTACTAGCTTCACTTACCACCTCTAATCCAACAGCAAAATTCATCACCTGGATTCGCCGTCCAGCGGCATTTCTTGGAAGACCACTGCGTTATCCAATCTCAAATACCCAGCGCAACTCACGAAATCAGACCAAAACAACATGACTTCTTTCACTCGACCCAAGACACAGCTCGGCGGACACATGTCCAAGCTCCCTACTGAGCTTGGGCTCCAAATTGACGAAGAGCTTTTCCCTCCCGGCAAGCGTACACTCTACGCCTTCAGAGGGAAACTCTACAAGGAGCGAGGCGATCCGTCACATCCTATCAACAGCGCTGCAGCACTCTTCGCAACATGTCAGGCCATCTACGACGAAGCAAAGCCTTATTTCTTCGATAAAAACGAGCTTCGCATCGTCTTCCAAGACGACACAGACAAACGCTTTGCGGCCAAGGTTACGGGTCAGATGAATGAATTCACCACCCTCAACAGTGTTCGCAAGCTGTTCCTCGACATAGAGCTACAGCCTGCCTGGGGCCGTGGACAGCATAGAGATGGATCGATCTGGATTCGTCAGATAATCGCCCAAATCAATGGCGCTCGCAGTCTCAAGAGCCTGCACATACTTCTCAATGTGGAACTCGCTGGCGATCGTTACCAGTCGTCTGACTCAGTCGAGCAGAGGACGTTCGACGGCGCGATGCACTTGCTCAAGGGAATCATGCGCAGAGGCCCCATCACAACATCACTTGGGATATCTACCTGGAAGAACCCCTTAGTGACATGGGC